>CM062813.1:94928644-95528644 GCA_031772625.1 Pinus tabuliformis
TAGTCCTTGGTATTTGAACCTATGGTTTTGGACCATGGTACCTCATCAAAAGTGTGTATATGTTGGAGAACTTACCTTTGGTCCATGGTCGTTAGTCCTTGGTATTATTGAGCCCCATGTTTTTGGGCCCCTTGTATTGGTTATCTATGGTATTGATCCATGATTTTAGGAAGAAGCTTGCCTATATAAAGCAAAGGAGATCACTTGGCTAATTCATTCTTGCAAATTGAATATCTTAAGATCTGAAATATTGGGTTATTGTTTTAAAAGTTTGATCTATTAAAGGGAATTTGAAAGTGAATCTGTGAAGGGTGATCTCTCGAGCGCTGCAGTTGAGGAAGTGCGGAGGCGCCACAGAAGGCACAGTGCGGAGGCGCCACAGAAGGAGCAGAGCGGAGACGCCATAGAGGCGCCACAGAAGGCGCAGTGCGGAGGCGCCACAGAAGGCGCAGTGCGGAGGTGCCACAGAAGGCGCAGTTCGGAGACGCCACAGAGGTGACACAGAAGGCGCAGTGCGGAGGTGCCACAGAAGGCGTAGTGCGGAGGCGCCACAGAAGACGCAGTGCGGAGACGCCACAGAGGTGCCACAGAAGGCGCAGTGCGGAGGCGCCACAGAAGGCGCAGTGCAGAGGCGCCACAGAAGGCGCAGTGCGGAGGCGCCACAGAAGGCACAGTGCGGAGACGCCATAGAGGCGCCACAGAAGGCGCAGTGCGGAGGCGCCACAGAAGTCACAGTCCGGAGGCGCCACAGAAGACGCAGTGCGGAGATGCCACAGAGGCGCCACAGAAGGTGCAGTGCGGAGGCGCCACAGAAGGCGCAGTGGGGAGGCGCCACAGAAGGCGCAGTGCGGAGGCGCCATAGAAGGTGCAGTGCGGAGGCGCCACAGAAGGCGCAGGTGCGGTGGTCGCGGTGCCACAGAAGGCGCAGGTGCGGTGGTCGCGGTGCCACAGAAGGCGCAGGTGCGGAGGTAGTACAGATATCCGCAGATCTATACCAGTGAAGTTGTGATCCCTGCTTAAAATTTGTTTTAACTGCCTTTGACTATTTTGCAGGGTTTTGGGTGCATAACTGATGTTTGGTTACTGGTATTGAGTTCAGATAACATCATGATTAATGACTTATCTTTATGTACTAGATCTGGTTGATAACTCTCATAATATCATTGTATATGTATGGATCTGGTGATTGGGTGATTCAGAAGGTTGTTTGATTATGAGCTTCGATGTTGTTGTTGGATCCAGTTTGAAAATTTATGAAAAGTGGTCCTTGAAAGAAAAGAAGTAGGGGGTTGTAGCTCCCTTCCAGGAGAGACTGGAAAACGAGAGGGAGTTGTAGCTCTCTACAGGTTGCAGCCTACGTATTGGTAAAGGACTGCACCAGTACAAAATCATTGTAAAAGGAGTTTCTAATTTGAAAGAAGATGGAGTCATATTGCAGCAGGTGTTTTTCACCCACATTGGGTTTCCACCTTATATCTAGTGTTCTTTGGTGTGACTATCTGTTTTTCTTGTTCATGCTCATTATTTTATGGTACTGATATGCAAAAATAATTCAAAGTGTAAATAAGGAAGATTTGTTAAAAGAACTTGATAATACTGATTCACCCCCCCCCCCCTCTCAGTATTATTTTCAACAATTGGTATCAGAGTAGGTCCTTCAGAGAAGCTTGATCGCTTGAAGGTAGATCATTCATCATGAGAAACTACGAGAGAGAAGCATCAATCAGGCCACCAATTTTTGATGGGACGAACTTCAATTATTGGAAGATAATAGTTACTGCCTATCTTCAATCTCTTGGTACAGAAGTTTGGGATATCATAGAGACAGGCTACACTTTTCCTTCAGCTACTCCTACATATTCGGCCAAGAAGAAGAAATATGAAACAAATGCGAAAGCAGTCAATAATCTATTGGGATGCTTATCCCAATCGGAATTCGTCAAGGTATTGCACTATAAATCCGCAAAAGAAATATGGGACAAAATTGTCACGAGCTATGAAGGAGACGAACAGGTAAAGCGTGCTAAACTTCAAACTTTCAGGATTCAGTATGAGAATCTCAGAATGTATAATGATGAAAGTGTGGCTAACTATTTCCTTAGGGTAGATGAAATTGTTAACTACATGAAAAACTTGGGTGAAGAAATAAAAGAGGCTATTGTGGTTGAAAAAGTCCTAAGATCCTTGTCCCCCAAGTTTGAATCTAAAGTGTCCGCTATAGAGGAAAAAGCAAATCTACAAACTCTCACCATGTCTCAACTACATGGAATTCTAACTGCTTATGAAATGAGAAAGGGAGGTCCATCAAACAGAAGAGAAGCGGCTTTCAAGGCTTCAGGCAAAGGAGATTACTATGAAGCAAGTCACGTGCCAGAAGAAGAAGAAGAAGAATCAAATTTTGTCAGAAATCTTCAAAGGGGTTTTGGAAGGTTCAGAGGTAAGTTACCTTTTAAATGTTTTGCTTGTGGAAGAGTAGGTCATTATGCTGCAAAATGTCCTTATAAGGATAAAGGAAAGGAACCTGCTAGATGGAACAAGAAACACAGTGCAAACAAGAAAATTTACTACACTCATGAAGATAGTGATGGTCTATCAATTAGTGATGAAGATGAACAAGGTAATGACTATAAACTGTTAATGGCATTTGAAGATGATGATTATATGGATGCTATAGATGTGGATAGCCTTTTTGAAGAAATTACTAGACTCAAGAGATGTATAGAAGAAAAGAATATGATCATTTATACTCTACAATTTCAAATTGATGAAAAGGAAAAACATCTTGAAAAATTAGAAGGTGAAATTGTTGGTCTTAGAAAAGAGATTGAGAAAACAAAAGCTATTAATCTTAAGTTTGTCAAAGGATCTGAAACTTTGGATGAGATTACCAATGTACAGTGTTCTCCACTAAACAAGACAGGTCTGGGCTATAATGGAGAAACTTCTCAAGCAACCACTTCAAAAAGTTATCTTGATGCAGCAAGAAGGAATGAGCAAAAGCACAATGAAGACCATCAGGCAAGGCAGGGATGAATTGCAAACAGAGACTATCAAGGGAAATCCGTTTTAAGGGTGAACAAAAGCTACAACCAGCCACAGGTAAAATCTTCTCAATTTAGTTCAAGAGTGGATGACAATAGAAATTACAATCATTTGGCCGGTAGATTTGATAACCGCAGAAATTTCTTCAATGGACAATGTTTCTCTTGCCATAAATTTGGTCACAAAGCAGCTCAATGTGTTGCATATAAAACAATAATGACTAGAGAAGCTCAAAAACAAAGAAGTATGATCGGGATTACAAAAAGGACCTATAACAACTTTTCGGCTCTTGAAAATGAAGTTGAATGTTCTAGTTGCAATAACTTTGGTCATGAAGATTCTGAATGTAGGAACAGGTTTCAGCAGACAAAGGAACAAGCCTCAAACACCAAAACATGGAGAATAAAGGAACCACAAACAGAAAGATGTGGGATAGCATTCTATGCATAGGGACAGGAAAATCTATGGTACATTGAAAGTGGATGTTCGAAGCATATGACAGGTGATAAAGAAAAACTTGAGTCACAGAAGGCGGAGCAGGTTTCAGCAGACAAAGGAACAAGCCTCAAACACCAAAACATGGAGAATAAAGGAACCACAAACAGAAAGATGTGGGATAGCATTCTATGCATAGGGACAGGAAAATCTATGGTACATTGAAAGTGGATGTTCGAAGCATATGACAGGTGATAAATAAAAACTTGAGTTTTTCTACAAACTCTCACCATGTCTCAACTACATGGAATTCTAACTGCTTATGAAATGAGAAAGGGAGGTCCATCAAACAGAAGAGAAGCGGCTTTCAAGGCTTCAGGCAAAGGAGATTACTATGAAGCAAGTCACGTGCCAGAAGAAGAAGAAGAAGAATCAAATTTTGTCAGAAATCTTCAAAGGGGTTTTGGAAGGTTTAGAGGTAAGTTACCTTTTAAATGTTTTGCTTGTGGAAGAGTAGGTCATTATGCTGCAAAATGTCCTTATAAGGATAAAGGAAAGGAACCTGCTAGATGGAACAAGAAACACAGTGCAAACAAGAAAATTTACTACACTCATGAAGATAGTGATGGTCTATCGATTAGTGATGAAGATGAACAAGGTAATGACTATAAACTGTTAATGGCATTTGAAGATGATGATTATATGGATGCTATAGATGTGGATAGCCTTTTTGAAGAAATTACTAGACTCAAGAGATGTATAGAAGAAAAGAATATGATCATTTATACTCTACAATTTCAAATTGATGAAAAGGAAAAACATCTTGAAAAATTAGAAGGTGAAATTGTTGGTCTTAGAAAAGAGATTGAGAAAACAAAAGCTATTAATCTTAAGTTTGTCAAAGGATCTGAAACTTTGGATGAGATTATCAATGTACAGTGTTCTCCACTAAACAAGACAGGTCTGGGCTATAATGGAGAAACTTCTCAAGCAACCACTTCAAAAAGTTATCTTGATGCAGCAAGAAGGAATGAGCAAAAGCACAATGAAGACCATCAGGCAAGGCAGGGATGAATTGCAAACAGAGACTATCAAGGGAAATCCGTTTTAAGGGTGAACAAAAGCTACAACCAGCCACAGGTAAAATCTTCTCAATTTAGTTCAAGAGTGGATGACAATAGAAATTACAATCATTTGGCCGGTAGATTTGATAACCGCAGAAATTTCTTCAATGGACAATGTTTCTCTTGCCATAACTTTGGTCACAAAGCAGCTCAATGTGTTGCATATAAAACAATCATGACTAGAGAAGCTCAAAAACAAAGAAGTATGATCGGGATTACAAAAAGGACCTATAACAACTTTTCGGCTCTTGAAAATGAAGTTGAATGTTCTAGTTGCAATAACTTTGGTCATGAAGATTCTGAATGCAGGAGCAGGTTTCAGCAGACAAAGGAACAAGCCTCAAACACCAAAACATGGAGAATAAAGGAACCACAAACAGAAAGATGTGGGATAGCATTCTATGCATAGGGACAGGAAAATCTATGGTACATTGAAAGTGGATGTTCGAAGCATATGACAGGTGATAAAGAAAAACTTGAGTCATATTCTGCTCTAGAAAAGGGAAAGAAAGTTTCTTTTGGAAATGATACTCCTGCAACTATAAAAGGAAAAGGCACTGCTCAGTTAAAATAAAAGGTCAAGGTTGGAAATGTTTTGTATGTTGATGGATTGAAACATAATCTTCTAAGTGTCAGCCAGATTTGTGATCAAGGAACCGAGGTGATATTTAGAACAAATGGATGTCTTGTTCGTGATCTTGATACAGGTAAAACGGTGATCAAAGGTAAAAGAACTCCAAATAATCTATACGTATTTGAAGAAGGACAACAAAAATGCTATCTAAGCAAGGATGATGAACACTGGCTATGGCATCGGAGGTTGGGGCATCTAAGCTTTTCAAAAATAAGGAAAGCATGAAAATATCAGGCAGTTCGCGATCTTCCAGATATCAAAATTCCAGACAACACCATATGCAAATCATGTCAGTTTGGAAAGCAAACCAGAACTAATTTTCCAGAGAAGGAAGGATCAACTAGCATGCCTCTTGAGCTAGTACATACAGATACATGTGGTCCATTCAGAAAAAGAACACCTCGAGGAGAAGAATACTTGATATTATTCATTGACAATTTCTCCAGGTTTGTCTGGTTAGGACTAATGAAGCACAAAGATGAAGCATTCGAAAAATTCAAATCCTTCAAAGCCTTGGTTGAAAATGAATCAGGATACAAAATTAAGTGCCTCAGATCTGACAGAGGTGGGGAGTTTACCTCGAATGAATTTTTCGATTTCTGTGAAGAACATGGGATAAGAAGAGAATTCTCTACAGCTATAACTCCTCAGCAAAATGGAGTTGTGGAAAGAATGAACAGAACAGTCCAACAAATGGCTCGTGCTATGCTTGATGAGTCGGGTACTCCCGCAACTTTCTGGGGTGAAGCTGCACATGATGCGGTTGTTATTCTCAACAAAACAAATGTCCGTGTTAACAGCACTCAAACTCCTCATGAGCTCTGGTGTGGTGAGACTCCTTCGGTGAAGCACTTCAAAATCTTTGGGAGCAAATGTTATATTAATAATACTGATGAGCAACTTGGCAAACGTGAACCTAGAGCAGATGAAGACATTCTTCTTGGTTATTCTCCACATAGCAAAGCATACAAGTGCTACAATAAAAGACTTGGCAGAATTGTTGACAACATTGATGTAGTGGTTGATGAGAAGGGATGCGTTCCTAGGCAAGTACATCATGAAGACATCGAAGAAGATGAAGGCTACCCTAAAAGACATAATGATGAAGAAGAAGAACCTCAAGAAGAACCAGAGGAGCAGACAAGAATAGAAGAGAAGACTCCATCCAGATATGTTCAGAAGAATCATCCAGAATCTCAGATTGTGGGGCAGAAAGAAGCAGGTGTACAAACAAGAAGAACAATTGCAGAAGCTTCAAGCTATTTGGCATTACTCTCTTCCACTGAACCACAAAATGTGAAAGAGGCATGCAAAGATGAATGTTGGGTCAAAGCAATGGATGAAGAATTTGAGCAGATCGAAAAGAACAACACTTGGGAGTTGGTTCCTAGACCAAAAGATAAGAATGTTATAGGAACAAAATGGGTCTTCAAAAATAAATTGAATGAAAATGGAGAAGTAATTAGAAACAAGGCCAGACTTGTTTGTAAAGGGTATGCGCAGCAAGAAGGAATAGATTTTGAAGAAACCTTTGCTCCTGTTGCAAGACTTGAGGCCATCCGAATGTTCCTTGCTCTCTCAAGCTTTCAAAACTTCAAAGTATTTCAAATGGACGTGAAATCAGCCTTTCTGAATGGAGACTTAGAAGAAGAAGTATATATTGAGCAGCCAAATGGTTTCATTCTTGGAAATGATCCAAATCTTGTATGCAGATTGAAAAAGGCTCTCTATGGTCTCAAACAAGCTCCAAGGGCTTGGTACTATCGTTTGGACAAATATCTTCATCAACAAGGTTTTTCAAAAGGATCAGCAGATAGCAATCTTTATATAAAAGTTGAAAATTACAAATTGCTAATACTTGTTGTGTATGTAGATGACATTATCTTTGGCAGCAATGAAGAAGCTATGAGTCAAATCTTTGCCTTGGTCATGCAAAAAGAATTTGAAATGTCCTTGCTGGGAGAACTGACATATTTCCTTGGTTTGCAAATCCAACAAAAGGAAGGAGGAATCTTTTTGTCTCAAACCAAGTATCTCAAACAGATTTTGAAGAAATATGGCATGGAAGATGCAAAACCAGTATGTACACCCATGGTCACAGGATGTAGCCTCAGTGCAAATGATGAATCTGCAGCAGTACATCAACCAACCTACAGATCTATGATTGGAAGTATACTTTATCTGACAGGTACCCGACCGGACATCATGCATGCAGTTGGAATAGTTGGAATATTTCAGGCAAATCCGAAGGAGACTCATCTTCAGGCAGTGAAGAGAATTTTCAAATATCTTCAAGGGACTCAAAATTATGGTTTATGGTATCCTAGAGATACAAATATCACACTTCATGCTTATACAGATGCTGATTGGGCCGGAAGCGTGGATGACAGGAAGAGCACAAGTGGTGGTGCATTCTTTATGGGTTCCAGACTAGTATCTTGGTTCAGCAAGAAACAGAGTTTGATTGCCTTATCTACAGCTGAAGCAGAATATGTTGATGCTGCATCTTGCTGCACTCAACTCCTTTGGATGATGCAGACCTTGCAGGATTTTCAAATCACTTGTACACCACCTATCTCCATCTTATGTGATAACACAAGTGCAATCAGCATCTCAAAGAACCCAGTCATGCATTCAAAAACCAAGCACATACCAATCAAGTATCATTTTCTTCGGGAACAAGTGCTTGAACAGAAGGTCAAGTTGGAGTATGTTCCTTCTAAGGAACAAGTTGCTGATATACTCACCAAACCATTGCCCAGGGAGACTTTTGAATACCTCAGGCAAAAGCTGGGGGTTGTTGATGCATCATCTTGTTGTTGAGTCTCTTCTGATTGTTGGTTGTACGGGAATATGCGTACATGTGTTGGGTTGCGGATTGGTTGAAGATCAAATAGCACTGGTTCAGGGGGAGCTTATAATGCATTGTTGGCATTATGGAGGATGTACAGAAGGCGATCATGGATGCTGATCTGAATATTACTGCAATATGTCTCTATCTCTTTCATGGTCATTTATGGTGTTTGGTGGATTATGTTTCTTCTTTACAGATCTAGTTCATATTCAGGGGGAGCATGCTCTTAGGGGGAGCATAACCCTTTGCCCTTGATGTCAAAGGGGGAGAATGAGCTGAAGATTTTGAGGTTGCCATCAAGTCCAAAGGGGGAGATTGTTGGCATTATGATTCTGGTATGGCTTTATGATACATATGTTGTACTTGATGGCAACCCACTCATCTCAGATGATAAATTATAGTGCAAAAAAGTTCACGCACTTATATGCAGAGAAACGTTTATTTCATGTAGAGAAAAGTTCACGCACTTTTCTGCAGAGAAAAGTTTATTTCATGTAGAGAAACGTTTATTTCATGTAGAGAAAAAGTTCATGCACTTTCATGTTGGAGAACTTACCTTTGGTCCATGGTAGTTAGTCCTTGGTATTTGAACCTATGGTTTTGGACCATGGTACCTCGTCAAAAGTGTGTATATGTTGGAGAAATTACCTTTGGTCCATGGTGGTTAGTCCTTGGTATTATTGACCGCCATGTTTTTGGGCCCCTTGTATTGGTTATCTATGGTATTGATCCATGATTTTAGGAAGAAGATTGCCTATATAAAGCAAAGGAGATCACTTGGCTAATTCATTCTTGCAAATCGAATATCTTAAGATCTGAAATATTGGGTTATTGTTTTAAAAGTTTGATCTATGAAAGGGAAGTTGAAAGCGAACCTGTGAAGGGTGATCTCTCGAGCACTGCAGCTGCGGAAGTGCGGAGGCACCACAGAAGGCGCAGTGCAGAGGCACCATAGAAGGCGCAGAGCGGAGACGCCACAGAGGCGCAGTGCGGAGGCGCCACAGAAGGCGCAGTGCGGAGGCGCCACAGAAGGCGCAGTGCGGAGATGCCACAGAGGCGCAGTGCGGAGGCGCCACAGAAGGCGCAGTGCGGAGGCGCCACAGAAGGCGTAGTGCGGAGGCGCCATAGAAGACGCAGTGCGGAGACGCCACAGAGGCGCCACAGAAGGCACAGTGCGGAGGCGCCACATAAGGCGCAGTGCGGAGGCGCCACAGAAGGCGCAGTGTGGAGACGCCACAGATGCGCCACAGAAGGCGCAGCGCGGAGACGCCACAGAAGGCGCAGTGCGGAGGCGCCACGGAAGACGCAGTGCAGAGACGCCACAGAGGCGCCACAGAAGGCGCAATGCGGAGGCGCCATAGAAGGCGCAGTGCGGAGGCGCCACAGAAGGCGCAATGCAGAGGTGCCACAGAAGGTGCAGTGCGGAGGCGCCACAGAAGGCGCAGTGCGGAGGCGCCACAGAAGGCGCAGGTGCGGTGGTCGTGGTGCCACAGAAGGTGTAGGTGTGGAGGTAGTACAGATATCCGCAGATCTATACCAGTGAAGTTGCGATCCCTGCTTAAAATTTGTTTTAATTGCCTTTGACTATTCTGCAGGGTTTTGGGTGCATAACTGATGTTTGGTTACTGGTATTAAGTTCAGATAACAGCATGATTAATGCCTTATCTTTATGTACTAGATCTGGTTGATAACTCTCATAATATCATTGTATATGTATGGATCTGGTGATTTGGTGATTCTGAAGGTTGTTTGATTATGAGCTTCAATGTTGTTGTTGGATCCAGTTTGAAAATTTATGAAAAGTGGTCCTTGAAAGAAAAGAAGTAGGGGGTTGTAGCTCCCTTCCAGGAGAGACTGGAAAACAAGAGAGAGTTGTAGCTCTCTGCAGGTTGCAGCCTGCGTACTGGTAAAGGACTGCACCAGTACAAAATCATTGTAACAGGAGTTTCTAATTTGAAATAAGATAGAGACATATTGCAGCAGGTGGTTTTCACCCACATTGGGTTTCCTCCTTATATCTGGTGTTCTTTGGTGTGACTATATGTTTTTCTTGTTCATGCTCATTATTTTATGGTACTGATATGCAAAAATAACTCAAAGTGTAAATAATGAAGATTTGTTAAAAGAACTTGATAATACTAATTCACCCCTCCCTCTCATTATTATTTTCAACATTTGAAACATACTATCCTTATTCAATCTAGGCAATTTGGATGATATTTGTGTGCAAGCCATGCACCTTGAAGCAAGGGGTGAGAACATTCAAGAAGAGGGTAGTAAGAGAATCCTTTCAAGGGAAAGGAGAAAGAGAATTGGGGGAAATGGAAGGGAAAGAAGAATGCAAGTGTGAAGAAAGAAGGGGAGAAAACAGTATGCCAACATTGTTCCAAATTTGGGCATGATGAAGCCCATTGTTGGAAATTACATCCCGAACAAGTCCCAAGAAACCAAACAATAAGGGAAAACAAAATATGACCGCTACCACACAACATGGCCTTGGTTCAAATTTTGGTGATGAGACCAAGATTTCAGCCATGGTCACAAAAGGAAAAGATGTTGTTTCAAGCACTAGTTCCTCAAATAATCAAAACCACACTCCAAAATAAAAATCAAGAATAGAGTTGTTTAATGTAAGGGTAATTTCAAATAATAAAATATTGATGAATTATTCGATAGTGGTTCACAATCAAACTTAATTTCAGAAGACTTGGTCAAAAATCTAAACCTTGAAATTGTACCTCATCATAAGCCATATCCATTGGGTTGGATAGTTAACAATGCAAACATACAGGTTACAAGGAAGTGTTTGTTCAAGTTCTCTATTACTGACAAGTTCAATGATGAAGTTGAGTTAGATGTAGTTCCACTTGACATATCAAGAATCATCTTGGGTAGTTCATATTTTTATGATAGGAAAGCAATATTTTATCGCCATGAAAACAAATACTTATTTCTCAAGAATGGGGTGGAGTACATTGTAAGAGACCATCGCAAAAATATGAACATTTCTTTGGTTAATGTAGGGCGAATGAAGAGAATAGTAAATGAAAGTAAAACTTCTATGATTTTCATGATCAAGAAAAAGAATGATGTTGATTATAAATCTTTTGAAGGTTGTGATAACAAATTGAAATATGATTTGTTTGATGTGGTAAAAAAACATTGCAAGATGTTTCAAGAACCAAAGGGGTTACCTCGCGAGAGGGGAATTAAACATGAGATACAGTTGTAGCAAGATGCTCCACTTCCAAATATTGGCATGTATCTCATGTCAATTACGGAGAGCATGGAAATCAAGAAGAAAAATCAAGAATTGTTGAACAAAGGTATCATACACCCATCTACATTTCCATGTGGTTTGCCCATTGTTTTGGTGCCAAATAAGGATGGGACTTGGTGCATGTGTGTGGATTTTTGTGCACTGAACAAAATCATGATAAAGAATCATTATCCACTCCCAAGAATTGATGATTTTCTTGATCATTTGAGGTTTGTAAAGTATTTCACTAAGTTAGATTTAAGAAGGGGTTATCATGAAGTTAGAATAGTTGAAGAGGACATTTGGAAAACCTCATTCGAAACTAAACAAGGATTGTTTGAGTGGCTTGTTATGCCTTTCAGTCTTACAAATGCTCCATCTACTTTCATAAGAGTTATGAATGATGAATTCAGACCATTTCTAGATGAATTTTTCATTATGTACTTAGATGATATAGTTATATTCAACAAATCCAGAGATGAACATGTCATGCATGTAAAAACATTACTTGATGTCTTGGGAAAATAACAGTTTTTTTTAAAGATGTCAAAGCGTGAACTTGGAAAGACTTCTTTAGTGTATTTGGGACACACTATTGGAGGAGGTGAGATGAAGATATACCCCTCTAAAGTTGAGGTCATTCTGAATTGGCCCAAACCGAATACAACTATAGAGGTAAGAAGATTTTTAGGGACAACACAATATTGGAGAAAGTTTTTGCTAATTTTTCTTCCATTGCAGCTCCATTACATGCATTGACAATTGGCAAGAAGGTCTTCCATTGGGGAGATGTACAACATGAATAATTTAATGCTTTGAAGAAAAAGATCAGTTCATCACTGGTATTGGCTCTTCCAGATCTTAGACAACCATTTGGGATTCAAACATATGCTAGCGATTATGCCATGGGAGCAATTCTTATGCAACATGGTAAGCCCATTTCATTTCATTCTGAAATTTTTAATGGAGTTGTAACTAACTATCCCACTTACGACAAAGAAATTTATGCATTAGAACAATGTGTCTGTTGGAAATAATACTGAGAGGGGGGGTGAATCAGTATTATCTAGCAATTTAATAAATCTTCCTTATTTGATCTTTGAATTATTTTAGCATGTCAGTACCATAAAATAATGAGCATGAAAAACAGATAGTCACACCAAAGAACACAAGATGTAAGGTGGAAACCCAATGTGGGTGAAAACCACCTGCTGCAATATGTCTCTATCTTCTTTCAATTTAGAAACTTCTTTTACAATGATTTTGTACTGGTGCAGTCCTTTACCAGTACGCAGGCTGCAACCTGCAGAGAGCTGCAACTCTCTCTCTCTCTTGTTTTCCAGTCTACTCCTGGAAGGGAGCTACAACCCCCTACTTCTTTTCATAAAGCATCAGATGATCAACAAGTACATAACAGATATAGATCACTACAGATATCAGATCAGCAACAACAGAACTAACCCAGAACACCTTATCAATAGAGAAATTCAATCAACAGAACATCTTAAAACAGAGACGCAGTTTTCCTTTCTGTGGCCTGCGACCAGACGCTGTTAACCTTCTGCTACTCTGCGTCCACCCGCAGATATCCTTCTGCTTCGCTGCGTGCCCACGCACTGTTCCTTTGACTGCTCTGCGTTCTGTTGCTTCAGGGACACACCCAAGGATACTATCGCGTCGCGTCTTTCGCTACAGAGACGCACCTGAAAACACTATCGCGCCGCGTCCTTCTGCTTCAGAGACGCACCTGAACCTTGATCGCCCTGCGTCCCCACGCAGGTCTCTCTCTACTGTACTGCGTCTCGGCGCACTTGCCCTTTACAGTACCTGCGTCCCGGCGCACTTTCCCTTCACTGAACCTGCGACCCTTCAGATATAAATGATATGAAGACTTCAGAACAAACCCAAACAGTCAGATCTATCGATCTGTTCATGCGCCATAGAGATCACAGTCCATTAGAAGATTCGCCTTTTAGATCTGGACTAGATCTCACCAAATAAGATATTCAACCCAAGACAATTACTCAATCCAAATGAACTCCTTTGCTTTATATAGGCAAGCTTCTCCCCAAAACATGGAACAATACCACGAGCCGACACCATAGAAACACAAAACCGTCGGCTAGATACCACACAAGAAACCCCCACGTGCTTTTCTCTGCCTTGAAATGTGTGCACTGGGTGGACGCACCCCCTGAACGGCTGGCCGACGTCCCTGGACGCGGTTTCTGCATGGTATACCTGCGGGGGCGCACTTTCTGAACCGATTGCCTGCGTCCTTCTTAATTTTCATCAAACTGAGAGCCTTACCACTGGAGTTGCCATCAAGTACAACATCTGTAAAAAACATAATGCCAACAATCTCCCCCTTTGGACTTGATGGCAACCTCACAAACTTCAACTTCATTCTCCCCCTTTGACATCAAGAGCAAAGGGTATGCTCCCCCTAAGCGCATGCTCCCCCTGAATATGAACCAGATCTGTAGCAACGCACCACCATGAAAGAGATAGAGACATATTGCAGCTATTTCCAAGATCTCCTTCTCCATAATGCCAACAATGCATTATGTGCTCCCCCTGAGCCTGTACCACCAATAAGAAGAGGTTCAACAAGATGATGCATCAACAACCCCCAGCTTTTGCCTGAGGTATTCAAACGTGTCCCTGGGCAATGGTTTGGTAAGAATATCAGCAACTTGTTCCTTGGAAGGAACATACTCCAACTTGACTTTCTGTTCAAGCACTTGTTCCCGGAGAAAATGGTACTTGATTGGTATGTGCTTGGTTTTTGAATGCATGACCGGATTCTTTGAGATGCTGATTGCACTTGTGTTATCACATAAGATGGGGATAGGTGGTGTACAAGTGATTTGAAAATCCTGCAAAGTCTGCATCATCCAAAGGAGTTGAGTGCAACAAGATGCAGCAGCAACATATTCCGCTTCAGCTGTAGACAAGGCAATCGAACTCTGTTTCTTGCTGAACCAAGATACCAGTCTGGAACCCATAAAGAACGCACCACCACTTGTGCTTTTCCTGTCATCCACGCTTCCGGCCCAATCTGCATCTGTATAAGCATGAAGAGTAAGATCTGTATCTCTAGGATACCATAAGCCATAATTTTGAGTCCCTTGAAGATATTTGAAAATTCTCTTTACTGCCTGAAGATGAGTCTCCTTCGGATTTGCCTGAAATCTTCCAACTATTCCAACTGCATGCATGATGTCTGGTCGGGTACCTGTCAAATATAGTAAACTTCCAATCATAGATCTGTAGGTTGGTTGATGTACTGCTGCAGATTCATCATTTGCACTGAGACTACATCCTGTGACCATGGGTGTACATACAGGTTTTGCATCTTCCATGCCATATTTCTTCAAAATCTGCTTGAGATACTTGGTTTGAGATAAAAAGATTCCTCCTTCCTTTTGTTGGATTTGCAAACCAAGGAAATATGTCAGTTCTCCTAGCAAGGACATTTCAAATTCTTTCTGCATGACCGAGGCAAAGCTTTGACTCATAGCTTCTTCATTGCTGCCAAAAATAATGTCATCTACATACACAAGTATTAGCAATTTGTCATTTTCAACTTTTATATACAGATTGCTATCTGCTGAACCTTTTGAGAAACCTTGTTGATGAAGATATTTGTCCAACCGGTAGTACCAAGCCCTTGGAGCTTGTTTGAGACCATAGAGAGCCTTTTTCAATCGGCATACAAGATTTGGATCATTTCCAAGAATGAACCCATCTGGCTGTTCAATGTACACTTCTTCTTCCAAGTCTCCATTCAGAAAGGCTGATTTCACGTCCATTTGAAATACTTTGAAGTTTTGAAAACTTGAGAGAGCAAGGAACATTCGGATGGCCTCAAGTCTTGCAACAGGAGAAAAAGTTTCTTCAAAGTCTATTCCTTCTTGCTGCGCATACCCTTTACAAACAAGTCTGGCTTTGTTTCTAATTACTTCTCCATTTTCATTCAATTTATTTTTGAAGACCCATTTTGTTCCGATAACATTCTTATCCTTTGGTCTAGGAACCAGCTCCCAAGTGTTGTTCTTTTCGATTTGCTCAAGTTCTTCATCCATTGCTTTCACCCAACATTCATCTTTGCATGCTTCTTTCACATTTTGTGGTTCAGTAGAGGAGAGTAATGCCAAATAGCTTGAGGCTTCTGCAGCTGTTCTTCTTGTTTGTACACCTGCTTCTTTCTGCCCCACAATCTGAGATTCTGGATGATTCTTCTGAACATATCTGGATGGAGTTTTCTCTTCTATTCTTGTCTGCTCCTCTGGTTCTTCTTGAAGTTCTCCTTGGGGTTCTTCTTCTTCATTATTCTGTCTTTGAGGGTAGCCTTCATCTTCTTCTATATCTTCATGATGTACTTGCCTAGGAATATATCCCTTCTCATCAACCACTACATCAATGCTGTCAACAATTCTGCCAAGTCTTTTATTGTAGCATTTGTATGCTTTGCTGTGTGGAGAATAGCCAAGAAGAATGCCTTCATCTGCTCTAGGTTCAAGTTTGCCAAGCTGCTCATCAGTATTCTTGATATAGCATTTGCTCCCAAAGATTTTGAAGTGCTTTACCGAAGGAGTTTTACCACTCCAGAGCTCATGAGGAGTTTGAGTGCTGTTCACCCGGACATTTGTCTTGTTGAGAATAATAACCGCAGCATGTGCAGCTTCACCCCAGAAAGTTGCGGGAGTTCCTGATTCATCAAGCATAGCACGAGCCATTTGTTGGATTGTTCTGTTCATTCTTTCAACAACTCCATTTTGCTGAGGAGTTCTAGCTGTAGAGAATTCTCTCCTTATCCCATGTTCATCACAGAAATCGAAAAATTCATTTGAAGTAAATTCCCCACCTCTGTCGGATCTGAGGCACTTAATTTTGTGACCTGATTCATTTTCAACCAAGGCTTTGAAGGTCTTGAATTTTTCGAATGCTTCATCTTTGTGCTTCATAAGTCCTAACCAGACAAACCTGGAGAAATCGTCAATAAATAATATCAAGTATTCCTCTCCTCTAGGTGTTCTTTTTCTGAATGGGCCACATGTATCTGTATGTACTAGCTCAAGAGGCATGCTAGCTGATCCCTCTTTCTCTGGAAAGTTAGTCCTGGTTTGTTTTCCAAACTGACATGATCTGCATATGGTGTTGTCAGGAATTTTGATATCTGGAAGATCGCGAACTGCCTGATATTTGCATGCTTTCCTTATTTGTGAGAAGCTTAGATGTCCCAACCTTCGATGCCATAACCAGTGCTCTTCATCCTTGCTAAGATAGCATTGTTGTTGTCCTTCTTCAAATATGTACAGATTATTTGGAGTTCTTTTGCCTTTGAGTACTGTTTTACCTGTATCAAGATCACGAACAAGACATCCATTCGATCTGAAAATAACCTCGGTTTTTTGATCACACATCTGGCTGACACTTAGAAGATTATGCTTCAATCCATCAACATACAGAACATTTCCAGCCTTGACCTTTTCTTTTAAAGGAGCAATAACTTTTCCTTTTATAGTTGCAGGAGTATCATTTCCAAAAGAAACTTTCTTTCCCTTTTCTAAAGTAGAATAAGATTCAAGTTTTTCTTTATCACCTGTCATATGTTTCGAACATCCACTGTCAATGTACCATAGATTTTCCTGTCCTTCTGCATAAAATGCTATCCCACATCTTTCTGTTTGAGGTTCCTTTATTCTCCATGTTTTGGTGCTTGTGGCTTGTTCCTTTTTCTCCTGAAACCTGCTCCTACATTCAGAGTCTTCATGACCAAAATTATTGCAAATAGAACATTCAACTTCATTTTCAAGAACCGAAAAGTTGTTATAGGTCCTTTTTGTAATCCCTGTCATACTTCTTTGTTTTTGAGCTTCCCTAGTCATGATTGTTTTATATGCAACACATTGAGCTGCTTTGTGACCAAAGTTATGGCAAGAAAAGCATTGTCCATTGAAGAAGCTTCTGCGGTTATTGAATCTACCAGCCAACTGATTGTAATTTCTATTTTCATCTATTCTTGAACCAAACTGAGAAGATTTTACCTGTGGCTGGTTGTAGCTTTTGTTCACCCTTAAGATGGATTGTCCCTGATAGTTTCTGTTTGTAATTCCTCCCTGCTTTACCTGATTATCTTCATTGTTCTTCTGCTCATTTCTTCTTGCTGCATCAAGATAACTTTTTGAGGTGGATGCTTGAGAGGTTTCTCCATTATAGCCCAAACCTGTCTTGTTTAGAGGAGACCGCTGCACATTGATAATCTCATCCAAAGTTTCAGATCCTTTGACAAACTTAAGATTAATAGCTTTTGTTTTCTCTATTTCTTTTCTGAGACCAACAATTTCACCTTCTAGTTTTTCAAGATGTTTTTCCTTTTCATCAATTTGAAATTGCAAAGTATCAATGATCACATTCTTTTCTTCTATGCATCTCTTGAGTCTAGTAATTTCATCATAGAGATTATCCACATCTACAGCATCCTCATAATCATCATCTTCAAATGCCATTAACAGCTTATATTTATTACCTTGTTCATCTTCATCACTGTTTGATAAGCCATCACTATCTTCATGGGTGTAGTAGCTTTTCTTATTTGCACTTTGTTTCTTGTTCCATCTAGCAGGTTCTTTTCCTTTATCCTTATAAGGACATTTTGCAGCATAATGACCTACTCTTCCACAAGCAAAGCATTTGAAAGGTAGCTTACCTCTGAACCTTCCAGAACCCCTTTGAAGACTTCTGACAAAATTTGATTCTTCTTCCTCTTCTTCTGGAACATGGCTTGCTTCATAGTAATCTTCTTTGCCTGATGCCTTAAAAGCAGCTTCCCTTCTGTCTGATGGACCTCCCTTTCTCATTTCATAAGCAGTTAGAATTCCATGTAGCTGAGACATAGTGAGAACACGGAGATTTTCCTTTTCTTCTATTGCAGATACTTTAGATTCAAACTTGGGGGATAATGATCTTAGAATCTTTTGAACTACTATAGTCTCTTTTATTTCTTCACCCAAATTTTTCATACAATTAACAATCTCATCTACCCGAAGAAAATAATTAGCCACAGTTTCATCATTATACATCTTGAGAGTCTCATATTGAATCCTGAGAGTTTGAAGTTTAGCTTGTTTTACCTGTTCATCTCCTTCATAGCTAGTGATCATTTTGTCCCATATCTCTTTTGCTGATTTGAAGTGCATGACCTTCATGAATTCTGTTTGGGATATACTTCCTAATAGAGTACTGACTGCTTTTGCATTTGTTTCATACTTCTTTTTCTCAGCTGGATCTGTAGGAGTAGCTGAAGGAAAAGCATAGCCTGTTTCTACAATGTCCCAAACTTCTGTACCAAGAGATTGAAGATATGCAGTAACTCTTACCTTCCAATAATTGAAGTTTGTCCCATCAAAAATCGGTGGCCTGATTGATGCTTCTCTCTCGTAGTTGCTCATGATGAACGATCTACCTTCAAGCGATCAAGCTTCTCTGAAGGACCTGGCTCTGATACCAATTGTTGGAAATAATACTGAGAGGGGGGGTGAATCAGTATTATCTAGCAATTTAATAAATCTTCCTTATTTGATCTTTGAATTATTTTAGCATGTCAGTACCATAAAATAATGAGCATGAAAAACAGATAGTCACACCAAAGAACACAAGATGTAAGGTGGAAACCCAATGTGGGTGAAAACCACCTGCTGCAATATGTCTCTATCTTCTTTCAATTTAGAAACTTATTTTACAATGATTTTGTACTGGTGCAGTCCTTTACCAGTACGCAGGCTGCAACCTGCAGAGAGCTGCAACTCTCTCTCTCTCTTGTTTCCAGTCTACTCCTGGAAGGGAGCTACAACCCCCTACTTCTTTTCATAAAGCATCAGATGATCAACAAGTACATAACAGATATAGATCACTACAGATATCAGATCAGCAACAACAGAACTAACCCAGAACACCTTATCAATAGAGAAATTCAATCAACAGAACATCTTAAAACAGAGACGCAGTTTTCCTTTCTGTGGCCTGCGACCAGACGCTGTTAACCTTCTGCTACTCTGCGTCCACCCGCAGATATCCTTCTGCTTCGCTGCGTGCCCACGCACTGTTCCTTTGACTGCTCTGCATTCTGTTGCTTCAGGGACGCACCCAAGGATACTATCGCGCCGCGTCTTTCGCTACAGAGACGCACCTGAAAACACTATCGCGCCGCGTCCTTCTGCTTCAGAGACGCACCTGAACCTTGATCGCCCTGCGTCCCCACGCAGGTCTCTCTCTACTGTACTGCGTCTCGGCGCACTTGCCCTTTACAGTACCTGCGTCCCGGCGCACTTTCCCTTCACTGAACCTGCGACCCTTCAGATATAAATGATATGAAGACTTCAGAACAAACCCAAACAGTCAGATCTATCGATCTGTTCATGCGCCATAGAGATCACAGTCCATTAGAAGATTCGCCTTTTAGATCTGGACTAGATCTCACCAAATAAGATATTCAACCCAAGACAATTACTCAATCCAAATGAACTCCTTTGCTTTATATAGGCAAGCTTCTCCCCAAAACATGGAACAATACCACGAGCCGACACCATAGAAACACAAAACCGTCGGCTAGATACCACACAAGAAACCCCCACGTGCTTTTCTCTGCCTTGAAATGTGTGCACTGGGTGGACGCACCCCCTGAACGGCCGGCCAGCGTCCCTGGACGCGGTTTCTGCATGGTATACCTGCGGGGGCGCACTTTCTGAACCGATTGCCTGCGTCCTTCTTAATTTTCATCAAACTGAGAGCCTTACCACTGGAGTTGCCATCAAGTACAACATCTGTAAAAAAAATAATGCCAACAGTGTCAAAAAATGGAAACAATACTTGATGGGAAAGGATACCATTATCCAAATCGACCATCAACCATTGTAGTGTTTACAGTCACAGTCAAAGTTGCAGCAGTCACGACATTTCAGATGGATGGTTTTCTACAACAATTTCGTTTGGTTATCAAGTACAAAAAGAGAATCTACAGTAAGGTAGTTGATATTCTTTCAATGCCTATTGTAAATTCATCTATTATACTCAAGCATAATTATGTTTTGTATGAAAGATACATTGAACAACATGCATATGATAGTGACTTTTAAGATGTGTATGCAAGCTTAAGTCAAGGAAAGAAAATTGAAGAGTTGGATTATAACGTACCTAACAGTTTGTTGTACCATTTGGGCAAGTTGTGTATTCTACAGGGAGAAGGAAACAATATCACAAGGGAAGCACACACTTCATTGATTGCTAGACACTTTGGTGTAGGTAAGATAGTATTGAATCTCCAAAGGTATTGTTATTCGCCATGCATGTTTGATAATGTTTCTTGTTTCAAAAGAGGATGTTCTTTGTGTCCAACAAGTAAGCCTAGCAATATGAAACTTGGATTGTACGCTCCACTTCAGGTACCTTGATGTCCATGGGAGAGTATCTCAATGGATTTTGTAGGAGGTCTTCCATTGTCAAGGAAAGGTCATGGTTACCTATATGTAGTTGTGGATAGGTTCTGCAAAATATGCATATTAACACCATGTAAAAAAAAAATACAGTTGAACAAACAGTGCATATTTTCCTCCGAGATATTTGAACTCATTTTGGTCTTCCTACTTCTATTGTAAGTGATCGAGATTCTTGATTTGTTGGGAATTTTTGGTCAAATTTGTGGGGCATGATGGAAACAAAGTTGAATAAGATTACAACCTTTCATCCGCAAATGGATAGAAAAACTAAGGTGGTTAATAGAATAATCATTCATCTTCTTAGAGGATATTTCAGCAAACATCCCAAGTTGTGGGATGAACATTTGCATTACATACAACATGCATACAACAGGGAAAAGCATTCTTCCACAAACACA
The DNA here is from genome assembly GCA_031772625.1 of Pinus tabuliformis. Classification (NCBI taxonomy): domain Eukaryota; kingdom Viridiplantae; phylum Streptophyta; class Pinopsida; order Pinales; family Pinaceae; genus Pinus; species Pinus tabuliformis. Next base: position 94,949,891 of record CM062813.1, read on the forward strand.
TAGCCATTTGAGTCATGTTATGAGTACTTGCCAAGATCATCATTGGACTTCACCTTTGAGAAATATGTCACCATCGATGGTCATAGTGACATAGATAAGGCAAGGAAGTCCATAGATAAAATTCAGTTGATACATTTTATAGTGCAGGAACCATGGAAAATTTTAGGGGCTAATGAGTGGGCTAATTTTCCTTGATTTTTCCAAAGATTCGCCAATTAGATGAAAATTTTAGAATATAAAATTATTTTACCTCAAAAATCGCCAACATTATATAGAGACATATATAAAATCATTATAGAATAATTTTACAAATATATCAATACACATTTTATAGTTTGCATATTAGGGATTAGTGAGATTCGCCAACTTTTTAAACTTCAAGAAAATTTTCCATCCTTAAAATTTTCCTTGGCAGGAACAGCTTGAGAAAATTCAAAGAAACTATAAAGCAAGGCATGATAAACACCGGGTTGATAAAAAAATTCAACTTGGCGAAGAAGTTTGGTTATATACTACAAAAGAGAGACTTCGGGGGGAAGGTAAAAATCTTAAAACAATTTGTTCTGGTCCTTTTAAAATTCTAGAAAAGATTGGTAACAATGCATTTAAGCTTGATTTGCCTCCTTATATGCAAATATATTGTGTTGTTAATGTTTAGAATTTGAGATTGTTTGAGCCTCCTTTGATTGATGATCAAGGAGAGCATGTTCAGCTACCATTAATAGATGATTTCTTGTGAGAATATCTTGATGAACTTAAGAAGGATCTCATACTTGATAGAAGAACCAAGACTTCGAAAAGAGGGGATGTTGAATACCTTAGAGTGGTACTTAAGGGAAAAAAATCCTTCTAAAGCTAAATGGTTGTATATCGAGAAGGTGAGGTAGTTTTACCCTCACCCACTGAACAATTAATAATATCTTTTGGGGTACAAAAGTCTTCTAGTGGGGAGGAATGATCAGGCGCTTAGTATTTAGCTCAAAAATCAAAGTTCTCAAAATGGCTCGAAACCTAAATGACCGTGTACATCTCATAAAAACGATCCTAACACAACTCATTTCATAAAAAACTGAGTTTGTATGAGGAATTTATTGAGTTTTTTTCGCTTTACTAAACAGGTGAAATTTACAAAAAGAAATGCCCAAACACTGCATAGTTATCAACCCGTACTATTGATGTGGTAAGTGACTAGGTAGGGTCAACTTGGTCAACATTCAATCATGTCTCGACAAGTTTCACAGTGTCGTTGGTTTCAGTTGGTTATGTGGTATGTGCATTGGCGCATTTATATTGGTTAGTTTTGGACCAATGAGAGAATGCCATGTGGCAAGCTCGGAGGCTGCCATGTGGCACCTCCTAATGGTCTAGGGCTCAGAGTAGTTTGACAAAATTTATGTGGAGGCATTGGGGTTCGACCCCATGACCTCTGCTACATAGTCGACATCACATACCAACTCTACTATGTTACGACTCAACCTATATAGTGGCACACATATATTTAAATTGTATAAGGTTGAGGATTGGTTGTTAGTGGGGGGGTGTTGTAGGGAAAAGTATCCGACTCGGATGACCCTATCCCACTCTAAGGGTGACAGTTCCTTAGCAACAACTGTAAAACAAACTACTTAAGGTTTACTTGAAAGCAAAAGAGAATGGAGAAATGCACTAACCATTGCCTTGCGCTTAATGTCGAATCCAAACTCTTCTCTTTGGCCGCTTGCTCCTAGCTCTTTGTTCTTCTGCTCGCCCAGCTACAATGAGATCCTGCAAAATAACAAAGAAGGAAACTACAAGAGGCATGCAATCATAACTGGTTCATGGATTAGTGTAAACCAAACATGCAATCATCACAATATATTATTGAAACAAGAGCACATAGAAGAACCTCAATAGCTTTTATTAATGAAGAAATAAAGGTTCTGAGAGTATTACAACCATTGAAGGCTCCAACCCAGCAACACCTCCCAGCAGAAAGAATTGCTCTTCTTCACCTCTCTCAAACAATCACCCAATAACTCAATAGTGAAACCAACAACATATCATTACTTTGCACAAAATTCCAGCCTCTTGAGCTCATAGGAGAGAGCTCAATATATAGATGAATTGAGAAAGGATGAGTCAGCTTGCAACTGATGTGTAGCTGCCTTGTGTCCTCTCTCTCTTCAGTTAATCTTTAGTTGATCTTCAGTTCTTGAGTCCACTTGGTGAACCTTGCTTCCACTTGGAGAAACAAAGCCTCTGACTCATCACAAGGCGAAATCCCTGATCCAAGTGTCATTTTTGGAAGATTCCAAAGCAATGACTCACCGTGCCACTTGTCCCTTCTCGCTCAGCGCAGGTGGCCTTTGTCCCACTTGCTTTGCAACGCAGGTACACCATGGAGCAACTGAGTTTCAGCGCAGAAACCCAGTGGAGCACCTGCTTTGATTTCAGGATTGCTTGTTTTTGAGTGTTTTCAGGTGGAGAACTGATCTGAGAGCTGTTGGTTTGCTGACCTTGTTCCTCTAGGGGTAGGAACATCATGTTTAGGGAACTTTGGATCCCTTGGATTATTGACAATTCATGCTTGTTGCTGTAAGGCACAAAATTGTCTATAACAGATGCCCCCTAAAGTATGAGGTCGTTTATCGGGTGAAATGCTTTATTGAGAGGATCCGAAGTTCATTCAATCTGCTGAGAAGTGTGCTGTAATAAGATACAATACAATACATTATTTTTCATACATTTTTCATGATCTAGCTGAGGCGAGCATTCCCATGCTCAGCTTTATAAATACATTTTGGTACATAGAACAGACGATCGTCTGATTGTAGACTGATAATTCTCTGCTGAAATTATCATCCTTTGAGAAGGATGATCATCTGCTGTAATGATGTACATATCAAATGTCTTTATGTCCTGAATATATATCGCAGCCCGGATGGATGAAACTAGATCCGGGGTCTTCAATCTCTTCCGATCTTCACTCGATGTACAAGTCGATCCATGTGAGAATTTCTTGAAGTCGAACATGGAAAGACATCGCTTGATTACCGGTCAATGATGTAAACCGTTAACAAGCGCGAGAGGAGTCACCGATAAGGATGATGACCCTCAAGGTACGGCAGTACAATCCACATGGTGGGAATAAAGGACTTGGCGTCGACCACCATGCAAAATCTTCTGGTCGAAGGTCATTGATGTATACCTGTCGCCGGAAGTGAGAAACTTGCCATTGAGGCATGCAAGCTTCAAAGTACTGAGGGGGGTGTTCCTAGATCAACTCCTTGGATAATGAGCTGATGTCGACAAGGAGCGATCCGTCAAAGGAGGGCCTTAATGAATCCCACATCAGTGACATGGAACGGAGCTAGTGATTGTGATGAGGTGAAAACAAACTGTGATGTATGATTCAGGGTGGCGGTCATGAAGTGGATGAAGGATAATGTATGGCAGTGGGTGGAACACGGTTGACTCTTTGCAGAACCACATCTCTTGAACATATAACGACACTGATGTGATGGATCGGTAGCATTACCCCAATTGCAGATGGTGTGGCGAGGACCATGGTTATGAGACCGGTGAATGAAACAACCCAACCCGATGTGATACGGAGGACAAAGTGTCATGTTCAAGAGCGACTTGCTACCATTAATGCTGTGAGGTTCTCCCAATTTTTCCCCAGTCATTGCTGACCAGTACCTCTTTATTTTTGTCAAGCTTGAGGAGGATAACATATGCTTGTTCTATAACCTGCCCTTCGGGCAAGCCCATCGCTATGTTTTAACGAGCCTAGCGATAGGGAAACTCGTTCTCGTCTAAAGACAAGTTTGTCGCTATTTAATCATTTTAACGAGTCTAACGACAAGGAAAACTCGGTCCTTTTCATTTTTAGAGAGTCTGAAAAGGTACGAAAAGTTAACTCCAAAATTCCTTTTTCGTCTTCTAATCCCTTAAGTCCGAAAAAGTATAAAACCATTAAGAAGGGATGAATTTTCGATTTCTTTAACGAGCCGAACAAAACAAGCACTCGATCTTTTTGTGTAATAATCCCTCAGGTCCAAAAAGATTAAAATCTAGAGGAGGGATAGCTCTTCCGGTCCTTTTAACGAGATGGAAGGCCAAAACTCGGCAAACTTTTCATATTTTACGAGTCAGTGAAAAGAGCTCAAAGAAGACTCGTCTTTTGAGGAACGAGTGATGAACAGGGATAGCAGCAGATTCCAGGTACAGGTTGGAATTCTCCAATCACGGCAGTGTCACAAGGATGGCTAAGTGAAATCACTCTTCGCAGCTGTTCCTCAAAATGGGTAAACACACATATGGAGGTGAACGATTGGCCAAATGAACGGATGGAGGTGAGACTGCAAGAACACGACCAAAGGTTTTTAAACTGGCTTTCAAAGGTTACATTTCTCCAGGTTATTTACCGGTTCATTTTTTCTGGATGAGCTTGAACTGTAGGGAAAGATTGCTCACAACTTGTGTTTATTTTTTAACGAGCATGAACTCTGTACAAAACTGCTCGATTCTTGCGTTTATTTTTTAACGAGCATGAACATTGCTAAAACTGCTCGATTATACCAGTCTTAATACAAGGAATGCTTTAGGTGAGGTAATCTTATTTAAGGAGCGATACCTCACTAATTACTCCAATTTGGCAGGTTTTAACTTTTGCCCTTCATCCTTTCTTTATGCAAGCTGGAAACGGCTAATCCTACGAGTTTAACGGGTTAGACCTACAGGTTTAAAGGGAGGACCTAAAAATTTAAAAAATAAATAGTCGTCCCGTGCTTGCACTCCAAAAGGTTTGCATGCCCCCAGGTATAAAGTATAATTTCGAGATTCTGTCCTCTTACTTATTATCCGAAAAATGGTTTTGTTTGCTGCCACAAACTAAACTCTCTTTTCGGCGATGTCTATCATTAGGTTGCTAAGGATGGTGACAACTTGTTGTAGCAATTTCCTCTCTTTCTTTGAAGATTGCCCCTACTTCTCTTTTTAAAACATATTGTTTTAATGGGTGAGGCTTGACATTCAAAGATGGTGCCTTCTTGCTGCCACAAATAGACTCCCTCCTTAGGAGAGCCCACTTCTTTAGACAAAGGGAGCGATTCTTCCGCTTCAACATAACTTTGACAAAAGAATTTTATCCTAGAACAACCCTCTCTTCCTTTTTTGGACGGGGTACGGACTAGTCCATTCTTCTGCGGAAATTAACTTTATACCTAAGGTTTTCTCTGCCCGAGGCAGGCCAGGGTGCATGCCCCCTGGGTCCCAGTTCTTTTCTTCTCGAATTACTCGCATTCATCGGGAAGTAGAACCGGGGGCGGTGGCATTCCTTGAGTGAATAGACCGTTAAGGGATGGTATTTGACTAATTGCAATGCGTGATCCTGGAAATGAAAGTTGGTCTACGAGCTGGACCATTCTTCCTTCGTGCGGAAAACACATAACTCTAAAGAGTGAGGACACTATTGCCTCCATGCAATATATATAGTCTCGTCCAAGGAGTAAGTTATAAACCAAGGGTCCTTGGACGACCATGATGTTCATATGAACTGTCTTCCCTTTCAATGTAATTGGAACATTGGGGAGAATCCCTAACGGGTGACTGGTTCCTTTATCAAAACCTGATAGATTTCTCATCTCAGGTAAAAGCGCCGGGCAACCCAGTGCTTTCCAAGCAACAGAGGAAAGGATACTCACAGATGCCCCTTCATCAATGATAGTTCCAGCCATCACCATTCTGTAGATTTGGACTATGATTCTGAATGGGATACTGGCTGGTAACCGGGGTCTGCCTAGTTGATTCCAATCAAAGGATACAACCAGGTTGCTTGGTGGTGGCACCGAATATACGGCCGGATACGACCCTGACGATGTTCCTTCCTGCGATAAAGGAATGGGCGCATTGCCCTGATGCTCATCAGAGTCTGTGTTGATGAAAAGAATATGGACGGTGTCATCCTTATCCTCTTCAGTGAGGGTGTCATTTGAAGATGGGTCTTCAATGACGGAGTCATTGGAGGATGAAACCTCCGAAGGAAGAACCGGGTCGACTGCCGTTTCAACCTTTAGACTTTCGTCTGGTCTGGATTCAGCAGGTTCATTCTCAATGACCGACACTTCAGCCGACCACTTGAGCGGGTCAGCTGGATTTTCAACTATCGAGGGATTAGGCTCGAGGTTTTGGTATCCAGGAGGAAGTCGTAACGGTGAAACCGGACGATCTTCCAAAACTCTCTTTGCCTCATCTAAGAATGGACATTTGTGGATGGCGTGATCGCCTTCACACAATATACAGGGTGATCTTGGTCTCCCTCTTCGTCCTTCACTCTCGCTAGTTGACGGACTGCAATCAACATGACTACCAGAGGTTGATGCTACCGGATTGTGCAACCTTGGGGACCAGTCCCTTAGTATCCGGGGAATACAAGGACAATCACGATGGAAGTGGGCCCCTTTGCAAATGACACATGGCGATTTAGGCCCGGTCGGTGCAGTGTGTGGGTTTTTGTCAGCTGTCTTTTGCTTGCCCCCAGTCGCCTTCGCCATAGGCTCCTTCTGCTTCTTTTCTCTCTTCCTCTTTTCCTTCTTCTCCATGGGAGGCTGACTTTTGCCGGCTCTACCTTGTGAAGATGAAGGACCAGAGGAAGAATTGTAAGAAGTGGAAGGCTGGTGGGTAGCTCTAGACTGTTCTGACTGTTGATTCGACTGCTCAGGATTAGTGGCGATCTGGACTACATTAGTTGAAAAGAGCCATACAGGTAGGCCAATTGTCAATCCTGGAAGTGACAATGTTGCCATATGAGGCGCACCAACATCTCCCCAAGAGGAGAAGGGATTTGGACTTCCTCCAAGGTTATTTCCTTGGTTGGTGGGCTCCATACTTTCCAACTGAAAGATCAATGTGGGAATAACAGGTGATTATGTTCCGCTTAAAATAAATTTTATTAACGACGCTTTTAGACACAAACTTGCTTTTTCATGTTTTAAGAGTCGAGAAAAAGCTAAAGATGACTCTAGTCGCCTTCGATGTTTTAACGAGCCCGAAGTGACAAATGCTCGAATGGACTTTTTCAGTTATAGAGTTTGAAAAAGGCCAAAAGAAACTTCTCTGGAGATCTAGGCAGAGGGTGTGCCAAACTTTTCGCGAAACCACAGAATACGTTTTACGGTACGGGTGGTCGATCTTCGTGAATGCTGTGTTCACTGCATCGCGATCAGTAGGGCGGCCGACACGGCTTCCTATGGATAAAGGATAATTGCCTATAGGGGTCTCCCAATATATACGCGACGGTACGTGGGAGCACAAGTCCGTATTAGTGCCACCGACTCTCAGGAGGAATCACCCACCTTCGTAGAGATCGACAGTCACTATGTTTAACGACGCCGGAACACGTCTCTACCTAGACCTCTAGATGTTTGCGTTATGTTTCAAATGCGTTGTTAGGTTCATTCAGTATATTTCAAGTTGATCTTTTTAAAGTTTGCCTTTCAAGGTTCACCACGATATGTATATGACAAATTCCTAAATGCAGCCTAAGATGAGAAGCAAGCTTTTTCAAATCTTTTTGACTGATGAAAATCTTAACTACTGAGAGAGAAGGAAGGCAAATTCTTTTCACACAGTTCATAAAGCACAAACTAATGCACTTTCTCCTAAATCATCATGCAAACTTTTTCAAATGCAAAATGCACAATGCATGTATTTTCTTTTCCCTTTCTTAATGTGGATGGATTACAAAAAGAAAGTGGTTATATAACTTTGATTTCGATTTAAAGCGAAAGTAAACAAGTTTGTCCAAAATCAAAAGACACCTTAAGATTCACTTGCTTAATCACTGGAAATACATGAAATCAAACCATACTAACGAAAGTAAAATGACTAATCAGCTATGGACAGCAAACAAGCTAACTCTTTAGACCAGCAAAATGCCTAACACAGGTTCAGATCTAAGAGGCCAAAAGCATGACTAGTTTACTTTTCGTTATGGGAAATTGTAAATGAGTAAGAAATACAAAGAACAAGTACAATTTCGTTATATAACAGAGGCAGAACGATGGCAAGTAATATTGGTTTCAAAACAGGCACAAGACTGACACCTAGCAGCAAAACTAAGTGAAAACAGGCAAGAGAAAGGAGGAAACCCCAAATGCACTAGGCAAATTTGGGCCAACGCAGGCTCTGCACAGCCAAACTGGCTCTCAGCGCAGGTAGCCCCTTCGGGACCTGCGTTGCAAAGCAGGTAGCCTGTGTACTACCTGCTTTGGAAAACGAGAATTGCGTTTTCACAGTTTCCGGGTCATAATTTTCTCAAAAATGCACGGTTTTTGCTCAAATCAGAAGCAATCAGTCAAGCACACTCAAAGGGATGATTAAGAAGGTGCAAAGCTATCACTAAGAGCTTACAAGGATCCTTGTAGATCAGCTCTTCAAATCATGAATTTGCTCAGAAAATGAGCAAGAGTAGCTGCCCTCTACTTCGCTTTTGATATAGTCAAAAGCTTTTCAATTTGGTACTCTTTTGTTCAGGAAATGAATAGCAAAATACTACAAACACAATCAAATGGATACGATCCCCAGTGGAGTCGCCAGTTTTTTGTAGGGAAAAGTATCTGACTCGGATGACCCTATCCCACTCTAAGGGTGACAGTTCCTTAGCAACAACTGTAAAACAAACTACTTAAGGTTTACTTCTTTATGAAAGCAAAAGAGAATGGAGAAATGCACTAACCATTGCCTTGCACTTAATGTCGAATCCAAACTCTTCTCTTTGGCCGCTTGCTCCTAGCTCTTTGTTCTTCTGCTCGCCCAGCTACAATGAGATCCTGCAAAATAACAAAGAAGGAAACTACAAGAGGCATGCAATCATAACTGGTTCATGGATTAGTGTAAACCAAACATGCAATCATCACAATATATTATTGAAACAAGAGCACATAGAAGAACCTCAATAGCTTTTATTAATGAAGAAATAAAGGTTCTGAGAGTATTACAACCATTGAAGGCTCCAACCCAGCAACACCTCCCAGCAGAAAGAATTGCTCTTCTTCACCTCTCTCAAACAATCACCCAATAACTCAATAGTGAAACCAACAGCATATCATTACTTTGCACAAAATTCCAGCCTCTTGAGCTCATAGGAGAGAGCTCAATATATAGATGAATTGAGAAAGGATGAGTCAGCTTGCAACTGATGTGTAGCTACCTTGTGTCCTCTCTCTCTTCAGTTAATCTTTAGTTGATCTTCAGTTCTTGAGTCCACTTGGTGAACCTTGCTTCCACTTGGAGAAACAAAGCCTCTGACTCATCACAAGGCGAAATCCCTGATCCAAGTGTCATTTTTGGAAGATTCCAAAGCAATGACTCACTGTGCCACTTGTCCCTTCTCGCTCAGCGCAGGTGGCCTTTGTCCCACTTGCTTTGCAATGCAGGTACACCATGGAGCAACTGAGTTTCAGCGCAGAAACCCAGTGGAGCACCTGCTTTGATTTCAGGATTGCTTGTTTTTTAGTGTTTTCAGGTGGAGAACTGATCTGAGAGCTGTTGGTTTGCTGACCTTGTTCCTCTAGGGGTAGGAACATCATGTTTAGGGAACTTTGGATCCCTTGGATTATTGACAATTCATGCTTGTTGCTGTAAGGCACAAAATTGTCTATAACAGGGGGCAACCCTCCCCATGTGAACACAACAATGGTGACCGTAAATGGCTATGAAAATGGTCTACAAACCACACCGCAATTGGTTACTGCACCCATGTGAATGCAATGGATATCGTGGTTAGGGTTACTGCAACCGCCAGGGCTCCAACTATGACAGCTACCGCAATGGTTAGTACAACCCACAAGTGAACAAACTAATAGTCATCACAAACAATTTACCAACAGCTCCAACGTAGACCACAACCCAATGATTAGCATGACATGTGAATGCGTCCGATGGTTGATGTTTGAGGTTATGGCTAATGGACCAGTGGCTAGCACTAAAAAACCACGCTAGAAAACCATTAACATTTATTGTGTCATGTGTCTGCTCCACTAAATCTGTGATGGTCACGGTTAGCCCTAATCATGCAGTTAGAGTGCTAATTGTGGATTAGTGGTTAACTAAAATTATTTTATATTTAATTAAATCTGAGTTTAAATCGGTGGAATTTTAGTGGAATCCACCATTTTTGGCGCCAACCTGAAATTTAGCGGTCCTATCTGGAGTTATTCTAGTTTTGGAGGAGATTTTCTAGGAAAAGTTTGTTTGAGCCATAACTAGAGCAATTTTCGACCAAATTGAATTCAGGAAAAGGTGTTCCTAGCTCATTTCGACACTATGAACACATTGGTGCAAGTATCAGGAGCAATAGATCTTTGTAAATAGAATTTTTTTCCATATTGAGATAATATAGAGGCCCAAGCCATGGAAGTTGGACCAAGGAGATGTAGCCCAGGAGGGGTGAACTCCTTCGTCAAAACACTATGTTAAATGATCTTCTTGAAGGTTTGTTGTATTTTGAATGTCTATTGTTCAATACTTATTTTTGAATCTGAATGTCACACTAAACTTGATGAAATTTACCTGTGTCAATCACCAAGAAACCTAAGAAAACTTATGCACGGGAAGCAATGAACAAACACATGTTTATAAACCTATAATTGAAATTATCACAAAAAAACTAAGATCCAATAACAGATCAAGGTGCAGCTACAACAAAAGCTAAGAAAGATAAGAAGAAAGAAGCATCGAAGGCTTTTGCGAAAGAAAAGGTTGTGGTGAAAGAAAAGGTTGCGTAGCAGAAAGAGGCCTAGTCAAAGGAGAGTGTTGTCTTAGTGTGTCCTAACCTAGGTTCAGAGTTAGTTGTGCCAAACAAATCCCTACACTACTGGCCCTTTTGGCATCAATCCACAGAGCACAGACTGAAGTCTCAAGAAAAGCAGTATGGGGGGATGCTAGAACTAAGTTTCTGCACCTAGAGATCAACGTGATGTTGTTTTCTTCCCTTGATCTACCTTCATGCAGATCAATTAGCCCTTATTGATTGTCAATATTACTCCCTTGAATTAGCCCCATACCTGCATGAAGGTCTACGACTGGCTTTCGTGGATATTTAACATTCCAATCAGCTACATATGCTCTTCAAAGATTACTCTTAACCCAGTAATTACTCATATCGGCTTAAGTGTTTGATAACTCATTATTTCATAAACCCATCATTCATGATATCATAAAGCACATTCATTCATAACAAAATTAAATAGGTGAAACACATGAATTTCTGCACTAATCTTCTTTATTGATAATCAGTCTAGCTTACAGACTCAAGACTTCCCTGTGCACTCAACCGCAAGGTCCACACACTCAGTTGCAGACTTTAAGCCTCTACACACATAGCTACAGAGCCTTTCTTCCTACTCTTCTTCAATAACTTTCTAGACTTCTCCCATAGACAAATTTCAGTACTTTTTTTTCCTTAGACATCCTAAGACATACCTATTTATTCAATCCCATGGCCCGCGGACCATGGATATATCCTCCAAAAGCCAACTCAACTTACATAAAGAAGGGTAAAACCCTTTATGATTCTTTAACTAAATACACACTCTGTGGCCACAATTTGCAGAGACTTTACATCTTGATACAAAGAAACATGAGATTTGGCCCCAAAACATGGGTTTTTTCCCCAAAATTTACCCTAGGGGACCCCATCCCAATAGGACCCCAACACAAAGATCATGAATCACCCTTGGGTCACTCAGTTGGCATGGCGATATTACTATGAATATCCCCCAGCTCCACTTGTGCAACCACTACTTAATCCGCGCTCTATATGGTTGCTCGCTTGATTTGTTCTACCAGCTACTTTGTGGCTAGTCCTACACTATCCTTCTTGATTTTCTACTGCATGCTCTACAACTTCACCTTTTTTTTCCTGAATATTGGCAAAGATGATGTAGGCCTCATCCAACTAAGACCCCAATCTAGCCTTAAAAATGACCTCTTTCTTTTGCACTTCTTCCACCTATGTAAGTAGCTACTTCGCTTCCTGCAACTTGGTAAGGTGTTGTGCTATAGCAATGGTTCACATCATTACCCTCACTTCATCGTATTGCTGCTGGATCTCGTGAACTTATGTATTTAAGACTTGCATGGTGGGATCTTCCTGCAAGGTCGTGACTACCTCAATAGCTTTCTCAAATGGTGCGGTGCAGTCCACCACCGCGCCATCCACCATCCGACTCCATCCTTCATAGCATCTTTGCACTGTTCCCTAACCTTTGGCAGGGTTGAAGGCTGTGACTTCAGTTCTAGCTCTGTTATCTTCAAAATCAACTCAAACTAGACTCTAGCCATCTCAACCTTGGTGTCACACATGCTCGCAGCAAGCTTCCTGATCTTCGCTTCAAACGATGCTTCCTCTTGGATATGCAATTCGAGCACTATTTTGCAGGATTTTTCCACCACATCCGCAAGATGGGTGCTCTGCACCTAAATTTTCTCCTTTTCCTGCAATGCCTCTGTCTTTTTGGTGAACATCTACTCATTGTTCACCCTATATTCACTGATTAGGCTTAGTGCGTGCTGCTCCTAAGCTCTAAACTATATTGTCACACCTACCTAGAGCGTGTGAAGGTAATCATTGGGGAGTGCAGCTAGGTTGAGGCTAATGTTCTTCAGAGAACTCACAATGACCTTGTAATTGGCTACCTCTATGCTCTAGGATCCATCTGGCAGCATGACTACCTGAAGATCCAATGATCAAACTATCTCTACTACCTGAGTGATCCCTAGTGCCAAATTCTTTGATGCAATGTTGATCTACCCTGTGCCTACCTAGATCCTACTCATCTGAATCTGCGGCTCATGTAGATACTTCTGGATGGTACTTAGCGCCTACTAGTGCCATTTTTCGAATTGCTAGAACAATTTTGTCGTGGTATCATGCACCTTACCATCTATTTCTTCTATTTCATTATCTGTGAGAGTAATCGGATCCAGCGACGTCTTTTTCGCTTTTGATTTCTTCAGTGTCCCTTCCTTTCCTTATTCCCTATACCTTTTTATCTGGAAGGGAGTTATCCACTCCTCCTGACCATCTCCACCCTACTCTAACTACTCCTCCTCCTTTTTTTGGGATTAAGGGGACTTACCACTTTGCTCAGAGTCGCGCTCTTCCTATTCAACCTACTACTTCATGGCATGCTCCGCTTCCATCAGACCTTATCCTTAGCCTATTTTCTACGCTTCTCAACGAACTGCTAAACCTTCTACTTAGTTGCTTCCTTCTTTTTCTTATTCACGGGCCTGCGACCAAATTGAATGGAGAATGCCAATTTTTCAACCACCTCTTAAGAATTTCCTGGATGAGTTCATCTGTGGCCAAGTACGATAGGTCAAACCATTTTTTTTGTGGATCCTTCCATGCCCTGATGTATACATGGTGGAAATCTTCTTTGAATTATACATACTCCGAGATCTATTCAAACACCATCAGAGACAATCACGGGTTCTAGTTGATGGCCATGCGTACATTGGTCTCCATCAAAACCCAAAACACTTTTGTCTATGTGACCCTCACAACATATTTTGTGGCCCAGAGGGATGCAAACTGTGCAGTCTCCAGCAATCCCTTGTCCACGGGAGGAAACTTAATGTCCTTTGACAGATCCCACATGACTAATATGATGGAGAGTAATAACCATACATAGTGGAAATTTTTATTCTCATCCTACACCTCTCGACAGTTCAGGAGGAAATCGCTACAAAGGTAGCACACCAAATTGAAATTCATGCCCTCCATGCACTGCGCATCTAGTGAAATAACTAGCGCCAGAACTCGTTTGCACAACATTTTCTCATGACTTTTCCAGCAAGTATCTGAGTGGAAATCTTCACCACAAGGTCGATGATAAAGGTGATTGAGTACCCGCACAGCTTCTTAACTAGTTTGAACTTTTCCTTCATCTTTTCAGCCAAACTCCTTCCCTGGATTCAACCCTGAGTGCGGTAACAGCGTGATCCAATGGATCATCATATCAGTAATAGGGATTTACATGTCTAACCATAAGCATATTTCATGCACTAGGGTCAACAACTTCTCAATAACAATCAAGTTGATGTTAGAGCGGTCGTAGTGGGGCACCCACAACAGGTTTAGAAACCCTGACTGATTCACTCTACGAATACACTCCAACTGCTCCAACATGGTGACACCTAATTCCTTGTAAAATAATCTCTTCATGTATTTTTCTATTTCCAAGTGGGGAACCTATTGTGGTCCGTAAAATCCCAGTCCTCCAGCTTCAAATGTGGAATCCGTGCCGAGCGTAGACCATCGAATGTAATGCTTTCAGGAAACAAGGGTGTGTGGATCAAGAACTTCTTTGCATCTGGTTCTTTGGTGATTTTTACTTTTCTCTTGAGTAGAGGAATATAATCTGGAAATTTGGATATAGGATCCACCCCCTTAGTGTCTATGTCCTTCACGCCCTCTTCGGGCTATAAATCCACCAATTTCCCCTTATCCTTTGCAGACATTGTTTCTTTCTTTTGGGCCTGTGTTGTAGTATGCTTCCTCAATGACTCACGCACTGGCATGGACTTCTTCTGTTTATCCTTATTGGGTTTGGGGACTTCTCTCATTGGTTTAGGCTTCGGTCGAGGTGACCTCAGCACTGTAGGTACAGTGGCTAGAGCCTCCATGCTCACAACCTCTAGAGCAGCTCCCTTAGAGGCAATAGTTCCTCAAGTGCTAGTGGTTTCAGCGGGACCTAGTGCTAACATGATGTCAGTAATGAGTTTTCGATCTAACTCTGAAAATCTATCGAACACGGGGCTTGCGATAAAATATTCAAAGAACTCGTGATTCATGTGCAATAGATAGAACAACTCAGAAAATCAACGATGCAAAGTGTTTCCTGCTAGATGACCACGTATATTTTATAGGCAAATTAGAATTCCAATTCAACCGTTCACCCCAAAATCCATCCATAAATGTTGATTTGGTGACAGATTTTTGAATATTTCACTCTTAAATATAGCCATAAATGCCACACCCCCTCCCCCACTCCTCTTAACCGTCTCCTCACTATCAAATCATGAAAAGTGACTGTAATGGTCACTTTTTGGCTGTGCTACACGATCTCTCCCCATATAGCGCAGCTCCCTTTGCGCTTCTTCTCGTACTGTGATATCATCCCTTTTTTCACAGCCCCCTCGTCATGTAGCTCTACAAATCGGGAAGTGTAGTAGTGCACCTCCTTGCATCTTCCTAGAGTGATAAGATTATGTTATCATCATGTAGTCATTGCATCAGATCCCCCATGTATGGCTTCAATTGGCTTCCATTTACCCTTCCTGGAAATGGATCTATGTTCAACTTCACTAGCTGAACTGCTCCACCATCTGTAATCGCTTTGATGACATATTGTCCCAGCCAGTGCAACTAAAATTTTCCTAAAACCTTATGAAACTTACTGTCATATAATAAAACCAAGTCATTTAACTTGAAGGTGCATAGTTTTATGTGCTGATTGTGCCATGATTTTTCACATTCCTTATAAACCTACTGGTGGAATCCAACCAAAAACCTATCTTCTTCGAGCTCCATTAGCTGCATAAGCCTCTCTTCTAAGGCTCCATTGTCTACCATTCGTGTGAAATTTTCTACGCATAGACTAGGCACAATATACTCCATAGATATCATAGCTTCTACGTGATAGACCAACCTAAAAGGAGTCTAACCTGTGAGCTTTTTGCAAGTTGTTCTATATGCCCATAACACTGTTGGTACGTGCATGTCCCAATCATTCCATTTAGCATTGAAAACCTTTGTCAGCGCATTCTCTAATATCTTATTAAAAGCTTCAACCATTCCATTGGCCTAAGGATGATATGGCATACTTTTCTGATGGTAAAACTGGAATTCTTCTGTCACCGCACTCATTGTTTCGTTGAGAAAATGCGTATGGAAATAACTCATCAAAACCTTCGGCAAACCAAACCTGGTCAACACATATTAAAAAAGGAATTTCATTTTTGTTTCCCCTGTACAGTCCTTCACATTTTCTATCTGTACCAATCTGGTCAAATATTCGGTCGTGGTGATGACATACCGCGCACCTATCTTTTTACCTGGGGGTTGAATTGGTCCTACAAAATCAATTACCCACTTCTAAAATGGCTACAATGATACCTATGGATTCAGAGGCATCTCATCCCTCCATGATGGCTTGCCCATCCTCTGACATGCATTGCATGCCCTACAATATGCTTTAGAATCCTTACGCAGTGTCAGCCACCACTACCCAATGCGTAAAATCTTCTCCGCAGTTGCTTTTTTGGCATAATACCATCCCACAACTCCTCCATGAGCTTCAATGAGGATATTGTTTCGTTAAAAATTAGGTACATAATGTCGTAGTATTTCATCCAATCCCATTTTATACAAATGGCCTGTGATCACAGAGCAATTTATTGCACACACCACCAATTCCTTATTTTGTTTACTGGTGTATCCTTCTCGAGCCATTCCTGTGGTCAAGAAATGGATAATATCTATGAAGTGATTATCCATTATGCAAAACATGAACAGTTGCATGTCAGGCAACCCTTCCTCCAAATTAGTAGGCTTGTCTCCTGTCTCAATGTGCGACAAATGGCTTGGCCCTCCATTCAATCACCCTAGCTTCACAATTACCTCGAAATCATATTCTTGAAACAACAGCGGCCATTTTCATATCTCCCCCCCAATACATGCTTATTGACTAGATACATCAATGTGGAATGGTTTGTATACATCTTGAAATGTCTGCCTAGCAGGTAATGTCTAAATTTGTATACACCATAGCAAATCCTTTGCGCTCTATCATCGGATAATTATTTTCATTATTTGACAACTTCCTACTTGAAAATGTTATAGGGTGATCCATCTCTCCTTCATCAGTCTATGTCATCACTACTCCTAGTGCAATAGACGAGGCATCCACATGCACATGAAATTCCTTCTTCCAATCTGAGAAGACCAGGATCGACACGGTGACCATTTTTTCCTTTACGACATTTGGACTACGTTGACATTCTTCATCCCAACAAAATGTAGCGTCCTTCTTCAGTATCTTCTCCATAGGTGTGGTAATCTAAGCATAACCCTTGATGAACTTCCTATAGTATCTAGTATGGCCCAGTCTAGCGCGCAACTGTTTAACACTCCTTGGGGATTCCAAATTTATTATCATCGTGATCTTAGCAATGTCTACCATAAGTCCTTTCCTGCATACCACGTGACCCAGCAAGATCCCAAAAGGGACATATAACAAGCATTTCTTCAAGTTTAGCGCAATCCAATACCTTCAACACATATCCAACATTAAGCGTAGACTGCCTACATGGCACTTGACTAGTCCAAAAACTGTCAAGTCATCAAAATATACCTCCAAGAATTTTTGAATAAACTCTTTGAACGCTACGATGACTATGCACGATAATATTTCTAATGCATTCTTAAGTCCAAAAGGCATCACTGTATAGTGGAAAAATCCCCATTCTATTCCAAAGGTGGTCTTACTCTTGTCTTCTGGCACGAACTTAATCTAATGGTATCCAAAGAACCCATCAATTACTGAACAGGCCTCCTGCCCTCCAACATTATCCAGTACTTCATCTGTAACGGAGTTGGAAAAGGATCATGAATGCAAGGATCATTAATCTTCCTCAGATCTACGCAAATACTTGTATCATTCTTCTGCTTCTTTTCTTGAATGACCATTGGACTCACCCAATCAGATTCTTCCACTGGTTCAATAATACCCACTGCAAGCATCTTACCCAGCTCCAAGCGGACCTTTTCATTGTATTTGGTATTATGGTGATATGGACTTTTCGTAACGGGCTTCACATCTAATTTCAAAGTTATTTTCATCACTCCCAAATCGCCTATGATGCCTTTTAAGTATGAAAATTTGGTAGGAAATATGTCATGATATTCGCAGAGGAACTCAGTGACCTTATCTATTGTAGCATCATCCCAGAATCTCCAATATTTGCAAACTTTAGCTCCGCCTCCATGCCAATGTTTACTTGCCTAGTTTTTAGTGGCGCGGTGATATCTAGATTCTCTATCTACAGTCCCTCGACTTTGTGGTGGCTTTCTACCTATAGGATGTTAATATTCCTAGGATCCTCATCATCTTCTTTCGCAGTCACATTATAGCACTCCAATGCATGGTGTAGCTGAGTTCTCCAATCTAGTTGAATAAATTCCAAAGGATCCTATGATATTCTGAATATGGATACCTTAACCTCCTGCAACACCTCATCAATGCATCAAATCCATCATCAAATTTGAATTTCATAAAAAATCCCTCTCTTAAAATACCCCATTCTGTGGTGTTTTGGTGGAGCTCCGTTTCCAAGTACTAATTCATAGGAATGATGTCCAAAGTGTGATAGAATATATGCACGCATTTTGGTTGTTGATACATTCCATAGACCTTAGTCCATTTTTCTAAATGATCATGCAGATCATTTCTCCCATTGTACTTCTCAATCAACCATACCTTGGGGTGACCAAATCACATCCTCTTCATCCTCCTATAGTCACACCATTCTTCAAAACTATATTTATGCATACCCCACCACCATGAAGGCGTAGCGTATAGTGCCAAATCTAACGCTTGGAATCGATGCTTCTCCAGTACTTCCCTTTCAAATGTGTCCAAGGATTTATCTACATCATTCAAACCGTCATAATAAGGTAAATTTCTTACCTCCAATGATACATAGCACAACAATTTAGTCATCATGTTGCAGTGCAATGTGGATAATTCATGGAGCCTGGTTTGCCAATGTTCCAATTCTTCATCTAAATCTGAGGTACAAGAACTTTCATGGTCCCATGCAATCCATCCATCAGCCATTTGATTAACCCAATATTGGTCTCATGCTATTATCTTATAGATCTGATCCAAATCATCATCACTTTCCTCATTGTCATGGACTGGTTCAGTATAGTGCGGTCCTTATGTAGGGTCCAATGGTACTGCAATTCAGAGTGTTTTCCTTTCAAATGACATTGTTTGCTTCTTCAAATTGATGACCCCATTCATGTCGATAGCCCAAACAATTCCCAAGAGCATGGGATATGGATTGTTATCATCAACAATCTCTATTACTTCAAAATCATCCAGCGTGCTCGCACCTTCTATATCTACGGTCACCCCGTGCAATCACCCCATAGGGATAATCCTCTGTTGATCTTCCATTCTCAATTGAATCGGAGGCCACTGCAGCGTAGGTATTCCCATCCTTTCCCACATCTATTTAGGAAAAACATTCACGTTACATCCCAAATCTAAAATAACTTGATCCATCTCATATTCTCCTATTTGCATGGTGGGCCTCATCTCGTGCTATGTTCTCATATTGTGTTTTCCTATATTTCTAACTACGTGGCTTCCTTTAGGAGAACATTCCTTACTAGCACACTTATTTCTCAGTTCTTGTAGCCCTTTCATGGCCTTTCTATTGTGCAGCAACTTCATACAAGTCTCTAAGAAAGTGGTAAGCATGGAGGGGTCAACCTCTTCAGATAGCTTGTCCTGACTTCCTAAGGTAGAAGCCTCAGTGAAGCTTTTCTTTGCATCCATGAATGTTTCCTTCGCATGCTCCATATCAAACCCAACTTGCTTTTCTAGAGCCTTGTTAACCCACTCACTTTCTTGAGGTTTCATTCCTTTGTCATCACCAGTCATCATTCTGCTTTGCAGCACAATATTCACATTGGGATCCTCTTCATGGGGCTCGACCCTCATCATTTGTAAATTTTGGGTAGGCCACTAAGGTTGCACCTTCTTCTCCTACATCTTAGCTATTAGTATAGGGCATTCTTCTCTCATGTTGTCAAACTTAGTATAGTATCGGCATGATGGGCATGTCTGGCTCGTACACTCTTACGCGTAGCGTCCTGACACTCCACAATTATTGCAGTATTGCAGCAAGGATGCTGGAAATCTTGGGCTACCAGCTTTACTTATCAACCTAGGGTTCATAAAAACTTGGAGGTGATAGTGCTATATGCACAAGTAAAAGTGATGGTCCTACCTATTATCACTTTTCAGTCGACGAGAGACCACTGGGGTTCCAAGTGTTGGGTTTTGTTATATTCTTTTCACGACTAGCCCACATAGTTAACCGGGGGGTTAGAGGGGGGGGCAAAGCCCCCCCTTTGTTGCATAGATTGCATAGTGGGGGGTCACAGGGGGTTTTAGTGGTGCTGGTAAACCCCCTCTATGGGATCCAGGGCTGTGCCCCAGAAAATTTTGTTTTTTGGACCCTATATTAGGTTGGGTGGACCTACCTATGTTTTTGTGCATGTTTTCTGCACGTTTTGGACGCGATGGTTTTCGGTCCATGGTTTTTGAATTGATGGTTTTTCGGTCCATGGTATTGGATGCTTCAGCATGTATAAATATGTATTGTAACATTGAAAGGAACATAATGAAAAATAAAGCTGGTAGTCCTGGTTTTTGGATCCAGAGGAAAATATGTATGTATATGTGTTTTATGTGTTATTCTCTTGCATTGTTTATTTTTTTTGTTTTAGAATTCGTATGAAAGTAATTTCTGTACAGGGTTAAAACCTACATTTTGTATCAGAGTTGTTTTGGCTTCAAGGGGATGCCTTTGTTGCTAAGGGGCTTCGCTCGGGCCTGTGGTAGACCCTGTTCAGTTGGAGATCTGCTGGATCGATTCTGGTGGTGAATGAAGATGGCGAGCAGTGGAAATATAGATATTGAGAAATTTAATGGTCAAAGTTTTGAGTTATGGAAACTCAAGATGGATGATCTGTTGGTGGATAAACATTAGTGGATTGGGGTAGATCCAAGTACTAAATGAACGGGAATGTCTGATGAAGAATGGATTAAGTTGGATCAGAAGGCAAAGAGCACAATATGATTGTGTGTCTCAAATTCAGTATTTTTTAATGTATTAGGGTGAGCTAAGGCGAAGGCTCTGTGGGACAAGTTAGGGACTTTGTACCAATCTAAGTCTCTGGTGAATAAATTGTTCCTACGAAAAAAGTTGTATAACTTGAGGATGAAAGATGGAGACTCAGTGACAGAGCATCTGAACGCATTTACTACTGTGGTAAGTCAGTTATTATCTGTTGATATTAAAATTTTAGATGAAGATAAGTGCATCAGTTTGTTGTGTTATCCGCTAGATTCATGGGATAGTCTAGTTATTGCAATAGGTATCAATGAAACTTCCTTATAGTTTGATGAAATAGTCTCATCCTCACTAACGGAGGAAATGAGATAGAAAAATATGGAGATCTAGAATGGTGATGCCTTGTCTATACAAGGACGGTCCCAGAATAGAAACAAAAATAAGTCATGAAGTGGGAGGTCTAAATCTAGAGGGAGATCTAAATCTCTAGGAAAATCTGTAAAGGTGGTCTGTTGGAAATGCGAAAAGGAAGGGCACTACAAAAGGGACTGTAAATCTAAACCTCCTGATAAAGGAAAGGGATCTAATTATGCTCCTTCTATAGAGGTGAAAGCCACCTCAGATGAAGGTGGGGATGTGTACTTGGCTTCTTCAAGTACACATGTAGATCATGAGGCATGTTTCATTGACTCAAGTGCATCCTTTCACTTCACTCCCCATAGAGAGTGGTTCTGCGAGTATGAGAAATATGGTGGTGGTGATGTCTTCTTGGGGATGACAGGAAGGCTAGAATCTTTGATCGTGGAAAAGTAAAGTTGAAGTTGCAAGGTGGAAAGGTTAGATCACTTCCGGGTGTTTTGCATATTCCTACATTAGTTAGAAATCTGATTTCTATAAGAATCTGGATGATGCAAGTGTAAAAATAATGATCGAGAATGATACCTGCAAGACATCTTGGGGGGCACAAGTATTGATGTGGAGAGTTCGAATTGGAGCTCTATACAAGTTGCAAGGTAGCATTGTTGTTGATGGGTGCAACAACTCTGTCGTTCCTGAAAATGGAGTTGAAAATCTAGTGGTCTTTGGAGAGAAGACCATGTTGAGGCATCAAAGGCTTGGACATATTGGAAAGAAGGGCCTTCTAGTACTTCATGGTAAAGGTTTGGTATAAGGTATGAGTAATAGCTCTCTGGATTTTGATTTCTGTGAAAATTGTGTATATGGGAATCAGAATTGGGTGATTTTCCCCTCTGGTGGTGAGAAGGCAAAACAGATATTAGAACTTGTGCATAATGATGTGTGTGGACTTGTGAAGGTTCCATCACTAGGTAAGTCTGTGTACTATGTATCATTTATAGATGACTTCTCAAGGAATACATGGATATATTTCCTTAAGAAGAAATCTGAAGCCTTTGACAGGTCTAAATAATTTAAGGCTTTGGTGGAAAACCAGATAGAGAAGAAGATAAAGGTGTTGAGGCCAGATAATGATGGAGAGTTTTGCAGTAAGGAATTTGAAGACTTATGTAAGAAGTGTGGTATATAAAGGTAGAAGACTACTCCATACACACCTAAGCAAAATGGAGTTTCAGAAAGAATGAACAAGATGTTGATGGAAATGGCAAGCATGCTCAGTGGTGTCGAGTTAAGACATGAATTATAGGCAGAGGTGGTGGAGACAACTGTTACCTAGTCAATAGATCACCTTCATCAGCGTTGGAGGATAAGACTCCACAAGAGGTGTGGACTGGTAAAAAACCCTCTCTTTCACATCTGAGGGTATTTGGACATGATGCATATGTACATGTTCCAAAGGAGAAATGAACCAAGTTGGATAGTAAATCTTAAAAGTGCATATTTATTGGGTATAAGGATGGTTTAAAGGGTTATAATATTTGGAACCCAATGACAAGGAAGGTTGTGTACAACCAAGATGTGGTGTTCAGAGAGGTAAAATATGTTATTAAACATGAAGTCCAACCAAAGGAACTTG
Source organism: Pinus tabuliformis (assembly GCA_031772625.1). NCBI lineage: Eukaryota > Viridiplantae > Streptophyta > Pinopsida > Pinales > Pinaceae > Pinus > Pinus tabuliformis. The sequence continues at coordinate 94,972,806 of CM062813.1, forward strand.
AGAAGTTAGAGTTTGAGCTTAAGGAGGAAGAATCAGACTCTACAACAGAGGAGGAATCAGAAGATGAAGAGCCACAAACTCTGGGTGTGAGAAGATCAGTTCGAGAAAGAACGCAGCTAGAAAGGTATAGTCCATCTACTTTTTGTTAAAATTTTACTTTATCTGTTACTGATGATGATCCAAAAACTGTGAAGGAAGTAGTAGATTCAGATGATGGAAAACTCTGGAAAGAGGCCATGGTTGATGAAATGGCATCTTTGTACAAAAATGAGTATTGGGATGTAGTGGAGTTGCCGAATGGAAGGAAAACTATTGGCATCAAATGGGTGTTCAACAAGAAGACAAATGCAGAAGGAAAGGTGGAGAAATACAAAGCTCGGTTGGTAGCAAAAGGTTATTCCTAGGTGCCAGGAATTGATTTTGGTGATATTTTTCCTCCTTTTGCCAAGGTAGCTTCTATTAGACTACTTTTATCTATTTAAAACTTTTGATTTTGAGGTAGAATAGATGGATGTGAAGATAGCATTTCTTCACGGGGATCTGGAAGAGGAGATCTACATGAAGCAACCTAAAGGTTTTGTAGTGAAGGGTAAGAAAGAAATGGTATGCAAGTTAAAGAAGTCTCTGTATGGGCTAAAACAATCACCAAAGATGTGGTATCAGAAATTTGATACATTTATATGGGACTTGGCTTCACCAAAAGCAAAGCAGATCACTGTGTGTATTTTAAATTAATTGGTGACTATGTTATTTATCTGGTCTTTTATGTGGATGATATGTTGCTGGTTGGAAATGACAAAGAAATTATGCAAGATTTGAAGACCCAATTGTCCTCCAAATTTGACATGAAAGATCTTGGTGTTGAAAACTATATTTTGGGCATGGGAATTAAAAGAGAACAAGGAAAGAGGAAGCTCTAGTTAAACCAGAGGAATTATGTCGAGACAATACTGCAAAGGTTTAATATGCAGGATAGTAAACTGGTGAAGGTTCCTATTCCTGTAAGTGTGAGGTTATCTACTGAACAGTGTTCCAAGACACAAGAAAAGGAAGAGGACATGTCCGGTGTTCCATATGCAAGTGCAGTTAGTAACCCGATGTATGAAATGGTCTATATTAGACCATACATTGCACATGCAGTAGGAGTATTGAGCAAGTTTATGTCAAAACCATGGAAGGAGCACTAGACAACAATGAAGCGGGTTTTTAGGTATTTGTGTGGCACTAGTGATTATGGTTTTTGCTACCAAGGAAGACCAGGATTGGATAGAGTGTTGGATATTTGTGGCTTTGTTGATGCAAACTAGGTTGGAGATATGGATCAGAGAAGATCTACAAGTGGATATGTGTTTAACCTAATTGGAGGTGTAGTCAATTGGATGAGTGAGAAACAATATGTAGTGGCACTATCAACTACAGAGCTAGAATACATGGCAGCCACTCATGCAAGCAAGAAAGCAGTTTGGTTGCAGAGATTATGTTCAAGTATGGGGTTACTACAGGGAGCTATTAGGATAGACTATGAAAGCCAAAGTGAAATTTTCTTGGCAAAAAACCCTACATATCATTCGAAGACAAAGCATATTGATGTTTGGTATCACTTTGTGAGGAATATGTAGAAGACAAAAAGTTGTTGCAGGTGATGAGCATCATAAATGGGTAATTATATGGGCTCATTTTACCTCCTAACCTAGTCAAATCAACTATTCTCTTAGCTTATTGCATGATTTTTTGGTTATATTTATGCTTATAGAGTGAGTTGAGTTAGTTATGATGCCATGAGGTCTAATATGTGTTTAATGCATATTATTGATGATTTGTGTGGTCAAAGTCAAGGATCTAGTGGAAAAATGGTAGAAATAACTTGAAGTGGAAAAAGGAGTGGACTTATAGGAGGGAATCTCCCTCATTTATTACTCCTCACTTCAAATTTCCCTTCGTTCAACTCGGAGTACAAGCAACCAAGTCATGCATTAGCAGGCAACCGAGCAAAATGGAGGATGATTGATGTTTATCTCGAGTTTTGGGAGCCAAACCTCCCTGATTTTGAGGAAGTTGTTGGGAGCTTCATTTATATAAGTAGAGAGGCCTAGGGCCTCACTAGGGAGTTGATTCAATTTTTGCTACAATATTGCTTATGTAAACTTTGCTTAACTTCAAGCTTATTTTTTTGTGACAGTTCATGTAATCTTGCTATTGTTTTGGAAATAAAGATGGAATCCCTTTTGAGTTAGCACTAAGCTACCTCAAAGGGCTAAATATCTTAGGTTAGGGCCTGATCCAACTAGCCAAGCTCCTCTTTACTTGCATTTGTATGTTTCATTTCAATTTGTGGATTAGGTTGCTATTAGATGTATTTATTTTATGGTTAAGAATAGGTTGTTTTTTATGATTCAGTAGTTTACTTCCATTTGTGTTTTCTATAGTAGGTTAAGCAGTCGTAAAGAAAAGATCCAAAAGGCTAGTAGTAGTATCTTGGCCTCTCTTCCTCCCTTTGGGACAATGATTTGAGGAAAACACCCTCTTGCTGCCCCAAAAACACAAATTTTCCTCATTCATAGGACTTCTAGTGTTTATAGCTCTCTAGTTCGTGCATAGTCTAGTTTGCTTTGCTTTAGAACTTCTTCATCATGCTCATTTCCTTATTTGAAATAGTCTTCTTTCATGCTTTCCTTTCATGCAATGGTTATCAACATTTGATTTCATAGATCATTGTTTATTTTGATGCAAAAACTCTGTTTTTTGATGCACTTATTTCCTTGCTTGCTTAATCTCATTAGTTGACTTTTAGTTGTTTATGTAGCAGATTTCCTCTAGTAGTAGGCCATGCTATCTACCATTCCACCCTTCATTGTATCCATGCCATATAGGTCGCCCAAGTCTCCCCTCATTTTTCCATAGTTTCCTGTGTTTTCCATAGACTTTCCTCTCTCTCCTTGAGCAAATCCAATCATATTTCTCTCTCCTGATGATTCTTGGTAGACCCTAGGTGCTCTAACACTCCATCCCAACCTTCATCTACCTTCTCCACCGACTCTCCCAGCTTCAAAATAGTGAAAATGTCCCTCGGCCTCCTCCTATAGGCCTCCTGTAGAACACTGTTTTCCCTCCTGTATATTCTCTATGTCCTCCTGTAGATTTTCCTATATGCTTTATTTTGAAGGCTGAGTTTGGGAAAATCCTCCAGAAGGCCACCTGAGACCTCTTAGGACCCATCCACACCGTCCTACATCCTCTCACATCTCAAAACTTCCCTCCATCACTACCTATTCGCTGCCACATTCACAAACAAATAAATTACATGCATGACAAATTCACGTAAAAATACATAAAAATCCAGAAAGATGTTTTTCGCTCATTTACTTTTAGAAATAGCTTAGTTAGATTTTTTTTAATTCCTTTAGTATGTAATGGAATTCTTTTCATGATTTCCATAGTGCTTTCTGCAAAAGTAGGATTAGAGGTTAACTAAGATTTCCTTGGTTTGCTTTACATTTATGTCTTCCTTTCTGCAGGTAGAATAACATCAATAGATTAATCTCTCTTTCACCTTTCATCACATATAGAGCTTCTTCTGGAATCCATAAAATTTGGCTTGATCTCCTGGTGATCTTGCATCGGCTGACCAAGTGACAACCTGCAGTAAGAACTAGTACTTGTGCATACAGCACCATCGCTTCCAAGTTTGTTACAAACTATCGGGTTGATAAAAGTAAAGTAGGAAGCCCAGGAGTTGCAGCATTATTGTTGCAATACTGGTCCTCACCACTTTTTGGTGCCATTTTCAGAGGAGCATCAGAGTATTCTGTGATTACTACTCTATTGCAACATTTTTCTAATAGTTTATTTCAGCAAAAGTAGATTAGTCATTTCCTTACTTTCAGTTCTGCATTTCCTTGCTTTCCTCTTCAATTCTGCAATTTAAATTTCAACAAAAGTAGATTAGTCATTTATTTTCTTTTAGTTCTACATTTCTTTTTCTTTCCTCTTCAGTTCTGCAATTTCACTTCAACAAGTCCATTTCAGTTAGTTGCAATTTGTTTTTTCAATCAATTTCAATTTTGCAGGTACTATCAATGTGGGGAAAAAGAAACAAAAACCAACCAAAAATATTTCCTTTCATGCCTCGTAGGAATAGAGATAATTCAGGTAAATGTTTTACCAACACCCCCACTACTTCACACAGCCAACCTTCTCTCTTCTTCGGTGGTTGTAATCAAGAAGAACCCTTAGGTGAACAACTTGACATATTTGAAGAACCTATCGGGGAAGAAGAATAATAGAACATTCTTTTGGAGCCAATGGTTGAACACAGAAATGCTAGGGGGAATGGAAAAAGAATAGAGGATACCTTTCCCATTTGGGAGACCAATGTGGACACCAAAATGAAGAATATAAGCCCATCCGCCCTACCTCATTTCCATGGTCTGACTACAGAAGATCCTGACACCTTCTTGTTTGAGGTTTTTGTTATATGTCAAACCTATGACTATGTAGAAGATGAGCAAAAGTTGAAATTGTTCCCTTCTACTCTCAAGGATACAACATTGTGCTAGTTCATGCGATTACCTGGTATTAGTATCACAACTTGAGCTCAGATGTAACAAGCTTTTAACAAAAAGTATCGAGACTATTGTAGGTCAAAAGATACGAAAGAAGAAATTTTCCAAATGATAATAGGAAGAGATGAGTACTTGGAAGACTATGAGGAGAGGTTCCAGCTCAGTTACAAAAGGGTTGGGTGTACACTTGACCCTGAGTCTCTAAAGATGGTTTTTCTCAGGTGAATTCGGGAAGACATTTTAGACACCCTCCATCTACTGGCCAGGGGAGATATCTACCAACTAACATATGAAGACATAAAGATTGTTTTTAGAAACCATTCTAGAGAAGCCAGAAAGAAAGGTAGGGGTAGTCAACCCATAGCCAATACCTCTTCCTCTAACTCATCCATCAAAGTGGAATTGGAAACATGTTGGAAGAATTCAAGAGTGAGATGCTGCAGACTCTTTCCATACAAATGGATACCTTGCATATCAAAAGGAAACAAGAGGAAGCAGAGAGGGCTTTGGCCATCTTTTGCCCTAGATGCAGTAGGAGGCATCCTAGGAACGAATGCCCATTGAAATACATAAAGGTTTGTTTAGTTTGTGAAGAAAGTCATTCCACAGATAAGTGCCCTTCCTTACCTAGACTTAAATTTGTATATCAAGGGGCTGAGGGATTCACTGAACAACTTTATTACATAAACCAATGAAGTTTGCATGGACCTAGACCATACCAGTAGGGGATGCAAGGGACATCCCAAGCATAATACCACCCCAACCAAGTCACTTCCATTCCTTCTTGGGGTCCCCCTGCTCATCCTTCCTAGTCCATGCCTCCTCCTTGGTCCTTCTCATCTCAATATCATGCCCAACCAGTCAACCATTCAGTGCAATCCTATGCTCAGCCACCACCTCAATGGAATGCACCTCATCAGGGGTGGAGGCCCCAATACAACTCTCTTCCCACTCTTTTTCCTCCACCACCTACCCAACCACAGCTATTACCTCCTGCTCCACCAAAGCAACCCCAAATGCCTACCCAACTGAATCTGAACCCGAACAACAAATAGGCTCAACAAGTGTATAGTGGGGAACCATCATGCCCAACTTATGCTGTGGAGATTCAGGAAATTAACTTGCGATCTGGGAAAGTTCTCCTAGATAATCAGCCTCCACCTAGGGAGGTTGAGGAAGATAAAGAGGAAAGTGAACCTAAAGCAATTCCACCCTTTCCTGAAAGACTATCCGTGACAGTCCAGCCTACCCTAGAAGAAACTGAACTCCTGGGGGAATTAAAACATTTATGTGTAAAGATACCACTTCTCCAAGCCATAAAGGATGTGCCTATCTATAATAGGTTGATTAAAGAGAAGTTCTTTAGGCATCCAGGAAGGCGTAAGAGAGAAGCCCAACCATTAATGTCATAGGGTAACTATCCAACCTGATGTTGGGGAGGTAATCTGTCCAAAATATCTAGACCCTGGAAGCCCAGTAGTTGATGTCCACATCAATATCACCATGATTTCACATACTTTGATTGATCTGGGAGCTTCCATTAATGTGATGACAAAGGACATAATGCTCAAACTCAACCTTCAGGGCTCCTTGAGGAAGACCATAGTCATGCTACAATTAGCAGACCACTCCACTGTGACTCCTGAGGGGATTGTTGAAGATTTGATGGTCTCCATTGATTCTTGGGAGTACCCTGTTGATTTCTTAGTTCTCTATCCCAAAGAAAAGCGCACTGGGTATCCTCTCATTCTTGGAAGACCCTCGTTGGCTACCGTTGATTCCTACATCAGCTTTCGAGCTGGGAACATGAACAGAAAGAATGGACATATGTCCAAGCAGTTAATCTTATATCCTCCAACCAAAACTTCGTTAGAACATGATCTACCTCTCTGGTTAGAAGAGGAATATGAGGATGAAGTTTATTCTACACTGCATTGTACATTAGAAATCGCCATGGGAGGAAAACAACAAGATGAGGATGATATGATTGAAAATCTGATTCAAAATCCGCCTCCCAACGTATTGCCTTTAGAAGACATAGTAAGATAAACTCTAAAAAACCCCTTAGCTGATCTCTGTATGGCTGATTCCACTTTTATCCATGTTAATAATATAGAGTTCGGTCCAAAAAGAACCTTGAAAATCAATCCATCCCTATCCACTTCCCAGGAGAAGGAACTGTGTAGCCTGTTGAGAAAGCACTTAGATACCTTCGCTTGGAGTTATAAGAAGATGAAAGGAGTGCACCCTTTAGTTTGCACTCATCATATATACATCAAGGAAGGTTGCAAGCCAGTCAGGTAGCCTCAAAGGAGGATGAACCCAGCACTTAAAGATATTGTTAAGGAAGAAGTGTAGAAATTGATTGATGCAGGGTTCATCTATCCCATTTCTGACAGTGAATGGGTCTCTCCTTTGGTGCTAGTGCCAAAGAAAAATGGTAAGTGGAGAATCTGTGTTGACTATCAGGAATTGAACAAATCCACTAAAAAGGACCATTTTCCTTTACCTTTCATAGATCAAGTGTTAGATGGTCTGGCAGGGAAAATGTTTTCTCTTTCCTAGATGGGTTTAGCGGGTACAATCAGATTCAAATCAGCCTGGAAGACCAAGATAATACCATTTTCACTTTTCCTTGGGGTACCTTTGCATACCGAGTCCTTCCTTTTGGTTTTTGTATTGCTCCAACCACTTTCCAAAGAGCAGTACTATGTATATTCTCCGAATTAGTTCATGATGCAGTAGAGATATACATGGATGACTTTACTCCTTATGGCTCTGACTTTCAAGAAGCTTTATCTAACCTAGGAAAAGTTCTAGACAAGTGTATTGAGATGAACCTATCCCTCAATCTGGAAAAATGTGAAATTTTTTATGACTGAAGGGACCATGGTAGGTCATGCAATATCCCAACAAGGATTGCAGGTGGACCCCAACAAAATTTCCATTATCCAAAGGGTCCCACCTCCTCAAAAGGTGAGAGATGTTAGAAGTTTCCTAGGCTTACTTGGGTATTACCGAAGATTCATTAAAGATTTCAGCAAGCTAGCCTTTTCGTTGTTTGGTATTTTAAGTAAATATGTCGAGTTTATTTGGTCAGAAAACTGTCAAGAAGCCCTAGATACCTTGAAAAGAAAACTTGTGACTGCCCCAATTTTGAGAGGCCCAAACTGGGCCCTACCTTTCCACATTCACACAAATGCCTCGAACAAAGCAACAGGAGTAGCCTTGGGACAAATTGATGAAAAGTTACCTTATGCCATATACTTTATAAGCAAAAACTTGTCAAAGGCGGAGTTGAACTATACGGTAATCGAGAAGGAACTCCTAGCTGTTGTGGATTCCTTAAACAAATTCAGAAATTACATCGCAGGCTATCAAACCTTTGTGCACATGGATCATGGTACAATTAGATATTTAATGAAAAGACAAGATGTGAATGCTCACATTATTATATGGTTGCTTTTACTATAGTAGTTTGATTTGACCATTGTTGATAAGCCTAGTAAAGAAAATGTTGTTGCTGACGTTTTTTCTAGAGTAAATTTGCATGTAGGTGAAGAAGGAATGGTGGATGATCAAATGATAGATGAACACCTTTTTTCTATCTTAGTATTCTCTCCATGGTTTACTGATATAGCAAACTACTTGGTTTCAACACAGTTCCCACCACACCTATCCTCAAAGGAGAAGAGAAAAATAGTAAGGAAAAGCACCCCTTTCACCTGGATTGGGGGCAATCTCTTCAAACTTGGCCCAGATCAGATCTTGAGGATATGTGTCAGGGAGGAGGAATTTTTTGACATCCTCCTGACTTGTCATGATGGGCCTTGTGGAGGTCATTTTGTAGCAAAAAGAACTGCCTTCAAGATACTATAAGCAACCTACTATTGGCCCACTCTTCATCAGGATGTGAGGAGATATACTAGCCAGTGTGATCGGTGTCAAAGGGTAGGGAAACCTACTCCAAAGGGTGGGGAAACCTACTCCAAAGGATGAAATTCCAATGCAGCCTCAAGTGACCTTTGAGCCATTTGAGCAGTGGGGCATGGGCTTTGTGGGGCCTATCAACCCTCCTTAAAAAAAAAGCAATACATCATTGTGTGCACCGATTACCTGACAAAGTGGGCAGAGATAAAACCAATTAAAGCAATGACAAAGGAAAAAGTAGTTGAATTTTTGAGAGAGAACATATTATGCAAGTTCGGGTATCCAAGAGAGTTGGTCACAGATCAAGGTAGCCAGTTCAATTCTAATCTGATTGAAGACTTCCTCACACATCATAGAATCAAGCACACGAATTCCACCCCTTACCATCCTCAATCCAATGGGTAGGTGGAGGTCACTAATAGAGCATTGGAAAGGATCCTAAAAAAGGTAGTGAGAAGCAGCAGAGAATACTGGGCGGACATATTAGTTGAGGCCACTTGGCCTACAACGCTACATGGAAGACCACTACAGGGTTCACACCCTATGAGTTGGTCTATGTGAAGAAGGCTTTGCTGTCAATATATTTGAATTCAATACCTTGAGGATGGCAACTTAGCTAGACCTAGACCTTAGCCATGCACAGAAAGAAAGATTACTCCAGCTCAATGGATTGGATGAACACAGAATGTAGGACCTTCTCCACACAGAGGTAGTTCAGCTTCAGAGGAAGATATGGCATGAAAAAAACATCAAAGAGAAGCAATTTCAAAAGGGATATTGGGCACTACTCTATGATTCAAGTTATAAAAATTTCAAGGGAAAACTGAGGACAAGATGGCTCGGACCCTACACTGTGGAGAAATGCAACGACAATGGTTCAGTCCTAATCAGAACCATTGATGATGAAGCCATCCCCATGCTTTTCAATGGACACTGGTTGAAATTCTACAAGAAACCCATTTCCAAGTGAGAGTTCATTGAAGGATTGAATAAGTTAGTGATGGTAGTGGAGCATGTATTAGCCTCCAATTCACCCACTCACTGAAGAAAAAGGAAAAAGAATAAAAAAAATAATGACTTAAGTGAAAACCTCCATGAGGCACTTGAGTCCCATCATTGGGTTGAAAACCTCTCTTGAGGCGGCCCAATGGTGTCAAAAAATAGATGAAATAAAATAAGATCCCTGGGTGAAAACCTCCCGTGGAGGCACCCTGGGCAAGCAACTAGGGTGAAAACCTCCTTGAGGTGCCCTGGTTGTTTAAAAAAAAAAAAAAAAATTCCAGTTGTATTGGAGGTTTGCAGGAGGACTACAGGAAGCAACAGTAGGTGCCAAGGGAGCTTTGAAACCAATACCAACAGCTATCCTACCTTCCCTCACCTTTCTTCATCATTCTTGAAATTCTTTTCACCTCACTGAGCTTCTTTTTCGAAAACTGTGCTTTCTACAGGAGGCCCTGTGTTTTCTACAGGAGGATCCTGTAGAAATTATAGAGAGCCAAAAATAGATTTTAAAAGTAGTATGAGGAAAAGGGAAGCTTCATAAAGGATTTATAAATTCTCCTACAGTCTTCAAACCTCTCTTTCATCATTTCTAGACCTGCATCATATCCCAAGCACCATTCTTCTCCCTGCCCAGAAAAAACACAAAAAAACAGTTTTTTAGAAAAAGAAAAAAAAAATAAGAGAAAAGAACAACACCATTTACCTAACTTGAAGCCTAACCATTACCTATCCATCTCTATCTGCATTTTTGGAATCATCCTCACAGCTCCAAGCAGAGAAAAAGCTAAAATTTCAAAGGGAGAAGCAGCTACAGGAGCTCCTATAGTAATGCCTGTAGCAGTTGATCCCATTAAAATCTAGCATCAGCAACATAAGGGTGCAAATCTGAAGGTTGAAGCAGACACCTGAATATCTGATGTAGCGAGAAAGGAACCTGCACACAGCACAACCATATCTCAGCAAGTAGACAAGCATGCATCAAAAGAAATAAAGGCCTGCAGTAGAAGAAAAGGCCATAGCACCTCACAGCAAACGCATTCGGATTTCAGGTAAGTGAATAACCCGCTCCTCTGTTTGCATTGGTATAATTAGAGAGCATACAACAGCAACGAGATGGTTGAGGCTGGTTGGGTTTGAGGTGGCCAGTTAACTTGGCCACCTTCATCCAGTTGACTTCACTCATCTGAAGATGTCACCACATGTTCACTTAATCAAACTCAAGAGAGATGTCAAGGACAAGTAGTGGAGTCGGTGGGAACTCTAATGCAATCATGAGGGGTGATTACAAGGAAAGGGAAATGATGACAAGGTAGGTGGGGACCAATCATACAAATGGGGCCAACATACACTTGGCCAGCTCACCCTCCATCACCGGAAATATCCATAAAAATCCATAAGTACTCCTCGCCGAAGCACTCTCACCACCTTTCTCCTTCATTCTCTCCTTGAAACTCCACTCCTGCTACCTTCTCATGGCCCCACAAGCCTCATACCCATCATTCTCCACTGATCTCTCCAATTTCCCTTTTCTCAGTGTTCTATAGGAGCACTTACAGGTTCTACATGAGAACTTACAAGAATCTGTTGTGCCCTACAACAACCCCCCATTTCATAACTTTTTTATCACAAACAATTAACATATGAAATGGGTCCCTTTTAAAAATTTTAATTGGCATTAATGAATTTGTTCGAAAAAGGTATGATAATCAAATGAATTTGTTAACAAAAGCCTTTTTGAACAAATAATAAGCAATTTTTGGTTAAGTCCGAAAAAGCAATCGCAAGACCGTTTGCTACCTTGGTTTTTCCGATGCGATATCGCTATCGGCCATCGGCGATAGCCAATGCACACACAGAAAAAGCACACATCTTTTCCCCGATGCGACACGATATCGGTGATAAAAAAAAATTGCCGCTGCCTCTTATGAAAAGTCTTTTAAGCCTCGACCCGATGCGATATCGCTATCGGTAGTCGGCAGAATCCCATACATCTTCATAAGACGTTCAGATCTTTTTCCCGATGCGATGTGATATCGCTATCGGTAGTCGGTAAATCAATTGATATGCATTTAGGGATTATGTTCGCACGCTAATATGATACAATGTCGCAATCGGCATTCGCCAAGATCTCTCCCAAATGATAATATCACTCACACTCCCGATGCGATGCGATGACGCTTAATGATGACCTGAATTCCTCAAAGGTGATTATTTCAAAGCATTAAAGTTATATTTAAATCCGATTTGACAAAAGCACAAATTTCAAAATGCCGTTAAGTAAAGGGATAAGGTAATGCATGCGTATTTAAAGCTTTGCCCCTTCGAATTAACGAGGAATTACGATTAGACCTTTGAAGAAATCTATTACACGCTTTAAGGGGTCATTCGGTTTAATAACTTAAGTAATGGTCATTTATGGAGCTGCAGGCTGTAAAATCACCATCATTGCATCTGCGGTGCCTTCTCAAATCATTAGATCCGCAGCCATTTTTAGAATTAATCTCACCACGCTTCAAGTTATATATCTATCCCGTTATGGATCGTCATTGTTATTTCTTTGTTACGATTTCTCTTGCATTTGTGTAGAATTCAACCGAGAGAAGTCTGAATATGATGGGAAAGAAGTTCAAAAAGGTGGCAGGTTCTACTCCGACACCCGTCTCAGGCCAAGCTGCTATGGTTTCAAAGAAAGGCTTAATCTCAGATACTACATGCACTGGTCTTCCTGGTACTACATGGCAAGGTACATATAATTTGCTAGAAGCAGAACAACCAGAAAAGACAGTAACGGAGGCTAGTGTGGATGAACTAAGAAAGTCTGAGGCAACTCTTAAAGATTTGGCTGACTCCTTTCTGCACAGAATAGCAGCCAGAGAACAAGTCTTGCCTTATACTGATGTGGTACGTTGGGCAATTGAAGAAATTACTCTCACTGATAGAACCTTTCATACTAAGGATGGAAGGATTTTCGGTTCCTTCAAGCCTGATGACTTGAGACGGATGTATCATTTGCCTCAACCCGAGCTAGTCTATAATAGAGCCTTTTTGGAAAAATTCGCGAAGGAGAATGAATCGCCATCCGAACCTCTCCGAGATTGGAGGCAGAATCCAGCTAAACACAAGCATGATATGTCAGGTAAGTACTCCAATGCTTCTTTGGCTTCACCTTATTGCTACGCCAGGATTATGATGTGTAGATTGTGGGGATTTCATGACTCTGCAAATATTCATATTGATATGGTTCCTTTAATGGAAGCGGCCGTCAATAGTATAATCATGGATTGGGCCACTATTTTGTCTGATAAATTGGTCATAGCTATTCGTGAGTTTAGGGCCAAAACCAGAGTCACTGAGAGAAAAATCCCACCCTTCTATTACTCTGCTTACATTATGGATACCCTTTGTTTTAATTCTGAGTTTCCTGTCCTTGGTTGGAGATGGACAACCCATGACCCAACACCCATTCACTTGTACCATCGGAAATTGTGGAAACCCTCCCACAAAGACCATCTGTATCAAATTTGCAATGGTTTTATGGTTCCCGTTCACTATTCTATTTTTGACAGACCTATCCCTAGAATTTCCTATGAAGATTCTTTTGACCTCCCAGCCGTAGCCCATTGGTTCGGCGAAGAGCATTTTACTTATATTAGAGTTTTTGGAAGCAAGGCTAGGCCACATGTCCTTCCCCTGTACGTCCCAGATAAACTGTTAGCCCGGGAAATCTCCTACCAGATTATGTCTGAGAGTGTCACACAAACTCTCAAGGAGGAGAAGAAGAGAGGATGGCCCTCTTTTCCTTTAAGAATTGGAGTATATACGCTGCTAAATTACAAACATGCAGAAAAGGAAGCAGCAAAACTCCAATTGATATTTCTAGCTTCTATTCCAAACAGACTTTATGATCCAAAAAAGACTGCTTTCATTGCCTTGGAATAGGCCAAGCTGTCAAAGGTTGTTCATCAAGAAGACCAGTTTGACGACCTGTTCATGAGTGCCGATTCAATAAGCCAAGTCAGACAACTCGCTTCACTGAGATATGAAGATGTGGAGTTAACTGAATTTAATAAACTTAGAAAGCAGAGGCTGCAAACTTTGCCTCTAGATTTATTATCCACAACCCCAACATCTTCCTCAAGCGAGTCTGGTCAGCAGCAAATACACCTATCTCCTGTTACAACTAAAGAATATGATAGACAACAGGAGGAAAGGCAAAACAAGCTGCAAGCAGAGAAACAAAGAAGAGAGCAGATAGAAAGGCAGCAAAAAGCACAAATTGAACAAGAGCAAAGAAAGCAAAAGGAGTTAGAAGAACAGAGGAAAAGAGAAGAAGAAGAGAAAGCAAAGAAAGAACTGGAAGATAGGCAGAAAAGAGAATTGGAGGAACAGCAGCAAAGAGCACAAGAGGAGCAACAGCGAAAGGCATTGGAGGAACAACAGAGGATTCAACGGGAGAAAGAACAGAGTAAAGCTCACACAGAACAAAGTGAGCAAATCTCTACTGATTCTGAATTAATTAAAGAATGGAACCAATTCGATTCCATTATAAGTGGTAAGGAAGCCTCCAAAGACTCAGACGCCTCTAAGACTCCCGATACTACTTCTTCTCCGGTTCTAGAAGGAACCAGCGGCCCACCCATGGTACAAAATGTAGAGGTAGTCACTCAAGACCCATCCGATCAAATTGATCTTCAGGTGGAGGAAATTCCTCCTCTAGACATTTTCTACAGCCCAAAGCATAGAGCCGTTGTAAGGCGCTCGAGGAAAAGGCGAAGGCTTGATCAACCTTCGGTTTCATCTGAGCAAACAGTCACGGGCAATGTCGTCTGGAAGGAAGAATTGGATCCCTCTGAAGATTTGACAAAGCTATCGCAATTTGCGGGAGCTTATTCAGCGGCAACTATTGACAAAGCATCCGAAGTAAGTCTTCTTTTGAAGACTAAAGAGCATGAAATATACGCATTGCAAGCAGAAGTGATAGAGGCAAGGAATAAGGCAGCGCAGGCAGAGGAACAATTGCTGGCCCAACAACAAGAGAATCATTTGTTAACCCAGCAAGTTGAACAACTGAGGATAGACCAAAGTGACATGCAAAAAGCAAAAGAATTGTCAGAGGCATTATCCCAGTTGAGGGCATCGAATGAGCTGATGATACAAGCTAAAGATGAGCAAATAATTCAGCTTTCAGCTCAGCTTGAAGGTATTAAGAGCACCAAGAGTATCAATGATTTCAGAGCAGAGGCAACTCGAATAAACAGTGCACTGATATCTCAAATCAAGATCTTATGCCAACAACTTGTTGAAGCTGAATCACTGTGTGAAACATCTACAGCAGTGTGTGAACAAATCGAGAAAGCCAGAAGTAAGTTGGATCAGGCTGAAGACGACATAACAGAGTATATTGAATGGCAAGACACTCCAGAAGGGCAAGCCGCAAATTTCTCCCGAATCTGTGTAACATACAAGGACATACTTTTCATGGAATGGAACACACAGATGATGAAAGCAGAAAGAGCAGCCTCCAGATGCAAAATGATTGCCAGTAACATGATCAATCTAGTTAATGATACATTGTATCTGGAAAACATGATTTCACAATGCACACCTGGAAACATAACGACGGCAAACATGCTGGAGCACAGGAATTACCCTGATCTGGAGAAACAGGGGCAGTTAATTACTGGAGTAAATACCTTGACCGCCGATGCATACTGGCTTTTCCTGATTAAACCACATTCTCAAAGGTCGGCTCTTAATTGTCTAACAGATGCTCTCTGATACCTGATTGCCGATATTCGAGATGCCACATATGATGCACAGCTGACTTCACGCCTCAATACTCCACCAGAAGTAGAGCCAATGCTGGCGATATGTCAGCAAAGGAGTAAAGGCAAAGAGACCTCTGACTGAAGCATCGCCGCCGACTGCCGAATCACCAAAATGCAAAATGATATTTGTTAATGCCGATTTAGTTGTTTTTCAGTTTTAGATATTTAGATATTTTAGATTAGCATAGTATTTATAGACCCTTTCATTGTTTTGGAAAGGGTCGTAAAATTTTGTAAAAGACTTAAAGGCTGAAGTTTGCACTATTGTGCTTCAGTCTATATTCTTTTTTGAAACTCAACCACTGGTTCTTAATTTTACTTGGAAGGCTGTTTTAAGTAAATTGTGCACTATTGTCGTTTGCTTGGAATGCTTTCTGGTCTGAAGGAAGAACCGCGACATAGCGATTAATATATTGGATTGATCAAACAGCTTGCATGGTACTATTATCTGTATCTGTTCTCTTTTCTATTATATGAATTGCTGTGTTATTACTTTTGCTATTGTTGATTACATGTATGCAATATAACAGCAAGTCTGCATTTCATATCACTATTGAATGTTTTGTGATTTGTTATCTCTCTTACTCATGCGTGTAACAATGATATAAATGACTGAGTGCAGTCATTCGCTATTATCGCTCTACATAACTACTTATGCAGAGCAATCTTAAATGATTTAAACATTTATGCTTATTGTTAGTGTCATCTATATGCCTGCCAGTAAGCCTAAATTATCAAACGCTGTATTCAAATGAATCGATAAGTCCCGGGATTAGCTTATAGTTATTATATTTCTTTTGTAGTTTAGTTATTTATTTATTATCACCTTATATCGTAAATCATTCATCCATCCCGTTTACTTATAATCTTTGGGAAACTGGTCCCATTATCCCTAGTCGGAGCCACTATTCCAAACGGAAAAGGAGCTGCACTAAGTTCCGGACCGGGTGGTTTCCCCGATGTTGTTGCAACGAATTTCGGGGCATCAACAGAATCCTACAGGAGGGCTGGCAATGTTCTACAAGAGGGCTAGTAAGCTATTTTGGAGAGGGAAAACACGATTTTTAGCACAATTCTCGGGCTAAAGAGGTAGGTTCTTAGAATACCTCCCTTAAATATAAAAATATGTAAGCAGTGGTTTAATTTTGAGGAGAAAATAGAACTTTTGGTGGAGGAAATTCATAAAAAGAATTGTTGCTTATTTCTTAAAAAAACACAGTCTATCTGTCTCTCTGTTTTCTTCAAAAAAAATTGTTCTCTCCATTTCCATAGCTGGTTTTCCAAGGAAGCATAAGAAAACTAATAGGAGGCTTCATGAGGAAGGAGCCAACCAAATCCTCCAGGCTCCATGCACACCCCTAAGTAGTGGACATATTCACAAGAGCCAATTGGATGAAATTTTTTGAGAAATTTCGAGGGCTTGATGAGAAAATTGCTCAGGAATTTAACCACTCTTTGGTCCCTCACTCCAGAACACATGCCACTGTCACCTTTAGGGGCCTTTCCATGGAGATAACCCCTGAATTTATCAGTAGGGTCACTAGCCTTCCTCTTGGGTTGCCTTGGAGTAAGGATGAAAAGCCAGTTGGCCAGGCTACTAAGAAAAACTTCTTCCAAAACAATGAAACCCCTGTAGAAGACAAGAATGGCATAAGAAGGGATAGCATACCATACCCCCGGGATGAGGTTAGCTATCAGATAATCAAGTATATTTCCTATAAGGGGGGGTATAACATTTTCTATGGTCGCCACTTTAGAATCATGCATGAATTAAGGTATGGCATGGACACTCCAGCCCCTCAAAAGCTCAACATCCCTTACTTCCTCCTGCAGTCCCTCATTGACTCCAATACTAAAGTAAAAGCAGAAAATCTAGACTACCTAGCTCACCATGGGTTAATCAAAATTTTAGTCGAAGAAGCCCTCCATACATTTACAATCCCCATAACATTGGAGATTTTCCAAAACATGACTGCTAAAGATGACATAAAGGCCCTGACCTATGATATTAGCCCTACTGGTACTGAGGAGGAAGAGCAGAAAGGGGGAGAAGGAGAAGGAACTGGTGATTTAGAGGGACAGGAAGGGAAGAAGAAAGAAACCAAAAGAGAGGAGGAGAAAACTAAAGAAACAAAGCCGGGAGAAACAAAACAAGCAGAGGTAGAAAAAGAGACAAAAGGAGGAGGAAAAGGAGCAGAAAAGACAAAAGTGTCCCTTGAGACCATAGAAAGAGAGGCAAAAACTACTCTCACTTCCCTCAACACACCAATTAAACCCAAACAAAAGAGGAAGAGATAGACCTCAATGTATTTCAGGGCTAGGAAGAGCACAAGGATCAAAACAAGGAAACCCTAGCCTTCTTCTAAAGTGCCAATTATTATTTAAGATTCCCGCTCTACCCAAGGAAAAGAATCCCCTTCCAAGGAACCTATCACTTATGAAAGGGGGACCCCTACATCTCCCACATGGAAAGAAAAAGTAGAACTACAGGACTCAAAAACAGTTCTACAGGAGGCATAGACTGTTATATAGGAGACCTTGTCAAAACTATAGGAGACCAAAAAATATGAAAAAAGGGTAGAAGGATAGCCACAGGGGAAGGGGGAAGCAACAAAGGCACAAGAACCTGACCCCCAGCCTAGTATTAGCTCTTACTACAATCTTCTTGAGGGTGGGAGAACCATTCTAAAAAAATTTGCAATTCCACTATTCTTTGAGTTGGAGAAAGAAAGAATAAGGACCCATAGGTGGATGCAAATAGCCAAGTCCAAGGGAGTTGAGGATATTGGCCACATGGAGAACAAACTAGAGAAATAGGCAGAGAATTATCTGTTGTCAGACATAGAGAAGCAATCACAAGAAGTCACTTGGAAACTGAAAATGAATTGCTAAGAAGACAGCTACAAGATAAAGAGACCCAACTGGCATGCATGACCAGCTGGTCTATGGAGGCATTGCAATGTAGGTCACCAGAAAAACCCTATGGCATGTATCTCTAGGACCAATGGATGCAATTTCAGATCAAGACTTTGGCACAAAGAGGCACAATGCCTTTCCAAGATTACAGGCAGTTTATGGACCTGTGTGACCAAAGCACATCAGAAGATAAGGCAAAGGTGGTAGAATTCTATCTACATAACATGGCCCTCACAAACATGAATGTGTGGGACCTGAATGCTAGGCTAGGGGACCTACAACTAATGGCCATAGACTCATGGATGAACCATGAAGAGTTAAGGGTAGCAGAAATAAGAAAGTTGATGATAAAGGAGTAGAATGAGCACTTAATGATTAGAACTGAGCCATCAGACCCCATGGCACTCATCAACACACATAACCTGCTTGCACATAATCCTTATATTGCCCCTAGATATATCAGTGATCAGGCTCAATCCATTGCACATTTTGAGGATATGGAAAGGTTATTTTGGGATGCTTGTGTGCATGCTTATATGAGGAGATGGAACACCTTACCACACAGTCTACAGATCAGGGAGTATCACTCCCCAATGAGGATGAAATTGGCATTAAGGAGAGTGCCAATGTACAAGTGCTCCATGCAAAGGCTACAGGTCAATTGGATTGGCCTCAAATTGAGTCCCCCACTACTACTAGGAATGCTAGAAGGTAGAAAATAAGAGGAAGAGAAACAACAGTGGGAAGAGGTAGACAAAAAGCTAGGATTCTATGACAAGGAGGAGGAAGCCACATTAGAAGCATGGGATGCTAGGGAGGCCACTAGGGCCATCAAAGATGAGGAGATGGATTAAGTTGCTCAGAGGATGAGCAACACTTCCAATAGGGGGGTGATGATGAGCCTCATAAATGGCTAATTATATGGGCTCATTTTACCTCCTAACCTAGTCAAATCAACCATTCTCTTAGCTTATTGCATGATTTTCTGGTTATATTTATGCTTATAGAGTGAGTTGAGTTAGTTATGATGACATGAGGTCTAATATGTGTTTAATGCAGATTATTGATGATTTTTGTGGTCAGAGTCAAGGATCCAGTGGACAAATGGCATAAATAACTCTAAGTGGACAAAGGAGAGGGCTTATAGGATGGAATCCCCCTCATTTATTACTCCTCACTTCAAATTTCCCTTCATTCAGCTTAGAGTACAAGCAGCCAAGTCATGCATTAGTAGGCAACCAAGAAAAGTGGAGGATAACTGATGTTTATCTCGAGTTTTGGGAGCCAAGCCTCCTTGATTTTGAGGAAGCTATGGGAGCTTTATTTGTATAATTAGAGAGGCCTAGGGCCTCACTAGGGAGTTGGTTCAATTTTTGTTTAATTTTTGCTACATTATTCTTATGTAAATTCTGCTCAACTTCGAGCTTATTATTTTGTGGCAGTTCATGTAATCTTGCTATTGTTTTGGAAATAAAGATGGAATCCTTTTTGATTTAGCACTGAGTTACCTCAGACGGCTAAAGCTCTTAGGTTAGGGCTCGATCCAAGAAACCAAGCTCCTCTTTACTTGTATTTGTATGTTTCATTTTAGTTTGTAGATTTGATTGTTGTTAAATGTATTTCTTTTATGGTTAAGAATAGGTTGCTTTTAATGATTAAGTAGTTTTCTTCCATTTGTGTTTTCTGTAGCAGGTTAAGCAGTGACAAAGAAAAGATCCAAAAGGCTAGCAGTGGTGCCTTGGCCTCTCTTCCTCCCTTTGGGACAATGATTTGAGGCAAAGACCCTCTTGCTACCCCAAAAACACATATTTTCCTCATTCACAGGACTTCTAGTGTTTACAACTTTCTAGTTGGTGCATAGTCTAGTTTGCTTTGCTTCAGAACTTCTTCATCATGCTCATTTCCTTATTTGCAACAGTTTTTTTTCATGCTTGATGGGACCAGCCTGCCACTTCACTTTATTAAGTTTTAGAATGATATAACAATGCTTTAATTGTTGGTTGAATGATTAGTGAATGATTTGAGGTTTAAGATATTTGATTAGGCACTAATCATAGGATTGTTCTGGATATACACTGTATGGAATTTATGTCGGAATTCATTGATGTGTACCCACCTCGGTTATTGTTTCTCACTCTTTGTTAACGCAAAAACCCTTGGTTCTTCGTCATTTCTCCATTTCACATTTGTGTTTTCGCTGCGCTGAGGGTTTGGACTGGTAGTGATGGTTTATGCTTCGAATGTATGGGATTTGGTAACAGGCTTTGCGTGCGCCTAGCTATGGGTTATGCTACTTATTGGTGTGACGCCTTCATTTGTTTTGGTGATTTCATTGCTCAGTTACTTGGGCACAGTATGAAGGTTCTTCTCGTCTATGTAAGGGAGTTGCCCCAATTTCTGTCTGCTCGGTTACTAAACTTCTCCCTACTCTACTATTTTCATTTTGTTATAGTTCTTCTGGTTGTTACCTTTGCTTAATGGTTTCCTGTTCTACATTCTACAGGTCATGGTTGTGGTGGCCTCCTCCTTAGCTTCGCAGCTTTGTTCAAGTAAGTTGTTCCTCCATGATTGCTTATCCTTTTCGTTTTCCTTTGGTTCTAACGAGGTCTGCTCCTTGGTCTCAAGGGTTCACTGTTGGCTGTGGCTCAATGGGGTTTCACTCTTCCCACGCGACAACTCTCCAGGTAAAGTAATTTTATTAACTTTGCATTCTGTTTCTCCTTCTTAGGTCATTGCTTGCCTTTACTCTGTTTGCATATGGCTAACAGCATTACCTTGTTTTTGTTGGGTGTGGAGCCTGATTATCTTCTATATTCAAAGGTATCGCCACATAGGACCCCAGTTCGAAATGGGGGCGGCAACGCCACCCGTAAAATATTCTTTGTAGGGGGGGTCTAGGGGGGGGCGGCTGCGACCTTTGGGAGCCCCCCCTGGTGGGGGGTTTTGGGGGCAACGCCCCCGAAGCTAAAAACAGCTGTAAAATTGCCTTGTAAAAGTATAGTAATTTCTAGTCAATCTGGGCCGTTCATTAGGCAGATGATCTGACGGTAGAACTTATGTTTAGTTTAGGGTCTTTTGCCCTAGAAGGCAACCCCTCTCTTTGTATGAAAGTATTGTATTTGAGGTTGTGTGATAGATGTGTATTCTGTGAGCGAGAAACTGAGAGGTGAGACTGTGAGAGAAAACAAAGGATATTACAACGGATTTGTTGTAGGTTGTGTCTCTTCATTTTGTTGGATAATAGAAAGGAAGGACTGGCTGTTCAGGGTGGACGTAGCCCAAACTGGGTGAACCACATATATCTTTGTCTCTCTTGTTTTGTGCATTTTCTGTGTTTATATTTCTGCAATATTTTATGTGTTCCATTGCTCCGTAATATATAATTTTCTAATAGTTTTGCTTGCGCAGGTGGGGGTTCGTTCACTAGTGTGGTCGATGAAATTAGCACGGGATTTGTTCTGGTAGGCTCTGCTACTATTGTCAATTTGTTTTTGTTAGATGGCTTCTGTCAGTTCGCTAGGCAGAGTTCTAGTTCTCATCCATTTGAGTTTCCCTGTTGTCGCTATGCGAACTAGTTTAGTCTTGTACAAAAACCCTCATTTGTATTCTGGCAAATTGTAACTTTAACCACCTTTTGGATGGTGGCCGACCAAACCCTCACCCCTAGGGTTCTGCTGGTTCATATTTTTCTTTCCACCATTTGAATGGGTATCCCTAGACTATTGTATGTATACAAATATTTTTTTGTTGGAAATGAAAAGGAATTGACAGGAATTTTGGTTATGTTACGTTTACCTCTGGCCTGGGGTTGTTGCTCAGTGTTTGGATTCTCATTCTTTTTCAAACTGCCTATAATGTGATTGGCTTTCGTTCGTGGAACTCCATATGTTTGCTGCCAGTCTTCATGCTGAGAATGCTCGTCCAATTTTTGTGTTTGCTTTCTGTTCTTTAGGAAGGAAATAATACGTAATGGGTAGGAATGCACAATATTTGTTTAGTTTTTCTTACTCAATGATTAAGGAAAAAGTCAATAAATGTTACAACAAGTTGTTACAGATGGACTCAAATATTTTGGATGAAAGAAATTTTATTTTTTTTATTGTATTTCTTTGCTCATGTACTAAACCCCTCCATGATTATATTACATTGATTTTTATATTGTGTTTAAACAGTTACTCAAACTATTCTCGTTTACCATACAGTTACTCTTTGTAGTTACATAGTCGATAATCATGTTGGGTTTTCTTGTACTGTAGGGGTTACAAAAGTACTGTAGGAGTTACAATATTATACTTTTGTTTATGACAGACATCTATAAGATAGACTCAGAAAATGACAAAACAATGTAACTGTTATGACACTATCCTAACTATACTATTCTTAATATTCATTAACTAATAATAATAAAACAAACTAGTTTCTAGACACTATTTTATTCACTAAACATAAATGAAATTAAAAGTCTTTGAACCTGTCCTTCTTGGCTTGAGGCCAACACCCAATCATGATGCCCTTAGCTAGATGCTCCTGCATCAGGCTCCTAAGGTAAAAAAAAATCATGACTCTGGTCCATGAGCTTCTCGACTGAATAACCTGCCTGCTCTATCTGTCTAGCGTTAAGCCACGAACTGTCCTTAATAGGACGGTTCTTCCACTTGACTAGATATTTCAGATACTCTTTCTGCCAAGTTCACTTGGCCACTTGAGTGTCGAGGATTCTCTTGATCTCAAGGGGCTGAGCGTAAGGCATTTGTCTCATCCAAGTATCACCTCCCTCCTGTGTGTCCCGTGTAGGCTGTGCGGTACTGACTTCCTCTGGATCAGCAATGTATGGAAACAGGTCTGCCACATTAAATATGGGTGAGATGCCTATTCTTGGTGGCAGCTATAATTCATAAGCATTTGCTAAAAATTTCCGGTGAACTTTGCAAGGGCCTATCTTCTTGTACTTTAGCTTGTTATATGTACCTCTAGGAAAATGCTCCTTGCGCAAATGCACAAGGACTTCATCCCCCACATTAAACTGCACCTCCCTCTATTTCAAATCTTCTCATTACTTATATTTTTGACTGTTTTCCTGCAACTTTATTTTCACCTGCTCGTGGAGATCATTCATCGCTTTGGAAAACTCTTACCCATCAGCACTCTGTCTTTCCTGATGTCCTAGATCTCATAACTCATGCACTCCGCGAGGATGCATGCCATATAAGATTTGAAAAGGACTATAACCCGTGCTATGATTGGGCGAGTCGTTGTAAGAAAACTCTGCCTGGGCAAGTACTCGATCCCACATTCGCGAATTTTCACCGATCAAACTTCGTAGTAGGTTCCCCAGACTCCTGTTTACCACCTCTGTTTTCCCGTCAGTCTGCGGGTGATAAGCAGAGCTAAAACTTAACTGCATGTCCATCTTCATCCACAAGGTGCACCAAAAGTGCCCTGTAAACTTCACGTCCCTGTCAAAGAGAATGGACTAAGGTAGACCGTGTCGCCTGACGATCTATGGAAAGAACATGTGGGCCATGTGAGTGGCATCACTGGTTTTTCTGCAAGGGATGAAATGCTTCGAAAACCGGTCTACTACTACCATCACTCAATCACAACTCCGGTGTGTCCTTGGTAGACCCAAGATGAAGGCCAAGCTGACTGAGTCCCACGGTCTACTTGGAATGGGAAATGGCATGTAGAGTCTCATATTTTGACTGTGTCCTTTTGCCAACTAACACACTTTACATCTGGTCACAAATCTCTGCACATCCCTTCGCACTTTTGGCCAAAAATAAAAATTGTTGAGCTGCTCTAGTGTTTTGTCTATGCCGAAATGTTCGGCTAGACCTCCACTGTGCTTCTCCCGAATGATATTCTCTCTCGAGCAATTAGGGATGCATAATTGTCCCCCTTTAAACAACAGTTTCTCCTGCAAATTATAGTCCAGCCATGGACTATTGTCTCTCACTAAGGATTCTGACAGGCTTCATAAGCCTCTTTGAAATTCGTGTCAATTTGATACAAGTCTTTCAAATGCTCAAAGCCTAGCACTTGTATCGTACTCTCCTACAGGAGTAAGGCTCTTCTTTTCAATGCATCCACCACCTTGTTGGCCTACCCGCTAATGTTTTTCAACGCAAAGGTGAAACTCTGCAAATATTCCACCCACTTAGCATGCTTGTGATTCAACTTGTGCTATTGCATCACATATTGTAGTGCAAAATTATCTGAGAATAAAACAAACTCATTCCCCAGCAGATAGTGTCTCCAATTCTTCAGTGCTTTGACGATAGCATAGAATTCCTTGTCATAGGATGAATACTTCTACCTGCTTTCATTCAACTTCTCGATAAAAAATGCAACAGGTTTGTCTTCTTGGCTAAGTACAACTCCAATGGCCATATCACTTGCATCACAACAAACCTGAAAAAGCTTTTTAAAATCTAGCAATATTAGGATCAATCTCTCTGTGATCTTCTTCTTGAGTATCTGAAAACTCCTTTCTGTTGTCTTGGTCCAACGAAAAGGCTGACTTGCCTTCTTTATAGTGTCCAACATAGGTGCGCAAATTTCACTGAAATTTCTTATAAATTTCCGCTAAAAACTTGCCAGCCCATGAAAACTATGTACCTCAAACAGAATTTTTGGGGACGGTCAGTTGACAATTTTTGCAATATTCTCTGAGTCCATCTTCAACTCGTTTTCTGCAATCACAAAACCCAGATAAACCAATTCTTTTTGCAGAAAAGTTCTTTTTTTTCAGATTTATCAGCAACTTATTCTACTAAAATTTTTCCAACACACTTCGAACATGTCAAAATTGTTCCTCCCTCGTCTTGCTAAAAATTAATATATCATCCAAGTACACTATTACAAAATTTCCAATGAATTCTTTTAGCATTTCGTTCATCAGTCGCATAAAAGTGTTGGGTGAATTACTCAGTCCGAATGGCATTACCAGCCACTCATATAGTCCTTCATTAGTTTTGAAGGCTATCTTCCACTCATCCCCTTCTCAGATTCGAATCTTATGATACCCACTCTTTAAATCAATATTTGAAAATTATGCTACCCTGCTCAGGCAATCAATCATGTCATCCATCTGTGGCAGTGGAAATCTTTACCTGATAGTAATCTTGTTGATGGCCCTCGAATCTGTTAGTGTCAGTATCTTCCTCCCTCCATTAGTGATCAAAATTCTCTTTTTGCATTCATTTTAGGTGTCCCATCTAATCAACTGCACTCCATTAGGTCATGGATCATCTGATGGTAGTGGTTCTTTGTCAAATTTCCCTCATGTTTTTCATTTGTTGGCCTATTTCCATATGTACAAGTCATCTACTGTCATTTTTATTTCATTTCATTTGCAGAAGTCATGGTAGGTTTTTTAAGTCTCATTAGGTCTAGGGTTTGTCACCATAGTCATGTAAAAGCTCAATAATGGTTAGTAGGCACATAAGGAGGTCTAATAAGGTCTAAGCATCAAAATTTCAATAATGATATACTCAGTAATTGATTTTTTCCTCAAAACAGAAAAATAGAGTTTTTATGTTCTATGTACAAAATTTTCATGTAATTTTAATTTTCCTATATGTAATAAGCATCATCTGTAGCCATGGGTCACCTTGCCAAACTTCTACACTCTAGCTCCTGCAAAAAGACAAGAAAATCCAAGCATTAGTCCATTAAATGAAAAAAAGAGAGCCAAGCTGCAAACCAGAGTTTTTAAAGAACAAAGTGAAAAGGAACTTTAGAAAAATGGGTTTTTCAAATGAAAAATTAAAATCCAAGGTGGGTATAAAGTTATTTTTGGTATTTGAAAACTTCATTTTTGCAAGTGAGAGAGAGAAAGAGGTAAAATCATGATTTGAGGAGAAATAAGGGAAATCGCAACAAAGTTTAAAAATTTCTTTTGGCACGGCACACTGCCGTGCTGGGCACAGAAATTACAAAGAGCTTTGAACTACCACGGTGCACATGTCAAGCGAGGTGCACCTAGGTGTTAGCTCAGTGCACCAGTCTGCCAAGTCACAAATTCATCCAATCGACCTTCTAAAAGCTCCAATATTTTGCAACACCATTCCTCCAACTAAGTAAACCCTCCAAATTTTCCATAAAAATATATTTGATCATCATAGATGGTGTTTTGATAGGTGAAAAATCAAACCCTAATCTGCTTCATAGTTGCATTGCAAAATTGTCTAGGGTTTTGTAATCTTGTCATACGTGTTGTTTTTACTCCCCTACATAACTCTCCCATATCCCATCCCTCTCCAGAAATTTCCCTAATCTTATTCTCCTTTCCCTCTCTCATTCATACTAATCTTACTCCCTTTTTCCCGAAACCCTAAAACCCTAACACCTTATTCCCACTATTCCCCCAACCCTAATCCTCATTCCCAAAATCCTATCACTCCCTAATAACCCTATAGTCAGCATCAAAACCTTCCTCTCATCAATCCCATTCATCAAATCCCAAAAAAGAAAGTAGTAGTCACCTATTCTTGAAATAAAATCTCTTCATACTCATCATTTTGCACCATACAGTGGTAAATACCGAGACAGATTCAGCTTATGAAAGGGATGAGGAAACTGTGAGTGATTCCTCCCAAGAGATTCATGCTCCAAGAAAACCACATAAGGGAGGAAAACACATCTGGGAGAAGCCCACTACACTCACAGAGTTATTGGCTTGTCCCCTTGCAGTAACATGTTTCAAACATCAGTCTTGCTACCAGTTTTGTGAGATAGTAGAGAGGGTGAAATACCACCATGAACTTGCCAGGTTATTTATCCTTCATCTTCACAATGGCCAAGTAAACTTAGCAGGTGTTTCCTACACTTTAACACCTGAAACTGTAGCTGAAGCAACAAGTATTCGAAATGTAGGTGAACAGTGGAACAAAGGATAGCTTGTGAGAAAAGAGAATTATGAGCCTTATATCAAGGCTAATTATCAAAAGCAAATTAGTAGGGTCTTTCCTTTCAGATACCTACAGGACACTTATGCTCCACTCATGAAGCTCATTATCAAATACTTTAGCTGTGAAGGGAGATTTTCTCGCTTATACACCTATCATGTTTGATTATTGATGCATTTCACTAGAGTGAGAATGATGAACCTCCCCTATTTTATATGCAGAAACATTGAGAAAATGGCTACATTGGTGCAAAGAAAACCTCTTCATCAACAGTTCAACAACATTTGTCATTTTTCATTGATCAAGATTGTTTTTTTTGCGTCAGCTGAGTTTGTTGAATGTTTCATGGGATACTTTCATTTCACATGAGGTTTTCAAAGGCCCTCATGTGAACCCATCAGTGTTTCAAGAAGAAGGAAGGCCTTCAAATCAACCAGAGGTTCATGAAACTCAAACTATAGGTGTACTAGTATTTGTCACTTATGTAAAGGGGACAAGGAGGCTATTTGCAGCTGCAAAATGAGTACTATCTCCACCTGGGGTGGAAGCGGTCTCGTTTCCTTCACCAGACAACAGGAAAATGTTATCTTCACCCAGGGTTAAAGGGGCTTTTCCTTCTTTTTCAGCAAAGCATGTACATGATAAAGGGAAACAACCATTGCATGATGAAGGGCCTTCTAAAGGTCAGGAGAGAGATTTCATTTTGATTCAGGACGAAGATGCTGATTTGGGATCCCAAAGCTCAAGACTCAAGGAGATCATCAAAGAACAATAAGTTGGCATCCATGCCTTAGCTCTTAACCTTGAAAGGGCTAAGTGGATCATTAATTACCTTGAGCAACAGAACAAGCAGTTGGAGGATAAATAGACAATCATGGAGCTGCAAACGATAAGGGAAATCAAGCGAGCAGTAAAAAGAAAGAAAGTGAAGTTGACACCCCTTGAGCAAGAGATTGATGCTGACCAAGAATCTTGGCTAGAAAGGGAAAATATGCACTTGGATAAGCTGCCTGAGAAGGCCAATAAGGAGAAAAATATGTTGCGCACATGGCTTATCACTATTTTGCATGAAATAAAATCTGCAAAACTAGCATAAGGTGCCTAAAAGCCAAGTTGAGGAAGACTTTGAGGAGCAAGAAAGATCAAGATAAGCTCAATATCTTGGCTGAAGCTTCCTTGGCCGATCATAGTACTTGATGTAGATCACTCATGCCAAATTTCAAGAAATTTGGCAAACTTTTTGACAATTTTAAATTTTTCAAGGAAAAAACAGATTTTTCTAGTAGATGCGTAGCGCCACCTGGCGCTCGCTTTTGATAGGGACCTCCTCTTGAGGCAAACTTTGCATTTTTGGATTCCTCATGAAAAATTGTACATGCCTAGAAATTTCTAGGAGATTTCGACAAGTTTTGGGTCACCTAAAGGGCCAAAACACCTCAAAATGCCCTCTTTGCCACTTCTTTGCCACACAAGAAGCAGTTTTGGGAGAACTTAGTTTTGGAGGGGAAAAAGGGAACCAAATTAACAAATTCCACTTGTCCTAGAAATTAGAAGGATATACCTTTCTAACAAGCCAACTTGGAGAAACTTTGGTGAAGCGTAAGGCCTCCAAATTCAGATTGTAAAAAGCACTACACACAGAAAAAGTGGTGTTATGCACATGATGAAAAAGTGTCAACTTTGCTCAAAAACTCTGTTTTTCGCCTAGTTTTCTTCTAGTTTGACTTTTTCTCTCTTATGGTCAAATTCATGAGCTAACATGATGTAAATTGATGTACTATGTTGTAAAAATGATAAAAATTGACTTGATAAGGTAGATACATCAGTTGTAGGTGGTTTGGAGTTGAATGAATCAGTTTCCTAGGTTTTAGAAGCAAGCTGTTCCACTGCCTATTTTTATGTTCCTAGTTTAGATATGGTTGAAACCACACCTCTTCTAATAGATTAGACCCCTGATGGATAGCACAGGTGGTTTGAAGGTCTATATCATGTGTTTTTTCACTCATTTGTAAAGGTTGGACTCTTGTGAATGCTTTGAGCATTATTGTACATTCATCTATGCAGTTTGGCAAGGAAATAGACCAGGGTTTGCAGCATTTTGTGGGATTCTTGTGGCAAGGTGATTTAGTATTTCTTTTCCTTCTATGATTCAAGTTATCATGTGTTTATGTGTGCCATTGTCTCTCTCTTTTTATCTTAACTAAATGAATCAAGTATAAATGTGGAAATCATTGATGTTTCAGTGTTCTACCTTAGGGTTTGTTTAGCTTTACATGTTTTCTACTGTTTGAAGAGGATTCTTGATAATTTCATGCCCTTTCCAACTTCTCACCAATCTTAAGAGCTTCCATTTCACTTATTTCAAAGTACTAAAGAATTTTCCTACCTCGCCCCACAGAAACCTTTGCAAGACTGAGTCCATTCCTTGGACCCAAAACTACCTTTCATATTTGATCCAATAAATCAAAATAAAATTCAACCAAACATCCCTAAGCATATACCTAGCCTAAAATTGGTCTTTACATCAGTTATCTCAAGCCTCATTTGCTATATTTTCCTAATATTGATAAGGAGAGAGCCCTCTCCCGACCTGGTAGGGATAGCTACCAGGTTAAGCGTGGTTTGATTTTACCCTAAACCTGCCTTTCTTAGCCTGAGGTAGATTTAGGCCCTAACATAGTGGCGACCATACTGGGGAAGAAATTTTTTTTCTCATTAATTTTCTTTGCGTTATAAACTATAGATGGAGCCTGAAGTTAGCCAGGTAGCCTTCGAAGTTAACTTGCTTTACGAGTGCATAAGTAGATGAATTCTACTTCAGTCAATCTTTGATTTAGTTTTATAAACTGAACATCTGACTTGCAAATTGCCCCAGTACATTAACTAATTCTAGACTTTTGGATGATGAGTTTAGAATTTAGCAGGCTCACAAGGTTGTAATGTCAATTTTATTTTTGGAAATAATTCAACACATTGGCTTCCAGACGATACACCAAAGCCAATCCTGATCCTGATCCTCCTCCTGTGTATGAAAACCCAAACCTTATTCCAAAAATTCTTCGCTAAGAAAGTTCTGCGATTCCTGTGTTTAGATCTCACTCATGCCTAATTGTTTTTGAATATCTTAAAGATCTCCCATTTGATGAACATTTTGAGCTGTCGTTGTTTGAAACTAAGTCTAAAAGTGCAGTTGGTGCTACTGTTCTATGTTAGAGTCGGTCTCATCAGCCCTCCGTTAGTGATCAAAATTTCTCTTTTGCATTTCATTTTTTAGGTGTCTTGCTCGATTCACTCAGTTGCATTCCGTTAGGGGCATGCCATCATCTGACGCTAGGAAGGGTCTTTTTACTCATGTCCCTCATGATTATGTATCTACTGGTTTGTGTTTGTTTGTATTTGTTTTACAGTCATTTACAGTCATGGATGGTATTTTGGTTAGCAAAGAGTCTTAGGTCTAGGGTTTCGCAAATTTAGTTTTCAAAATGTCAAATAATACCAGCAGATGCATGAGGGAGGTTTCCAAATAAGTTTTCATCGCAAAATTTCATCGTTATATCGCTTGATCATGACTTTTCTTCAAAACTCTGTTTTGAAGAAAATCGTCGTTTTGTCCTTTGTAATAAATATGTGATTTTTCAAAGTTTTTAGTCACGAAATGTTTCAGGCACCACCCTGATCCTTTGTCGAAGTTCCAGCCATCCATTCCCTGCAAAAGAAGACCAAGAAGTCCATCATCAGTCTGAAAATCATAAAGGAAGCCAAACAAAGTTAGAGTGAAGTGTCAAAGGTTTCAAAACTTGCAAAAGTGGGTGCGCCCAAATCAAAACTCAAAATCCTTGTCATAAGAGATATGTTTGTGTTCCAATAATCCAATTTCACGCCAAGATACATCAGCGAAACCAAGATAAATCATCGAGGAGTGAAGAAAACACATTGAAGGCCGAAAATGTATTGCAGTTGCAGAGCGCGACGCATAGGCTGAGTGTCGCGGTGCATTGGTGAGGCGCGGCGCACTGGGCCTCAACATTCAGTGTGTTTTTACACAGGCGCATCGCACTGGTGAGGCACGACGCATTGGGCCTGTCACGCGGCACATACAACCAGAGGCCCGAAACTGCTCACAATTCCTCCAAATTGCCACTAACTCGCACGGATTTGCCAGGAAAATTCAAGATCGAGTTCCTCAAAGTCTATTGATTAGGAGGAGTGAAAAGTGGAGGTTGATGTAGAGGAACTTGCAGAGTATGATGTTGGCACAGTAATGAAGCATAAAGTAGAAGCTTCAGGAAGTAGTTCTCGGCTTTTGAAACGGAAACATTACACGGAGAATGGGTCTTTTAGCAAGATACCTACAGAAATTTATCCAAATATATTCAAGTTCCTCTCTCCAAAAGACCTAACTAATTGTGCATTAGCGTATTGGTTCATGAGGGTTGTAGCATCAGAAGAATCTCTTTGGAAGCGATTGTATTACATGAGGTGGGGTTTACCTTGTGAGAATGTGGTTGGAAGAAACTCTATATTGAGCGTGACATGGTAGACACGATGGAATTTGTTCAAGGTTGTCCCGTTGAATTTTATGAGTACTACATACAAATGCAAGCAGCCAAACGCAGTTACGCTCCTCATCATTCAATGTTGAAGGATGATATCATGATTCCTGATACAACAGTGGGTGATCAAATTAATCAGTTGAAGCAACATCATGGTTTTCCTGATGTTTTCACAGGTGCCCATGTATGCTCTAGAAGTACATGCACATACTCTCAAAATTGGTGACATTTTTCTATGTGAAAAAATAGGATTTGTGCATGTGTGTGATCATACATGCCAAGAAACAGTGGTAGATGCAGCCAATCAACTTTTAGTCTGCCTTATTTCTGGTCGTTTTTCTGACAAGTGGATTTCCACTGCAGAAGAGGAAGTTGATCTTGGATATCAACAAGCTGATTATGTTGCAGCGGATGAAGCAGAGCCATTGACAGGTGATGGGAAACTTGGGGCTCTAGTTGGCTTCATCTATACCCTATTCTCTCCAGTTTATTGCCAAATCCAAAATCGTACTTGTTTCTCCATGTTGTTGCCTGGGCCTTCTTCACAGTCATTAAGATAATCAAGATCTACCTAAACATTAACCAGGTATTCTTCAGAACAGTCTCTAGAGAATCACAGATACAAGTTGCATGGCCCATCTTCCACTGAAGCTCCTTGCAAACAATTCTTTGTCTTGACTCTGCCAGTCAAAGTATCCATTTCATTCCAGACTTCTCCTGACTAGGGCAAGATATCAATAAGTAGCCTATATTTTCTTCTTCTCCTTATGCATGCACGCGCATATTTTTTGGGATATAACTGTAATGATGAAAAAGAACTGGAAGACGCATTAAGGAAAGGTGAAAATTCAAAGACCGAAAGTCAAAATTAAAACGAAGAATATATACCATAGCAGAGAGATAGGAACGGATTGCCTATTTTTTTCCTCAGTCAAGATTTCATGGATCCACGCTAAAGTTTTTGCCTTGTAATTGGTCATCAGAGAAATTCAAGTGGAATGCTATTCTATCTTTAGAATAGATGAATGGCTCTTTTTCTATCTTCATAATTTCAGTTGAAACAGCTCCCTATTTTTATCGATCTATTTTCCCACCTCTGAGTTTATTTATTGTATTGTAAATCATTTGTAAAGGGTCTGAGTTCTGGGAAAAGTGTGAAAGAAAAACTCAGTGCTTCACTGTATAGTTTGGCCAGGAAATTAATAAAATGATGCAGCTCTGATTCATGAGATTCATGTGGTATGAGTTTAGCATATGTTTCTTCTTTCTATTTCATATGTATCTTGTTATGTTTTACCGTCCATTCATAATCATTTCTAGTTGAATGCTTTTAAGTAAGAAAGGTAGAATCCAGTTTATTGCTCTGCCTTGGGAAAGCATTTATGCTCTATGTGTCTTCTTCCATTTGAAAAGGATTCATTTATTATGCCCTTTTCAACCTCTCAACAATCTTTCCACTCCATATTATTTCAATTTGATTGCCGAACTTCCTACCTATCTTGCCCCATGAAATACTCTGTGTCTTTGATTTAATTTCTCAGCTCATTCTGTCCTTTGTCCCATACAGCCCAGAAAATTCAGTCATTCAATAAATTACCTCTTTCATATTTATTTACTAGCCTAAAATCAGTTCCCATTTTAAGTCATCTCAAGCCCCATTGAAACACTTTTCACTGAGATTGACTCAGAGAGAGCCATTTCCGGTCCTCATAGGGCTAAATACGAGGCTGAGCATGGTTTTATGTGGACCTAGAACCTTGCCTTTTTATCCTGAGGCAAATCTAGGCTCTAACACTCTAAATCCAGAGTTTGTCAAAGATCTCGAAATTGAAAGAGCAACTCGATCAATTGATGCTTATATTCTGAATCTTCAATCTTCAATTGTGGTTACCAATATTCCCCAGTTCTTAGAATCTACATCTACTACTCTTGGTTCATCTGCTGTTGTATCTAATTCAGAAATTCCTACTAAACCTCCTTTTATTCCCACCATTCCCATGCAGCCCGCCATATCTGATTAGAAATCTGCAGTGCTTTCACCCCCATCCACTCCTTCTACACCTCAAACATCAATAATTTCTTCATCTCCTTCAACACCTCATACACTGGTCACATCAGTTGCTATCGTTGTTCCAACTCCTCCTACAACCCCAAGGCTAGTTGTAAATCCACCTAGAGCAATGGCTGCCAGATATGCACCTCTTGTTTTGTCACAAAACTTGGATGCCATAGCTGCTGATTACCAAAGTAAGATCCCATTGTTTGATGCTTCCCAAGGTGTCACAACACAACATCATGTCGATAGGATGAGTGATTTCTTTGATCTCCATGAGATAGATGCAGAGAATGTAACTATGAGATTATTTGTGCAAAATTTTGGAGGCGAAGTGCGAAAGTGGTTCAGAGCATTGCCTGCTGGAACAATAAATTCATTGGAAGCACTTCATAGACAATTTCTGGATCACTAGGAGGTAAAGAAAAATCCATTCCAAATCCTTTCCGAGTATGAAAACATAAAGAGAAATGTTGGTGAAAGTGTCCAGGATTACTGTGTTAGATTCAATAATGTTTATAATTCCATTCCAACTGATATTAAGCTGCCTATGGGGCTGGCTTTTATTAAATTTCCCAATGGTTTTGATCCCGACATGGCATATCAATTGAGAGAAAGAGACCTGGCTACATTGGAGGACATACAGAAAATCTTAGTAAGTGTGGAGGCAAATCTGCTAGCTAAGAGAGCTAGGACAGAGATGGAAACGAAAGTGACTATAAAGGAAGAAGCTTCCACCTTAGATCAAGTGCTTCATAAGCTTGAGAAGATGTTTGATAGATTAACCACTACAGATAAGCCCAAGGCACAGGTTAGAAATCCAAATTTCCATGGTCAGTAGCAACAAAAGTTTAGAATCAAGCAGCAGGAGCAAAGAGCTCAAGATCCATCAGCTCAACAGCAATTCAAAAACCATTACAACAAAACTATGTAAACGACACTGAATCAGAATATGATGAGGCTCCAATAGGAGAAGAGAATCACTCTTTTACACCAAATGATTTGCCAATTTATATCACGGAAGACGAAGAGTATTCAGAAAGTCCAGATGTACAAAAATATGAAGATTTTATATTGGCAAATGAAACAGTCCTAGAAGATGAATCAGAGGAATATCAGAGAGGGTACATGAATGCATTGACAGTGTAGCAAAGGAAATACTCACTCAGGATTAGGGATGTTCCTTTCAATCCAATTCAAAAGCGGAAGGAAACAACACCACCAAAGAATGATTCTCCAAATGTGCAGAAAAAGGAAAAGGAGCCAGCATATCCTACTTCTAGTAAAGTGCAATCAGCAAATGAAAAGTCAAATCAGCCAAGTGTAACAAAGGAGAAAACTAAAAAGAAAGATGCTCCAGTCAAAGAGGTAGAGAAAACTACAGCCTTTAGCTTAGAAAATTAAATTTCTAAGTTAAAAGTGTCAATACCTTTGACTGAATTAATGAAGAACAATAGTTATAAAGGTCAAGTGGCTAAGATTTTGAATATAGATCCTCTGTCTGATATGGTAAATGTGGAAGATGACCAACCTTAACTTATCTTTGGTCCAGAATTAGAAGGCCAATCTGAGGATAGTGATGTAACTCCTTTTTACATCAGCCTTAGATTGCATGATTATGTTTTCACAATGCCATGTTTGATTCAGGAGCATCTCACAACCTGATGCCAAAGGCAATTATGGAAAAATTGGGTTTGGACATCACTCGAAAGTATCATGACCTTTATTCCTTTAATTTTGGTAGAGTAAGATGTATTGGTCTCATTAAATATTTGGTTGTAAGTTTGGATCAGATTCCAACATAAAATATTCTTATGGATGTATTTTTGGCCGACATTCCCCCTAGATTTGGCATGCTTCTATCTAGATCATGGGGTGCAAAACTCAAAGGGACATTGCATTTAGATTTCTCCTATGCCACTATTCCCGTGTTTGGTCAGATGAGAAAATTATATAGGGATAAAAAGATGAAGTATATGATCACAAGCAAGGAGAAACCTATGAATCATCCAATTAATTATGTACATACAAATTTAGAGTCTTTTGTTCTTTATTCTGACAGTGGTTTCAATGATGTAAATAGTCAATTAGTTGAAGTTGAAGATATACCAGAGATAACATAAAATTTTAGAGTTGTGCTTGATCAAGAGAGACAAAGGCTTGAAAGTACCACTGAATAGTCAACATCCCACCAGTAGCAAGAAATTGATGGACAACAGCCAAAGGTAGAAAAACAGGTAGAATTCTAGCACTTGGAAGAAGAAGATGGTTTATGGAGTATGGACTTTGATGGAGCAGTAGGTAGGGAAGGTGCCAAAATTGGTATTTGGATACGCAACCCTGTTTTCTCACCAAATAAAGTCTCGAGTGATGTAAGCGTTTGTTCGTACAAATTGGCTTTTGATTTTTCTAGTAATGAAGCAGAATATGAGGCACTAATTGCTGGCTTGAAAATCCTCAAAAAGCTGAATGCAAAAAGAATTTTAGTTTATGGCGACTCTGAATTAGTAATTAAGCAAGTCAAGGGAGAATACCAAGAAAAACATCCTTGAATGAGGGCTTACTGTAATGTGGTTCTAGACATTTTGAGGTTGTTTCCAAATTACACTTTGACATGTGTTCCTCGTGTACAAAATGTTATCGCAAATTCCCTTGCTACAGCAGTAAGTAACTTGAAGATTTCGATGAATTCAAACAATAAGTTTGAAATTCATGTGAAGCATCACCCAGTTGTCCCTGATAATCAAAGATATTGGCAGGTGTTTCAGGATGACAAAGAGATTGAAGAATTTCTACGAAATGAAGGCAAATATCAAGACACTTCTATAGATGGTGAGCAAGATAATGGCGAACCAGACTTAGAAGTAAATCATATGGAAGTTTTGCAGCTGAAAGACAATGTCATCCCTAAAGGCCTTATAGCTTTAGAGGAATTATTTGACCAAGATGATGTAGCTTAGAAACCAAGTTTGATGCTGACTGAAAAGGGAGTTGAAGACTCGAATATTGGAACAACAAAAAATCCAAAGATGGTGAAGTTGTCAAAGGCTTTATCTCCTCACGTAAAGGAAAAGTACATTAGTTTATTGTCTTCATTTACTGATGTATTTGCATGGGACTATTCAGATTTGAAGGAGCACAATAAAAGTATAATTCAGCATGTCGTTCCAGTCAAGCCAAACCAAAAGCCATTTCGCCAAAAGTTAATAAGGATTAATCCTAAGTTGCTTCCATCAATAGAGAAGGAGGTGAATCGATTATACAAGGATAGTATAATTGTTCCAATAAGATTTTTAGAATGGATTTCCGATTTGGTGCCCGTGCAGAAGAAGACAGGTGAGATTAGATTATGCATTGATTTCAAAAATCTAAATAAGGTATCTTTAAAAGATAATTATCCATTGCCAAAGATGGACCACATACTCCAAAGAGTGGTCGGGGCATCTCGTATGTCACTGCTCGATGGGTATTTTGGATACAATCAAATTTTGGTCCATGAGGATGACAAGGACAAAACAACATTCACCACCCCGTGGGGGACTTTCCATTATGCCAAGATGCCATTCGGTTTAAAGAATGTTGGTGCAACTTTTCAGCGGGCTATGGATATCACCTTTGCAAATGAGAAAGATGTATTTTTAGTAGTTTATCTTGATGATTTGACAATTTTTTCTAATTCAGATGAGGAACATCTTTATCATTTGAAGATTGTTTTTCAGTGGTGCAGAAAGTATGGCATATCTCTTAATCCCAAAAAGAGCTTGTTTGCCATGGATGAAGGGAAGCTTCTCAGTCACATCATATCCAAGGAAGGCATCCGCATAAATCCTGCTCGAGTGGAAGCCATTCAGAAAATTGATTTTCCTTGTAATAGAAAGGAGATCCAAGCATTCCATGGTAAGATGAACTTCTTACGTCATTTTGTGCCAAATATAGTGGAACATTTGAGGGAAATCACAAACATGTTGAAGAAAGATAGTGTGGTAAAGTTTACCGAGGAAGTTATCAAATCTTTCAATTTGGTAAAGTTGGCCCTTTCTTCAGCTCCAATTTTGATCAACCTAGATTATTCCCAAGATTTTATTTTATTTTCATTCACTTCAAAGCATACTATGGCAGTGGTCTTAATGCAGAAAAGAGATCAGCTTGAGAAGCCAATTGTCTTTTTCAGCAGAACAATAAGAGATGCAGCCTTAAAGTATAACATTATTGAAAAGCAAGCTCTTGCCTTGGTGAAAGCTTTGAAAGATTTTTGAGTATATATTCTGCATTCTCATATTCTTGCCTATGTCCCTAACGCAGCCGTCAAAGATGTTTTAGTACAGACAGATCCAGAAGGGAGACGAGGCAAATGGATCACAACTTTGTTAGAATATGACTTGGAGATAAAGCCAACAAAGCTCATCAAGGGGAAAGGTCTGGAAAAACTAATGGTGGAGTCTAATTTGCATGCCTTGGACATAAACTTGATTACTGCCATGTCCAAAGAAGATGAAGATAGCTCACTTGTTCAAGCATCTGAAATTTTTATCCATTCTCCTTGGTATTCAGATATTTTATATGTGCTCCGAAATATTTCACCGCCACTGGGAATGGCTAAAAATAAAAGTAGAACTCTGAAATTAAAGGCTACCAAATTTTGTATTATGAATAATGCATTGTATTGGAAAGATCTCGGAGGTCTGTTGCTGAATTGTTTGATTGAGGAAGAAGAAAAATAGGTCATGGATGATTTTCACAAGGGAGATTGTGGAGGTCACCTATTTTGGAAGATGACGGCAAATAAAATTTTGAGAGCTGGGTACTATTGGCCTACCATCTTTGCTGATGTTTATAAAACTGTTACAAGCTACCACGAATGTCAAATTTTTCAGGGAAGGAGAAAATTACGGCCACTTCCTCTCAAGCCGGTTGAAGTAAGTGCTCCGTTTTAGCAGTGGGGCCTTGATTTTATTGGAGAGATCCACCCTACTTCTTCAACTCATCATAAGTGGATCTTAACAGCAACGGATTATTTTACAAAATGGATTGAGGCAATCCCCACTCGGTAGGCCATAGATGCAGTAATAATTCAGTTTCTCGAAAATAATATTTTGTCACGTTTTGGTTGTCCTAACAAGCTGATTACAGATAATGCAACAGCTTTCAAATCTAAAAATATGATTGATTTTTGTAACAAATATCAAATTACCTTGGGACATTCTACTGCATACTATCCGCAAGGTAATGGATTGGTAGAATCTTCAAATAAATCACTGGTTAACATCATCAAAAAGCTGCTGGAAACAAACAAAAAGAGCTGGCACAATAAGGTTGTTAATGCACTATCGGCAGATAGAGTAAGTCATGAAAAATCAATTGGCATGTCTCCATTTGAACTAGTATATGGTGTTGACACGTTGTTCCTGACATCTCTCACAGTCCCGATGGTAAAACTTCTGCAGGAAACTGGAAGGGAATAGGATCATTTTTAGCGAAGGATAAACCAAATGATCCACTTACAGCAGATGAGAGATGAGGCTTTCTAGAATACCTTCAAGCTGCAAGAGAGAATCAAGAAAATCTATGACTGGAAGGCAAAGTCAGATAAGTTTCAAATTGAAGACATAGTGCTCAAGTGAGATGCTAGAAATGAGGGCAAAGGCAAGCATGGAAAGTTCGAGAATCTGTGGAAGGGACCATTCAGAATTGCTGCATATTGGGGTCAAAATTATTTTCTACTGAAAGAAATGAACAGGGAAGATTGTCCAGGAGGTTCGACCAATGGTCGGATACTGAAACTGTATTATCTTTGAGATATTTTCTATTGTCATAATTTGTCACTGTACATACCATTTTATTTCCTTCATTGCAAGTGTGCACTGTCGTCATTCAATTAGTTTGGGGCCCGAAGTGAAGGCTATAAAAATGAAGGTCTGATGTCATTTTTTGATTACTTAGTGTGGATTATTTGAGTCAGTTTTCAATCTTGCAATTGAGTCAGTTTTGATTCAAGATATCAGTTTTATGTTTGAGGATGTTATTGAATCCATAGCCCAATGGAAGGGGCACTATCTGCTTTCCAGAGATCTGTAGTTCTTGGCACCTCCCAGGAGCTACCATCCCCATTGGATCCAATGTTAGTGTTGGTATCTTCCTCCCTCCATCAATGATCAAAATTCTCTTTTTGCATGCATTTTAGGTGTCCCATCCAATCAGCTGCACTCCATTAGGTCATGGATCATTTGATGGTAGTGGTTATTTGTCAAATTTCCCTCATGCTTTTCATCTACTGGCCTATTTCCATATGTACAAGTCATTTGTTGTCATTTTTATTTCATTTCATTTGCAGAAGTCATTTTAGGGTTTTCAAGTCTCATTAGGTCTAGGGTTTGTCACCATAGTCATGTAAAAGCTCAATAATGGTCAG
Organism: Pinus tabuliformis; assembly: GCA_031772625.1. Lineage (NCBI taxonomy): Eukaryota > Viridiplantae > Streptophyta > Pinopsida > Pinales > Pinaceae > Pinus > Pinus tabuliformis. Next base: position 95,012,968 of record CM062813.1, read on the forward strand.
AAGGCACATTAGGAGGTCTAATAAGGTCTCAGCATCAAAATTTCAATAATGATATACCCAGCAATTAATTTTTTCCTCAAAACCTTGTTTTGAGGAGAAATAGAGTTTTTATGTTCTATGTATAAAAATTTCATGTAATTTTAATTTTCCTATATGTAATAAGCATCATCTGTAGCGCTGGGTCACCTTGCCAAACTTCTGCACTCCAACTCCTACAAAAGAGACAAGAAAATCCAAGCATTAGTCCATCAAATGACAAAAAGAAATCCAAACTGCAAAACAGAGTTTTTAAAGAACAAAGTGAAAAGGAACTTTAGAAAAATGGGTTTTTCAAATGAAAAATTAAAATTCAAGGTGGATATAAAGTTATTTTTGGTATTTGAAAACTTAATTTGTACAAGTGAGAGAGAGCAAGAGGTAAAATTTCGCTTTCAGGAGAGATAAGGGAAATCACAGCAAAGTTTAAAAATTTCTTTTGGCGCGGCGCACCAGGCGTAGAAATTACAAAGAGCTTTGAACTAGCGCAGTGCACCTGGGTGTTGGCGTGGCACACCCGTCTGCCAAGCCACAAATTCATCTAATCGACCTTCTAAAAGCTCCAATATTTTGCAACATTATTCCTACAAGTAAGTAAACCCTCCAAATTTTCCATAAAAAGAGATTTTATCATCATAGATGGTGTTTTGATAGGTGAAAAATCAAACCCTGATCTACTTCATATTTGCATTGCAAAACTATCTAGGGTTTTGTAATCTTGTCATACTTGTTGCTTTTACTCCCCTACATAACTCTCCCATATCCCATCCCTCTCTAGAAATTTCCCTAACCTTATTCTCCTTTCCCTCTCTCATTCACACTCATCTTACTCCCTTTTCCCCAAACCCTAAAACCCTAACACCTTATTCCCACTATTCCCAAACCCTAATCCTCATTCCCAAAACCCTATCACTCCCTAATAACCCTACTGTTAGCATCAAAAACTTCCTCTCATCAGTCCCATTCATCAAATCCCAAAGAAGAAAGTAGCAGTCACCTATTCTTGAAATAAAATATCTTCATACTCATCATTTTGCACCATACAGTGGCAAATATGGAGACAGATTTAGCTTATGAAAGGGATGAGGAAACTGTGAGTGATTCCTCCCAAGAGATTCATGCACCAAGAAAACCACATAAGGGAGGAAAACACATCTGGGAGGAACCCACTACACTCATAGAGTTATTGGCTTGTCCCCTTGTAGTAACATGTTTCAAACATCAGTCTTACTACCAGTTTTGTGAGATGGTAGAGAGGGTGAAATACAACCATGAACTTGCTAGGTTATTTTAACTTCATCTTCACAATGACCAGGTGAACTTAGTAGGTGTTTCCTTCACTTTAACACCCTAAACTATAGCTGAAGCAACAGGTATTCCAAATGTAGGTGAACAGTGAAACAAAGGACAACTTGTGAGTAAAGAGCATTATGAGCCTTATATCAAGGCTAGTTATCAAAAGAAAATTAGTAGGGTCTTTCATTTCAGATACATACCAGACACTTATGCTCCACTCATGAAGCTCATTATCAAATACTTCAGCCGTGAAGGGAGATTTTCTCGCTTGTACACCTATCATGTTAGATTATTGATGCATTTCATTAGAGTAAGGAGATGAACCTCCCCTATTTCATATGCAGAAACTTTAAGAAAATGGCTACATTGGTGCAAATAAAACCTCTTCATCAACAGTTCAACAACATTTATCATTTTTCATTGATCAAGATTGTTGTTTTGCATCAACTGAGTTTTTTGAATGTTTCATGGGATACTTTCATTTCACATGAGGTTTTCAGATGCCCTCAACTGATCCCATCAGTGTTTCAAGAGAAAAGAGGGCCTTCAAATCAACCAGAGGTTCATGAAATTCAAACTACAGGTGTGCTGGTATTTTTCACTTATGAAAAGGGGACAAGGAGGCTATTTCTAGCTGAAAAACGAGTACTATCTCCACCTAGGGTGGAAGGGGTCTCGTTTCCTTCACCAGACAATAGGAAAATGCTATCTTCACCCGAGGTGAAAGGGGTTTTGCCTTCTTCTTCAGTAGATCAGGTACATGATAAAGGGAAGCAACCATTACATGAGGAAGGGCCTTCTGAAGGTCAGGAGAGAGATTTCATTTTGATTCAGGATGAGGATACTGATTTGGGCTCCCAAAGCTCAAGACTCAAGGAGATCATCAAAGAACAAGACGCTGAAATCCATGCCTTAGCTCTTAACCTTGAAAGGGCTAATTGGATCATTAATTACCTTGAACAATGGAACAAGCAGTTGGAGGATAAACAGATGATCATGGAGCTGCAAACCATAAGGGAAAACAAGCAAGCAGCAAAAACAAAGAAAGTGAAGTTGACACCCCTTGAGAAAGAGATTGATGCTGATCGGGAATCTTGGCTAGAAAGGGAAAATATGCACTGGGCGAAGTTTCTTGAGAAGGCCAATAAGGAGAAAAATATGTTGCGGCACATGGCTTATCACTATTTGGCACGAAACAAAATTTGCAAAACTAGGATAAGGTGCCTAAAAGCCAAGTTGAGGAAGACTTTGAGGAGCAAGAAAAAGCAAGATAAGCTCAAGATCTTGGAGGAAGATTCCCTATCCCATCATAGTACTTGATGTAGATCACTCATGCCAAATTTCAAGAAATTTGGCAAACTTTTTGACAATTTAGAATTTTTCAAGGAAAAAACAGGTTTTTCTGGCAAGTGCATAGCGCCACCTGGCACTCGCTTTTGATATGGACCTCCTCTGGAGAAAAAATTCACATTTTTAGATTCCTCATGAAAAATTATGCATGCCCTGAAATTACTATGAAATTTCGACAAGTTTTGGGTCACCTAAAGGGCCAAAAACACCTCAAAAATGCCCTCTCTGCCATTTTTTGGCCACACGGGAAGGAGTGTTGGGAGAACTAATTTTTGGAGGGGAAAAAGGGCACCAAATTCAAAAATTACACTTTTCCTAGAAATTATACAGATATACCTTTCCAACAAGCCAACTTGGAGCAAATTTGGTGAAGGGGAAGGCCTCCAAATTCAGTTAGGAAAAAGCGCTACGCACAGAAAAAGTGGCGCTACCCACAGGATGAAAAAGTGCCAATTTTGCTCAAAAACTCTGTTTTTAGCCTAGTTTTCTTCTAATTTGACTTTTTCTCTCTTATGGTCAAATTCATGAGATGACATGATGTAAATTCATGCACTATGTTATAAAAATGATAAAAATTGACTTGATAAGGTAAATACATTAGTTGTAGGTGGTTTGGAGTTGAATGAATAAGTTTCCTAGGTTTTAGAGGCAAGCTGTTCCACTGCCTATTTTTGTGTTCCTAGTTTAGATATGGTTGAAACCACCCCTATTCTCATGGATTCGACCCCTGATGGATAGAAAAGGTGGTTTGGAGGTCTATATCATGTGTTTTTTCACTCATTTGTAAAGGTTGGACTCTTGTGAATTCTTTGAGCATTATTGTACATTCATCTCTGCAGTTTGACAAGGAAATAGACGAGGGTTTGTAGCATTTTATGAGATTCTTGTGGCAAGGTGATTTAGTATTGCTTTTCCTTCTGTGATTCAAGTTATCATGTGTTTATGTGTGCCATCATCTCTCTCTTTTTAGCTTAATTAAATGAATCAAGTATAAAGGTGGAAATCATTGATGTTGCAGTGCTCTACCTTAGGGTTTGTTTAGATTTACATGTTTTCTACTGTTTGAAGAGGATTCCTGATAATTTCATGCCCTCTCCAACTCCTCGCCAGTATTAAGACTTTAAATTTCACTTATTTCAAAGTATTAAATCATTTGCCTACCTCACCCCACAGAAACCTGTGCAAGACTGAGTCCATTCCCTGGACCCAAAACTGCCTTTCATATTTGATCCAACAAATCAACATAAAATTCAATCAAACATCCCTGAGCATATACCTAGCCCAAAACTAGTCTTTACATCAGCCATATCAAGCTTCATTTGCTATATTTTCCTGAGATTGACAAGGAGAGAGCCCTCTCCTGACTTGGTAGGGATAGCTACCAGGTTAAGCATGGTTTGATGTTACCCTAGACCTGCCTTTCTTAGCCTGAGGTAGATTTAGGCCCTAACAGAATCTATGCACATTCGCCATTCTCCTCCTTTCTTGGGAGCGAGAACTGTTGGAACTATGCAGGGGCTCAAACTCTCCCTTATCAGCCCTTTATCTAGCAATTCCTGCACTTGTTTTCTAATCTCCTCATTGTCTTTGGGGCTCATCCGATATGATACCTTGTTTAGTAGAATTGCTCTGGGTATAAAGTCAATATGATGACTTATAATTCTCTTGGGAGGCAATTTATCTGGTAAGTCATCCACTACTATATCTCTGAATTCTTGTAGCATCTACTGAATTTCCGCAGGAAAATATGACACCTCTATGTGTAGCAGCACCATCTTCATCCTTATTACAACAACATAGCTTACTTCACTATCTTCTATATGCTTCAAAAATTGTTTTCTGCCCATTAGTAACACTCTCATCCCACTTGTTTCCACTGTCTCTTCTTCCTTTATGGGCACAAGCGTGTGCTTGATCCCATCTTTGACAAACTTATACCATTTTTTCTTCTCGTCATGTACTACCTTCCTGTCATACTGCCATGACCTGCCTAGCAGTATGTGACATACATCCATCAGCATTATATCACAGATAACCTTATCCTTATATCTGCCAATATGTAACTCAACTTTTCATTGTTCATCCACAAATAGCTGATGGCCTTTTTGCAGCCATGATACCTTGTGAGGAGTGGGATTCTTCAATCGATTCAACCCCAAATTCTCTACCATTTCCATGGCAACCAGATTATCTGTGCTTCCACTATCAATTATCATCTTATAGCATTTTCCATGTGACTTACAAATTGTCTGGAACAATGCTTTCCTTTGAGTTTGTTTAGCTGCTTCTTTGGCTGGTTTTAGCAACACTTTGTTCAAAACTAAGGCTTCCCCCATTTCAAACACATTTTTTGCTTCTTGGGGAGTTGCCTCTGCTTCCTCTGGCTGTGTGACATACGCACCTCTCTGTCCAGCTTGTTCCGCCTCAGGACACTCAAAAGATTTGTGCCCCCACTTGTGGCACCTGTAGCACTGATAGTTAACTCCTCTGCCTCGGCCATTTCCCCTTCCTCGCTGATATGGCCTGCCACCTCTTGTGCTATCACCTTTTTCTGTTGTCCCAGAAGTTTTGGAATTGTTGCCTTCTTCACTATTGCTGGCAATTCGCCCTATACCATAAAATTGTCCTCTTCCTTTGCCAATTCCTCGTCCTCTCCTAGAATTTTATTTTCTGGTGATCTTCTCCTCTACCTTCATAGCACTCTGGTATGCTTCTTCTATGTTTTTCAGGGGAAGAATGTTGATTTCATCTAATATTTCTAATATCAAACCATTTACATACCTTTTTGTTTTCTCCGGGGTGTCCTCTGTGTAACCAGCTCTTAAATTTACCCGGTAGAATTCTTCAGTGTACTCTATTACTGTCATCCCTTTCTACTTCAAATTCTGCACTTGCCGATGCATTGAAATCTGGTAATCCTTGGGCAGAAATCTGCCTTTCAACTTGACCACCATCCTAGGCCATTTCTTTATTGGCAGTTTGTTCATCCTTCTTCTCTCTTCTTGGACACTGTCCCACCACAGGGCTACATGTCCCTTCAACTTGGTCACTACAAACTTAACTCTCTGATCTTCACTAATCTCTTCACACTCAAAATATTTGTCAAGTTTGCTAATCTAGTCTAACAGAACCTCTTTGGACAAGCTGTTGTCATAATTTGGGATTTCTAGTTTAGGCTTGCTACTCGCTAATAGCATTGATCTAAACAATCTCATTTCTGGCCCTTCTTCATCTGATCCATCTGCTATCACTATAGGTTATTCATCGTTGTCATCTCCTACCTTTGGATCCCTTCTCCTTCCTGCTTCAACTGCCTCCAAACGGGCAGTAAGGATCCTAATTTCCTCCCGCAATACTTCATCTGCTTCTCTCTGAGCACCTCTTCCATGTCCTCGTCTTCCAACTTCCATCTCTTGGAAAAACTCTAAATCCTGCTCTGATAACACTATGATGGGATGAGCTTGCAACTTCACTTTATTAAATTTTACAATGATATAACAATGCTTTAATTGTTGGTTGAATGATTAGTGAATGATTTGAGGTTTAAGATATTTTATTAGGCACTAATCTTAGGATTGTTCTGGATTTACATTGTATGGCATTTATGTCAAAATTCATTGATGTGTACCCACCTTGGCTACTATTTCCTACTCTTGGTTAACGTAAAAACCCTTGGTTCTTCATCATTTCTCCATTTCACACTTGTGTTTTTGTTGCGCCGAGGGTTTGGACTAGTAGTGAGGGTTTATGCTGCGAATGTATGGGGTTTGGTAACAGGCTTTGTGTGCGCCCAGCTATGGGTTATGCTACTTGCTGGTGTGACACCTTCGTTTGTTCTGGTGACTTTGTTGCTCGGTTACCTGGGCACAGTATGAAGGTTCTTGTCGTCTGTGTAAGGGAGTTGCTGTGGTTTCTGTCTGCTTGGTTACTAAACTTGTCCTTGCTCTACCGCTTTCATTTTTTTATAGTTCTCCTAGTTGTTACCTTTTCTTAATGGTTTCCTATTCTACGTTCTACAGGTCATGGTCGCGGTGGCCTCCTCCTCAGCTTCACAGCTCTGTTCAGGTAAGTTGTTCCTCCATGATTGCTTATCTTTTTCGTTTTCCTCCGGTTCTAACGAGGTCTACTCCTTGGTCTTAGGGGTTCACCGTTGGTTATGGCTCAGTGGGGTTTCACTCTTCCCATGCGACTACTCTATAGGTAAATTAATTTTATTAACTGTGCATTCAGCTTCTCCTTCTTAGGTCATTGCTTGCCTTTACTCTGTTTGCATACGGCTAACAGTGTTACCTTGTTTTGCTTGCTCAGGTGGGGGTTCGTTCACTAGCATGGTCAATGAAATTGCTACGGGCTTTGTTCTAGTAGGCTCTACTACTGTTGTCAATTTTTTTTTGTTAGATGGTCTCTGGTCTCTGTCAGTTTACTGGTTAGAGTTCCAATTCTTGTCCATTCGAGTTTCCCTGTTGTCGCTACGTGACTTGGTTCAATCTTGTACAAAAACCCCCATTTGTAGTCTGGCAATTTGTAACTTTAACCACCTTTTGGACGGTGGCCAACCAAACACCCACCCTTAGGGTTTTGCTGGTTTGTATTATTCTTTCCGTCGTTTGAATGGGTATCCCTAGACTATTGTATGTATACAAATATTTTTTTGTTGGAAATGAACAGGAATTAACAGGAATTTTCGTTACATTACGTTTACCTCTGGCCTGGGGTCGTTGCTCAATGTTTGAATTCTCATTCTTTTTCAAACTACCTGTAATGTGATTGCCTTTCATTCATGGAACTCCGTATGTTTGCTGCAAGTCTTCATGCTGGGAATGCTCCTCCAATTTCTATGTTTTCTTTCTGTTCTTTAGGAAGGAAATAATACGTAATGGGTAGGAACGCATAGTATGTGTTTAGTTTTGCTTACTCAATGATTAAGGAAAAAGTCAATAAATGTTACAAGCAGCTGTTACAGATGGACTCAAATATTTTGGATGAAAGAAATTTTCTTTTTGTATTGTATTTCTCTACTCATGTACTAAACTCCTCCATGATTGTATTACAATGATTTTTATATTGTGTTTAAACAGTTACTCAAACTGTTCTCGGTTACCATGCAGTTACTCGTTGTAGTTACATAGTCGATAATCATGTTGGGTTTTCTTGTACTATAGGAGTTAAAAAAGTATTGTAGGAGTTACAATATTATAGTTTTATTTATGACAGACATCTGTAAGATAGACTCAGAAAATGACAAAACAATGTAACTGTTATGACACTATCCTAACTGTATTGTTCCTAATATTCCTTAACTAATAATAATAAAACAAACCAGTTTTTAGACACTGTTTTATTCACTAAACGTAAATGAAATTAAAAGTCTTTGAACCTGTCCTTCTTGGCCTGAGACCAACACCTGGTCATGATGCCCTTAGCTAGATGCTCCTGCATCAATGCTTTCCTTTCATGCAATGGTTATCAGCTTTTCCTTTCATAGATCATAGTTTATTTTGATGCAAAAACTTTGTTTTTTTATGCACTTATTTCCTTGCTTGCTTAATCTCATTAGTTGACTGTCAATTGTTTATGAAGAAGATATCCTCTAGTAGTAGACCAGCCTATATGCCATTCCACCCTCCATCGGATCCATGCCCTATAGGTCACCCAAGTCTCCTCTCATTCTGCATTTTCCATATACTTTCCTCTCTCTCCTTGAGAAAATCCAATCATCTTTCTCTCTCGTGATGATTCTTGGTAGACCCTAGGTGCTATAAAACTCCATCCCAACCTTCATCTACCTTCTCCACCTACTCTCCCACCTTCAAAATAGTGAAAATTTCTCTCGGCCTCCTCTTGTAGGCCTCCTGTATAACGTTGTTTTTCCTCCTATAGATTTCTTGTGTCCTCCTATAGATTTTCCTGTAGGCTTTCTTTTGAAGGCTGAGTTTGAGAAATGCATCCAAAAGGACACTTGAGACCTCCTAATACCCATCCACACCGTCCTACATCCTCTCACATCCAAAAACCGCCCTCCATCACCACTTGTTCGCTGGCACATTCACAAAAAAATAAATTACATGCATGACAAATTCACATAAAAATCCCAAAAGATGTTTTTCGCTCATTTACTTCCAAAAATAGCTTAGTTAGATGTTGTTTACTTCCTTTAGTATGTAATGGCATTATTTTCATGATTTCCATAGTGCTTTCTGCAAAAGTAGGATTAGAGGTTAACTACAATTTCCTTGGTTTGCTTTACATTTCATTCTTCCTTTCTGCAAGTAGAATAGCATGAGTAGAGTAATCTCTCTTTCTCCTTTCATCACATATAGAGCTTCTTCTGGAATCCATAGAAGTTGGCTTGTACTCCTAGTGATCTTGTGCAGCTGACCAAGTGACAACCTATAGTAAGAACTATTACTTGTGCATACAACATCGTCGCTTCCAAGTTTGTTACGAACTACTGGGTTGATAAAAGTAAAGTAGGAAGCCCAGGAGATGTAGCATTATTGCTGCAATACTGGTGCTCACTAGCAGGTAGAGGTTGACACTTTGAAGAATATTGCAAATGCATTGACAAAATATGTGAGCTCTGAGAAGTTCTCTTGGTGTAGAGAAACAATGGGTGTTGCAGGGCTAGATAAATGACTAAGCTCTCTTGTGGCCCCTTGTGGAAAGAAAATAAAAAGTGGGAGAATGTTGGGTTGTGTTATATTCTTTCCACGACTAGCCCGAGTAGTTAATAGGGGGGTTAGAGGGGGGGCGGAGCTCCCCTTCGTTGCACTAATTGCGTAGTGGGGGGGTCACAGGGGGTTTGAGGTGTGCAAGTAACACCCTTCTATGGGGTCTAGAGAAGCGCCCCAAAAAATTTTGTTTTTTAGACCCTATATTAGGTTGGGCTGACCTACCTATGGTTTTGTGCATCTTTTTCGTACATGGTTTTGGACATGATGGTTTTTGGTCCATGGTTTTGGATGCGATGGTTTTTCGGTCCATGGTATTGGATGCTTCGACATGTATAATATGTATTGTAACATTGAAAGGAACATAATGAAAAATCAAGCTGGTAGTCCCGGTTTTGGGATCCATGGAAAAATATCTGTGTATATGTGTTTTATGTGTTATGCTCTCGCATTGTTTATTTTCTGTGTTTTAGAATTCGTATGCGGGTAATTTATGTACAGGGTTAAGACCTACACCAAGCTAGACTTCTATAGAGTCAGAAGAAGCTTTATTCTTTGATGGAAGAAGGGAAAATCTACTCTAAGAGAGTTACTCTACTGTAGTAATAAAAAACATGTAATGCTAAGTAGCACCATACCCTAATTAACCATTAAGAAAATATGATAAGAAAACATCCAAAATAAACACTAAACAAATGATACTATCTAAGTTGCATAAGTAAAAAGAATTAAACCATACTAATGTGCAAGAAAAAAACTAAAGTAAATCTGTTTTCACTTTTTTTTGTTTTTTAGGCAAAATCAAGTATGCAAACTAATTGTTCTTGTGGATGTGACAGGTGGATGGAAGGTATTTAAGGATGGCTAGAATTTTTATGAAGTGGTTCGATGGTGTGGAGGGCTCCTAGGAGTACTTTTGTGACTTCCTAGAGGTTTCCTATCAATTCGGCTTCAAAACAGGTCATTTCAGGAAAACCTACAGGATGTACTAGAAACCTATAGGATGATCCTGTAGGAATTATAGGAAACCTACAAGGTACAGTTGAGAGCTAATTGTGAGGTGTTGGAGGTGTTGGGAATCTTGGGAAAGGTGTATGATGAGTGGAAAGGGGGATTAGAAGGTCTAGGAGCACTCAGGAGTCAATATCCAAGATAAGATATGGATAGACTTGCTCAATATATCTAGGGGAATTTCAATGAAAAATGATGAAAAACTAGTGAGGGTGATGGTGAAACAAGAGATGGCTAAGGTGGATAAAGTGGAATGTGGTTTCTGGTGATGAATTCTAGGTCTCCTCATGAAGTACCTTCTCTACTTAAAACATGTGTGTCTTCCAAGAACTATGCAACAAGATACATTTTCGTAAACTAGAAAAGCATGAATCAATTGCCTATATTATGCATGAATAAAGTTGTTGAAGGGAATGAAAGCTTGTGTGAGACCTTGTCATAGAAATGGAGATGGAAGAATATGATAATGAAATATTCATTGCAACATGAACCAAATACTGAATCAAAGACAACAAGCTCTAAAGCTCATACAAGAACTAGAAATTTGTGTTTTTGGGGCTGCTGAAGGGTCCCTTCCTCAAGTCGGAGTCCCAGAGGGAGGATGTGAGGCCAAGATACCTACTGAAAACCTTGTGATGGTCCTTTTTCTCCTTGCTAACCTTCTAGTTGAAATAATTCACAAATGGAAGAAAACTATCACACAACCAATCTAATCTATACTATTGTAATGGAAATGCATCTACTAAGAAAATGAACAATTAATTTATGAATCTATACTAGCATACATGTAAAGTAAAGAGGAGCCTTGGCTACTAGGGTTAGGCCCTAAGCCAAGAGCTTCAGCCCTTTGAGTTAACTCAGTGCTGTCTCAAAACAAAACTCATTCTTATTACCAAAACAATGGATTACATCAAAAATTGTCACAAGTCTTGCAGCTCAAAAATAGAGTAGAGGCTTACAATAAAAAATATGAATCCTACTGATGTCCTAGTCCTCTCTACTTATACATTTGAATTCTCCAATAACTTCCTTAAAATTAGGGAGGCTCATCTCCCAAACTCGAGATAAACTGATCCTTTTTCTTTCACTTGCTCAGTTGCCTTCTAGTCCTCATGATTTGGTTTTTTGCACTCCGAGCTAATGGAGGAATATTCGAATGGAAGGGTAGTAAATCAGGAGGGTTTACCTCCTATAATCAATCTCCCTTGTCCCATTCAATTTTTGACCTTGGTCTTTGCTAAATTTCCTTTCTTTTATCCTTTAATCCTACATCAAACGCACATTAGACCAAAAATCAAAATATCCAACTCTAACTCATCTCATAAACAAAATATAATCAAACGTATGGAATAATCTATGAGAATAGTTGGTTTTACTAAGCTAGGAGGTGAATTAAGGCCCATATAATTACCCAATGATGAGTCTCATCATCACCCCCATACTGAAAGTGTTTCTCATCCTCTGAGCAACTTAGACAATATCCATATCCTTCATGGCTCTGGTAGCCTCTCTAACATTCCATGCCTTTGTTGTGGTCTCCTCTTCTTATTCATAGAAGCCTGCTTTCTTTTCTACTTCTTCCCATTGCCTCTTTTCTTCTTCTTCTTTTCTCCCTTCTAGCATCCCTAAGAGTAGTGGTGGACTGAGTTTTAGGCCTATCCAATTGACCTTGAGCCTTTGCATAGATTTCTTATACATAGGTGTCTTGTTGAGTGCTTCTCTCAACCTTTGAGGGGAGTGATATTATTTTATCTTTAAGTTGTGTGGCAGTGTGTTCCATCTCCTTAGGCAATCATGTATACTATCATCTCCTAGTAGCCTAAACATGTCCTCAAAATGTGAAATTTCTTGCTCTTGGGTAGCAAGATATCTAGGTACCAACTAAGGATAATTTGGAATCAAATTATGGGTACGGATGAGGGCCATGGGATTTGATTGTTCAACACTGATCAAAAGAGGTTCAGTTTGCTTTCTGACCAATATCCTTTTCATCTCTGTAGCTCTTGACTCCTAATGGTTCATCCATGGTGCCAAATCCATTAATTGTAGCTCTCCTAGCATGGCATTAGGGTCCCAAACATTCATGTCTGTGAGGACCATGATGTGCAAATAAAAATCAACCACTTTGGCCCTATCCTCTATTGTACTTTGATCACAAAGATCAATAAATTTCTTGTAGTCCTGAAATGGCATGGTTCCCCTCTGTGCTAATATCTTAATCTGAAACTACGGCCACTTTTCTTTGAGGTAAATAGCATAGGATTTAGTTGGCATCCTACAATGGATTGCCTCCAAGGAGAGGCTAGCCATACATGCTTGTTGGTTCTCTCTTTCTTGCAGCTGTCCCCTTAGCCATGCATTTTCTGTCTCAAATTGATCTCTCATTATAGCTTCTCTATCCCTTAAGACACTTAGCTCGCTGCCCATTCCTTTGAGTTTGTCTTCCATGTGCCCAATGTCTTCTAGCCCCTTTGATTTGGCGATCTGCATCCATCAGTGGGTTCTAGCCCTCTCCTTCTCAAGATCGAAGAACAGTGGGATCAAAAATTTATGAGGTATTACCCTCCCTCCTTCAATAAATCGGTAATAGGAGTCCAGGTTATGGGGGACTAGGTTCCTTTGTCTCTGGGTCTTCCTGATTAGCTTCTTGCTGCTCTCCTACTATTCATTCCAATTTTTGTGCCTCTTTTATATTCAGCAGAGTATCCTGTATGACTGTTTTTTCTTCCTATAAATTTTGTTGTGAATCCTGTAGGATTACCTTACCCTTTGAGGAAGTTGATCTAGTAGTAGGCCTCCTTACATAGGTGATAGGGGACTTGGGGGCGAGAGGGGGGAATTTTTTATTTTTTTGTAGGGGAATCTTCAATCTAAATAGGAATTTTTGTTGATGTTTGTGGCTTCCCCTGTTTTATTCTTGTGCTCTTTCTTGTTCTGAAATATAGTGGGGTCTGCCTCTGCATTTTCCCTTTTTGCTTGACTGGGGTGCTGAGAGAAGTGAGGGTAGCTGCTTCCTCTCTCTTAGTGTCATCTGGAGACACCCTAGGTGACTCCTCATTTTTTTCTTTCCCCGCTGTTTTATTTCCTTCTTCCTCTCTTCTTTTCCTATCTTCTTCCTCTTGTGGATCTTCATCATATCTATCAGTTTCATCCTTAATTTCCTCCTTTGTTTCCTCTGTGTCAGCTCCTTCTTAATCCATCTCATCCTTATCTTGCTCTGTATCTTCCTCTTCCCATTTTACTTGCTCTTCACTGGCAGTAGGACTAACATCATAAGTGAGGGCTTTGATGTCATCCTTTGCTGGCAAGTCTCTGAAGACTGACCATGTTATAGGGGTTCTGAGGTTTTGGAGGGAATCTTTAATGAGGATCCTAATCAACCCAAGGTGATCCAATTGTTGGGAATTCCCCTCCTTCACTTTGATGCTTGATTCTATGACTGATTGCATTAAGAAATATGGTATGTTGAGTCTTTGGTGAGGTGGTGTTTCTACCCCAAATATTAATTCCTCAAGGATCCTATAAATCATAGCCATAGAAAACACTATATCTACCATCACATGAGATGTATTTGATGATTTGGTAGCCTACCTCACTCCATGGGTATGGCAGACTTTCCCTCCTTACTCCATTTTTGTCCTCAGTGAGTTCTTCACCTTCTAAAAATATTTTTATTTTTGCCACCTAGCTATCTCCTTTGTCTTCTTTTCTCCATGGGATTCCTAAGGGAAGTGTGGTGAACCTGTTGATGAGCTCTTGGGTGAGGTCTATAGTGAGTCCCCTTACTACAACAGTGGCATGGATTCTACTGTGTGGAGTGAGGTAAAGAGAAAATTCTTGAGCCACCTCATCATCATATCCTCTGAATTTTTCGAAAAACCCCATCCAGTTGTGTCTTGTAAAGATTTCAAGCACCTGGGGGTGTTGTTGGATTCTCAAAGTGCTTGTGGGCTCTCTCCTATCACACCCTCTTGTCATCTTGTTGGTGAAGCTTGAAGAGAAAATGAGAGGGTTGACACAATTTTTCAAATGTAGGAGAAAGCCAGAGTTGATTGTGTATTTAATTCACTTCACACAATTGCTAAATTCCCTTAATTTTAGAGTATCCCTAGTTCATTTACTTGCAAAGGGGGATGAAATTGTAGAGCCTACCTCTTTAGACTAGTTTTGGTGGCCAATTCCCATGATATCCCTTTTGAACTCTTCTCTGTCAATCCTGTAGACAGTGTCTATGTATCGTATAGATGATCTCTGTGTATCTTGTAGAATGTATCCTATAGGAATTCCTCTGCATGCTCCTGTAGGAATTCTTGTGCAGAACAATGGATCTTTTCTTTTAGTGGATGGCCTGGGTTATGAAAGCGACTTGAGTGAGGGTGTTTCAAGGAGGTGAAATGCATGAATGCATGGGAACAATGTTTTATTTCCTCTTCTGGTGATTCGGGGTGAAGTGGAGTGTTGGCAGCAAAGGTACGTTGCCATTTTTGGGCCATTGGTCCCCACTACCACCTCATCATTTACCACTCCTCGTAACCATCTCCCACCTTGTATATCCATACGTTAACCTCTTTTCATCCTACTCCTTCTCTGTCTTTGAGTTGACTTTAGCCACGTGTGAGAGGACACCCGGTTGTGCATGTGTTGACTGAATGAAGGTGGCCAAGTTAACTGGACACCTTTTCACTTATAAACCAACTACTTCGTAACACTTACATTTTACTACATGATTCATATGAGTAAGCGAGCGAGATACGTACCTATGGTCTCAATGTTATGCTACAGTTGTCGAAGACCAGAGGTGTTGCGATGTATATTTGTTGCATGCCATTCTTCTTCTTCCTCTTGTTTCTTTCTAATGGTTTCTTTGCTTTTGTAGGTATCTATGGTTGAAGATCTAATGCTGCTACTATGGAGCTCCTAGATCATCTTAGTGAAGACATGTTCTGGTGTGATTGGCATTCTATGGGATAGGTTGCTACAATGTTTCCTACATGATGTCCTGTAGCTGCTTCTCCCTCAGAATTCTTTAATCATTTTTCTTACTGGGGTTGTGAGGATGGTGACATGGAGGGAAAGAAGGAGTAGAAGTGTGGAGAGCAAAGGATACTCAGGTAATGCCCTTACTCCTCTTTGTTTCTTTTTTTTTCTAAGATTGGCAGAAACTGTTGAAACTGGTTTTTTTTGTTTTGAATGATGAGTGTAGTGATGATGATGGTGGACGAGGTGAGGTGCTATATCATGCATAGGGTGAATTTTAGGGACTTAAAAAATCCATCATGTGCCTTCTTATTTCTTCCTGTAGGATTTACGAGTCACTGTAATTCCTACAGGATCATCTTGTAGGTTTTTAGGGGATCCTGTAGGAATACAGAGGATCCTGTAGAAAACAAAGTCTGCATAAATTGAAGCAATGGAGTGGAAAAATGACAGAAATGATGGAGGGATGCATGGTAAGGAGTGGAGAAGATGAATATGTGAGAGGCAGGGGTCTCCTTGGGATCCTCTTTTGCTCCTTGACTGTCTTTCTCGCCCACCTGTAAATGGAAATTTCATGACAAATATATATATATATATATATATATATATATATATATATATATATATATATATATATATATATATATATATATATATATATATATATATATATATGAAAAACAACTAGGTTGCCTCAGAGAGGTTTTCACCCTAGCTGTTTGCCCTGGGTGCCTCAAGGAAGGTTTTCATCGAGGGATCTTCTTATTCTCTTTTTATTTTTGTTCTTTTTCCATTTTTTTTTCATCACTGGGCCGCCTCACGAGGTTTTCAACCCAAATATGGGACTGAAGCACCTCATGGAGGTTTTCACCTAAGTCCTTTTTTTTTAGTGATTTGATGAGGGAGGAGCTGGAACTTACTCCACCATCATCACTATTTTATTGATATTATTAATGAACTCTTGTTTTGATAAAGGTCCCTTATACATTTTCAATCAGTGCCCATTAACAAGCAAAGGAATGGCTTCTTCATCTATAGTCCTGATTTGCATTGAACCATTATCATGGCATCTTTCCACAACATAAGGTCTGATCCATCTTGTCCTTAACTTGCGCTAGAATTCTTTATACCTAGAATCGTATAACAATGCCCAATCACCCTCCTAAAATTACTTCTCCTTAATATTTTTATCATGCCAAATCTTCCTCTGAAGTTAAACTACCTCTGCATGTAGGAGGGCCTGCATCCTGAATTCATCGAAGCCATTCAATTGGAACAGAGAGACCTTAATGTGTTATATTCAAATTCAATGGATAGTGAGACCTTTTTCCCGTAAACCATCTCATAGGGTGTGAATCCAATGGTGGTCTTCCATGTGGTATTACAGGCCTAGGTGGCCTCAACTAGTCTTTCTGCTGCTGCTCACCACCTTGGTTAAGATGCCCTCCAGTGCTCTATTAGACACCTCCACTTTCCCATTAGCTTGTGGATGATAGGGAGTGGAGGTCATATGCTTGATATTGTGATGGATGAGCAGGTCTTCAATCATGTTGGAGGTAAACTGGTTGCCTTGGTCTGTGACTAGCTCTCTAGGGTACCCAAATTTGTAGAATACATTCTCCCTTAGGAACTTAGCCACCTTCTCTTCTGTTGCTACCTTAATTGCCTTGGTTTCAGCCCACTTAGTCAAATAATCAGTGCACACAATAATGTACTATTTTTTCTTTGAAGGAGGGTCGATAGGCCTAATTAATTCCATGCCCCACTTGTCAAATGGCTCGAAAGTCACTTGAGGCTGCAAAGGCATTTCATCTCTTGGAGTAGGCCTTCCCATCCTCTGGCACTGATCACACTGACTAGTGTACTTTTTCACACCCTGATGAAGAGTGGTCCAATAATAGCCTACTTGTAACACTATGAATGATGTCCTCTTTGCTACAAAGTGAACTCCACAAGGCCCATCATAACAGGTCAGAAGGATGTCAAAAACTTCCTCTTCCCTAACACACCTTCTCAAGACTTTATTTGGGCCAAGTTTGAAAATATTTCCCCCAATCCAAGTGAAGGGGGTGCTTTTCCTAGCTATCTTGCTCTTTTCTTTGGAGGGCAAGTTTGGTGGGAACTCTGCTGATACCAAATTGTTTTCTATATCTACAGACCATGGAGAGAGAACTGAAATAGAAAACAAGTGTTCATATGGTAACTGGTCATCCACCATTACTTCTTCACCTACAGGCACATTTACCCTAGATAAAAAGTCTGTAACAACATTTTCCTTACCAAGCTTGTCAACAATGGTTAGATCAAACTGCCGTAATAAAAGCAACCATCTTATAATTCGAGCATTCACATCTAGTTTGTTCATTAAATATTTGATTGCAGCATGGTCAGTATGCACAAGTGTTTAATAGCCTGTAATATAATGCCTAAATTTGTTTAATGAATGCACAACAACCAAGAGTTCCTTTTTGGTCACTGCATAATTTAGCTTAGTCTTTGACAAGTTCTTACTGATAAAATAGATAGCATAAGATAGTTTTTCCTCTACCTGACCTAGGGCTGCTCCTATGGCTTTGTGTGAGGCATCGTCATGAATATGAAAGGGGAGGGCATAGTTTGGGCCTCGAAGAATTGGTGCAATGGTTAACTTGCCCTTTAGAATGTCTAAGGCCTCTTAACAACTTTTTGACCATATAAACTCAAAATATTTGGCCAACAAACCAAATAAAGGAGAGGCCAACTTGCTGAAGTCCTTTATGAACCTCCGATAGTATCTAGCTAACCCTAAGAAACTTTTGACATATCTCTGCATTTGAGGAGGTGGGACCCTTTAGATGATGGCCATTTTGTTTGGGTCCACCTACAGTCCTTGCTAAGATATTGAATGACCTAGCACAGTCAAAGACTAAGAGGCAGGAGCATTGGCCTATGCATAGCTTCTCCTCTTCAAGAGCAGAAAGAGATGGATTAATTTTCAAGGTTTTCTTTGGGCTGAATTCTATGGTTTTGACACGAAGTGGGTTGGAATCGGCTAAGCATAAGTCAATTGGATGATTTTTCTGGGTTTTCTTTACTACTTCTTCTAAAGGTAATGAATTAGGAGTTGGACTTCAGAGTAGGTGTTCAATCAAGTCATCCTCATCTTGTTGTCCTCCTTCCATAGTTACTTCCAAAGCATAAATTTAGGTGGAATAAACCTCATCTTCTTCCTCCTCCTCCAACCACAAAGGTAAATCATGCTCTAGAGAAGGTTGAGTAGGAGGGTATAGGACTAACAGCATAGACATGTGTCTGTTCTTGATGGTCATATTCCCAGATCTGCAGCTAATGTAAGCATTGGTTGTGGCCAACCATGACCTCCCAAGAATGAGAGGATAACCAATAAGCTTAGTCTTAGGCTACAGAACTAGGAAATCTGTAGGGTACTCCCAGGAGTCAATGGAGACCATCACATCCTCCATAACTCCCTCAGGGGTACTGTGGAATGGTCTACAAGTTGCAGAACTATTTTGGTCTTCCTCAATGACCCTTGGAGGTTAAGCTTGAGCATGGTGTCCTTGGTCGTCACTTTAATTGAAGCCCCAAGATTGATCAGTGTGTGTGGGAAAATGGTGCCATTGATGTGCACATCTACTGCAGGGCTTCCAGGGTCCAAATATTTTGGAAATATTACCTACCCCAGCATTAATTCTGACAACTTCCCAATGACATTAATGGTAGGGGCCTCCATTTTTTGCCTCCCTAGATACTTGAAGCATTTCTCCTTAATAAAATTATTGTAAATGGGAACATATTTTATTTCCTGGAGAAGGGTGATATTTACACATAGATTTTTCAATTCTCCCAAAAGTTTAGTCTCTTCTCGGGTAGGCTGGAGTGGTTAGGCTAATCTCTCAAGAAAGGGTGGATTTACTTTAAGGTTGATCTCCTCTCTTTCTTCCTCAACCTCCTTGGGTGGAGGAGGAGGTTGGTTATCCAAGAGAAATCTCCCAGATCTCAGGTTAATCTCCTGGATATGATGTCTCCCCACTATATACTTCTTGAGCCTGCCTATTTTTCAAGTTTGGATTTGGCTGGGTAGGCATATGGGGTTGCTTGGGTGGAGCAGATTGTAGGAGTTGTGGTTGGCAGGTGGTGGAGGAAATAGAGCTGGAGCATTGTTGTATTTGGGCCTCCACCCCTGGAGTAGTGTATTCCACTGAAGTTGTGGTAGAGCGTAAGGTTGAAATGATTGGCTGGCTAGCTAAGAATGATATTGAGATGCATAGGACCAAGGAGGGGGTGTAGACCAAGAAGGACGAGCAGGGGCTACCCAAGAAGGTATAGTTGTGGTTTGGTTTGGATTGTAATATGCATGGGATGAACCTTGCATGCCCTGATAGTATAATATAGGCCCAGGAGGTCTCCTTCGGTTAATGTAGCAAATCTACTCAGTGACCCCTTCAACTCTTTGATATACAAATTTGAGTCTGGGTAAAGAAGGACACTTGTCTGTGGAGTGGTTTTCTTCACAAACAGAGCAAATTTCAATACAGTTTAATGGAAATTCATTCCTCGGATGCCTCCTAGTGCATCTAGAACAAAAGATGGATAAGGAACTCTCTACTTCTTCCGGCTTCCTTTTAATTTTTGTGGTGTCCATTTGCAAGCAAGGGTTTGCAACATCTCACTTTTGAAATCTTCCAGCATGTTTCCAATTTCACCCTTGATGGATGAGTTGGAAGATGATGTATTGTCCATAGGTTGACTACTCCTACCCTTTTTCCTGGACTCCCTGGAATGGTTTCTAAAAACCGTGTTGATATCCTCATAGGGTAATTGGTAGATATATCCTCCTGCTAGCAAATGTAAGGTATCCAGAAGATCTTCTCTTACTCCCCTCAGCAAGACCGTCTTTAGTGACTTAGGGTCAAGGATGCACCTAACCCTTTTGTAACTGAGTTGGAATCTTTCTTCGTAGTCTTCTTAGGATTCATCATGGCCTATGTTCATCCTGAAAATTTCTTCTTTAGTATTCTTTTATCGACAGTAGTCCTGATATTTGTTGTTAAAGTCTTGCTACATCTGATCCCAAGTTGTGATGTTGTCTCCTGGTAAGCCCATGAACCAGTGCAATACTGCACCCTTGAGGGTAGATGGAATAGTTTTAACTTTTTCTCATCAATTGTATAGTCATAGGTTCGACATATAACAACAAACTCAAATAGGAAGTGTCGGGGTCCTTTATGGTCAGGCCATGGAGATGAGGTAGGGCAGAGGGGCTTATATTTTTCATCTTAGTGTCCCTGTTGGTTTCCCTGATGGGGAAGGGCCCCTCAACTCTCTCTCTATTTCCTCTGCCATTTCACTTTTAAGCCATTGGTTTAGTAGGAATGGTTTCATATTCTTCTTCTTCCCCTGTAGATTCTTCAAATATGTTAGGTTGCTCACCTAAAGGTTCCTCTAACTTACAACCACTGAAGAAGAGAGAAGGTTGGTTGTTGGATGCAATGGGGGTATTGGGAAAAAAATTCCCTAAGTTGTCCCTGCTCCTACAAGGCATGAAGGGAAATATTTTTGGGTTGGTTTTGTATTTCTTTTTTTTTAGCCTAGAAATTACTTACATAAATGAAATTGTTGATTGAATGAGAATGACTGACAGAATGAAAAAACTACTTGCTGAATTGAAATCCTACTTATAGAATGGAAAGGAAAGTAGATAATGAAAAATGAAAGAAAGGAAGAAACTAGGTTACTTTTGCAGAAATAAACTAACAGCAGAATATTGAAGACAAGAAATAGAAGAAAAGGAAAGTATTAATCACATTCTATTTAGACACCTCCTCAGCAACAGTGCCAAAAAGTGATGAGCGCCAGTATTGCAACAAGGATGCTGCAATGCTTGGGCTACTAGCTTTACTTATCAACCTTGAGTTTGTACAAGCTTGGAGGTGACAGTGTTGTATGCATAAGTAAAAGTGATGGTCCTACCTGTTGTCACTGTTCAACCGGCAAGAGACCACTGGGATTCCAGGCCAGACTTCTATAGAATCAGAAGAATCTTGATTCTTTGATGGAAGAATGGAAAATATAGTCTAAGAGATATACTCTACTGCATTAATAAAAAACATGTAATGCTAAATCAAACCATACCCTAATTAACCATTTAAGTAGCTATGCTAAGTAGAATTTCTAAATCAAAACTAAACAAATGCTATTGTCTTAGTTGCAGAAGTAAAAAGCATCAAACCATACTAATGTGCAAGAAAAAAACTAAACTAAATTTGTTTTCACTTTTTTTTTTTTTTTTTTAGGCAAAATCAAGTATGCAAACTAATTTTTCTTGTGGATGTGACAGGTGGATGGAAGATGTTCGAGGATGGCTAGAAGGTTTATGAAGTGGTTGGATGGTATGGAGGGGAACTAGGAGGCCTTTTGTGGCTTCCTATAGGTTTTCCATCAATTCGACCTCAAAACAGGTCATTTCAGGAAAACCTACAGGATGATCCTGTAGGAATTACACGAAACCTACAGGATACAACCGAGAGCTAATTTTGAGGTGTTGGAGGTGTTGGGAATCTTGGGAAAGGTGTGTGATGAGTGGAATGGGGTGTTAGAAGGTCTAGGAGCACTCGTGAGTCAATATACAAGATAAAAGATGGCTAGATTCGCTCAATGTATCTAGGGGAATTTTAATGAAAAATGATGAAAAAATACTGAGAGTGATGGTGAAACAAGAGATGGCTCAAGGTGGTTGCTGGTGATGAAGTTTTGGTCTCCTCCTGAAGTGCGTTCTCTTCTTAAAACATGTGTGTCTTTGAAGAAATATGCAACAAGATACATTTTCATAAACTAGAAAAGCATGAATCAATTGCCTATATTATGCATGAAGAAAGTTTCTAAAGGGAATGAAAGCATGAGTGAGATATTATTACAGAAATGGAGATGGAAAAGGATGACAATGAAATCTACCTTGCAACATGAACCAAATACTGAATCAAAGAAAACAAACTCCAAAGCCCATACAAGAAGTAGAAATCTGTGTTTTTGGGGCTACTGAAGGATCCCTTCCTCAAGTCATGGTCCCATAAGGAGGAAGTGAGGTCAAGACACCTGCTGAAAACCTTGTGGTGATCCTTTTCCTCCTTTCTAACCTGCTACTTAAATTAAGGCACAAATGGAAGCAAACTATCACACAACCAATCTAATCTATATTGTTGTAATTGAAATGCATCTATAAAGCAAATGAACAATTAAGATATGAATCTATACTAGCATACATGTACAATAAAGAGGAGCCTTGGCTACTAGGTTTGGGCCCTAGCCCAAGAGTTTCATCCCTCTGAGTTAAATTAGTTTTGGCTCAAAACAATACTCATTCTTACTACCAAAACAAGGGATTACATCAAAAACTGTCACAAATCTTGTAGCTCGAAAATAGAGTAGAGTTTTAAAATCAAAATTCTGAATCCTGCTGAGGTCCTAGGCCTCTATAATTATACATTTGAAGTCTCCCACAAATTCCTTAAAATTATGGAGGCTTGAATCCCAAACTCGAGATAAACTGGTGCTTTGTCTTTCACTTGCTCTGTTGCCTTCTAATCCTCATGATTTGGTTGTTTGCACTCCGAGCTGATGGAGGAATATTCGAATGGTGGAGTAGTAAATTAGGAGGATTTACCTCCTATAATCCCTCTCCCTTGTCCCATTCAAGTTTTGACCTTGGTATATGCCAAAATTCCTTGCTTTATCCTTTAATCCTGCATTAAATGCACATTAGACCAGAAAGAAAAATATCCAACTCTAACTCATCTCATAAACAAAATATAATCAAAATTATGCAATAAGTTATGAGAATAGTTGGTTTGACTAAGCTAGGATGTGAATTAAGGCCCATATAATTACCTAATGATGAGGCTCATCACTATCATCAACTCATAGCTACGAAAGTTACACTCATTGTGGCCCACCGATTTACTGAAATTTCAGAATAACTGTCAGCATCTATACAAAGTTTTGCAGCAAGTCACAATTGTGCGTTACATGTTTTCCAGTTACCTGATAGATAGCACACCATAGTACAGGACCTGTACTAGGTCTGGCTAGAACTTCCTACCTCAGAGGCATTGGCCCTCCCCCTGCAATATAATTTGCGAAGACAGGGAAGTGATCTTTATCATGCCCCTAGATTTTACACTTTAGGCCCCAAACTTCTTTGCACACCTTCGGCCGAGCAGCTTTTTCCTTTTTCAAGCTCTGCAACTCGAAGAAGTGATTCTAAAACTACACATGAATCTATTGAACTCCCAAAGCAGCATCTTGAATAGACATTTCATGCAATCTCATCACAATTTTCAAGGCTTCTGCCTGAGTTGCTATCTTTTGTTGCGATAATGAAACCCTTAGGTGGGGTAGAAGCAAGGGTAAAAACCAGTCGTGTTACTGACTATTTGAGATATTCATATTAGCTTCATGAATCTAGCACTTGAATCTCTGATCTAGCTCCCATGGAATTTCACCGGGTGTCATCATGATTTCCTTAAATCCCACTATTGACTACGATTTTGATTTAGGTTTACTGAATTCTTTGTTTAGAGCGGTTTGAGTGTCTACTAACAATTCAAAGGATTATCAGTGCAATGATTAATGTACCATGTCAATGCGCCAAAGCTAATCTGGGTCCTCACTTCCCAAGCCCTTGAAAACAGGAAACTTCATGGTATTCAACATGTTGAATGGTGGCGGAGGTGGTGGTAGTGTGGGTGAAGCTGTATGTTGTGGAGGTGAAGTTGGAGGTGGTGTTGGTAGATGAGGTATTCATGAAAAAACCCACTTTATCAACTATATAGTGCTTCACAAAGAGGCTTGTACCACTCCCTCGTCGTCACTTGAAGGAGGTGTTATCAATCACTTGTATTTAGGACCTGCTCTCTCCTGATTTCTAAAGAATAATCCACTTCACGCAGATCCAAAGATCAAGATAGTTTCTAACCCACTTTTCACACAAGATAATTTTAATCCAAGTATTCAAAGATTTCAAATACTTACCTCATGGTCCTTTGAAAAAGCGCCGCTCTAATTCACTATAGCTGACTGAGTTATCGACCATGAATTCTGTCACAAATCCTCCTATGACTCGATCAAGACAGTGATAGACAACATGCACGAGCCTATCTTCAAAAGCTTCCAACCTTTGTACTAGATCTGGGTTCCACACTATTGGACCATCAAGCCTACACCTTCCTTCACTGTCGGCCAATTTAGAAATCCACTCGTATATTTTGATTGAGAAGGTGCAGAAGAAGATATTGTGTATTTCTATGTATAGATATCTATCTAACCGTTATTCTTTTGTCAGGCGTGGATTTATGTTTTCTTGCATCACGAATTCGTGGATATTTCTATCCAACCACTCCTCAATTTATTTCTTTGTCGGATTCTAGTGATGCGACATCACACATCTATATATGCAGATCCTGGTCCCAATAATAGAACCATTTGTTGGCTTCGTGGGTCCTGACCTAGGTTCAGATTAGTTGCGCCAAAAAAATCCCTACAATACTGGCCCTTTCAGCATCAATCTGCAGAGCGTGGACTAGAGTCTCACCCGAAGCAGTATGGGGTATGTTGGAACCAAGTTTATGCACCCAGAGATCATCATGATGTCATTTTGTGCCATAGATATTCCTTCATGCAGATCGATAAGCCCTTATGTCTTATCGATATAACTCCCTTGAATCAGGCCCTAGACCTCCGTAAAGGTCTATGACTAGATTTCATGGAATCTGAACAGGCTAATCAACTACTTACGCGCTTCAAATATTATTCTCAACCCAGTAATTACTTAGATCGGCTTAAGTGTTTGATAATTCATTATTTCATAAACCCATCATTCATCATATCATAAAGCGCATTCACTCATAATAGAAGTAAATAGGTGAAACACAGACATTTCTATAATAATATTCTTTATTGATAACCAGTTCAACTTATAGACTCAAGAATTCCCTGCATACTTAGCTGCAAGGGTCCCCACACTTAGCTGTGGACTCTACTCTAGGCCTTTGAGCACTCAGTTGCGGACTCTACTCTAGGCCTTTATGCACACAGATGCAGAGCCTTTCTTCCTGTTCTTCTTCGCTAACTTTCTAGACTTCTCACATAGACAAACTTCATTACTTTTTTCTTCCTTAGACATCTTAAGAAACACCTGTTTATACAATCCCATGGTCCGAGGACCATGGGTAGATCCTTAAAAAAAATGACTCAACTTACATAAAGAAGGGTAAAACCCTTTATGATTCTTTAACTAACTACGTGCTCTACGACCATAATTTGCGGAGACTTTACATCTTGATACAACAAAACTTGGGCTTTTCCCCCAAAACTTGGGCTTTTGCCCCAAAATTGACACTAGGGGACCCCATCCCAATAGGGAGAGAAGCACTGAAAGAAAGGTATACGCAAAATAGATGGATGCGCCAAAGGAAAAAGCAGCAACTTCGCAGGCCAATATTGACCTTGAAGAATTAGAGTGCACAAATGTGGAGGTAGAAACTCAGGATGAAGAGGAAGGGAGCATAGAAGTGGAGTGCCCCTTCATACTCAAGAGAAGGTAGAATTTAAGCTCTATAAGACCGCGTAAGAAGCATAAGTTCGACAAGCCTACGAGTGTAACACCATTGTTCCTCACGAAGGGGGACCTAGATGAGATAAGTTATGTGGTCTGCAACACATTGGAGACCATTTGGGGAAACATTAAGGACCAATACCATTAGGAATTGGATAAGGTAAAGTAGGGCCTGAGGGAATTGCAAGTCCAGACAAGGGTAACTCAAGTGAGCATAGGATAAGCGTGCGTAAATAAAGTGAGCTTGAAGCAAGAAAGTGTGACATCTTAAACAATAGAGATCACCACAGACCTTCTTGCAGTATAGTTACCAGAGGGAACTTTTCACATTGAGACTTCAGAAGACAGATCGTTCCTATTACATCTAAATAATTTTAGCCTTAACCTCATGGTGATCCCCATTCAGAGATTGCATGAGCTTCATCAAGGCATCTTAGATGAGCTAAGGGTCTAGGAACAACGAGCATTACTGGTTATCAGTGAAGTCAAAAAAAACAACCAACAAAAGTTTGAGGAGAAGGCGCAGGTGCTCAAAGAATGGGAAGAGGTCATTGCACATAGTCAGCAGCTCAAAGAAATGATCACATAGGTTTGCAATGAGTTTCCTGAGCTACATATTCCAACAGAAGAGGCCTGCATGGATAAAATCCAAAAGTTAGCTATTGCGGTGAAGGAGTCAAAGGAGGAAATTGGTAAGGTCCACTTTGAGCTGTAGTTGTAGATATTTGAGCTTCAACTTAAGATGCAACCAACTAATCCCTCGGAAGTGAGAGAGTAGCACGAGGGTTCTTGTTGAGAACAGGTCCCCTGGGCTCAATTTTGGGGTTACAAACTCATGTTTTGGGGCAGAAGGCCCGAATTTGGTATGAATAATGTAAATTCTCCACATTTTTTGGTCGTAGAGCACAAAGATACCTAAAGTCAAAAAGGGTTTTCCGCCCTTAATTTAGATAAGTTGTGTTGGTTTTTGAGATCCAACCTTGGTCTCCGACCATGGGATTGTATAAAAAGGAGAGCCTTAGAGAGTCTAAGAGGGGAGGATTCATGAGTCATTGATGTAATAGGTTGGAGAGAGCTAAGAGAAAGAGTCTTAGTGGAGAAAAAGTCTTTGTAGATGAGTGTGCAAAGGCCTAGGGTATGTTGGGTTGTGTTATTCATTGGGGGGGCAGCGGGGGGGTCACAAGGGGGCCGATAGCCCCCCCTGTCTAGGGGGTTTCAGAGGGGCAGGTAACCCCCCTCTACAGGGTCTAAGGCAGGGCCACGGGAAAAAAAAATTGGACCCTATATTAGGTTGGGCGGACCTACCTATGGTTTTGTGCATGATTTTCACACATGGTTTTGGACATGATGGTTTTTGGTCCATGTTTTTAGACACGATGGTTTTCGGTCCATGGTATTGGATGCTTCGGGATGTATAAATATGTATTGTAACATTGAAAGGAACATAATGAAAAACCAAGTTCGTAGTCCTGGTTTTGGGATCCAGGGGAAATCTCTGTGTATATGTGTTTTATGTGTTATGCTCTCGCATTGTTTATTTCTGTGTTTTAGAATTCATATGCAGGTAATTTCTATACAGGGTTAAAACCTACATTTGGTATCAGAGCTATTTTGGCTTCAAAGAGACGCCTTTGTTGCTGAGGGGTTTCGCTTGGGTCTATGGTAGACCTTGTTCAATGGGAGATCTGCAGGATCGATTCTGGTGGTGACAGAATATGGCGAGCAGTGCAAAGATAGAGATCAAGAAATTTAATGGTCAGAGTTTTGAGTTATGGAAACTCAAGATGGAGGATCTATTGGTGGATAAATATCAGTGGATGCTGGTAGATCTGGGTACTAAACCAATGGGAGTGTATGATGAAGAATGGAAGAAGTTGGATTGGAAGGCAAAGAGCACAATACGATTGTGTGTCTCACATTCAGTGTTGTTGAATGTATCAGGGGAAGCTACGGTGAAGGATTTATGGGAAAAGTTAGGGACTTTGTACCAAACTAAGTCTCTATTGAATAAACTGTTCCTGTAGAAAAAGTTGTATAACCTGAGGATGAAAGATGGAGACTCAATGATAGAGAATCTAAATGCATTTAATACTATGGTAAGTTAGTTATCGTCTGTTGATATCAAAATTTTAGATGAAGATAACTACATTAGTTTGTTGTATTCTCTGCCAGATTCGTGGGATAGTCTAGTTATTGCAATAGGTAGCAATGCAACTTCCTTGCAATTTGATGAAATAGTCTCATCCTTGCTGATGGAGGAGATGAGATGGAAAAATATGGAGAGCCAGAGTGCTGATGCCTTGTCTGTACGAGGACAGTCCCAGAACAAAAACAAAAATAAATCATTTAGTGGGAGATCTAAATGTAGAGGGAGATCTAAATCTCCACGAAAACTTGTAAAGGTGGTGTGCTGGAAATGCGGAAAGGAAGGGAACTACAAAAGGGACAGTAAATCTAAAGCTCCTGAAAAAGGAAAGGGATCTGATGATGCTCCTTCTACAAAGGCGAAAACCACCTCAGATGAAGGTGGAGATGTGTACATGGCTTCTTCAAGTACACATGTAGATAATGAGGCATGGTTGATTAATTCAGGTGCATCCTTTCACTTCACTCCCCATAGAGAGTGGTTCTGCAAGTATGAGAAATACAATGGTGGTGATGTCTTTTTAGGGGATGATAGGAATGCTAGAATAATTGGTCATGGAAAAGTAAAGTTGAAGTTGAAAGGTGGAAGGGTTAGAACACTTTTGGGTGTTATACATATTCCTGAATTGGCCAGAAATCTAATTTCTATAAGCGAGCGAGATGATGTAGGTGTAAAAATAGTGTTTGAGAAGGATACCTACAAGATGTGGGGAATTCGGATTGGAACTTTGTACAAGCTTCAAGGTGGAACTATTTTTTATGGTTGCAACAGTTCTATGGTTCCTAGAAGTGGAGCAGAAAATCTAGTGGTATCTAGAGAGAAGACCATGTTGTGGCATAAAAGGATTGGACATATTGGAGAGAAGGGCCTTTGAATACTTCATGGTAAAGGTATGGTAGAAGGTATGAATAATAGCTCTCGGGATTTTGATTTCTATGAAAATTGTGTATATGGGAAGCATAATTGGGTGAGTTTCCCCTCTGGTGGTAAGAGGGCGAAACAGATATTAGAGCTTGTGCAAGGTTCCATCATTAGGTAAGTCTGTGTACTATGTATCATTTACAGAGGAATTCTCAAGAATACATGGATATATTTCCTTAAGAAGACATCTAAAGTCTTTGATAGGTTTAAATAATTTAAGGCTCTGGTGGAAAACCAGACAGAGAAGAAGATAAAGGTGTTAAGGATAGATAACGGTGGAGAGTTTTGCAGTAAGGAATTTGAATAATTCTGTAAGAGGTGTGGTATAGCACGGTAGAAGACTACTCCATATACACCTCAGAAGAATGGATTTGTAGAAATAATAAATAAGACATTGATGGAAAGGGCAAGAAGTAGGCTAAGTGGTGTCGGGTTAGGACAAGAATTCTGGGCAGAGGCGGTGGAGATAGCATGTTACCTGGCAATAGATTACCTTGATCAGCGTTGGAGGATAAGACTCCACAAGAGGTATGGACTGGTAAGAAACCCTCTCTTTCACATCTCAGGGTATTTGGATGTGATGCATGTGTACATGTTCCAAAGGAGAAACGAACCAAGTTGGATAGTAAATCTGATATGTGCATATTTATTGGGTATAAGGATGGTTTAAAGGGTTATAAGCTTTGGAACTCGGTGTTGTGTACAATGAGATGTGTTGTTCAGAGAGGTGAAAGATGTTATTAAACATGAATTCCAACTATAGGAACATGAGAAGATAGAGTTTGAGCTAAAGGAGGAAGAATTAGACTCTACACCAGAGGAGGAATCAGAATATGAAGAACCACAAACTCCGGGTGTGAGAATATCAGTTCGAGAAAGAAGGTAGCCAGAAAGGTATAGTCCATCTGCTTTCTGTTCAAATTTTTCTTTATCTATTATTGATGATGATCCCAGAACTGTGAAGGAAGTAGTAGATTCAAAGGATGGAAAACTCTAGAAAGAGGCCATGGTTGATAAAATGGCATCCTTGCACAAAAATGAGTCTTGGGATCTAGCAGAGTTGTTGGCTAGAAGGAAACCCATTGGCAGAAAATGGGTGCTGAAGAAGAAGACAAATGCAAAAGGAAAGGTGGAGAAATACAAATCTCGGTTGGTAGCAAAAGGTTATTCCTAGGTGCTGGGAATTGATTTTGGTGATATTTTTTTCTCCTGATGCCAAGGTAACTTCTATTAGATTACTTTTATCTGTTGTTGCTTCTTTTTATTTTGAGGTAGAACAAATGGATGTGAAGACAAAATTTCTTCATGGAGATCTGGAAGAGGAGATCTACATGAAGGAACCTGAAGGCTTTGCGGTGAAGGGTAAGAAAGAACAAGTATGCAAGTTAAATAAGTCTTTGTATGGGTTCAAATAGTCACCAAGGATGTGGTATTAGAAATTTGATACATTTATATGGGGACTTGGCTTCACCATAAGCAAAGCAGATCACTGTGTGTATTTTAAATTAATTGGTGATTGTTGATTTATCTGGTCTTGTATGTGGATGATATGTTGCTGATTGAAAATGACAAAGAAAATATCTAGGATTTGAAGACCCAATTGTCCTCCAAATTCGACATGAAAGAACTTAGTGCTGCAAACTATATTTTGGGCATGGAAATTAAAAGACATCAGGCAAAGAGGAAGCTCTAGTTAAACCACAGGAAGTATGTCGAGACAATATTGTAGAGGTTTAACAGGCAGGATAGTAAACCGGTGAAGGTTCCTATTCCTGTAGGTGTAAAGTTACTTGTTAAATAGTGTCCCAAGACACAGGAAGTGCAGTCGGTAGCCTGATGTATGTGATGGTCTATCCTAGACTAGTCATTGCACATGCAGTGGGAATATTGATTAGGTTTATGTCAAAACCAAGGAAGGAGCATTGGATAGCAGTGAAGCGGGTTTTTCAGGTATTTGCGTGGCACTAGTGATTATGGTTTGTGCTACCAAGGAAGACCAATATGGACAGAGTTTTGGATATCCATGGCTTTGTTGATGCAGACTGGGTTGGAGATCTGGATCAGAGAATATCTACAAGTGGGTATGTGTTTAACATATTTGGAGTTTCAGTCAGTTGGATGAGTAAGAAACAATTTGTAGTGGCACTATAAACTACAGAGGCAGAATACATGGCAGCCACTCATGCAACCAAGGAGGCAGTTAGGTTGTAGAGATTGTGTTCAAGTATGGGGTTAGTACAAGGAGCTATAAGGATAGACTGTGATAGCCAAAGTACAATTTTCTTGGCAAAGAACCCTGCTTACCATTCAAAGAGAAAGCACATTGATGTTCAGTATCACTTTGTGAGGGATATGATGGAAGACAAAAATGTGTTGTTGGTAAAGGTGGACACTTTGAAGAATACTATGGATGCATTGACAAAATATATGAGCTTTGAGAAGTTCTCTTGGTTTAGAGAAACAATGGGCATTGCAGGGTTGGATAAATGACTAAGCTCTCTTGTGGCCCCCTGTGGAAAGAAAACAACAAGTGGGAGAATGTTGGGTTTTGTTATTCTTTCCACGACTAGCCCACATAGTGAACCAGGCGGCTAGAGGGGGGCCGGAGCCCCCCTTCATTGTGCTGATTCTGTAGCGGGGGGTCACAGGGGGGCAGCAGCCCCCCTGTCCATGAGGTTTGAGGGGGGTGGTTAGCCCCTCTCTACGGGGTTTGGGGAAGTGCCCCGGGGAAAATCTTTTTGGACCCTATATTAGGTTGCGCAGACCTACCTATGGTTTTGTGCATGATTTTCGCACATGGTTTTGGATGCGATGGCTTTTGGTCCATTTGTATTATATCATTGAAAGGAACATAATGAAAAATCAAGTTGGCAGTCCCAATTTCGGGATACAGGGGGAAATCTCTGTGTATATGTTTTTTATGTGTTATGCTCTTGCATTGTTTATTTTATGTGTTTTCGAAATCGTATGCAGGTAATTTCTGCACGGGGTTAAAACCTATAAGAATTTTGTAGTTGAGTGCACAGACCCCTGTATTTGTGTGCATAGAGTGGTTAAAGTCTGTATTGGTAATCTGAATCATCAATAAAGATAAGTGTTCTGAACTTACTGTGTATTTTTCATCTGTTTAGCGTTGTTTTACTATTGTTATGAATGATGCGATTATGCTATGTTGAATGTTAAGCTTCAGATATAATGTTAAGTTGACGCGTGAAAATATATGCTTCCATCTGTTGCATGAACGTAAGTAATAATATATGTTTACATAAGGATAATCTTACTTGTATGGTAACATTGGCCAATACCTAAGAAAATTTGGGGACTAAGTCAGTAACCTAGTTAGAGAGGCATGTAAGTGCATGAATCATCATCTAAGGTTACGCAAAGGGAAATCAATTACCTTCGCAGAGGTCCTCAAAGACAGAAAAGGAAGTACATCAATAAGCCCTAGGGGCTTATCACTTTGCGTGAATACAGGAGTGAGGATATAAAATCGACATCATGACCATCTCAGGGTGTAGAAACTTGGTTCCTGCATCCCCCATACTGCTTTGGGTGAAACTTTAGTCTGTGCTCCACGGATTGATGCTTAAAGGACCAGTAGTGTAGGGATTTGGTTGATTGTTTAGCGTTGAGCCTAGGTTAGGGCCCATCAAGCTAAAAAATGGTTCCATTGTTAGGACAGGATCTGCATAACGAGATGTGTGATGTCGTATCATTGGAATCCAACCAAGAAAGAGGTTGAAAACTGGTTGGATAGAAAGATCCATGAATTTGTGACACAAGAAAAAAAGCATCTGTGATTGACAAAATAACAGTGGTTGGATAGATACATGTACACAAAAATACACGAAATCTTCTTATGTTCCTTCCCAGTTGAGTTATACGAGTGGATCGCGAAGTTGGCAGATGACCAAGAAAGGTGGAGGCTTGACAATATGATTGTTTGGACACCAGGTTTAGTAAAGGGATTGGAAGCTTCTGAAGATAAGATCATGCGCACTATCAACCATTGGATTGACTGCATCATTAGAGGATTTGTGACAGAGTTCGAGGACGATACCTCTGTCAGTTACATACACAAGGTAAGTATTTAAAGTCTCTAAATACTTGGATTAATATGATCTTGTGTGAATAGTAGGTTATGTAGTTACCTTGATGTTTGGAGCTACGTGAAGTGGAAAGTATTGTGGAAAGTATTTCAAGGATGGAGGAAGAAAAGGTGCTGAGTATATCCCACTAATCGAGCCTCCTTTAAGTGACGATGAAGGAGAAGCATAATCTTCTCCACTGAGCACTGTTCAACTGATAAGATAAGGGTTCCTGCGAATACCTACACCACCTCCATCCTCATCCCATCCATCCACACAACCCCCACCTCTCACTCCCACCTCTCAACCTATCGCCCACACCACCCCCACCTCCACTGTTGTTCAACATGGCGAACTCCGTAAAGCTACCTATATTCAAAGGTGTAGCAAATGAAGATCCAGACAAGTTTTGTTTCATCGCAAAGGATATAAGAGAAGCTTAGGGTATCATGGATGACTAGATGAAGAAATCTACACTGGTCATTTCTTTGCAGGACCGCACACTAACGTCGTACAGTAAGTACAGTGATAACCCAATGTCCACGTTGGTAGATATATAGGTTGTGCTGAATAGACAATTCAGTAGACCAAAGTCTCAATCACAGTCGATTGTTAGGTTCAAGGAGATCATGATGAAGCCTAGAGAGACACCTTGGGATTTGGACCAAAGGTTGAAGTGTATGATATGTGAGGCCAACATGAACCTAACTGATGCGCAGCACCGTAAATGGTTCGTAGCCTCACTCCTGCCCCACCTAAGGGTTGCGGTATCACAACAGAATATTGGAACCCAAACAAGAGCTCTAGAAATGGTGATGATGTTGCATGAGACACCAATACAGGATGCTAATCCAGGGTTTCAGCAGATTGATGCGCAGTTGCAAAACCTTTGTCTCGAAATGCAAAGTCTGAAGAAGGAAAGAATAGCTCAGCGATACGCGCGTGAAGAAGTTTGGTACATAAAATGCAAGGGTCGGGGGCATGACAAGGATCACTGCCCAGTCTGCGGGAACTATGTTGTAGCACGATGACCAATGCCTCTACTGCCGGAGGTTGCAGTAGGGCCAAGTATAGGGCCTGCACTATGGTGCATTATATGCCAAGTGGTTGGGAAACATGTGACCAACGATTTCCATTTTCTACAGAAATTCGTACAAACACCACAACAACTCTTTTGCAATTTCTGTCAATCATTAGGTCACGATGAGTGAAATTTCCATAGTTACGAATTAATGATGGACATGACACCTGCATATAGGGTGCAGGAAGAAAAGTGGCCTCCAGACCAAGGCATTAGGGGAACAAGAGGTGAGTATCAGGGGTGTGGCCAAGGCCGAGGTGGAGCAGGGCCTATTAGAGGCTGAGGACAGCTGCTTTGTTACAATTATGGAGGCCCAAGACACTACATGAGGGACTATCTGAATCCGACGAGATTGTCATGGCGCTACTGTACTCAGTTTGACCATGCAACTAAGGATTTCCCAATATTATTTGCTAAGATTCATGAAAATGGGGCATAGCCTCCGCAAC
The DNA here is from genome assembly GCA_031772625.1 of Pinus tabuliformis. Lineage (NCBI taxonomy): Eukaryota > Viridiplantae > Streptophyta > Pinopsida > Pinales > Pinaceae > Pinus > Pinus tabuliformis. Next base: position 95,047,606 of record CM062813.1, read on the forward strand.
CAATGCAAAACCTCCAGATTATGAGGGTTGAGCCTCACGAGGAGGACCCTAAGGTAAACATTATGCTACAAAGAGGAACTATGATGGGGGAGGATAAAGGCGAGCAGCCTACGGAAGGCAAATGGGTTCAAAAAGCATCAGAAAAAGAGATTGGGTTTGATCTGGAGCACACAAGAGAAACATTAATGGAAGAAAATAAAAGCTTCATTGAGGCCTCTACCTTAGGAAGTCAGGAGAAAATAGTTGAAGAAATGGACCCATCCATGATTACCACATTCTTGGAGACCTACATGAAATTGCTCCATGATAGTAAGGATGTGAAGGGCCTGTAGGCTCTCACCAATCGATGTGCTGGTAAGGATGGCACTACTGGTGAACCGTGCATGGTTAGGAATCTTGGCAAGCATAAGGCAAAGACTAGGTGTGAAATGAAACTCACCCGTAGATAAGGGAATATGAAATGGACCAATATATCCTAGATCTCGGGTCTGACGTGAATGTTTTTCCAAAAAAGACTTGGGAAAGAATGTGGAAACCTGCACTCCAATGGTCTTCGATCCAGTTAAGAATGGCAAATAAACAAAAAATTATCCCAATGGGGAGGCTCCAAGGGGTAATAGTAGACATCAAGGGCGCAAGCGCACTTGCAGATTTTGAAGTAATAGATATTGTGGATGATAGCAATCCCTACCCTACGCTCCTTGGAATCGACTGGGCCACTGACATGAATGGGGTAATCAACCTGAAGAAGAAAAAGATGATATTTGAAAAGAAGTCGCTTCACGTGGTGGTGTTGTTGGATCCTACAGAAGGACCGCGCTATACAGAACCAATTCAAGATTATGAAAGTGATGACGCTCTGGATTACATTTACAAGATAATGGTGCAAGAATAGGATTGGGTAAATCCAATAGTGGATGGACGTATTGCATGGTACCGAGAAATCTCCTACACATTAGATTCGAACGAAGAATTAGAGCATTTGCAGAACTAATTGCATGAAGTATCTATGCTACGTTGTAATATGATGACCAAGTCATTGCACTGCGTGTCATCCAAAGTTAGGGATCTGCCTCACTATGATGAGCTAACTGATTTTGATTGCTTTTTGGATGCATTTGAGAGGTAAGTGTCGGAGAAACATCACTTCCAAGCCTTGGACTGGGTACTACGTGCTATGCCCGCGAGATGGTGGGGTACACATAAGTATAATTTTGATGATTGGCACGACTATAGGAGGATGATGAGAATATGCTTTGGGCAACAAAAAGTTTGGATGATAGATAAGTATGATGGAAGGGACAATTCGCATGCTCACCAAGCCAAATAGACTAAGGCTTATGGAATAGAGCCTCAACCTGAATGGGTGCATTTGTTTTTTCATACCTTGGACATCATACCAATGAATTGGTACTTGGAAATAGAGCTTCGTCATGGCACTGAAGAATGGGACATCTTGCACCAAGGATTTATAATGACTTTCATCTTTAAGGATGGGTTTTACGGTATTGACGTGACACTACAGGAGGTTAAAGTAGCAATCTTTAGGATACCATAAGATCCTGTGGACCTGGTCCAACCTGATTGGACTACCCAGTTGGGTCACATGCTAAAGTGCTATAATGTGACTGTTGAAGAAGAAGACGAGGATCCCAGAAAGATTAATATTCTCGGAATTGAAGGTCACCATGAGGTTGAAGGTCTACAGATAGAGGATCCAGACCTAACTGCACTATTGAAAACTAGGTAGGTCAACATTGGCACATAGGCAGAACCGAAATTTGTAAAGATTGGGGACTATTGGGACGATGCGACAGTAGACAATGTCGCTGATCTCCTCTGCGAATATCAGAATTTTTCCCCATGAAGTTTTATGATTTAAAAGGGATAATAGGATACCTGGGTGTCATGAAGACCACCCTAAAACTGGATGAGAAACCTATAAAACAAAGACCTTACCACTTTAATCCTAGGTATAAGGAAAGGGTTTGTGCTGAGTTAGATAATATGCTCATGGCAGGAATTATTAAACTAGTGGAGGAATCTGATTGGGTAAGCCCGATAATGGTTCAGGAAAAGAAACAGAAAGAAGAAATAAGGATATGTGTGGATCTTTGTGATGAGCCCCAAATTTTGGTAACATTTTGGGCTCATTTGGCCTACTTACCTTGCTCAACCCTTTTTTTTATCACTTATGCATCATTTCTTAGTATATTCATGTTACTTGTAGGAAGGAGGGCAGTCATTATGCCTATGTGGCTAATACACGTTTATTTAAGGTTTTTTGACATTAAATGGAGCAAAAACCACGGAGATGGAGGCAAGGAGACAGCCAAGGTGGCATTGCGGGTTTATAGGAAGGTTGTCCACAGCCTTGAATGACCTTCCTCGTGATCTCCACCCCAACTCCGAGCTCCAACAGCTATCACCACCGAGCTAGAAGGCAGCCAACGGATTCTACAGGAACAACAGTTTACTTTTAGTTGGACAGCCAAGCCCCACTAATCTAGGAGGCTAGCTTGGCCCTCATAATGTATAAATATTGAGGTTGTAGCCTTCGATGGAAGTTTTTGAACCTTTGTTGCAAATTTTGAATCACGAGCTATAGCTTTGTTTTGCTCTTTGTAAGCCATTTTTGGCATGATGTTAGACTTATGATTATGATATTTTAATAAAAGGCAGGCAGATCTGAGTTCAATCCTGAGTTCTTAGAGGAGCTATAGCTCTCAGGTTTGGGCCCAACCTGAGAGCAATAGGTCTCCTTTCTTTGTATTGTTACTTTTCTTTCCTTTCAGCATTCCGTTTCTTTGCTTTGACATGCATTTGGAAAACAAAGTCTGCTGATTTGAATTTCTTGAAGTGATTAAGTAGGTTAGTCTTAGGGATAAAATGCTTTCAGTAGTTTAGATTAGAATAGGAGGATTAGAATTCATCAGAGTTCCAAGAAAATGTTGATCGTACACTCACTTCCACCTCTGTTTAGAGATTGGGAGTGTAGACTGTGCCAACCACCAAAAAACGCAGTTTTACATGTTCATGCATGCTTTAAAGTCATATTTCCATTGGTAGAAGTGTCCATGCATTTAGATCTTGAGCAATAACGCCTTGTTTCAACACCATGCACGATTTCTATCTTAACTTCCATCGTTGTTCTTTGGTTTAATACAACAGTTAGAATAGGTTGATGAATTCTCGGTTTTGTGCAAGACAGAGGTGATTTGTTCCATTTACACTGCGTAGCACCACTCTATCACGTCCTTATCCTTCTCAGTCAGGCCTAAGCCATCCCCTTACCTCCCAGTTAGATCATTTGGCCACCATCTCTTCTGTTATCCACGTTGTTTTATCTTTTCGGCCTTCCATTTGCCTCTACCCTTCTATCGACCAACCAGCTTGACACACCCCTTCTCCATATCATTTCTCTATCCATAGGCCATCACAAGCTCCTCTCTCATCCTACCTATCCACCCATACAGCTCATTCACTCCTCCATCACCCAAAACTCCGACTGCAGAACATCCTGTAGAAGTTAGCAGACTTCCTGTAGAAATCCCGAGCTTCCTGTAGGATCCCCTGCAGACATCCTGTAGAAGCTTGCAACCACGGTTGCCAGGCACCTGAACATTGTGAACTTCTGTACAGTGATGTTAGGGATCCCCTGGAACCTCTCAGAGTCCTCCTGACCTTTCCCAAGCCTTCCTCCCCTTGAACTACCCCTGCACAGTCAAGACCCAATAAGAAGCACAGTCATAATAACTCCAACCATTTGAGCAAAAATACAAAAACATTTTCTCTTCAGATGAAAGTAGTTTAAACTCATGCATCTCATCTCACTAGAAGTAATGGCATCATTTCTAGAAGTTGCATTCCCACCATTACATCATAAGGATTAAGCTAGTCAGATTAGGGTTTACTAGGGCTTCCATGCTTTGTTGGCTTTCAGTTCATTCTTGCAAAGTAGGCTAATTTCATTTGAGATAGCTTTCGTTCATCACTTAAAAAGCTTCTTCTGAGAACATATAGAAGTTGGCTTGAGCCCTAGCAGACTTGTGTCAGCTGACCAAGTGACAGCTACGACAAGAGCTAGTACTTGTGCATACAGCACCGTCGCTTCCAAGTTTGTTACGAACTACCGGGATGATAAAATTAGAGAAGGAAGCTCCAGGAGTTGTAGCATTATTGCTACAATACTGGAGCCCACCATCTTTTTGGCGCCGTTGCCGGGGATGCGTCAGAGTATTAGTAATTGTTGCTTTTCTTCTATTTTCCTACTCTCACCTTCTGCCAAGTAGTTTATTTCATTTCCATTCTGCAAAAGTAGCATAGAAATTTCCTGCTTTCATAGATTAGCATTTCAATTCCGCAATTTCAATTTTGCAAGCATAGATTAGCATTTAAATTCTACAAGCGTAGACTAGCATTTCCATTCCTGCAATTCCATTTGAGCAAAGTAGATTAGTTCTTTCCTGCTTTCATTTCAATTCTGCATTTTTATTTCAGCAAGATAGTTAGTTGTAGATCAATCTGTTTCAGTTTTGCAGGTACCAAAGAAAAAAAAACAAAAGCAATCAAAAAAAAAAAAAGTCTTTCCATTTCATGCCTCGTAGGAATCGAGATAAAACAGGCAAATTCTTACCCAACACCCCCACCACATCACTGAGTCACCCTTCTCTCTTCTTCGGTGACAGTGATCCAGAAGAACCTATAGGTGAACCTCCTGAGATATACGAAGATCCTATAGCAGAAGAAGAATTAGAGACCATCCCATCTGAAGCTATGGCTGACAATAGAGGAGAAGATGAGAGAATAGAAGGTGCCTTCCCCATCCGAGAAACCAATGGAGATATGAAAATGAAAAACATTAGTCCCTCCGCTCTACCTCACTTCCATGGATTGACTACTGAAGATCCTGATACCTTCCTGTTTGAGTTTGCTGTCCTTTATCGAACCTATGACTATACTGAAGATGAGCAGAAGCTGAAACTCTTCCCTTCGACTCTTAAGGATACAGCATTACGCTGGTTCATGGGCTTACCTGGGAATAGTATCACCACTTGGGCTCAGATGCAGCAAGCTTTCAATACCAAGTATCGGGACTACTGTAGGTCCAAGGAAACCAAGGGGGAAATCTTTCGGATGACCATGGGAAATGATGAGTCCTTAGAGGATTATGAGGAGAGGTTCTAACTTAGCTATAAACGGGCCAGGTGCACACTTGACCCTGAATCCCTCAAATTGGTCCTGCTCCGAGGAGTCCCTGAAGACCTCTTGGATACCCTTCACATGTTATCTAGGGGAGATATTTACCAACTGCCTTATGAGGACATCAAGACTGTGTTTAGAAACCACTCTAGGGCAGCCCAGAAACAAGGTAGAGGAAACCTTCTCTCAGCTGGTATTCCTTTCTCCAAGCATGAGTTTGCAAATCAATTAGAAGATCTTAAGAGTGAGGTGAGACAGACCATTGCCATGCAACTTGACAAATTCAGGATCCAGCAGAAGAAGGAAGAAGCTGAGAGGGCCTTGGCTATCTTCTGCCCTAGATGTACAAGGAGACACCCTAAGAACGAATGCCCATTGCATTCGATCAAAGTGTGCTTCGTTTGTGAGGAGGACCATCCCACAAATCAATGCCCAACCTTACCTGGACTTAAGGCCATGTACCAAGGGACAGAAGCCCCCACTGAACCTCTCTATTTCCTCAACCAAAGGAGGCCACAAGGACCTAGACCTTACCAGCAGGGGATGCAAGGGGCACCCCAAGCTTATTACAGCCCCAACCAATCGACTCCTATGCCTTCCTGGGCCCCCCTGCGCATCCTTCCTGGTCCATGCCTCCTCCATGGTCTTATCCACCTCATTACCCTACTCAGCCCACTACTCATTCATATCACTCACACGCTCAGCCACAGCCTCAGTGGAATGCACCTCAGTCGGGGTGGAGGCCCCAGTACAACACTCCTCCCGCCATTTTGCCTCCACCACCAGTTCAACCTCAACCATTACCTCCTGCTCCTCCAAGGCAACCTCAAATTCCTGCTCAACCGAACCCGAACCCCAACAATAGACAGGCCCAACAGGTATACACTGGGGAAACATCATGCCCTACCTATGCTGTGGAAATCCAGGAGATCAATCTTCGATCTGGAAAGACTCTTCCGGATCGCCAACCTCCTCCCCCAGAGGACGAGGAAGACAAACAGGAAAGTGAACCAAAGGCTATTCCACCCTTTCCTGAGAGACTAATAGCCACCACACAACCCAACCCAGAGGAGGATGAGCTTCTGGGAGAGCTCAAGCAGTTGTGTGTGAAAATACTCCTTCTCCAAGCCATCAAGGATGTGCCAATATACAACAAACTGGTTAAGGAAAAGTGTTTTAAACACCCAGGCAGGCGAAAGAGAGATGCTTCAACCATCAATGTCTTAGGACAACTGTCTGACCTTATGTTAGGACAAGTCATCTTCCCAAAGTACCTAGATCCTGGGAGTCCTGTAGTAGATGTCCACATCAATGGCACCATCATACCTCACACCTTGATTGATCTGGGGGCTGCCATTAATGTGATGACCAGGGATACCATGCTCAAACTCAATCTTCAGGGTTGCTTGAGGAAGACCTCGACAGTCCTGCAACTAGCAGATCGCTCCACTGTGACTCCCGAAGGGATTGTGGAGGATGTCTTGGTCTCTGTCGACTCTTGGGAATACCCTGCAGATTTCTTGGTTCTGCAACCCAAGGCAAAGCTTACTGGATATCCTCTTATTTTGGGAAGGCCTTGGTTAGCCACTGCAGATGCTTACATAAGTTGTCGTGCAGGAAACATGACCATCAAAAATGGTCCTATGTCCAAGCAGCAAGTCTTATACCCTCCTGCCCAACCCTCCTTAGAGCATGACTTACCGCTATGGTTGGAGGAAGGAGAAGAGGATGAGGTGTACTCAACACCTTTGTGCACCCTAGACACCACTAGAAGAGACCCCCCAACCGAGGATGACTTTATTGAGACCTTGATCCAGATTCCACCTTCCAGTGCACTATCCTTAGAGAAATTGGTGGAGGATGCCCAAGCTAGCACTTTAGTGGACCTTTGTGCCACCAACCCTGTCACTCCCAGAATCAAGAATGTGGAGTTCGGCCCTGAGAGAACGCTAAAGATCAGCTCCTCCCTATCTCCTTCCCAGGAAAAGGAGCTGTGTAGCCTGTTGGCCAGTCACCTAGATGCTTTTGCTTGGAGCTATAAGGAGATGAAAGGGGTCCATCCTTCGGTCTGTACCCATCACATATACATCAAAGAGGATTGTAAACTGGTTAGGCAACCTCAGAGGCGAATGAATCCAGCCCTTAAGGACATTTTTAAGGAAGAATTACAAAAACTGTTGGATGCCGGATTCATTTACCCCATCTCAGATAGTGAATGGGTGTCCCCTTTGGTGTTGGTTCCCAAGAAAAATGGGAAGTGGAGAATCTGTGTAGACTACCGAGAACTGAACAAAGCTACCAAGAAAGACCATTTCCCTCTACCTTTCATAGACCAAGTGTTGGATGGACTAGCAGGAAAGAAGTTCTTCTCTTTCCTGGATGGGTTTAGCGGGTACAACCAAATCCAAATCAGCCCAGAAGACCAAGATAAAACCACCTTCACTTGTCCTTGGGGTACCTTTGCCTACCGAGTTCTTCCCTTTGGGCTATGCAATGCTCCTGCTACCTTCCAGAGAGTTGTCTTGAGCATCTTCTCGGAGCTGGTCCATGATGCGGTGGAAATCTATATGGATGACTTCACTCCTTATGGGTCCAACTTCCAGGAAGCATTGTCCAATCTGGTAAAGGTCCTAACCAAATGCATTGAGATGAACCTGTCCCTTAGTCCTGAAAAATGTGAATTCCTGATGACTGAAGGGACCGTGCTAGGCCATACCATTTCTTGCCAAGGGTTACAAGTGGATCCTAACAAAATTGCTCTCATCAAGAAGGTTCCACCTCCCCAAAAGGTAAGGGATGTCTGAAGTTTCTTAGGATTAGCAGGGTATTACTGGAGATTCATTAAAGACTTCAGCAAGCTAGCCTCGCCATTGTTTGGCCTGTTGGCAAAAGATGTGGAGTTCAAATGGACTGACGATTGTCAGAGGGCTTTGAATGAATTAAAGGACAAGTTGGTGTCAGCCCCAATCTTGAGAGGTCCAAACTGGGCCCTACCTTTCCACATCCACACTGATGCCTCGAACAAAGCCATAGGGGCAGCTTTAGGACAAGTTGAACAAAAACTTCCATATGCCATTTACTTTGTTAGCAAAAACTTGTCCAAAGCTGAGCTGAATTACACTGTAACCGAGAAAGAATTCTTGGTTATGGTCCATGCACTGAACAAGTTCCGACATTATATCACTGGCTATCAAACCTTTGTACATACGGATCATGCTACAATTAGATATTTAATGAATAAACCAGATGTGAATGCTTGTATTATTAGATGGTTACTTTTGTTGCAGCAGTTTGATTTGACCATTATTGACAAACCAGGTAAAGAAAATGTTGTTGCTGACTTTTTATCTAGATTGGATTTGTCTGCAGATGATGATGGAACAGTGGATGACCAGATGCCCGATGAACATCTGTTTGCTATCTCAGTACTCTCTCCATGGTTTGCTGATATAGCAAACTACCTTGTTTCAGCACAGTTCCCTCCGCACCTATCCTCAAGAGAGAAGAGCAGAATCATCAGAAAAAGTGCCTCATTTACTTGGATCGGGGGCAATCTGTTCAAGCTTGGCCCTGATCAGATCTTAAGGTGTTGTGTAAGGGAGGAGGAAGTCTTTGATATCCTCCTCACCTATCATGATGGGCCTTGTGGAGGACATTTTGCAGCAAAGAGGACTGCCTTCAAAATCCTGCAGACAGGCTACTATTGGCCCACACTTCATCAAGATGTCAGAAGATATATCAGCCAATGTGACCGATGCCAAAGAATGGGGAAACCGACTCCAAGGGATGAGATGCCTCTCCAACCTCAAGTGACTCTTGAGCCATTTGAGAAGTGGGGTATGGATTTTGTGGGTCCAATCAACCCTCCTTCGAGGCAAAGGTCTTACATCATTGTGTGCACTGACTACCTGACAAAGTGGGCAGAGACTAAAGCAATCAAGGCAGCAACAGAAGAAAAGGTGGCTGAGTTCTTAAGGGAGAACATCTACAAATTTGGCTACCCAAGAGAGCTGGTCACCGATCAAGGGAGCCAGTTCACATCCAACTTGATTGAAGACCTGCTAGCTCACCACAAAATCAAGCATAGGACTTCCACCCCCTATCATCCACAGGAAAATGAGCAAGTGGAAGTCACCAACAGAGCATTGGAAGGGATTTTGACTAAGGTGGTGAGCAGCAGTAGGAAAGATTGGGCAGATCGCCTGGTTGAGGCCACATGGGCTTACAACACCACCTGGAAGACCACCACCGGCTTCACACCTTATGAGCTACTCTATGGGAAGAAAGCTTTGTTGTCCATTGAATTTGAATACAACACTTTGAGGATGGCAGCTCAGCTAGACCTAGATCTCAGCCATGCACAACAAGAAAGGTTATTGCAGCTGCATGGACTAGACGAGCACCGGATGCAGGCCCTCCTTCACTCAGAAGTGGTTCAACTTCAGAGAAAGGTGTGGCATGACCAACACCTCCATGACAAGCAATTCCAGCCGGGAGATTGGGCCTTGTTATATGACTCCAGGTACAAAGATTTCAGGGGGAAGCTGAGAACCAGATGGCTAGGACCATATGCAGTGGAAAAATGCCATGACAATGGATCTATTCTTATTCGAACCATTGATGAGGAAGCCATCCCCATGCTTGTCAATGGGCATCGATTGAAGATCTACAGTAAACCTCTCTCAAGAAAAGAGTTCATCAAAACTATGGAGAAATCAGTGTTGGCCATAGAGAAGGGTTCTGCCTCTGCTTTGGGCATACCCTGAAAGATCTAAAAAAAAAATAATAATAATAATAATAAAGATCCTTGGGTGAAAACCTTTCTGAGGCTCCCAAGGCAGGTGGTAGGGGTGAAAACCTCATTGAGGCGCCCCTATTGTCTTTCAAAAAAAAAGAAAGAAAGAGATTTGAAAAAAGATCCTTGAGTGAAAACCTCTCTGAGGCGCTTAAGGCAGATGGCAAGGGTGAAAACCTCATTGAGGCGCCCATGCTATCTTTCAAAAAAAAAAAAAAGAGAAAAGAAAAAAGAAAACAATAAGCAAAAAGACAGGGACAACAAGTTTATAATGTGAAAAGGCATGCAGGTTGCAGGTGTTCTATGGAGGAGAGGAGGCCTCTCAACTCAAAGCCAAGGATCCTTATCATGCTGCCAGGAGACCTCACCAGCACCTCCTCCAAGAGTACTCATCTTCTCCAAGGTATGGGCACGATTGCATCACAGCTTAAGTCTTCTACAGGAAGGTGCAGACTTTCTACAGGAAGGTGCAAACTTTCTACAGGAAGTTCTGTATTTCTACAGGAAACTTCCTATAGAAGTTCGGGACGGCCCAGAATTCATTGTATGAGGAGATCTAACGACCAAGGATCGGTTTGGACGCATGCAAGCTACTGTTGTCACCCCTACACATTGCTGTCACCTCTTTCTACCACCCCTGTCGTCATGCAATGAAGATACCTGCACCATCAAAGCAGATCATTGAGTTATCAAGGGAAAGAAATTTTTAAGATGAAAGAAACGCTGAGATGTCATACCATATCCATCCCAGCCATCCATGAGCTCTGTGAGCGTGACCGTGAGGCCACTGCCTTCGTCGTGCAGCATGCACCCGAGGAGGAAAAACTGTTACAGGACATCCTGCAGGAGTCCCGTAACAGTTAAGCCCGCTAGAGTATACGCCATTCACAGCGCTTGCCACATGCAATAAAAACGCGGGCGCGTGCAGCCGAAGCATCCAATTCATCGTCAGCGGCCTGTGAATATGAACCGCCGGACCTGTGCAAATCCACCAGCAGCCAATGAATCCACTCATCGTCGTCCAAAAACCTAAAAATCGTGTTGCGGCCGCACAGGTAAGTGCCTCGACCCTTTCTTCCATCGAATTGCATGAATTTTACTTTGAAAATGTTTGCAAGTGTGAAGTGAATGGGTTGAGTGGTTGTATGGTTATTCGACTGGCCACGTCGACCAGTTAGTGGTCTAGTCGGATGTTTGGGCGGTGGTCGTGGCAAAAAGGAATGGGCAGTGCACACGTGAGAGCCATCCCGTCGGGAAAAACGAGTTGTAAACAGAAGAGACGGCAGCGGATCTGCGGGGAATGATGCGGCAGTAAGGGAACTCGCAGACGAATGATGGAATGACGTCGTCCAACGGTCCGGCAAGGACAGCTCACCCCCATGCCACGGATTCCACCAAATTCAAATCTAATCGGCTAGATTGCCACCCCATGCATTTATCATTCACCGTTTGAAACTCGAGTGATTATCCGGATCCCTCTGCAGCTCGACACTCCAAGTCTTTGGCCATTCGAACGCCTGTGAAGCAACACCAAGAGCGCAGACCCACTGCAGTATCCTCTGGAATCCGCGCACTGCTCCTACAGGAAAGTTGTCTCTACAGGAAACCGGGTTCCTCACGTCAGAAGGTGGCGGATTAAAAAGGTAAGCCTGAACTCTCCATGCAATTGGTTTTGAGGGTGGCAGAATCGACGTCTACAGTCTGGTCGTAGAAAATTTTTGCAAATGTTGTCTGCTGTTGCATGGATTGTCGTCCTACAGGATGTCAGTGTAATTAAGTTGTGTTAAGGTTCTCAGGGGATAAGCTTTGTGAATTATGTGCATGACAGAGGCGTAATCCTACGCTCTGTCCCAGTAGACCAAATTTCTTCCGCATTCGCCACCTCCAGTTAACACAACAGTTTTTCACCATGCCGGGTGGGTTCATCAGAAGGGAACCAACTGATTCAACGAAGTTAAGAGAAAATCCTGAGGTGGTGGAGCTCTTCACGCGAGCGCAATGGATATCCTTCTGTGATAAATTGCAGGGCTATGACGACGAGGTGGCAGAGGAGTTTTTGCAAGCTCTGAGGCCGAAATCCAAAACATTGGCCACCGTTAACTTCAGAGGATTGAGTCTCAGACTCACCCCACAATTCATCAGCCGGGTTACTGAGCTCCCAATGGGATTACCATGGGATAAAGAAGAAAGGAAATTGGGCCAACAAGCTAAGAAAGAATTCTTTCCACCAGAGGAGGAATTCTCAGAAGATAAAAATGGGGTTCGTAGAACAAGTCTACTGCCACCGTGGAATGAAGTTAGCCTGCAGATAATGAAGTACATCACCTGCGAAGGCCGTTTTAGCATTGTATATGGGTATCATTTTTGGTTACTCACTGAATTACAGCACCAGATGGATCTACCTGTAGAAAACAAACTCAGTCTCCCTTACTTTTTACTACAGTCTCTGATTGAGTGTGCAACCAAGTTGAAAGAAGGCACACCAGACCAGGTAGCCCACCATGGACTCATCAAACTCCTCGTGGAGGATGCGCTCCACACGTACAAGGTTCCTCTCTCATGGGAAGCCTTCAGGAATTTGACCAAGGATGGTGATATAAAGATGCTGACCGAAGAACTCGGTTCATCTAGCAGTGAGGAGAAAGAGTCAGTGCCCGCAGTGAAGAAAGAGAAAGGCCAAAAGACCCTGACCACAGAGCAGAAGAAAAAGCAAGAGAAGAAACAAGAGAAAAAGGGTGACAAGGAGAAAGAGGACACACCCGTTTTGACAGCAAGAGAGAAAAGATTGCAAAGCAGAGTGGACAAGACTGAGAAGGTCCACATCAGCAAAAGTGCCTCGACAGCAACTGCAACCAAATCAAAAAGCAAAACCCATGCAGCAAAACAAACCAAAGCGGTGACACTTGTTTCTACAGGAAAACCAAAACAGGCTTCTACAGGAAGCCCGAAATTAACTGAAAAAGGGTCTTCTACAGGAAGCCCGAAATTAACTAAAACAGGGTCTTCTACAGGAAGCCCTGAAAAAGTGAAACCCAAGGAGAAGAAAGCTGACATTCTTGCAAGGGAGGCAGTAGCTGTGTTGGCCGCCCTCAGCACACCTCCTAAGCCAAAGGAGAAGAGAAAGAGGAAGACCCCTCTATATTTTAAAGCTAGAAGAAGTGTGAGAATAAAGATGGGCAAGCCACAGCCTCTGTCCAGCAGCCCAATCATTATTGAAGATGCCCCTACTTTGCCCAAGGAAAGGCCCCCCTCGAGGATATCAGTCACCTATGAGAGGGGGAGCCCAAAGAAAACTACGTGGCAAGAAAATTTAGACCAATTGACTACAAAAGCTCGGCTACAGGATGTTGAAGATGCTCTACTGGAAACCTTAGCCAGACTTAAAGAAACTGAGAGAATGGAGGGAGAAGCGCCCTTATCACCACCAAGGGAGGAAGAGGTAGAGCCACCAAATGAAGTGGAGACAGAGCATATACCAGAGCCCAGCCCTCAGCCAAGTCTGAGTTCATATTACAACTTTTTAGAGGCTGGCAAAATTATAACTCAGAAATTTACCGTGCCACTGTTTTTTGCATTGGAGGAAGAAAGAGTCCATACACACACGTGGATGAAAATAGAAAAGTCAAAAGGTGTGGCGGACATAGGTCCCTTGCAGCAGCAGCTCAAGGAAACCAGAAGTGAATTGTCCATGGCTAAACACGTGGCAAATTGCCAACGAGTGTTCCTACATGAAGAAAACCAAAAGCTGAGATTGCAGCTACAGGAGCTGAGGGCAGGGACAGGCACATCCTCCAAGGACACCACAGCAGAACAGCAAGGCAAAGAGGAACTGAACACCGGTCTTGGGGAGCCCACTACACATCTACAGGAAGCAGAACAGCAAGCACAAATTGAGGTGCAAGCTCTCAGAGAACAGCTGCAGCAGAAAGAGGCACAATTGGCCTGCATGGCCAGCTGGGCCATGGATGCTATCCAATGCAGACAGCCAGCCAAATCCTATGGCTTGTACTTGAAAGACCAATGGCTGCAATTTCAAATCAATACCTTGGCGCAAAGAGGTATCTCTCAGCTCCAAGACCCGCAGCAATTCACTGAAGTATGCAGCACTAGTTCATCGGAGGATAGGGCCAAATTAGCGGAGTTCTACCTCCATAATCTGGCCCTGCCTAATGTAGTTTCATGGGACCCCAATATGGCCTTGGGAGATATGAAATTAGTGGCATTTGCCTCATGGCTGAACCATGAGGACAAAAGAGTTGCAGAAGCCAAAGCGATCATGAACCGAGAGCTGAACGAGCCATTGCTCATCAGACCAGAACCAGGGGATCCAGTTGCACTAATCTCGGCACACCAACATTTTTCCACTGACCCTCAACCTTCATTAAGATATATGGATCAACAGGCCCAAGCCATAGCTCATTTTGAGGACATGGAAAGACTGTTAGGAGACAACGCTGTCCAAGCATGCACCCACAGATGGAATACATTGGCTCACAGTCTGAAAATCCGAGAGTACCATACCCCAATTCGGATGAGGGAAGCTCTGGTATGGGTGGCCCTCTATAAGAAGTCCATGCAAAACCTCCAGGCCAGCTGGATTGGCCTTAAACTCAGCCCACCACTGCTACTAGGATTGATGGAAGGCAGCACAGAGACAGATGATAATGAACAGTGGGAAGAGGTAAACAAAAGGGCTGGGTTTCATATCAGCAAGGAGGACACTAATACAGAGGCTTGGGATGTAAGGGTAGCAGTAAAGGCAATGAAGGATGAAGAGTTGGACTAGTTGCTCAAGGATGAGAAAATATTTTAGTTGGGGGGTGATGATGAGCCCCAAATTTTGGTAACATTTTGGGCTCATTTGGCCTACTTACCTTGCTCAACCCTTCATTTTTTATCACTTATGCATCATTTCTTAGTATATTCATGTTATTTGTAGGAAGGAGGGCAGTCATTATGCTTATGTGGCTAATACACGTTTATTTCAGGTTTTTTGACATTAAATGGAGCAAAAACCACGCAGATGGAGGCAAGGAGATAGCCAAGGTGGCATTGCAGGTTTATAGGAAGGTTGTCCACAGCCTTGAATGACCTTCCTCGTGATCTCCACCCCAACTCCGAGCTCCAACAGCTATCACCACCAAGCTAGAAGGCAGCCAACGGATTCTACAGGAACAACAGTTTACTTTTAGTTGGACAGCCAAGCCCCACTAATCTAGGATGCCAGCTTGGCCCTCATAATGTATAAATATTGAGGTTGTAGCCTTCGATGGAAGTTTTTGAACCTTTGTTGCAAATTTTGACTCACGAGCTATAGCTCTGTTTTGCTCTTTGTAAGCCATTTTTGGCATGATGTTAGACTTATGATTATGATCTTTTAATAAAAGGCAGGCAGATTTGAGTTCAATCCTGAGTTCTTAGAGGAGCTATAGCTCTCAGGTTTGGGCCCAACCTGAGAGCAATAGGCCTCCTTTCTTTGTATTGTTACTTGTCTTTCCTTTCAGCATTTCGTTTCTTTGCTTTGACATGCATTTGGAAAACACAGTCTGCTGATTTGAATTTCTTGAAGTGATTAAGTAGGTTAGTCTTAGGGATAAAATGATTTCAGCAGTTTAGATTAGAATAGGAGGATTAGAATTCATCAGAGTTCCAAGAAAAGGTTGATCGTACACTCACTTCCACCTCTGTTTAGAGATTGGGAGTGTAGACCGTGCCAACCACCAAAAAACGCAGTTTTACATGTTCATGCATGCTTTAAATTCATATTTCCATTGGTAGAAGTGTCCATGCATTTAGATCTTGAGCAATAACGCCTTGTTTCAGCACCATGCACGATTTCTATCTTAACTTCCATCGTTGTTCTTTGGTTTAATACAACAGTTAGAATAGGTTGATGAATTCTCAGTTTTGTGCAAGACAGAGGTGATTTGTTCCATTTACACTGCGTAGCACCACTCTATCACATCCTTATCCTTCTCAGTCGGGCTTAATCCATCCCCTTACCTCCCAGTTAGATCATTTGGCCACCATCTCTTCTGTTATCCATGTTGTTTTATCTTTTCGGCCTTCCATTTGCCTCTACCCTTATATCGACCAACCAACTTGACACACCCCTTCTCCATATCATTTCTCTGTCCATAGGCCATCACAAGCTCCTCTCTCATCCTACCTATCCACCCATACAGCTCATTCACTCCTCCATCACCCAAAACTCCGACTGCAGAACATCCTGTAGAAGTTAGCAGACTTCCTGTAGAAATCCCGAGCTTCCTGTAGGATCCCCTGCAGACATCCTGTAGAAGCTTGCAACCACAGCTGCCAGGCACCTGAATGTTGTGAACTTCCATGGAGTGATGTTAGGGATCCCCTGGAACCTCTCAGAGTCCTCCTGACCTTTCCCAAGCCTTCCTCCCCTTGAACTACCCCTGCACAGTCAAGACCCAGTAAGAAGCACAGTCATAATAACTCCAACCATTTGAGAAAAAATAAAAAAACATGTTCTCTTCAGATGAAAGTAGTTTAAACTCATGCATCTCATCTCACTAGAAGTAATGGCATCATTTCTAGAAGTTGCATTCCCACCATTGCATCATAAGGATTAAGCTAGTCAGATTAGGGTTTACTAGGGTTTCCATGCTTTGTTGGCTTTCAGTTCATTCTTGCAAAGTAGGTTAATTTCCTTTGAGATAGCTTTCGTTCATCACTTAAAAAGCTTCTTCTGAGAACATATAGAAGTTGGCTTGAGCCCTAACGGACTTGTGCCAGCTGACCAGGTGACAGCTACAACAAGAGCTAGTACTTGTGCATACAACATCGTCGCTTCCAAGTTTGTTACGAACTACCGGGTTGATAAAATTAGAGAAGGAAGCTCCAGGAGTTGTAGAATTATTGCTACAATACTGGAGCCCACCACTTTGGAAGCCCAATGATGCTTGCATACATGATCCTTTCCTGGCCCTCTTCACTGATGAGGTCCTGGATAATGTAGGAAACCAAGAATCATAATCTTTCACTGATGGGTTCTCAAGGTACCATCAGATCAAAATTACACCTAAGGATAGAAGCAAGACGACCTTCATGACTGAATGGGGATGTTTTCAGTACACTGTAATTCCTTTTGGGCTAAATAATGTGCCAACAATCTTTTTGCACATAGCCATTGCGACATTCAAAGACTTCATTCATAAGTTTCTAGAGGTATACTTTGACGATTGGATAGTGTTTGGATTAGTCAAGCGCCATGTGGCAAGTCTGTGCTTAATTTTAGATACATGTCGTAGATACCAAATCACGCTCAATATATATGTGTCCCTTTCAGGATCCTGCTAGGTCATGTGGTATGCAGACAAGGATTGATGGTAGACCCCATGAATATCGCGGTGATAATCAACTTGCGGGCACCAAGGAATGTGAAACAGTTGCACACAACTCTAGGGCATACCAGATACTATAGGGAGTTCATCAAGAGTTATGCCTAGATTGCCACACCTATGGAGAAATTGTTGAAAAAGTATGCTACGTTCTGTTGGAGTGATCAATGCCATAAGAGCTTAGACGTTCTGAAAGAGAAAATGGTCACCGTGCCAATCCTGGTCTTCCTGGACTGGAAGAAGGAATTTCATGTGCATGTGGATGCATCATGTATTGCACTAGGGTCTGTGCTGACACAAGTTGGCGAGGGAGAATTGGACCATCCTATACCATTCACGAGTAAGAAGCTATCCAAGGTTAACAAGAACTATTCCACTACAAAATGTAAAAGACTAGCCATAGTGTATGCACTCCAAAAGTTTAGGCACTATTTGCTAGCTGGACATTTTAAGATGTTTATGGATCATTCTGTGTTGAAATACATGATCAATAAGGTTGTTTTGGGGAGGAAGATCTGCAGATGGTTGTTGTTGTTTCAGGAGTATGAATTTGAAGTTATTGTGAAGCCAGCACGATTGAATGCAGGACCTGATCATCTATCATGCATTAAAATGGGAGAGGAACCTACTAATTTAGATGAGGGGATACCTGACATGCAGCTCTTTGTAGTGCACATCGTGGACAATCACTTTGAGGATATCATACATTTCCTAAGGACGAGAACTGCTCCAAAAGGGTATGCAAGCCCGCAGAAGAAGGAGTTAGTAGTGCGCATGTCAGACTTCTCCATCATTGCAGGGCACTTGTACAAAATAGGGTCCAATGAAATATTGTGACGTTATGTACTTTGAATGAAGTAGCATTCTCGTGGAGGCTCATGGAGGAGTTGCAGGAGGACATTATGTAGGAAAAGCAACAACGCAAAAGGTTCTACATGTTGGGTTGTGGTGTCCAACCCTGCATAAGGATGCGAAGAATATTGTTGGGCATGTGACGCATGCGAAAGGACTAGCATGCCATCACAGAGGGATGAAATTCCTTTGATTCTGTAGGTGACGTTACAACCATTCGAGAAATGGGTGATTGACTTTGTGGGTCCAATTCAGCCTCAAGGAAAGAAGGCAGGTGCATGGTACATCATCACCGCGACTAAGTACTTGACCAAGTGGGTGGAGGTGTAGCCTATGAAGGATTGTATAGGCATGACAACAGAAAATTTTATTTTTGAATACGTATTGACAAGATTTGTCTATCGAAAGATCTTGATGAGCGATCGCGATACACACTTTCTTAACGAAAAAATCAGTGCGTTGACAGAAGAATTTTAGGTGTATCATCAAAATAGTACACCTTATCACCTGTAGACCAATTGGATGGTGGAAGCATTCAATAAGATACTATAGAATGCATTGACGAAGGTCTGAAATGCTCAGAGAAATGATTGGGATGTGCGCGTACCGGCGGTGCTATGGGCCTACAAAACGACTTGCAAGAAGTTGACTGGGAAAACACCTTTCAGACTCATGTATGGCGTACAAGTTGTGATGCCAATGGAATACATTATACCTAGTCTGCATGTATCGGCACTCATAAGAATCGCAGATCGCACAACCCTAGAAGAGAGGCTCGCTCAACTAGTAGAGCTTGAGGAAGAAAGATTCCTAGCTAGATTTCATCAACAAGTTCAAAAGGAGTACGAAAAGGCATGGCATGATCGACGTATCAAAATGCACACCTTCAAGGTAAATGATTTGGTCTTCTTATATGACTGTAAATTTGATAAATTTCTAGGGAAATTTCGAATGCACTGGCTAGGGCCATATGCCATCAAGGAGATTACCAATGGTGGAGTAGTTCAGTTGGTCAAATTGAATGGAGAACCCTTCCCATGGAAGCTGAATGGTAGCCGATTGAAGCCATACACCGGTGATCCAGATAGGTGACTATATGAGGGAAGCATAGTCTTAACACTTCAGGTAGCTGAAAAGAGGTACGGGACTATAAACTACATTGCCCAGTGGAGAGCTGCACGAAGAAAGAACTGCGCGAAATGAGGGACTGTCACATAGTCGACAACAGTGCACATAGGGTTGCGTTACCATGGGAGCAACTGCATAGAGAATCTAAAAAGTGACCATTAAATTCATTATTCATGATTTAACAATGAAAGAATGACCAAATGGAATGGGGGCGCAGCATTTAAGTCAGAATTTATGGGCAAGATATTTGGAAATCTGCCACCAATCTAGCATTAATGAACTGATTTTTGGGGGAATAGTCGGATTTGAATTTGAAAGTGCCTATAAATTACAGGTGGCTGCCTAGCGAAAAACACTTGGCATTTTGAGAATTGAGTTGTTGAGCTCTTAGGTGCACATGAACCATGAAACCTTCAAAGTTTTTCTAGTAGAATCTATGTTTGATACATTACCACAGGTGAATCAGGAGATCTTGTGTAGCATTATGTCAATGCCCACTAAAACTATGAGTGCAGAAGTAGTGACAGCCAAGGGAGTTGTTCCAAAGGTGGCTATGGCAGCAGAAGGAGCTGCCCCTGAGGTTGTGCCTACAGAAGTACCAGCTCAAGTATGGAAGTCACCACTATCCCATAGGCCAAGGCCTACCCTGACTAAGGAGGGTCCCAAGAACAAGAAGGGAAAGCAAGTTGTGCCACTATAGCCGGTGCGCACATCTCCTAATAAACACCCACAGAAGGATAAGCCCACCACATAGGAAAAGGGAAATATTATTAACTTGGAGTCAGAAGAAGAAGACATTGAGGATATCCCAATGGATGATGAGGATGTTGGGGTGGAAACGAAGGATTTTCAAACTGAGGGGTTCAACCCTATCACTAAGTTGCCCGAGTATGTTCCTCTGCATAGGGGCAAGACAAATGTTCCCAAATACATTGATTAAAGTAAGGTCACCCTACACACACCCCTATTTCTAGACCAAATTGTGTTTGAAGGACTGTGCTTGGGGTGTGTCCCCCTTTGGAGATTAGAAGATTGGGATTTAGTGGACAGAGAACAATTTCCTCATCTAGAAATGGACCAACTCATGCACTGCGTGTTCCACAAAACCACTGGAGTAACTGTGTTGGAGCCATGGAAATGGATGAAAGGTATGGATAAGGCAGGACCTCTCAACCTGCTATGGGTGCTGCATTACAACCGCACGCCCATCACAATGGTTGTAATCAAGTAGATGTTGTGCTTGTTACATGATGGGTGTTTTTGGCTAGAGGATCCAATACCCATCATTGATATGCTGATCCATAGGATCACGCAGCTGTTGTACACAGGGGAAAATCCAGAAATGATGCTTGGTGGAAAGGCTGGCGAGCATGCCCTTGCGAAGACCATGATGGAAAAATTCAAGTTGATAAATAAGCCATGTGGTTACGCCATTTCAAGCATCTATGACCCTGTGGTCAAAGTGGAAACACAACTCTTAGCAGGGAATTTCATGCGGAAGTGTCACGTAGATGAAGTGTTGGTACCTGTCGTAGCTTTGGTGGCCCAATGCACAGAGGAAGTTCAATTTAATTGGGTGCACTACCTCTACAATGAGTTCCTCAGGAACTGATGTGAGGCATAGGATCTCAACAAGAAATTTCACTATGCACGGTTCTTGTTGTCCATAGTGCTGGTAGCATAGGAGCTATCCAAAGATAGTCAGTTTCCTTCAATCGTGCCAGACCTACCAGAGGTCACGAAGTACACTTCACTGTGGGAAAATAAGGATCCTAAGAGGATAAAATACAACAAGATATTTTGGACCTTAATGGAGATGAATGTGCATATGGCCATCAACTGCAAGTCACGATTATCACTGACTAATTTTAATAGGTTGCAAGAGTATGTGGAACTCAAGGCTTGACTTCCACCACTTCATAATATGGGCATGAAATGACCCCAAGCAGAAGTGGCACGACTTTCCCTATTTGGCCACAGATGACACAATCAATAATGACCTTGACCACTAGTCGGCAGAGTGGCGCACTGCCTCGGACTTGGTTGTAGGGTTGAGAAAGACAGTCACACAATCCAAGAAGGAAGAGGCCAAGTTGAATATGTAAGAGTTGGCTGTGAAGAGGAAAAAGGAGGTCGATGACAAGGCTAAGGCAGAGCGCGCTACCACATAGTAGTTAGGTGGGTAGGCATGAGAAGAGGAGCATGACTCTCACAAAGGTTAGATTTTACCTTCACCACAAATAGAGGAAGAAGAGGATGAACAGATGGAACATGGAGGAGCAGACCCAGAGACGACATCGTTCCTATAGAGAGCCAGAAAAGGTAGGGCAACGGAAGAAGTCCAAGGCGTGCAATACGTCTCTAGGTCCGATTACCCTAGCAAAGGGAGATCTGCGTGATATAGGGGATGTGGTGTGGGATGTCACTATAGAATTGCTACAATAGTTTTAACAGTAACAGTAGCAGGTGTTGGGGGCCATTCAAACAGGTCTGCGGGAGTTACAGATCCATGCATCACAAACTCATACTAGTGCGGTGGCAACATGTTTTTCCTTTGGCACTTCAGAAGTCGCAGGGATGCTACACGCATGAGACCCCCGAGCCATAGTGCTTCCAGATGGAGCATTGCCAATGGTGACCAAAGCTGACAAGCCCACTGTCAGCGCCCTCAAGGGAGTGGGAATTAAGTTGGCTACGCTTCCTACCGAGGTGCTTCATCTTTTGTAGGATGGAGTAATTGTGGAACTTCAAGTCCATGAACAACACACTTTGCAGGTGATCAGCGAGCAAAAAGGTCAACAACGATCAGTTGGTTGTGCAAATAGACTCCACCATCAACCTTTTCACCAACCTCACACATAAGAATCAATGCCTAACTAAGGTTGTAGATGAAGCTTGCCAGACTATCCAAAAGCTAGACATCCCTAAGGCTGAGCCATTCAATGTGTGGGTTCAAAAACTCACTACGGAAGTACGTGATGCACACATAAAGTTTACAAAGGTTCAGTTGGAGCTAAATATAAAGATCACAGAATTGTAGTTGAAGGCCCAACCTTCAACACCGCTAGAATCAGGGAGCAGTGCGTGAATTTTGTGGCAGATGCGGTAGCAGTGATAGCAAGTGTAGTGACGAACTGCATGAAACTTTTTAAGCAGTCGCTCGAGTTACTCACCAGCCCACAAGAAGACCCCAATGTACAGAGGCTAGAGATAGAAGCATTGGAACTGCAACAATGTTACGCTAAGGTTAAAGTGATAGCGCACACTGTCACCATCACGCAGAGACTAGTGAAGCTGTATCAGGCCAAGGCATTGAAAGAAAATTTTGGTGTAGCTCATCACAAGGAAGTTGTGTTGAAGACTCGCTTGAAGCCTTGGTTGGACGAGGCCTATGCGATGAGAACCACCATCGAAGGCAAGTTGGCTAGTAAGTAGAAGGCTCAACAAAAGCTACAAGCTGATAGCGTAGGACCAGCGATAGAGCAGTTGGTTGAAGAAATGAAGCAGGCAAACACACAGTGCGTTGTTAAGGAAGAAGTTTCCCAAGTTGAGCTGGGAGGTCTTCGCAAAAAGATCTTCGTGCCAGCCAAGTGACTTGATGTTGAGTCACCATGTTTTTGTTGGGGGCCTGTCGGGAACAGGTCCCCTGGGGGTCAGTTTTGGGGTTACAGCCCCAAGTTTTGGGGCAGAAGGCCTAAATTTTGTATGAAGAATGTAAAGTCTCCACATTTTCTGGTAGTAGAGCGCGAAGATACCTAAAGTCAGAAAGGGTTTTCCGCCCTTTGTTTAGATAGGTTGTGTCAATTTTGGAGATCCGCGTTTGGTCTGTGGACCATGGGATTGTATAAAAAGGAGAGTCTTAGAGATTCTAAGAGGGAGGAGTCATGAGTAATTGCTGTAATAGGTTGGGGAGAGGTAAGAGCGAGAGACTTAGCAGAAAAAATGGCTCTACAACTGAGTGCACAGACACCTAGGGTAGAATTATGCAGCTGATTGCACGGACCCCTACAGTTGTGTGTGCAGGGCAGTTAGAGTCTGTATTGGAAATATGAATCATCAATAAAGAGAAGTGTTATGAACTTACTATGTACTTTCCATCTATTTAGTGTTATTTTACTATTGTTATGAATGTTATGATTATGCTATGTTGAATGCTAAGTTTTAGATATAACGTTAAGTTGATGCATGAAAATATATTCTTCCATATGTTTCATGAACGCAAGTAATAATATATGTTTACGTGAAGATAATATTACTTGTATGATAAAGTTGGATAATACCAAAGACAATTTGGGGACTAAGTCGGTAACTTAGTTACAGAGGCATGTAAATGCCTGAATCATCATCTAAGGTTGTGCAAAGGGAAATTGGGTACCTTCGTAGAGGTCCTGAAAGACGGAAAAGGAAGTACATCACTGAGACCTAAGGGATAATCTATATGCATGAAGACAGGAGTGAGGATATAAAATCGACATCACGATTATCTCAGGGTGCGAAACTTGGTTCCTACATCCCCCCATATTATTGTGCGTGATACTTTAGTCTATGCTCCACGAATTGATGCCAAAAGGGCTAGTAATGTAGGGATTTGCTTGGCTATTTAACGTTGAACCTCGATCAGGGCCCATCAAGCCAACAATGCTATTAAAGAGGATATGACTACTTTAGAAGTTGCAGTCAAGGATTGCAACCAGTTTTTTGAATAGACCATGGAGATGTGGACCTCAATGTAGTAGGATCCACACTTGTAGAAAATCGAGGGAAATATATGAGGAAAATAGGTGCAGTTAGACAAGATCAAAGCCACAACATGAACCTTAGCACCAATGCAAATGTTCACCGGACTACAGGAAGAAAATTTCATCTAGACCCAAATTGATGAGTTGCATCAGAAGACATCCATCATATCGTCAAGGACATAGCGATGGGCTAATGAGGAAAGCCAGCTGACACAGACGGTGGAGATCAAGCTGAAGGATATGCAATAAACACAAAGAACCACTGGCCTTGCAGTTGACGGTCCAACTACTGAGAAACTGGTTAAAGAATTTCATCAATTCGTTATGTAGGGAGCAATATATATTCAAGCATTAAAGACAAAATTCAGTGGCTTGTAGGTAAATATTGAGGAAACACTAGTAGAGTGACTCGAGACATGTCATGACTTTGTGTTGAGGGCCTACTGGGACAAGGTCCCCTGGGGTTAAGTTTTGTAAAAGTTTTGTTAATATTGTAAAGTCTATGCATTTTGAGGATCAAAGCGCGCAGGTTGATAGGATTCAAAGAGGTTTTAGGAAGGTCAAATCCCTTTAGTTTGTTAAGAATTATGTTATTTTGTGACCTGCCCATGGTTTGTAGACCATGGTATTGTAATGAAGTATCATGTAAAAATAAGTCATAGAAGAGTCAAAAAGAGATAGTGAAGAGCATAGAGAGGAAATTTTTAGGTCTGTATTTTCTATTCTGTACTTGGGTGAAGGGGAAATCTCTTGTAGCTGTGTGCGCGGAGACCTTGGTAAGTCTGCAGGCTGAGTGCACGGGCCCCTATATCTTTTTCTGTAGGTGTTGTGGGGAAAAGTATCCGATGCGGATGACCCTATCCCTACTCTAAAGGTGACAGTCTTTAGCAACAACTGAAAGTAAAGCTTTGATGATTTCCTTTATGAAAGTACAGAGAGATGGAAAAGAAGGTCAACCAACCTGGTGTCTTTCGCTTAGTCGATCCTTGTCTTCTCTCTTTTGTCTCTTGTTCCCAGCTCCTTGCTCTCTTTGCCGGTCCAGCTACACATAAATCCTGCACAAAACAAGAGAGGAAACTACAAGATACATGTACTCATAACTGAAGCATGGATTAGGGTGAATCAAATATACATGTAAATACAATACATCAATGCAATACAAGTATATAGGAGAACATGCAAAACTTTATTGATAGAAGTAACAGGGTTCTGAGAAGGTTACAACCAATGATGGCTCCAATCCAGCAGCACCTCCCCAGCAGCAAGAACTCTCCTCTTCACCTCTAGTAAAACAATCACCCAATAGCTCTAACTGTAATCCAACAGCACCTCCTTGCTTAACACAAAATTCCAGCCTCCTTAGACCTCATAGAAGAGCTCTATATATAGGAGAGAAGAAGAGAGGATGAGTCAGCTTGAGGCTGGCATAGAGCTGACTAGTGTCCTCTCCCTCTTCAGTTAATCTTCAGTTCTTGAGTCCACTTGGAGATCCTTGCTTACACATGGTGATCAAGTACCTCTTACTCATCACAGGGCGAATCTCATGAACCAAGTGTCAGTTTGGAAGCTTTCTGGGCAGTTGACACCTTGCAGGATGACTGTGCCACTTGGCCAATCTCGCCCAGCGTAGGTAGCCTTCATTAATCTTGACTTCCAGCGCAGGTACAAGGAGGGACAGTTGCATTCCAGCGCAGAAGCTCAGTGGAGCAGCTGACATGATCCAAAATAAGCCTGTTTTGAAGTGTTTTCAGGTGGAGAACTGATTGGAAGTGCTGTTGTTTGATGACCTTGTTCTTTTAGGGGTAAGAACAACATGTTTAGGGACTGAGGATCCCTGTAATTATCGACATTTCATGCTCCATGACGCGAGGCACAAAAATGTCTATAACAGTTTCCCCCTAAAGTATGAGGCCGTTCATCGGGTGAAATGCTTTATCTAGAGGGTCCGAAGTTCATTCCAGTGCTGAGGAGGCGCCCTGTAATACAATACAATACAATACATTATTTTTCATTCTATTTTCATGATCTAGCTGAGGCGGGCATTCCCATGCTCAGCTTTTATAAATACATTTTGGTACATATGACAGACGATCGTCTGAAGGTATACTGATAATGATCATCTGCTGCAATGATGTACATGGCAAATGCTTTTATATTTCCTGAATATATATCGCAGCCCGGATGGATGAAACTAGATCCGGGGTCTTCAAACTCGTTCGATCTTCACTCTAAGTACAAGTCGATCCATGTGAGAATTGCGCTGAAGTCGAACATGGAAAGACATCGCTTGATTACCGGTCAATAATGAAAACCGTTAACAAGCGCGAGAGGAATCACCAATAATGACGATGACCCTCAAGGTACTGCAGTACAATTCACGTGGCGTGAATACAGGACTTGGCGTCGAACGCCACGCAAAATCTTCTGGTCGAAGGTCATTGATGTATACCTGTCGCCGGAAGTGAGAAACTTGCCATTGAGGCATGCAAGCTTCAAAGTACTGATGGGGGTGTTCCTAGATCAACTTCTTGGATAATGAGCTGAAGTCGACAAGAAGTGATCCGTCAAAGGAGGGCCTTAATGAATCCCACATCAATGACACGGAACGGAGCTAATGATTTTAGTGGAGGTGAAAACAAACTATGACATATGATTCAGGGTGGCGATCATGAATGGATGAAGGATAGTGTATGGTAGTGGATGGGACACGGTTGACACTTTCAGAATGACCCCTCTTGAACATATAACGACACTGATGCGATGGATCGGTAGCATTACCCCAAATGTGGATGGTTTGGCGAGGACCATGGCGATGAGACCGGTGAATGAAACAACCCAACCCGATGTGGTACGGAGGAAAAGTGTCATGTTCAAGAGTGACTTGCTACCATTAAACTTTGAATGTTCTCCCAATTTTTCCCCAGTCATTTCTGACCAGTACCTCTTTATTTTTGTCAAGCTTGAGGAGGATAACATATGCTTGTTCTATAACCTGCCCTTCGGGCAAGCCTATCGCTATGATTTAACGAGCCTAGCGATAGGGAAACTCGTTCTCGTCTAAAGACAAGTTTGTCGCTATTTAATCATTTTAACGAGTCTAACGACAAAGAAAACTCGGTCCTTTTCATTTTTAGAGAGTCTGAAAAGGTACAGAAAGTCAACTCCATAATTCCTTTTTCGTCATCTAATCCCTTAAGTCCGAAAAAGTATAAAACAATACAGAAGGGATGGCTGTTCGGTACTTTTACGAGCCGAACAAGACAAGCGCTCGATCTTTTTGTGCAATAATCCCTCAGGTCCAAAAAGATTAAAATCTAGAGGAGGGATAGCTTTCGGTCGTTTAAAGAGCTAGAAGGCCAAAAAAACTCGGCAAACTTTTCATGTTTTACGAGTCAGTGAAAAGAGCTCAAAGAAGACTCGTCTTTTGAGGAACAAGTGATAAACAGGGATAGCAACTGATTCCAGGTACAAATTGGAATTTTCCAATCACGGTAGTGTCACAAGGACGGCTAGGTGAAATCACTCTTCGCAGCTGTTCCTCAAAAAAGGTAAACACACATATGGGGGTGAACGATCGGCCAAATGAAATGGAGGTGATGGATGAAAACACGACCAAGGCTTTTAAGGCTTATAAATTTACGATCGCAATGGTTATTTACCGAGATAGGTTCATTTTTTAATGAGCTTGAACTTTGGCGAAAAAACTCTGCTCACACTTTTCTATTTTTTAACGAGCATAAATTCCGTGGTAAAACTGCTCGATTCATGGTCAAATTTAATTTTTTACTTTTACTAGCTTTTCTCTTTTCAAATGTAGTACTTCATCTTCAATTGCTGCAACAAATTTTGTTAGAAATGGACAATATTTGCATGAAAACGAGATTATCACCCTAATATTTAACTTTAAACTGTGTAAAAAGTCATAAAAAGGGGTTTTTACCTCTCATTTGCCATTTCATTTGCATTTTGCTTGTTGGAGCTCTGGAGGTGCCTCTTCTTCCTTGATTTTCACCAGCTGATTCCGGGAGATTCTGTGGACGATTTTCGGCGCCGTTTGGACCAGGTAGGAGCTAAACCTTAGCCCTTCACTTTCATGGTTTCCTTTTTCAGTTTCATGCATGTTTTTCAGAGTTTCTGGGCCCCAGGGGTTTCATTAGGGCGCCCTGGCATCAGCGCAGGTTCCCCTTTCGAAATCTGCGCTGTATTTCAGGCAGCCTTAAGGCAGACTGAGTTCCAGAGCAGGGGGAAGACTCTCTGCCTACGCTGGGCCTAAAAAAGCTGATTTTGGATGAGTTTTTTGATGATTTTTCGCCAGATTTTCATCAAAATCAGGAACTTACTCCTTCTCTTGTTTGATTGTAGGGAACTTTGGACAAAATTTCCCTTACATGGCGAGAACGAGAACATGAAGCAGAGGACAAGGTTGCACTCCATGACCCAGTCACAGTGAACACACTTCGGAACTGTGGCCTGCTGAAGTTCTTCCGTATCTCTAGCATGAGAGCACAGATTTCTTTACTGCAGTATATGCTTGATGCTTGGGATCCTGTTAACCAAGTATTCCAGATTAGGGGGAAGTCCTTCCCCTTGACCATAGAGGACATGTACTTCTTGACTGGGTTGTCAAGGCGGGGTGCTCCCATTTCTTTGTCGGGTACGGCTCGAGGGACTACTTCCACCAGAGACTATATCCGTCAGTATTGCCGGGAAGGTTCACAGCCGAGCAAAGACGGCAAGATCAATATCCGTGACATTACTGACAGGTCTCTCAGATCCATTCTGTTTACTATTGGTAGGATGGCCGGTAGCGCAGCTTTACATGTTGCCAACAGATCTTATATGCAGCACGCCTTGGAATGTCTCCAACCGAAAGTGTTTAACTGGTGCGATGCAGTACTTGTTCAGATGAAAAGTCAATTGACCAAGGTAAAGGACGGGGGGCTGAAGAACTTTGGATTTGGTTCTATTCTGACTGCCTTTGTCTTGGAGAAAATCCCATTGATGCAACCTCAGTACATCTTGCTTGATGTGCCTTCTCCGACCGAGCCACGCATGCAGAGGTGGGTTGACCATATGTCCCGGCATGCTGGTCAACCTCATATTACATTCACTGAGTCCTTCTTTAGGTGGTTCGAGCGTCAGGAGATGGCATTTTCTGAGTATCCATATGTGGGTATGGACTACCGAGGTGATCCGGACTTGGTGCTTCCAGATGGCGAGCAATGGGGCGCTATTGGTAAAATCTCTGACCATATCACTGTTTATTGTTTTCATTCATGATGTTTACTGTTCAAAACTGATCAAACTCTTGGGTGCATGCAGATGTTGGTCCTGTTCGTCCAGTAGCTCGTCCACGATCGCCAGTTGCTGCCCCAGCAGCAGAGCCTGCTAGGAGAGTTGTTATTCGCGACCTTGGTGATACTGAGATACTTGCAGCTGTGCAGGAGCAGGTTGAGAGCCTTACTCGTGGTCTTCCGGATGTACAGATTGACGAGTTACCTTTACAGTTGCAGCGGCACACCATCGGCGTGCCTAGACGATGGACTCGTCTCTTGCGCATGATCGCACAGACCGTGACGTACTTTCATGAGCACCACTAGGCTAGGGTGCCCCCTAGCATCTTTTTGAGCTCTAGGTCATATGTCCAATTTTGTTTTGATTACAGCACATTATGTACAAACTATAAACAGCTTTATATATTTTGATTTTCGGAGTTTATTTCAGTTTATTTGTGATCCACTTGCATAGCACCGATGCATCTCTTTTTTATATATGTTGTAAATGTCTATCTAATACATAGTTTGCCAATGAATCTGTTAATGTGTTCAAGTTTCTGGAAATATGCTGGTATTGAATTGAATCAAACTCTCTTTCCAAAATCTTAACTCTTAGAAACATACGATAAATAGCTGGATTGCGGACTGAATATATACCAGTGAGTTGTAGTATCACAAGTTGTGAGTCTAGCCTAACAATTAGTCGGCGTATACCATGAGCGATGGTATCAGAGAGGAGTTCGATCAACGCACTATACTCAGCGATATTGTTTGTTGACCGTCCAATACACACACCTCTGAAACTCACTAACTCGCCGCTTGGATCAAAAATGGCCCAGGCAGCGGAGGACAAATTCCGCGTACTACGACTCACTCCGTCGGCATATCCCACATATGTATCAGAATAATTCGACATCTGCAACAAACGAGAAGGGTGGATTACTACCGAAACAAACATTTTAGCGAAAACAAAATACAACAAAAGCACTCAGGTTCCTATTTAGGCATAGTAACGCTTGAGGTACAACCCGTTACGGGGTTGCGCCAGTGGTATTCCGTCATAATCCATTAACTCGTAGGCTCCTTTTGCTAACACCCTTTTAACAATATAGGGACCCATCCATAAGGACTGAAATTTTCCTGCTCCTAATTTGTCGGATTCTTGGTCGTAAAGCAAAACCAAGTCACCCTCAGAGAAGTTGCGAGGTTTGACATTCTTGTCAAACTGTGCTTTGACTCGTTTCTTATGGGTTTCGTTCGCCAAAGCGGCGTCACGACGGTTTTCATCCAATTGGATTAATTCCAAGAAACGAGCCTCTTCTTCTGAGGTTCCGGGGAGGAGGTCAATTGCGAGTTTAAGAGACGAAATTTCGCACTGGATCGGTAAGACTGCCTCCAGGCCATACACCAATTGGAATGGTGTGAACCCAGTGGCGTTCTTTACCGAGGTTCGGTAAGCCCATAATGCTGAGTACAGGATTAGATGCCATCTTCTTTTGTGAACCCCTATCATCCTTTGCAACATACGCTTCAGGACCTTGTTGATTGCCTCAACTTGTCCGTTGGCTTGTGGATAATACGGGGTAGAGCTGTCGTGCGATAGCCCTAGTTTGGCGGCTAACTCAACCATCATGTGATTGCGAAAATGCGATCCATGATCTGTCACTATAGCTTGCGGAACGCCGAACCTGGCGACTACATGATTGAAAAAGAAAAGGGCAGCTGTTTCACCAGTGTTATCCAATGTAGGCATCGCCTCGGCCCATTTGGTAAAATAGTCAACAGCGACTATAATATACCCATGCCCCCCGGTCGAGGTGGGGTTACATTGCATGAAATCGATGCCCCACTTGGCGAAGGGCCCAACAGCAACTATTGGCTGTAAGGGTGCGGGCGGTCTTCTGGTTTTGCTATCAAAGATCTGACATGCATGGCAACTTCTGACAGCTATTATGCAATCTTTAAACATAGTTGACCAGAAATATCCTGCTCGTAAGATTCTTTGTGCTGTTGCATATCCAGATTGATGCCCCCCGCACGCGCCTGAATGACAATCATTCAGGGCTTTTTCGGCCTCCTCATGGGTAAGGCACCTCCTCAGAACCGTATCGACTCCACGACGGTAAAGTGTATCACCGATGATCATGTAGTCTTTAGATTGGTATCGTATACGTTTCCGTTCCGAGTGTGAGGTATTAGGCCTGAATTTTTGGGTTTGGAGATAAACAATGATGTCTCCATACCACTCATCGCTTACTGATATCAGAAACAAATTTTCATCCACGATTGACTCTTCTGATGTTTCATCGTTGGACGACGATGGGAGATCGCATAATAATTCCGCGAAAACTAGAGCTTTCTTCGATTTGGATTTTACAAAATCTAAATCAAACTCTTGAAGGATGGCTATCCATTTTGAATATTTTCCCCCAAGCAACTGTCGCGACAGTATATACGTCATGGGATTGCAATCTGACAGAACGGTAGTTTTCCTAAAGAGGACATAATGTCGAAACCTTTGAATCGCTTGAACAGCAGCAAGCGCTAGTTTTTCAACATAGGAATATTTACTTTCTGTATCATTTAAGTTTTTACTTAAATAATAAATAGGATGTTCGATTCCATAGACTTCTTGCACTAAGACCATCGCAATGGTCATATCTGCTGCAGCTAGATACAGGTTAAAATCTCTTTGATAGTCCGGGGCGTACATTAATGGCGCTCTTACTAGACAATCTTTCAGAGCGTCAAAGGAAGCTTGCGCAACCTGGTCCCAGACAAAAGGTACATCCTTTTTCAAAAGACGAGTATAACCTTTGGCAAGTTCTACGTAATTTGGAATGAACCTCCTCAGAAAGTTTGCTTTCCCTTGGAGTTTCTGAATCTGAAGCAAATTTGAAGGTGGAGGCAAATTAATGATTGCCTGAACCTTACAGGGGTCGAGACGAATCCCATCCTTAGAGACAACAAAGCCAAGTAAATGACCAGAACCGACACAAAACACACACTTGTGCAGATTGAGTCTTATCTTGTAATGTCGGCAACGTAGAAATATCGCTCTCAAATGCCGCGGATGATCAGTTTGCTTCCGCGAATGAGCCGGAAGATCGTCAAGGTAAGGTTGAACAATGTTCTTGATGTCATGGAAGGCATAATTCATTGCCTTCTGAAACGTCGCCCCTGCGTTCTTTAAACCAAAGGGTAATTTTCGATAAGCGAATGTGCCCCACGGACAGATGAATGCAGTCTTAGACTGGTCCTGTGGGCGGATATTTATTTGATTATACCCGGAAAATCCATCCATAAAGGAAAAGATTTCACATCCGGCGCATTCATCAATTATCTGGTCGATGAAGGGTGTAGGGTAGTTGTCCTTTGGACAAGCTTTGTTTACATCCCTATAGTCGACGCACACTCTTATCGTCCCTTGTTTTTTCATAACAGGGACAATATTCGATACCCAATCGGTTAGAGGAACCGGGTAGATGAATCCAGCATGGAGAAGTTTTTCAACTTCCGCCTTAATGGCATCGGCTTTCTTCGGATGTACCTGCCGAAGCCGTTGTCTTACTGGTTTGACATCAGGATACATTTTAATTTCATGTTCAACTATGCTCGAGTCAATGCCTGGCATTTCATCATATGACCATGCAAAGACATCTCTAAATTCGCGAAAGAGAGCACTATATATTTCCAGTTCTGAAGGGGAACAACTTTTGCCGACATGAATATTCTCAACAACATCAGATTTTGTCGAGATGTTTATGGCTATAGTCTCTTCAATATTGGATAGGTTTCGTTATGAATCCACCGTATTTACAGTATTTTTTAGGAATTCAAATACTGAAGGGTGATATAGGTCGTGATGAGTTTCTTCTTCACACTCTGGAAGAAGGGAACGATGGAGGTGATCATTCCATGGTGTCCCCTCAATCATCATTGATTGTAAGATTCCTTCATCAGTCCCATGAACTTTTGACCATGGATCTAATGGGGTACCATATTCTTCGGACCTATCTACCCAAACGCTTGACGAACGTTCATTTGGGCTCGCCTCCCATGCCTGAAACATTGATTGCTACAATATTTCAATGGGGCTAGGAGGCAATACCACTTGATGATCCACGACGACTTTGTCTTCTGCGACCTTTGATGAAGATATCATGTTGCATGTTGCTACAAACGGGATATCCACTATATGAAAAGGAGGTGGCAACGCGAAAGTTCCCATCATTGTGGGATCTTTTAGAAAGCCTACTCCGATATCTTTTATCGAATGGTCGTTCCCATGGATCAGGGGAATGCTTCCAGTAACTTGTGAACCGTTAGGGAGGAAATTCTGTTGGTCGACGATCGTAATCCCTCCTTCAAACGGGAATGCGATCTTCCTAAAATATGTCGACACTACAGCTGCCATGGCATATATCCATGGTCTTCCCAGTAGGATGTTATAGTCAAGATTGCCATTTATGACTTCAACATCAATCTCCACTGTTTTTCCTCCTAGTTCAACCTTAAAGTTATTTAGGATACCGTACGGAGTGTACGACCTACCGTCAAATGCTTTCAATGTCGTCGAAGATCGCGACAAGGTTGGAGATCCAAGAGTTTTCCAGCAACTCATCGACATGATACATGTCGATGCACCCTCATCAATAATCGTTCTATGAACAGTTTTGTTGAGTGCTTTCACTTGAATAAGGAAAGCTAATTGCGCTGGTAACTGAGGATCATATCCTTTGTGATCAAAGGATACAAGATTGGAATCTTTAGGATCCACTCCACCAATTGCTGATAACAATGCCTGTCTTTGGGATGGGCAATTTTGTAGTACCTCAAGAGTCGACATAGCAGATGGCGATTGGGCCAAATCCTCCACTATATTATAGTGTTGCGCCGCTCTGGCGCGAGGGTTGAATGTCGACTTGTGGACTACTCCCTTAGGTGGCTTTATTGTTAATTCATGCGTGAGGGGGGGTACAACTTCTGCCGAAGTTGTTGTCGAACTACTGGGTTGATCTTTCCCTTTGTCGTTCGACACCGGCGGATTCCCATAATCTTTATTCCTAGTCGAGATCAAAGCATCATTTTGCTTAGAAACCGACAGCATAAGCACTTGAGACGGGGAAGCATTTCCACTATCAACCATATTTTGACCTGGGGTAGGAAATGGATCAGTCAACACAGCTGTAGTTTGGGAACTTTTAAAGAACCTCTTAATCTCAGCTTTGAACGGACAGTTCTTGGTTGAATGATTTTCATCGCATATTTGACATGGAGGAAATTGTTTCCTTTGCCCAGGAGGGTTTGAAGAAGTTTTTTGAGGGGATGACTCACCTTGTTTCTTCTTCTTCCCTTTGTTTTGTTTCTTCTTGCTTCCTGGTTGATTGGAGTTTTTGTCTTTATCCGTAGATACAACATTTACCTCCGAAGCAAGAATCTCTTGATTTGCTTTTTGATTCGAAGTCTTACGGGCTTTCTTGTTCGAATCCCTTGTCAACTTAGCGTTTGCAGTTCCAATCACGCCGTCACCGGCATGAGAGTCACTATTCGATCCGGGAGGAGGAGGGATTGAAAATTCCGGTCTAGGGGCATCAAGTATCTTATCATAGAGCGTGCCCGACTGAGTATACACTAAGTCCAAATATTGAGCACGAGCAATAACTTGCTCCTCTGTTACGACGCCTCCCTTGGCCACATCTTCTGTTATTGCCGGCAGAAGCGACTTTATAAACCACTCAGCTAATAGCTGATCTGGAACATAGGTTTTTACCATTCTGCGACGACGACGCCATTCATGTATATGATCAGATATATGTGTGGCCGTTGTCTGCTTGAAATTGGTCAAGATCTCTGTTCCAGTTTCGTACCTTATAGGTATCTGAAAGTGTGTTAAGAAAGTCGTGGCTAGGGAACTAAAATTGTCGAAAGAGGCTCTAGGTAATTCAATATACCATTTGGCCGTCGGACCAGTCAATGTCCTCTGGAAAAGACGAAGCCTTATCGAATCATCATTCAAGGTATTCGACGAACACCACAGATGGAATGTCATCACATGATTCGACGGGTCTTCGCCCGGATTTCCATTGAATTTAGGAATGTCCGAAGGAAGTTTGTGAGGAATCGCTGGCCACCAATGGGCATAGGCGATTGGATCGTTCGTCAATCAATGTAAGTCTGGTAATTCTAAGGTCGCCACGAATGGCAACTGTTGATTCAGGTTTGGCGAGGCGTACCCAGGATACGATGGAATCGCCTGAGCAATAGGCCTTTGCACACCAGCATAATGCAACTGATGTTGATATGACTGATATGGCTGGTGGGCTTGGCCACTGTAAAGTGGTTGATTTAACCCGTTCTGAATATAGGGTTGCCCACTATTCGCAAAGATCTGTTGCTCAGATCCTTGGTACACCTGTTGAAACTGAGGTTGTTGGTATTGCACCATCCATGGTTGTGAAGCCATGTTTTGCTGTGCGACACTAACCGACGGACCAAGATGCGGGGTTATAGTCCCCGTTTGTATCTGTGTCGTCCCGGCAGTTGGCGATTGTGGTTGTGTTGCAGGGTCAATAGGCTGTTGCATTACAACTTGGGGTTGACATACAACAGGCATCGATTGAACTTGCGACACGGTTACAATTGCTGGCGTCGTCGGGATACTAGACATAGGTACAGATTGTTGCATAGAATATACAACTCTTGGTTGTTGGGGTAACATAGGTACCCAACCACTCGTCGTTACTTCAGTCAAACCTGAATGTGGTTGAAAACTGCCGTATGGGTATCCTCCCGGAAGAGGAAGTGAAAGGGCATATTGCCCCCCATACGGTAACAATCCGGAGCTCAAGGGTATAGATGGCCTTTGAGGACTGGATGGCCCAAAATGATTCCTAAAGGGATCAATTTGTCTAGTTTCAACATAAGAATTACTGGGTATTATACCGGAAGAACAAACTGGAACAGACCAAGTTGTCATAATAGTCCCTGGGTGGACTCCTTCTAGCTGATGAGAGCTAGTCGGGACGGCTGGTATGCCGGCAAACATCGTCGGATTGGCAGCAGGAACTTCTGTTGTCGCTGTGTCGTTTGGCACAGTTCTAGATGTCGACGGTTTTTCAGACATTTTAAGTCTATCCAATAAACTTCCTAATGATTCTTCAGGAACTTCCAGTGGCGATGGACAAACTTCTGATGCAGAAGGAAAAAGAGTGGTACCTACTCCAAAATGAGTTGGAGTATTTGCTTGCTGGTCCTCTACGATTTCCTCTATTGCAATCAGACCAGGAGGAAGAGGAAGACCGTCAGGTCCGTAAAAGATTTCTGGTGCCGAAGAAGGGGTTGCTTCGACAGCGACAGTTGTTTGAACAACAAGACTCTGTGGACCGGTTTCAGATGGAACTGGTTCAGTTATGCAAGTACTTGTCTTTAGACTAGGATCAGTACAACTGTCCTTCTGTTGCTGTTGAACTTCTTCAATAGAGGCAGGGATTCCAGAAATATTGGGAGTGACCAGAATCTCAGATGTTGTTGGAACTTCCGTTCTAACTTTAAAAGGAGATTTTGACCTGGTCAAGCGAGTTCGCTTCGTCCGTACTACTCTCGGTTCCGGAGACAAAGGTGGTTGACTCGCAAGCCTCCCCGAACGACGGAGTTTTAATTGACTTTCCTCCACGGTTGCGGATTACTTGATCAACTAAAATACAAAAAGGGGAATTATGTTTCCGTATTGAATGAATTTTATTAGACGCTTTTAGACACAACTTTGCTTTTTCATGTTTTAAGAGTCGAGAAAAAGCTAAAGATGACTCTAGTCGCCTTCGATGTATTAACGAGCCCGAAGTGACAAATGCTCGGTTGGACCTTTTCAGTTATAGAGTTTGAAAAGGGCCAAAAGAAACTGCTCTCGAGATCTAGGCAGAGGGTGTGCCAAACCTTTCGCGAAACCACAGAATACGTTTTACGGTACGGGTGGTCGATCTTCGTGAATGCTGTGTTCACTGCATCGCGATCAGTAGGGCGGTCGACACGGCTTCCTAAGGATAAAGGATAATTGCCTATAGGGGTCTCCCAATATACGCGACGGTACGCGGGAGCTCAAGTTCGTATTAGTGCTATCGTCCCTCAGGAGGAATCACCCACCTTCGTAGAGATCGACAGTCACTACGTTTAACGACGCCGGAACACGTCTCTACCTAGACCTCTATTGTGAGCGTTATGTTACAATGCGTTTTTAGATTCATTCAATATATTTTAAGTTGATCTTGTTTATCGGTTTGTCTTTCAGGATCACCACGAGATGTATTGGTACAAATTCCTAAATGCAGCTAAAATGATAAGCAAGCTTTCACAATCTTTTTAGCTTTGAAAATCCTAACTACTGAGGGGAGAGAAAAACAATATCTTTCCACACAGAGCACCAAGCACAAACTAATGCACTTTCTCCTAGATCAGACACCCAAACTTATCAAAATGCAAATGCAAGATGCATGTATTTCTTTTCTTTTCCCTTAATGTTGATGTAGACAAAAGGAAATTGTTGTATAATTTTCGAATTCAATTTGAAGCGTAAACAAACAAGTATTGTCTAAAATGAAAAGACGCTTTACAGGTACTTGTTTCAACACTAAAAATGTATGAATTCAAACCATAAAGTGAAAAACAAACAAACTCAAACAGCCATGAACAGTAACAAAACTAACTCTTCAGATCACAAAGACACTTTTACAGTTCAGGATCTAAGAGGTCACAGCTATACTGGTTCGCTTTTCACAATGGGAAACTGTAACTGAAACAAGAAATACTGAAAGAACATTCACAGTTTCATCACACAACTGAGGCGGAATAATGTCAAGGAGAAGTGGTTTACAGCAAGTACAATGACCAGCAAGCAATCAGCAAAAACAAGTGAAAACAGGGCTAAGACACAAAGGGAAAGCTGAGCAAGACAATGGCTAACTGGACCAGCGCAGGTTCTAGTCTGCCAGTTTGACTCTCAGCGCAGTTCCCGAAGGGAGCACCTGCGCTGTAATGCAGACTGCCTGTGGACAGCCTGCACTGACTCACGAGAGTTTCGTCTACAAAGAATTCCGGGTCATAAAAAGCTCAAAAATGCACTGTTTTTGCTGAAATAAAAAGCTATAGGTCAAGTACAGGCTAAGGGATGATCAAGAGGATGAAGATCTATCACAAAGAGTAAAGAGTCTTTTGTAGATAAGCTCTTCAAATCTTGAATTTGCTCAGCAAATGAGCAAGAGTAACAGTCCCTCTACTTCGCTTTTGATATAGTCAAAAGCTTTTCGATTTGGTACTCTTTTCTTCAAGAAATGAATAGCAAAATACTACAAACACCAACAAGATACTAGGCTCCCCAGTGGAGTCGCCAGTTTGTTGTGGGGAAAAGTATCCGATGCGGATGACCCTATCCCTACTCTAAAGGTGAAAGTCTTTAGCAACAACTGAAAGTAAAGCTTTGATGATTTCCTTTATGAAAGTACAGAGAGATGGAAAAGAAGGTCAACCAACCTGGTGTCTTTCGCTTAGTCGATCCTTGTCTTCTCTCTTTTGTCTCTTGTTCCCAGCTCCTTGCTCTCTTTGCCGGTCCAGCTACACACAGATCCTGCACAAAACAAGAGAGGAAACTACAAGATACATGTACTCATAACTGAAGCATGGATTAGGGTGAATCAAATATACATGTAAATACAATACATCAATGCAATACAAGTATATAGGAGAACATGCAAAACTTTATTGATAGAAGTAACAGGGTTCTGAGAAGGTTACAACCAATGATGGCTCCAATCCAGCAGCACCTCCCCAGCAGCAAGAACTCTCCTCTTCACCTCTAGTAAAACAATCACCCAATAGCTCTAACTGTAATCCAACAGCACCTCCTTGCTTAACACAAAATTCCAGCCTCCTTAGACCTCATAGAAGAGCTCTATATATAGGAGAGAAGAAGAGAGGATGAGTCAGCTTGAGGCTGGCATAGAGCTGACTAGTGTCCTCTCCCTCTTCAGTTAATCTTCAGTTCTTGAGTCCACTTGGAGATCCTTGCTTACACATGGTGATCAAGTACCTCTTACTCATCACAGGGCGAATCTCATGAACCAAGTGTCAGTTTGGAAGCTTTCTGGGCAGTTGACACCTTGCAGGATGACTGTGCCACTTGGCCAATCTCGCCCAGCGCAGGTAGCCTTCATTAATCTTGACTTCCAGCGCAGGTACAAGGAGGGACAGTTGCATTCCAGCGCAGAAGCTCAGTGGAGCAGCTGACATGATCCAAAATAAGCCTGTTTTGAAGTGTTTTCAGGTGGAGAACTGATTGGAAGTGCTGTTGTTTGATGACCTTGTTCTTTTAGGGGTAAGAACAACATGTTTAGGGACTGAGGATCCCTGTAATTATCGACATTTCATGCTCCATGACGCGAGGCACAAAAATGTCTATAACAGTAGGGTTGGATAGTCTGTAATACAAGATCTAAGCATAATAAAGGTTATTTTGAAGAATCATTTTTGTATCTATGTATCTTTTCTTATCTCTAAATTTAATACATGTTTTGATCTGTTGAATGCAATTCACCATGAAAAGTACTTAACAAAGGAGCAAAAGAAGTAGATTTGTTTATTCACATAATGTTATGAATGTTTAGCTCCATCGGTGAAGGGTTTAAATTTGTTAACTATCAGTTTTTGTAGTTTTTTGGTGGTTCATGAAGGTTGGAATAAATCCCTAAATATAACACAAGCATGCATGCATATGTTGATATTGTAGTCCTTCGGTGAGACTACAGCCTGTGTTACGCAGGTTGTTTCCGAAAGGGTCGGTATTGTAGGGTTTTGTTGGTTAGCACAACTAACACTGAAATTGGGTCCAAGCCCCCTCAAGGCAACACTGGGAGGGGTTCAAATGATTCTAACATATGAGGATTTTCATAAATGTGAAGAATATACTGAAATATTTCATTGAGAAATTGTCAATCAATTACATCTTCTAGGATTTGAAAATCGATATTACAGAAGTGATTCCAAAATTGCAAAAGGAACTCATTAGGTGCTTTCCATAATTGGATAATTTTTTTATTGAGTTCTTTATTATCATAACGATAGAAAGCACAGTCCAACTCTATGATCATCTAATCATAAGAGTGAATGGAGGTTGTAGGCAATGTGAAACATCATTTCAATGTGTTCCCTTTAAGCATGAATGTGAATAACGAGGAGGCAATGTCATCCTCGAGGAATTCATTCCTTTCATAGAAAGCCATGAAGGAAACTTCATAACTAAGTATAGCTGCTCCACCTTCAGCATCATATGTGAAACATGACAAGTCCTTAAGGAGATCCTCTAACACTTCAAAATCATGTCCATGAGACAGACATTTCGAAGGATTAACTGCAATGTAATTTATGAAGAATGTTCAGAGATTCAAAACATACTTTGAGGACTCAACTTGTCATCTGAGCCTCCTTCTAGCACTAGAAATGTTAACCGTGTTGGACCTGCAAACATGCTAGGGGATCTTTGTGGTAAGAAGTCCAACTAGACCTCAGACTGTTTGGAGTAGGAGTCCCAACAGTGGGTAGTAAAGCAATGCCTTGATTGAAATATCACACAAAGTTACATGTGATATATTTGTCGAAATCAAGTGTGTGACCTTGTAGCGAGTCAAGTGTGATGCATGGGGGATCTATCACATGGAGGGGAAAAGGAAATGTGTCTCTTAGAATCCTGTAATAGTACGCAGCTTAAAAGGAACACATTAGATGAATGATATCACAAGATGGAAAGCATAATAGTCCAAAATCCAAAGTGACCGGTGAAACCAACAACACATCTGCAACAATATTCGTACAATTTCATACAAAATAGTTCATAAATAAATACATGAGTTAAATAACATGCATTGCTAAAGTAACCAAAATAGTCAAACTACAATAACAACATATGCATGAAAAGTGAAGGATCCATCCATACATACATCATTGACAACCATTGGCCCCAATAGTGGAACATTACAACCAACACCACCTACTCCTGCAAAGAGATGTACTCACTTTGCACTGTGGAGAAGCCAAGGCTCGTCACAATACTCTCTAAGCCTTCTCTGAGAAATGCATATCCAAAATATTGGCTCCCAAAATCCTCCACTATGAGTTATGAGGTTCTATATATAACAAAGGGTGGGGTTACCCCTGACATTCCCCTTTAACTCTTGGACTATCCTCATGACTCTTGACATTACATAGTGACTATTCACATTCAACTAGTGACACTTGGAATTTCACTTACAATATATTTACAATAATACAATTTCCACATATACCCATGCTTGAAAAAAAGAGGCTTGAGTCAGCCCAACAAGACAAAAAACATCACTCAGGGTCTTAGGGAAAGACCAACTCAGTAACC
This sequence comes from Pinus tabuliformis, assembly GCA_031772625.1. Classification (NCBI taxonomy): domain Eukaryota; kingdom Viridiplantae; phylum Streptophyta; class Pinopsida; order Pinales; family Pinaceae; genus Pinus; species Pinus tabuliformis. Next base: position 95,089,383 of record CM062813.1, read on the forward strand.
ACCCTGCAGTGGTCTTCATTGATGAATTCATGCAGAGATTGGTACTCTGCTATCATATCCCCATACTATTTGGTGATGTCTTTATCAAAAAGGACTCTCACCTCAATGGATTCTGGGTATATGGTTCTAAAACCTCTATCCAGCTCATCCTGAAGCATGTGCAACACTCTCTTGAGTTTGACTAGATCACCAATGTATTTATGCATGTTCTTAGCACTCATCTGCAAGTCATCACTGGTGGCTTCACGCATCAACTACTCTATTACTTGTTGACATCCAACATGACTTAGTTCTTCCTTATGGCTTGGGTGAGGGTTCCTATGGAAGGGATCTTGTGCATTGGCACTATGACATCCAAGCTCCTAAACAACCATCCATAGGAAGTCTCAATGCTGGTGATGAGTAGAGAAAGTTGCTCATAGTTCTGGATCAACATTTGAATTTGTGCTTTCTCTAGCTCAAATTGTGGCTTCATCCTCTTATGCAAGTAAAGTGGGGCTCCTCATTGTCCATTCTTGCATGTGCACAATAGCAGCATGAATGTGTTTGAGAGTTTGTGTTGTTTTCATGCACTTCTGTTGAAATGAATATAGATGGACAACCGCTTTGTGCATAGTCAGAAATCTTCTATACACTGTTTGCATGGTGGTATCCAAAGTTGATATCTTTGCTAGTATTGATTTCTTCATTTCTTCCATAATATATCCTGTGGAATTCTTTATTCTCTTTTGGCTTCTTGCAAGTCCTTCGACATCCGATCATTCTCTACTCTAAAGAACTTGATAGTTAAACTCGTGGCTTCTTCATAAGCCTTGGAAGCCTTGGCCATTGAAACTAGAACACAAGTTGCAAAGTGAAAGATAAACTTGAATGAAACATAAGTACCTTAGTAGTGCAAGAAAAGCCACTAATATTTGAGGATGGAGGCTCCAAAACAAGGCGAAGGAAAAATTATGTAGGGTGGTTGTAGCTTCTACAACACTACCATAACCTTAACCTTTACCTTAACCTAACATTATCCTTAACCTTAACCTAATATTAAAGTTAACCTAACCTAACCTTAAGCTAACTTAACCTAACCTAACCTAACCTAACCTTAACACTAGCCTAACCCTAGCCATAACCTAACCTAAGAATTAACCTTAACTTAACCCTCCTAAACCTATCCTTAGCATTAACCCACCATAACCTTAATTGTAACCTATCCTTAACCTAAACTATACTAAACTTAACCTAACCTAACCTAAACTTAACCTAACCCTAAGACCTAACCTTAACCTTAACTTAACCTAACCTAACCTTAATCTTAACATTAACCTAACCTAACCATAAAACTAACCTAACTTTAATAACCTTAACCTAACCTAACCTAACCTTATCCTTAACCTTAAGGTAACATAATATTAATGCCAACCTAACGTAACCTTAACCATAACCTAACCCTATCTAACCTAACATACCCAAACCTAACCTAAACTTTAACCTAACCTAACTTTGACCCTAACCTAACCTTAACCCTAACCCTAACCTTAACCTCAACCTAGCCTTAACCTAACCTTAACCAATCCAAAAGTAACCCTAAGTTAAACTTAACCTTAACCCTAACCTTAACCTCAACCTAACCTTAACCTAACATTAACCCTAACCTAACCAAACCTAACCCTCACCTAACCTAGCCTTAACTAACATAACCTAAACTAAACCTTAACCTAAAATAGTCTTACCCAAACCTAAATTAACACTAACTGAACCTTAATCTCAAAGTAATTAAACATAACCTAACCAAACCTAACGTTAGCATTAACCCTAAGCTATCCTCAACCTAACCTAACCTTAATCATAACCTAACCTAACCTAACCTTAACCTTAGTCTAACCTAACTTAACACTAACCTAAAGTTAACATAACCTTAACATAAACTAATCTTAACCTAACCTTATCCTATGTTAACCTTAACCCTAACCTTAACGTAACCTAAACTAACCTAACCTTAACCTAACATAACCTTTACATTAACCTTAATGTTAAATTTAAGTTAGGTTAGGTTAAGGTTAGGTTGGGGTTAAGGTTAAGGTTAAGGTTTCGTTAGGTTTAAGGTTAGGTTATGTGAAGGCTAGGTTAAGTTAGCTTAGATTAAGGTTAAGGTTTAAGGTTAAGGTTAAGGTTAATGTTAGGTTAGGTGTAGATAAAGTTACTTTTATGTTAACATTATGTTTGGTTAAGGTTATGGTTAGGTTAAGGTTAGGTTAGGCTAAGGTTTGGTTAAGGTTAATGTTAATTTATGTAAGGTTAGGTTAGGTTAAGGTTAACTTAGCTTAGCGTAGTTAAGGTTATGTTTAAGGCTAGGTTATGTTTCTTTAGGTTAAGGCTAGGATTAAGCTTAGGTTAAGGTTACTTTAGGATAGGTTAAGGTTAAGGTTAGGTTAGCTTATGCCTTAACCTAATCTAATCTAACCTTAACCTATCCTTAACCTAACCTTAAATTTAACCTTAACCTTAACCAAACATAACATGACCTAACCTTAACCATAACTTGACCTTAACCTTAAACCAAACCTTCACCTTAAACCAAACCTTCACCTTAAACCTAACCTCAACCTTAACCCTAACTTAACCTAACCTAAGCTATCCTTAACCTCACCTTAACCTTAACTTAATATAAACAAACCTAACCTAATCTAACCTAACCTAACCCAAACGTTAACCCTAACTTAATCCTAAACTTGACCTAACTAAACTTAACATTAACCTTGATGTTAACCATAGCCTAACCTAAACCTAAACCTTAATCGCAACCTTAACCTTAACTTAACATTAACCTAAAACAAGATATCCTAATGCTAACCTAACCTGACTTAACCTAAGCTTAAGCTTAAGGTTAGGTTATCTTAGCTTAGCTTAGCTTAGCATAACTTGGATTCAATTAGGTTAAGGTTAGGGTTAGGTTAAGGTTAAGGTTAGGTTATATTAGATTAGGTTAAGGTCAAGGTTAGTTTTTGTTAAGGTTAGATTAGGTTTGGTTCAGTTAGGTTATGGATAAGGATAGGTTAGGTTAGGTATGGTTAAGATTAATGTTGAGGATAAGATTAGGTTAAGGTTAGGGTTAACATTAGCTTAGGTTGAAGGTAATGTTAGGTTAGGTTTGGTTACGTTAAGGTTAAGGTTAAGGTTAGGGTAAGGTTAAGAGCAACATTAAGGTTAGGTTAGGTTAAGATTAAGGTTATCTTAGTTTAAGTTTAAGGTTGGGTTAATTTTAGGTTAAGGTTAAGATTTGGTTAGGTTAGGTTAGATTAAGGATAGGTTAGGTTAAGGTTAAGTTAAGGCTAAGGTAAGGTTTAGGTTTGGTTAGTTTTGGTTAAGGTTTAGGTTAACTTAAGCGTAGGCTAGATTAAGGTTAAGGTTTGGTTAGGTTTAAGGTTAAGGATAGGGTTAGGTTAGGCTAGTTGGTTAGGTTAGGTTAGGTTAAGGTTACCATTATTAAGGTTAAGGTTAGGTTTAAGGATAAGTTAAGGTTAAGGTTAGATTATGGTATGGTTAAGGTTAAGGTTAGGTTAAGGTTTCAGTTAGGTTAGGTTAAATCTAGGTTAGATTAGGGATAAGTTTAAGTTAGGGTTAGTTTAAGGTTAGGTTAAGGCTAGGTTAAGGTTAGGTTAGGTTAGGGTTAAGGTTATGTGAAGGATAAGTTAATGTTTTGTTTAATTTTAGGTTAATTTTAGGTTAAGGTTAAGGTTAGGTTAGTTTAAGTTATGGGATTAAGGTTATCATTAGGTTAGGTTAGGTTAGTTTAAGTTATGGGATTAAGGTTATCGTTAGGTTAGGTTAGGTTAAGGTTGGGTTATGTTATTTTGGGGTTAGTTTATGTTAGGTTAAGGATAGGTTAGGTTAACCTAACCCAACCTAACCTAACCTTAACCTTAACATTAACCTTAACCTGTTATCACTTAGAAATATCCTCTTGGTTATGAAAGAGGAATTCCTAAGGTAACTTTTTCAAAGCAGGCTTGTATATTTAAGGCCAACCTCCTCAATCCAAAGTGTTATGCTCTTAACCTGCAAAAAAGATACCCAAATATAGAATATGCGAAGAAAGATACCCAGAACATAGAATAGTGAGAGACAACAACAAATATTTTATTATTCTGGAAGCAATGTTCACTAGCCTCTTCGAGGGGGCAACCTCCAATAGAGCAGAGCTCGATACAAAATAAAACACGATGCTCCTCACAGGGAGTCTCTATCCTTTATATATGACTCATACATGCAATACCATGGATCAATACCATGGGTTTTATTAATACCATCTATCTAATACCATGGCCCATTTGCAACTAACTGTGGTCCCGTCCTTAATTGCGGGTTAACCACTTACAATTATTAATATGGGCTTTATTGACTCTTTACTATGACTCGATCCCACTACATAAATAAGGGGGTTAGGGTGGGACCCTAACATGCCCTCCCCCTTAAGAATAGCCTTGTCCTCAAGGCTGAAGCTGCGGAAACTGCTGAAGAATAGTGGTTGGTTCCCAAGTTGCATCTTCCGAAGAGGTGTCTTTCCACATGACGAGAACCTCCCTAATTATGTGGCCATGCAGGTGCCTTTCTCGTGTGTCTAGGACCTGTTCAGGTTGGAGCCAGATTGACCCTTCCTCGTCCAATTCAAGTAGACTGGTTTGAATTCTGCAATTGTTCCCAATCACTTTCTTGAGGCATGAGACATGGAAAATTGGATGGATTTTTGCAGTAGGCGGCAAAGCCAGCTTGTAGGCTACTTCTCAAATGCGCTGAAGTACTTGATATGGTCCGTATAATTTTGGAGATAGTTTCTAACAACCCTTGTCTTTGAGTGATGTTTTCTTATATGGTTGCAGCCTCAAAAAGACCTGATTCCCTTCTTGAAATTGGTGCTCTGAGCGATGCTAGTCTACCTATTGCTTCATGCAGTTTTGAGCTTGATGAAGATTCTCTCTACGATGGGCGAGCATGGTTGCGCGGTTTTGTAGGAGTTGATCCACTGCTTGTACCTTTGATCACCCCTTGATATAAGAAGTAGGAGAAGGAGGGAGTTGACCATATGCTACTTCATAGGGAGTCATTTTGGTGGTGTCATGATAGTTGGTGTTATACAACCATTCAGCCAAAGGTAACCACTGTACCCAAAGATGTTGCTTTTCTGAAGTGAAACACCTAAGGTAGGTTTCCAAACATTTGTTGACGGCTTCAGTTTGACCATCTGTTTGTGGATGATAAGAAGTATTGAGTTTTAGTTGGGTGCCTTGTAGCCTGAAGAGTTCCTGCCAAAAATTACTGGTGAAGATGGGGTCGCGATCGGACACAATAGAAGTGGGCATGCCATGCAATTTGAAGATCTGATCCATGAAAGATTGAGCGACCAAAGTTGGTGTAAACGGGTGGGGTAGGGCATAGAAATGAGCATACTTCGAAAGTCTGTCCACAACCACCATGATGACTGACTTATTTCCTGACTTTGGAAGACCTGTAATGAAATCCATAGAAACCTCCGTCCATATTGCTACCGGGATAGGCAACGGTTGTAATGTGTCTGGTGCTTTGATGGTCTCCCCTTTGTGGCATTGACAGACATCGCATTCTGCTACAAAAGTAAGGATGTCCTTTTTCATGCCTATCCAAAAAAATGATCTTCTGGTGTGAGCATACGTCTTCTGAAAGCCTGAATGTCCTGCAATGGGGGATGAGTGCAATTCTACCAAAATGTGACTTTTGAGGGTGGATGTTGGTGATATTACGACTCTATCCCTGTAGCGAAGAATATCATCCTGCCATGAGTAGCCCTTGGTGGAATTTGGATCCACCTGCAATTGAGAAATGAGTTGGGAGAGCCCAGGATGTGAAAACCATTCCCTGCGAGCCTCTTCAATCCATTCTGGAATGGGAAGGGAAATTGCTAACGGGGTACTTCCCTCCTCAAATTAGCGAGATAATGCATCTCTTACACTATTTTCTTGTCCTTTCTTGTAAATTATCTCATAATCATATCCTAGCATTTTGGCGAGCCATTTATTTTGTTGTGGGGAGGATAGGAGTTGCTCCAAAAAATATTTAAGACTGTGATGGTCTGTGCGGATTTGGAAACGTCACCCCACTAAGTAAGGTCGCCAGGTCTCTACTGCATGTAAAATGGCCCTCATTTCCTTCTCATAGGTAGATTGGACCAGATTCTTCCCACTTAGTTGTTGGCTTGTGAAGGACAAAGGTTGCCCTTCTTGCATTAAGTCTACCCCAGTACCTGTACCCGAAGCATCACATTCAATGACAAAATATTTGGTGAAGTCAGGAAGTGCTAAGACTGGAGTGGAACACGTGGCATTTTTGAGAGCTTTAAATGCCTGTTGTGCATCCTCATTCTAGAAGAATGAATTTTTCTTCAGGAGTTGAGTGAGGGGCTTTGCTATGGAACCATAATTGCAGAAAAATTTGTGATAATAGCCTATAAGACCCAAAAATCCTCTCAAGCTCTTCAAGGTCTTAGGTTGAGGCCAATCCTACATTGCCTGGATCTTTTTGGGGTCTACCTTGACACCTTCACGCCCCACAATGTGGCCCAAATACTCAACTTCTTCCATGCCAAACGAACACTTGGACATATTAACAAATAATTTATGCTTGCGGAGCAGTTGCAAGAGTAGATCTACATATTGAAGATGTGCGGCCCAAGCGCAACTATAGATGAGGATGTCATCGAAGAAGACAAGGAAAAATTTCCTGAGATATGGTTTGAGAAGGTGGTTCATAAGGCTCTGAAAAGTAGATGTGGCATTACAAAGACTGAATGGCATGACCAGGAACTCATAATGGCCTTCATGAGTTCGGAAAGCAATCTTTTGAATGTCGACTTCCTTCATGCGAATTTGGTGGTAGCCTGAGCGAAGATCCAACTTAGTGAAGAATTGAGCCCCATTAAGTTCATCCAGAAAATCATCAACCACCAGGATGGGAAATTTATCTTTGACTATCAACTTATTGAGGGCCCTGAAGTCTGGACACATCTGCCACTCCCCATCTTTCTTGAGCACCATGACCACCGATGATAAATAAGGAATAATGCTGGGACGAATGACAACTGCTTCCAAAGGTTCCTTGATTATCTTTTCTATTTCATTCTTCTGGGTGAACGGATATCTGTGTGGGCACACATTTCGGGGTTGGGCCCTTGGAACCAAGGTTATGTTATGATCATGTTCCCCTCTCGAGGGTGGAAGCTCATGAGGCTTGTCAAACACCAGCAGATGGTTATCTGTTGCATCTCAGGATGAATCGGCAGAGACTTGGTTTCGACTGCCTGGATGGCATGAAATTGAGCGATAACTCCATGATGGCCCTTTTTTAGCAATTTTTCCATCCTACGTGAGCTGATGATAGAGGGAGCTCCCGCATGGAGTCCACGGAGGGTATGTGTGGAGTTGTTCTGCTTAAAACTCATATATAACTCTTGGAAATCCATTGTGATTGGCCCAAGGGTGCGAAGCCATTCAGCACCGAGGACAATGTCACACCCTCCCATGTGTATGGCAAAAATGTGGGTCTTCAACTGATAATCCCCCATTTGAAGTTTGACATTTTCACAGCGGTCTTCACATTTCATTATGCCACCATTCGCAATTTGGACTTGGAAGTTAGAAACTACTCGTACAAAACAATGCACTGCTTCCGCGACTTTTTGATGGATGAAATTATGTGTACTTCCACTATCAATCAAGACTACTACTGGGCAATGTTTAATAAAACCTCTAATTTTGAGATTTTGAGGTGAAGAAATCTCGGCCAAAGCATGCAGCGAAATAACGGGTTCATCAGGGACATTGTCCTTTTGGTTGTCCTCTTCTACCACCTCATGTTCCTCCAATGGTGGATCTTCCTCCGATGAGCTGTAATCAGTGGCATCAATTTGAAAAAATTTGGGCTCCTTGTATTTATGACCTGGGGAGTATTTTTCATCACAATAGTAACATAATCCTTGCTTTCTTCTTTCAGCCATTTATGCAGGTGACACCTTTTAAACCTTAAGTGTTTGAGTCGTGCTGTGAGCCTGTGGGGGGCGACCCTTAGCGGTGAAATTTGAGTGACTGTACTGGGCTACTAATGCACGTTCCACGTTACGAGCTACTTTGCAAGCCTCTGTCCATGTGGGAGGGTGGTGCAGTAGGACGTGGTCTTTTATGGCTTCTTTAAGACCGTTGATAAAACATTCCGTGTAGAACACATCTGAGAGACCCCTAGTGTGGAAGACTAAGGCTTCAAAGGCCGTAACATATTCATCCACTGTGCTAGTCTGTCGGAGCTTAGTAAGACGACCCAAAAAAGAAGATTCCTGGTCAAAGCGGTCTGTAAGAACTTTTTTGAAGGTAGTCCAAGTCACAAAAGTTCCATTGCAACGTTGATGCCATTCCCACCATTTCCACCTTTCATTGTCCAAGTATGTGCTCCCCACCATAAGCTGAGTCTCATTATCTAAGATGTTATTCAGATTGAAATACTACTCCATTTGTGCTATCCATGCTGCCAGGTGAGAACCATCAAATTTATGCATATCCAACTTGGGAGGTCGCGGACGGGATTGTTGGTGGGGGCCCCAGAGGTGAAGAGAGTGGCTAGACTCCCCCTCACTGTGTCCATTGCCAATATACACCTCCTCATGGGCTTCCTCCTTTCCCTTCGGGATTATGCTAGTTAGTCTGTCAAGCTGAAGTTGAAGGGATTGCAAGGTTTGTTCAAGTTTTTCCATCCTCTCATTGGCCATAGCTTGAGCTCTAGTTTCTACCATGCATCGACCTGATGTTCTTGAAATTTGGGACCGCCCAAAAAAAAATTTCGCTAAGAATTGAATGGTACCACCATGCTCAGTTCATCATCCTGATTCTGATGGGATAGATCACCAATAAGTGCCCAGTAACTGAATCCTCAAAATGTCAATGCTACCAAAAGTCCTACAAAAATCATGCCCCGGTATAGGAACCCCACACAATTACTCAGATTCGGTGGATCTGAGAGATCTGAATGGCAGATCAGATAGCTCTGAGCGGCGGAACAGATTGCTACTGTGGATCTGATGGATCTAATAGATCGTAACTGTGAGACTGATGTCTGCTGCTACTGCACCCCTTTGCGCGAGTGAATCTGGCAGAGATGATGCATGATCCTAAGATAGAAAAGGGAACTATGGTCTCGAGGAGTGTCAAGTGCTACAGATCGCAATATACATAAGGGTCTGATAGTAGTACTTGGCCCAATGTGTCAAGGCTCTAACTAAGGAGGATCAACCGTACCCTTAGCCGTACAACCCGACTACCCTATCCTACGGGCGAGTAATCTCTCTGAGTGTTGTTCTCGGTGTACTGTAGCAGCAAGACGGCCGACGGTTTATCTATGGCAAGGTTGCAGAGGAGCTAAGGGGCTTCCGATATACCCAAAGGTACTTGGAAGACAGTCTGTACGTGGTTTTGTCTAATGTGCTACTACTCAAAGGGGTACCCAAAGGGTTTCAAGGGAGTCCAACAAGCGTGACCACCTCTTTTATTTCCTGCGTGCATGCCTCCCCAAAGCCACAGGTTTATGCGCTCAACAACAGATCCCATGGTTTAAAGACGTTGGAACATGTCTCTAGCCAAAAACAAAAAATTGCTAAGAAATGGAGATCCCACCGGCCCTCGAAAGTGCTCTGATACCACTTGTTATGCTCTTAACCTGCAAAAAAGATACCCAAATACAAAATATGTGAAGAAAGATACCCAAAACATAGAATACTGAGAGACAACAGCAAATATTTTATTATTCAGAAAGCAATGTTCACTGGCCTCTTAGAGGGGGCAACCTCCAATAATGCAGAGCTCGATACAAAATAAGACACGATGCTCCTCACAGGGAGTCTCTATCCTTTACATATGACTCATACATGCAATACGATGGATCAATACCATGGGTTTTATTAATACCATCTATCTAATACCATGGCCCATTTGCAACTAACTGTGGTCCCATCATTAATTGCGGGTTAACCACTTACAATTATTAATATGGGCTTTATTGACTCTTTACTATGACTCGATCCTACTACATAAATAGTGCGGTTAGGGTGGGACCCTAACACAAAGTGGGCTCTCTCTGACAATCTAATCACTAAGCTTAACAACTAGTTGTGTCTTCAAACAATCGTTAGATCTTCAGTAGGGTATCTTTTATTTTGAGTGTGGTTGTGGGGATGAAATGCATAATATATTGGGAAATGTATACAACCAATCAATTTTGAGATATAGATACCAATATCTTTACTTTATGAATCAAGAGAGACACATGAAGGCTAAATGACAAATTGTAAACATATCAAACATAATATGGATGGTAGTATAAAAAGAAAACAATATACTATAGCAACACATCAAACATCAATCCTGGAAGATTTAGGAGAAATAATGCATATTCTTAAACCATATGAACCAAAGCACTAACTAATGAATTCTATCACATAATCTCATTTAAACATCAAGAGATAGTTTTGGGACAAGGTTCCTTGGGGTAAATTTTGTAATCATTTTTGTTAATTATGTAAATTCTCTACATTTTGAGGAGTGAAGCGTGAAGGTCATAAGAGTCATAGGGACTTTAGTACCATAATTTGGTAGAAGTTAGGATGTTTTGTGACCTACCCATGGTTCGCAAACCATGGTACTATAATGGAAGAAACTATATAAATAAATCATAGTGAGTCATAGGAGGTCACAAAGTCATTTAAGATCATTGTATGGGAAAGTAGTATGTTTTTTGTACTTAGGTGAAGGGGAAGGCTCCTATAGCTATGTGCGCAGAGACCTTGGTAAGTCTGCAAGTTGACTGTGTGGGCCCCTGTAGCTGTGTATGCAATGAAGAAGATTCTTTAAGAGAAGGATTATATCTAATAGACTAACATCAAGAGATAGTGTTAGGACAGGGTCCCTTGGGGTGAATTTTGTAATCGTTTTTGTTAATTATGTAAATTCTCTACATGTTGAGGAGTGAAGTGCGAAGGTCATAGGAGTCAAAGGGACTTTAGTCCCCTAGTTTGGTAGAAGTCAGGATGTTTTGTGACCGCCCATGGTTCGCGAACCATGGTATTGTAATGGAAGAAACTATATAAAGAATTCATAGTGAGTCATAGGAGGTCAAATAGTCATTTAAGATCATTATATGGGCAAGTATTTTGCCTTTTGTACTAAGGAGAAGGGGAAGGCTCCTACAGCTATGTGCGCAGAGACCTTTGTAAGTCTACAAGCTGAGTTTGTGGGCCCCTGCATCTATGTGCTCAGGGAAGAGGATTCTGTAAGAGAAGGATTATATCTAATAGACTATTTGGAGTAGTAATTATGTATTTGTGCCTCTGTATTTACTTATGAAACTTATGTTTATTCACTCTATTTTCTACATTTTTCTGAAGAAACACTTAATAAATACGCGAAAGTGGTAGAGATGCATTCTTACTTGATATTATGAATGTTTAAAGTATTCCGTGAAGGGTTAGATTCTGTTTTTTGTAACTTACTATGATTTCTTCATTTTAAGGGTTATGCTTTGCGAATGTCGGGATAAATCACTAGAAGTAAAAAATACCCATCACATAGACCTCTAGATGCAGAAACCTGGTTCTGTCATCCCCCAATATTGTTTTGGTTAAGACTGCAACCTGCACTACGCAGGTTAAGGTCAAAAGGGCCAATAGTTTAGGGTTTTGTTGGTTGGCACAACTAGCTTTGAACCTTAGTCAGGATTCCTTAAGCCAAAAAATGGTTTTGTTATCGGGTCCAGGATCAGTCTGAGGAATGTGTGATGTTGAATAAATGGTTTCCAACTAAGAAATAAATCGATAAATGAATAGATCGGAAGTGGCATGAATTTGCAACTCAGGAAAACAAGAATATGTGCCTATCAAAGGAAGAGTGGTTGAATAGATATCGATATACAGACAAACACGAGATCTTATTATGCTCTTTTCTATGCGAATTACACCAGTGGTTGTCTAAATTGGTGAAGAACCAAGGTACGTGGAAATTGGATAACCCTATTGTGTGGAATCCAAAGTTGATAAGGCATCTGGAAGCTTCAGAAAACAAGATCGCAAGGGCTGTGGATTACTAGATCGATAGAATTTTAGGTGGATTCATCACTGAGTTCACGATTGATATATCTGTATCTTATAGCGAAGCTGAATGCCACTTTTTCAAAGGAGCAAGAGGTAAGTATTTGAAATCCCTGAAGACTTGGATTAAAATGTTATTGAATAAGAAAATGGTTATTCCATTAAATTAATGTTTAGAAGAGATTCAGGTGATGAATATAGTCCTCTATTACGAGTGTCTAACAGTGACGAAGAAAGTAGTATTCTCAGGACACCACTAGGTGTGCTATAGTTAGTACGATAGGGTATCACGGGGATACCACATTCATCCACTCCACCTCCACCATCACCTTCACCTCACACAACTACACCTACACCTCCACCTCCACCTCCACCTCCACCTCCACTTCCACCTCCATTATTCAACATGCCCAACACAATGAAGATGCCAATATTCATGGGTTTGGGAACAAAATACCTTGAATAGTTTTGGTTTGTAGCAGATGTTGTGTGGAAGTCACAGCAGGTTACAGATGATGATTTGAAGAAAGTGTAGCTAGTTACAACAATACAAGATAGAGCACTAAGTTGGTACATTAAGTATTATTCGACGCATCCAAATGTAACATTGTACGAGACGAATAAGACACTCAATAGTGAATTCATGGAGCCTAAGTCACAAGATCAGTCAGTAACTGAGATCAAAGAAATCCATCACAAGGTAAATGAGTCCACGTGGGACTTTGATCAGAGGTTTAAATGTTTTTTGCAATAAGCTCATATGCATGGATGATCAACATAGGGATTTGTACATTAATTTTTTGTTACCCATCTAAGATTGCCTCTTTCACAGCAAAACATTGGCACGTAGGTTGAAGCATTATAGATTTCTATGAGATTGGAAGCTTTGACATTCAAGATACAAATCTCAGGGTGGAACAGATTCAGTCACAATTGGCTATCTTACCTATGGAGTTGTAGAGCCTCAAAAATGGAAAGAAGCTATAGACTAAGGTTCACACAAATGTTTGGTGCTTGAAATTCAAAGGCCATGGACATGATAAGGACCGTTTCCTGGTATATTAGAATTATCTTATTAGGGGAGGCCCTATCCCCATGAAGCCATAAAATATCACTGGGCCAAGCACGGGAGTAGCACCATGGTCCTCTATTTGTTAGGTTATAGGATAGTAAGCAAAAAATAAATGCCATCTACTACAAAAGTTTGTACAGACCCCCCATTGGTTTTTTTCCAATTTTTGCAAATTTGTAGGTCATGATGAGCACCATTATCAAAGTTATGAATTGATGATGGATAAAACCCCTATGTATAGAATGCAGTCAGAAACGCGTCCTCAACAACATCAGGGAACAACTAGGGAGCGTGGGGGATTCCAAGGCTAAGGAAGAAGGAGAGGAGAAGGAAGGGGTCATGGTCATGTCATATGTTACAATTATGGGGAAGTGGGTCATTTTGCACGTGATTATCAGAATCCAATACACCCTTCCTGTCGATATTGTCGACAGTTTGACCATGTTATAGAATATTTCCTAGTGCTTATCGCAAACATGTAAGAAAAGAATACTCAGACTCAGAAACCTACTTAGAACATCCAGATGATGAGAATTGAAACACACAAAGAAGGCCCTAGTGTTAATATTGTCACGCGAAGTGGCATAGCTACTAGGGAAGATAAAGGGAAGAAACCAGAGGAGAATATGTGGGTTTGCAAGGCTACTGATAAGGAGACGAGATTCGATGTAAACAAGGAAAAGGAAATGTTTACGGAAGCAAAAAGGAGCTTCATAAATGAAGGATCTTCTACATCAAGGACTCAAAACCTAGGAAAGCTTGAAGATACTAGTGTTGTGCAAGAGGAAGAGCCCTCCTTACTAGCATCAATTTTTAAAACATGCATGAAACTCCTAAGGGATAAGAAGGAAGTAGAAGGACTGCAATAATTGATATATAATTGCAATGGTAAGAATAAGCCTCTACCAGAACAATGTGCAATACATAAGGTGGGAAAAAGTAATAAAATAATTGGTCGCAAAATGAGATAAACTGCCCAGAGTAGAGAATATGAAATGGACTAGGTAACTCTTGATTTAGGGTGTGATGCAAATGTTATGCGAAATCAGACCTTGGAAAGGATGGGAATATTAGCGCTAGAGTGGTCCCTGATCCAGCTAAGAATGGCCAATCAACTGAAGATTATTCCTATGGGGTGCCTACATGGAGTGACTATGGATATTGAAGGGGAACACACCATAGTTGAATTTGAAGTAATTGAAATAGTGGACAATAGTAACCCACATCCATAACTACTTCGAATTGATTGGGAATTTGGCTTGAACACAGTCATCAATATGAAGAAGTGAAGTATGAAATTTGAAAATAAAGAAATAAGGGTAATTGTGCCATTAGATCCAAATGGAATGTGATATACTAAACTAATCTGCGATTATGGGGAAGACGAGGACATTGACCAAATCTATAAGCTGAATGCATGGGATGAATATTTGATCAACCCTACTGTGGATGGATCAATAACATGGGAGAAGGACAACTCCTGTAAGTCAGATTTTGATGAGGAGCTGAAGCACTAACAGAACCAATTGCATGAAGTATCATCGTTGCACTGCAATGGGCTTACCAGATTGCTATGATGTATATCCACCAAGGTACACAATTTACCGTATTATGATGGCTTAGAGGATATAGATATATTTCTCAATAAATTTGAAAGGGATGTACCAAAGGAACATCAGTTCCAAGCACTAGACATTGTGTTGTGAGCTACACATACCCGTTGGTGGGGTACGCATAAGAACAGTTTTGAAAATTGGAAGGAGTATCGAAGAATGATGAATTTGAGGTTTGGGTATGCTAATACTTGCATTGCGGAGAAATACATAGGGAAGGACGATATGCATGAGCACTTAGCTCATTAGATTTAAGTGTGGGGAGAAGAACCGCAACCGGAGTGGGTTCATATCTTCTACCACACTTTGGATACAATCCCAATGAACTGGTATCTGGAAATGGAGTTATGACATAGGACTGCAGAATGGGATGTTATGAAAGAAAGTTTTCTATTAACTTTTAGCTTTGAAGATGGGTTTACATCTATAGATGAAGCACTACAAATGATCAAAGCTGATATATTCAAAATTCCATGAGAACTAGTTGAATGGTACAACCATATTGGGGTATGTAGCTACGGCACACCCTCATATGCTACAACGTGACCACGGAGGATGGTGAAGAAGATACTAGGAACATCGACATTCGTGAGTCTAAAGGATAGTAGGAAGTCAAGGGACCTAAGGTAGAAATCACTGATATATGAGAGCCTTTAAAGACCAAGCAAGTTAATATTGGATTGGAAGCGCAACCGAAGTTCGCGAACATAGGTGACTATTTGGACAAAGATATAATAGATAAGGTCACATAGCTATTGCGAGAGTACCAAGACTTGTTTCTCACCGATTTATCTGATCTAAAATGGATAGTAGGGGATCTAGGAGTCATGAAGATCACTTTGAAGCCAGATACAAAGCCGGTGAAACAACGCCCCTACCGATTAAATCCTAAGTATAAGGAAAAATCACGCAAGGAATTGGATAAAATTATTTAAGTCAGGATCATAGAACCTATCGAGGAATCGAACTGGGTTTTTCCCATGGTGGTTGAAGAAAAGAAAAGCCAGGGTGAAATTTGGATTTTCATAGACTTAAGGAAATTGAATGATGCGTGTTTCCACGATCCATTCCCTATGTCATTCATGGATGAGGTACTAGAGAATGTTGGAGGACAGGAAGGCTATTTGTTCACAGATGGATTCTCAGGGTACCATCAAATCAAGATTGCACTAGAGGACTAGAGTAAGACCACTTTTACGACTGAGTGGGGTTTTTTTTAGTATACAGTAATGCCTTTCAGGCTTAAGAATTCCACTGCAATTTTCTTTAGGCTGGTAATTGCAACCTTCAAGGAATTTATCCATAAATTTATGGAGGTCTACTTCGATGGATAGATAATATTCAAGTTATTAATGTGACATGTTGCTAGTCTATGGCTCATGTTGGATACTTATCAAAATCAACAGATATCCCTTAATTTGAATATATGCATATTTTGTGTACCCTACAGGATACTCTTGGGAAATGTTGTTTGCAAGCAGGGATTGAGGCTATACCCTGCGAAAATTGTAGTAATATTGAACTTGCAAGCCCCGAAGAATGTTAAGAAACTATGCACAACATTGGGCCATACAGGATATTATAGGAAGTTAATCAAAGCATACGTGAAAATCACTATGCCCATGGAAAAATTATTGAAGAAGGATGCGACGTTTTGCTTGGACAAGGATTTCCAAAAGGGTTTAGATGTTTAAGGAGAAAATGGTCACCACACCCATTTTAGTGTTCCTCGATTGGAATAAGTTCCACTTTCATGTATATGATTCCTACATCGCACTAGGAGTTGTGCTAACCCAACCAGGCGAAGGAAATATCGACCATCCAATCACATTTGCAAGTAGAAATTTGT
Source organism: Pinus tabuliformis (assembly GCA_031772625.1). Taxonomy (NCBI): domain Eukaryota; kingdom Viridiplantae; phylum Streptophyta; class Pinopsida; order Pinales; family Pinaceae; genus Pinus; species Pinus tabuliformis. The sequence goes on from CM062813.1 coordinate 95,106,062, forward strand.
CTAAGGCGGAAAATAACTATTAAACCACAGAGTACGAAGGTTTAGAAATGGTGTATGAACTACAAAAATTCATGTATTATCTATTGGGTGCACACTTAAAGATGTATACAAATCATTCTTCTCTGAAATACTTGGTCAAAAAGCCTGTGTTGGGGGGGAATATTTGAAGATGGTTGCTTATTTTCTAGCAATATGATTTCGAAGTAATTGTGAATCCAAGGCTCTTGAATGCTGGTCCGTATCACCTATCACGAATAGAGAATGGGGATGAGCCTACAAGTCTGAAGGACAAGTTACCAGATGCACAAATCTTCATTGTTCACGTCGCAAATGATCATTTCATAGATATAATTCAATTATTGTCTACAAGTACAGCTCGTGAAGGGTATTCGACACAACAGAAGAAGGAATTAGTGGTTTGAGATGCAAATTTCTGTATTATCATTTGACATCTATATAAAATGGGATTTGATGAAATATTGCATAGGTATGTTCTGGAGTATGAACAGAAAAGTATCCTTGCAGAAGGAAATTGAGGAGTATAAGGAAGACATTATGCACAAAGAGAAATTATGCATAAGATCCTACGCATAGGACTTTGGTGGCCGACTGTGCATAAGGACTCCAAAATATATTGCAGGGCATCCTATGTGTGCCAAAGGATGGGGAGACCATCGCGAAGAGATGAATATTGAATGAATCTGCAAGTGACGTTGCAATCGTTTCATAAGTGGGAAATATACTTTGTGGGACCAATACAGCCACTAAGGAAGAAGATAGAGGCCAGATATATCATTACTACAACTAAATACTTAACCAAGAGGGTGGAGGCATAACTTGTGAAAGATTATAGCACTTCTTCTATCATGAACTTTATCTTTGAATATATCTTGTCTTGGTTTGGTTGTCCTAAGATTTTGATGAGTGATCAGGGCACACACTTCTTGAATGAAACAATTACTGCATTGCTTGAGAATTACATATATATCATCAGAAGAGTACACCTTATCACCCTTAAGAAAATGGCATAGTAGAAGCCTTCAACAAAATTTTGGAAAGCACTTTAACGAGGATTTGCAATGTGAAGTGAAATGACTAGGATGTGTGCATACTAGGGGTCCTCTGGGCGTACAAAACAACCTACAAGAAGTTGATAAGAAAAAAACCATTTGGACTGGTATATGGGAAAGAGGCTATAATTCCCATGGAATACATAGTACCAAGATTATGGATTACAACAGTTATAGACATGGTTGGTCACAATACCATGGAGGAATGAGTTGCACAACTCGTTTAGTTGGAGGAGGATTTCTTATTGGTTGCATTTCATTAGCAGGTGCAGAAAGATCATGAAAAGGAATGACATGATCGCCATATCAAACAACACACTTTCAAGATCGAAGGTTTAATGTTTCTATATGACAGTAAGTTCACAAATTTCCTGGGAAAATTTCAAATGCATTGGTTGGGACCATATGTTGTGAAGCAAATTACAGATGGAGGCGTAGTTCAACTCGTGAAGCTAAATCGGGAATTATTTATGGGAAAACTCAATGGGATTTGATTGAAGATGTATAGGGGTGATCCTTCCTTTGTGCAATGACTATATGATTACAGGATAGACTTAGTATTCTAGGCAGCTACAAGAAAGTACGTGACTATAAACTACACTGCCTAAAACTTTAAAAGGTGAAGTGAAGGGATTGCGCTATAAGTCGAAGGATGGCACCTAAGGGAGCTGCCCCGAAGGAGTTGCGCTAGGTGGGTGGGTCCCATGCATCATGGCTAAAAAATGACCCATTGGATGCACTGTAGCTTATATGATGGTGATATTTTCATTGAAAGGAGTGGGCGAAAATAATTTATGGAGAATATATTTGGAAATGCGCTGCCAATTTTTCATTAATGACAAAGAATTGGAGGGAACATTTGGATTTGAATTCGAATTGGTTTATACATATGTCATATCGCTCCGCATTCAAACACTTTTCTTCCTAAGAGTTTGCCTTTTTTTTTTTTGCCTTGCTTTGCACCAAGTAATGTGTTGTATGTCTGAGACAAATTGGGAGGAACATATTTCACGACCAGAGTTTACAAACTTACCTAATTGGAACCGTAAGATATTCCTGGAGAGAATGACTACAACTCGTCCTGAGATGGAGCCAACCCCACCTGAGACATCGAAGACCCAACCTATAACTACAAGATTGCCTACTACAATGCCTAGGTGACCCAGGCCTAATCTAATTATTTCTATGAAGTAGAATAAACCTCAGCAAGCACTAGTGCGACAATCACTATGGAAAAATCTGACAAAAATCCACCACAAGGGAAAGATCGATAAGTCCAAATAGCCGATAGAGCCACTGAACCTGGATGTGGAATAATTGTGCAAGGGCATAGAGGAGATTGATGCAGTGGAGGCTGAGCCAATAACTCAGCTTGAAGTACATACCACCCATAAAATCCACCACAAAGGTGCCCAAAAACCAGGATTCCATGAAGTTCATGGTCTCTACGCCTTTGCTGCCAGAGAATGTGTTGTTTGAGGGACCGTTGCTGGCATGAATACCAAATTTGAAAATGGATGATTGGGACCTAGGGGACCATGAGAAGCTTCCACATTTGGCACTGAGTAAGTACCTCAAGAAGGTCTACTATGAAGAGTCAGATGTCACGTGCCTTGAACCAATGAGTTGGGTGGCTAGAGTTGGGGGCACCGAGGCTCCTAAACATGTTGTGGGTGTCGCACTTCTGTCACACAATTATTAAAGCAGTACAATGGGTCCCTTTGGTTGGGAGAACCCATCCCAATCACAGACATGTTGATCCACCGCATAACATGCTTTTCATCCTAAGGAGTGGACCTTGTGGAGGCTTTTGTAGGAAAGTCACGAGAGAAGAAGTTGATAGACCAAATGAAGGGTGAATTTGGTCTGGTGAAGAAGTCATGCTGATATTCCATTCAGACCATATCAGATGGTGTGGTTCAGTTTTTTGCACAGATCTTATCTGGTAAAATCATGAGAAAGTGTCATGCAGATGAAGTAAAAGCATCGGTTGTCTCTTGGGCTATGCAGTGTGTGAAAGGAGTCTAGTATAACTAGGTGCAATATCTATGTAAATTTTTTATGGAGAACTGTAGGGAGGCCTGGGATGAGGGAAAGGCATTCCACTATGCCTTGGTTTTACAGTTGATCACTTTAGTGGTGTGGAGGATGCTAGAAGAGAGAAAATTCCCTCAAAAGGACTTGGACCTACAGGAGGCAGCGAAGTTCTCTTCGTTATGGGCTACTAAAGACCCCGCACGCATAATGGAGACAAATATATTCTAGGTGTGGTTTGAGACATAACTACAGATGGTGATCAACCAGCGGCCAAGGTTATCACCTACTTTTCATGTGCAGTATGCTAATATCATTGTTTTTAATGTATATTTCCATAGTCTACACATTCGTGCAAAGAGGGATGCCCAAAGCATATGGCACAAGTTGCCTTACTTGGATGCCGAGGAAGATATAGTAAGGGTTATCCGCAAGTGTCCAAGTGACTAGCTCACCACTTCTGATGATGGTGCAAGAACTAGTACAACTGTTGAAGGTTCAGAAATGCAGACCATGGTAGCAAAAAAGAAGAAGGAAGCATAGAAAGATTCACTGGAGAAAAGGATACGTAGAAGAAAGAAGCTATTGCAAGGGAGAAAGAAATGGTGGTCAAGGAAAACATAGAAGCGTAGGAAAAGGCTACGTCACAGGCCACCATTGATGTCAACGATTCAGACACCGAGCACACACATGTAAACAAATAAAATGAGGTGGAAGAAGAATGGGGCGCAGAGTTGGAGTCCCCCTTTGTTGTCAAGAAGCGGAAGAAGACGACTTCCACATAGCTGCCCAAGAAACAAAAGTTTGATCAAGCAGCAGGTGCAATGCCTATGGTCCTCACAGAGGGTGACCTAGATGAAATTGGTGATGTGGTCCACTATCCATAATGGATCTGATGAGTCACTTCAAAGTGTAGTACCAACAAACATTAGGGAAGTTATAGTAGGGCTTGCAAGATTTCCAGGTCCAAATAGGCCTTCTTCTAGTGTGCGTTGGATTAGGTTAGGTTAGGTTAGATTAAGGATAGGCTATGGTAAGTTTTGGTTACGTTAAGGTTAAGGCTAGGTTAAGGTTAAGTTAAGGATAAGGTAAGGTTTAGGTTTGGTTAGATTTGGTTAAAGTTGAGGTTAAGTTAACCTTAGCTTAGATTAAGGTTAAGGTTTGGTTAGGTTTAAGGTTAAGGATAAGGGTAGGTTAGGTTAGGTTAAGGTTAAGGTTAGATTATGTTATGGTTAAGGTTAAGGCTTAGGTTAAGGCTTAGGTTAGGTTAGGTTAAATATAGGTTAGATTAGGGATAAGTTTAGGTGACGTTAAGGTTAAGGTTATGTGAAGGATAAGTTAATGTTAGGGTTAAGGCTAGGTTAATGTTAGGTTAAGGTTAAGTTTAAGTTAAGTTTAAGGTTATGTTAGGTTAGGATTAAGGTTAGGTCAAGTTAATGTTAGTTTAAGGTTAAGGTTGTGTTAGGTTAGAGTTAAGGTTAGGGTAGGGTTAGGTTAGGTTAATGATAGATTAAGTTAGGGTTAAGGTTAGGTGAGTGTTATGTTAAGGTTAAGGTTTTGTTAGCTTAGGTTAAGTTAAGTTTAGATTAAGGTTAATTTTAGGTTTGCTTAGGTTAGGTTGAGGTTATATTTAGTTAACGCTAAGGTTATATTAAGGTTAGGTTAGGGTTAGGGTTAGGTTAAGGTTAAAGTTAAGGTTAAGGTTAAGCTTAGGTTAACGTTAAGCTTAGGCTAGTTTAAGTTGTGGGATTAAGGTTATGGTTAGGTTAAGGTCGGGTTATGTTAGTTTGGAGTTAGTTTATGTTAGGTTAAGGATCAGTTAGGTTAACCTAACCTAAACTAACATTAACCCTAAACTAAACTAACCTTAACCCTAACCTAACCTAACCCTAACCCTAACCTACCCTAACCCTAACCCTAACCTAATCTAATGTTAACCTAACCTTAAACTTAAAATTAACCTTAACCTAACCTTAATCGGTTATCACTCAAAAATATCCTCTTAGTTGTGAAAGAGGAAGTCCTAAGATAACATTTTCAAGCCAGGATTGTATATTTAAGGCTAGCCTCCTCAATCCAGAGTGGGCTCTCTCTGACAATCTAATAACTAAGCTTAACAAACAATCGCTAGATCTTTAGTAGGGTTTTTATTTTATTTTGAGGGTGGTGGTTGGGATGAAATGAGTAATATATTGGGAAATGTAGTCAACCAAACAATTTTTATATGTAGATACTAAGATATTTACTGTATGAATCAAGAGAGAGATAGGAAGGCTAAATGAAAAATTGTAAACATATCAAACATAATATGAATGATAGTAGAAAAATAAAAAAATCCATTATAGTGGCACATTAAACATCAATCCTAGAATATTTAGGAGAAATAGAGTATATTCTTAAACCATATGAACCAAAGCATTTACTAATGAATTCTATCAAATAATCTCATTTGAACGTCGGGGGATAGTGTTGGGACAAGGTCCCCTGGGGTAAATTTTGTAATCATCTTTGTTAATTATGTAAAGTCTCTGCATGTTAAGGAGAAAAGTGCGAAGGTCATATGAGTCAAAGGGACTTTATTCCCTTAGATTATTAGAATTCAAGATGTTTTGTGGCCCGCCATTGGTTCACAAACTATGGTATTGTAATGGAATAAATTATATAAAGAAATCATAGTGAGTCATAGGAGGTCAGAAAGTCATTGAAGATCATTATATGTACAAGTAGTCCGTTTTTTGTACTTAGATGAAGGGGAAGGCTCCTGCAGCTATGTGTGCGGGCCCTTGTATCTATGTGTGTAGGGAAGAAGAGTCTGTAATAGAAGGATTATATCTAATAAAGCCTATTTTGGAGCAGTAATTGTGTATCTGTACCTCTGTATTTACTTATGTAACTTATGTGTATTCGCTCCATTTTCTGCATTTATTTGAAGAGACACTTAATATATGCACTAAAGTGGTAGATCTACATGCTTAATTGTTATTATGAATTTTTAAATTATTCCATGATGGGTTATATTTTTTTTTCTGTAAGTTACTTTTATTTATGCATTTTAAGGGTTAGGGTTTGCAAAGGTCAAGATAAATCCTTAGAAGTAAAGAAAACCCAACACACAGACCTCTGAATGCAGAAACTTGGTTCTGTCATCCCCTAATACTGCTTTGGGTGAGACTGCAACCTACACTACAAAGGATTTTTCCAAAAGGGCCATCATTTTAGGGTTTTATTGGTTGGTGCAGCTAACTCTGAACCTGGGTCACGACCCCTCAAGGAAACATATAAAGCTAAATGATATCACATAGAAAGGAAACTATCACAGTAGAAGAACTGACTGAGCATACCATCACAGGAATCTCTATATCATGAACATAATCTCATAGTCTTCTTGGTACTTAAAAATTAACAAATTGATCATACAATGCAAAAAATACTATTTTTCTTTCCATAATCCAACCCTCCTTTATTTTTCATTCATTATATAGGAAAAATAAATAAATATGAGATACACAATGTTTGGGAAATATTAATTACAATAACCATTAATATCCAAAAGAAATGGATTTGAAAAACCTCTTCACTTATCTTTAGTATGATCCCCAAGTTGAATTTGATTAGATGGCCTTTAGTTGTTGACTTGGCATTTTTAAAGGAAACAAAATTTTGAAAAACATGGAAAAATAGGCCTCCAATATACATCCTAATATCTCAAACCATGATATATTTTAGAAAAATGAGGGAGATATTTGTTATGTGGTTCATTCCCTCAAAAAAATTGTTTTTGTTTTCTAAAATTCATCTCCATATATTAGGAGATTGCTTTTGAAAACATTGGCTAAAATAGGAAAAAACAAAATTAAAAAATATGAAAAATAGGCGTCAAAGAGTCCTTTGTATTTTCCAAACCATGATGCTAGGTAAAAATTAAATGAGGATTTTTTAAATTATTCTGTTACAAAAAAATATGTATTTTGGATTTTCAAAATTCCTTTTCACCTGTTTCAAAATTGCGCTTGAAGACAGTGACTAAGATAGGAAAAACAGAGTGTTACTCTTTCTCGTTCTTGCTGACCTTTTTACCAAAACCAGGAACCAGATGTGTGTGCCTACAATTTTCAAAAAAAAATGATGATATATGTTTTTATTTTACATATTCTTGTATTTTTTGCATTTCCTTTTTATTTTTATTTCATAAACCCTACTTTTTGTGTCTCTAACATGATTTTCTAGGTTTGTTGGAAATGACCTTTTTATAAAAAAAATCATTTTAGTGTTAGTTTTAAAACCTTCTCTAAGGCTTAGAAATCCCACCAAATTTCACATAAAAGTTTAATAACGGTAAATATTCTTCAAAAATGGTTTGGGATCTTGGAAAGTAGTTTCAAAGCTCATATTTTCAAAATTTTGTAGCGCGCTATGAAATATTTTCATAGCGCTCGCTATAGGCATTCGATCGACTCTGATTTTCTACAGTGTTGCTCAAAAACATAGGAATTATTAGATATATATTAAATAAAATCTTTTGAAATATTTTTAATTTTTATTCCATCCTTCCATAACTCTTTTTTTTAACATAGATCAATACCTAACCCTTCATTGTTTCTAAAGAAAGTTGTCAATTGATCATGAAAACATTTGGACCTCTTGGAAAGGTACAAACCTAGTGCTAAAAGATAGTGCCAATGGGGATATTGTCTCCCCAAAAGGAAGTAAGGAACATTCTGACCATGTGCCTAATCCATGGGATACTACTAAGCTTTACCCTACAACATGTAACCTGACTTGCAACTGAAACTAAACTAAAATCCATGGTGTACACTACTGCAAACTAAAAAAATTACGAAACTGAACTGAAAATTTTCTAAAATAAATGCTTGCTAGGATAAAATTATTACACACCATTATCTACACTTAGCTACTAAAAGCCTCTCCTCAATTAGATGATACGGAATTTCCAGTGCAACCAAGCAAGGATATGGCCACTCACTAGAGTTCTTCTCACACCTTCTTTGAGAAAATAGAAAATATTAGAAAGTAGAAACTCACTTTGATAACTTAATCCATAGTCTATAAGTATCACAAATTATTCCTCACTGATGTTCCTAATAGGTTGGAAAAATAATCTTGAAAATCATGCAAACTCACCTCTTATTGATTAGCAATAAGAGAAAGAAAAGCTCCATTCATAACTACTTGTTCTAGTTGTATACCTTGATTATTAAATTCATTCTCAAAAAACATGGCAACAAGTTTGTTCATTATTCACATCAGAAAAAACCTTTGTAAATTCTTGAACAAGTTTAGATATGACAGCCACATCATGTTCATTGAAAACATTCGAAATTAATCTTTCTTATCATTCAATGAGACTACTATCTTGTCCCTTAAAAATTTTCTATTTTGTCAAGTCCAAAGGCATAACATTATAGATAACTTCAGTGTCATCCAAGGTGTTTAAAAAATTCTTCCTTTCTTTAGTTTCTCTTGGTAGTTATAATTCACTATCATCGTGGCTGTTTTCACTACTTTATGTTTCCATAATTTCAATAAACTGATTTTCATAAGATAGAAATTAGGAAAATGATTGATATGAAGAACCATTGGATTGGTTATCATCAATAATGTTTTTATCACACGAAAACTAACCAACTAGTTGCACATCTTCAACCATTTGAAGAGAAAGAACATGAGTCTCTACCTTAAGTTGCTAATTAGTTTTGTTTTTTAGCCAGAGGACAAATTAGTGTTTGCTAGAAATTATCTTGTGTATGAAAAATAGCTCTCAATTTATGTCCATGGTGTTGAAAAAGGTTTTCATAAATAATCTCATTCATTTCTCCATCCATTAACTCTTCATCTCCAAATTCATTTTCAATTTATTGAATAAATTTCTCGAAATAGTCACAATAATTTCCAAACAATGATAATGATTGGTAACATCCTCTATAATTTTCATGGAATATTGTATTGAAATAGTTTAAGAAATACAAACTAGCAGGTTGTAACCCTTCATACCATGATCATGCATTTTCCTCTAAGGTTGCCATAAACATCTTCATCAAACAATCCTCATGAAATTTAACCCCAAGTTTATGTATATGCATATGAAACATGATTAAATTCAAAACCCCATCGTCTCCCTTTTTATCTTTAAATTTTGGCAGATTATTTTTCCAATCTATAAGAGGAATGTGGTTTGAAAAATGGGGAATATGTGCTCTATTCATAGGAACATACCTTATCATCTTATCTGATTTGGAAATTGGATCAAAACTTTAATCTTTGAGTTCTTTATTTGGTGGAATCACCATGAATGTTATTCTTTCTAGATTCTTGAACATGGAGTCTCTAGTGGTAAATTGAATTATGGACCCTACTGACAATGGAGTCACCAAGAAAAATTGAACAACCAATCCTGCTATATAATTTTTTGTTTTCTCTTAGAAATTAGATCTCATCAGTAAAAAATATTTTTATGGAAGATGTTCATTGTATTCCCCAGTATGGTCACCAAGATGTTATCACTTAGAGATATCCTTTTGGTTACGAAAGAGGAAGTCCTAACGTAACATTTTCAAACCAGGATTGTAGATTGAAGGCTATCCCCTTGAATAGAGAGAGAGCCCTCTCTGACAACCAAATAACTAAGATTATCAACTGGTTGTGTCTGCAAACAATGACTATATCTTCAGTAAGGTTTTTCAGATTTTGAGTTTGTTGGTTGGGATGAAACACGTAATCTATTGGGAAATGGAGTCAATAAATCAATTTTCAGATGTAGATACCAAGATCTTGACTGTATGAATCAAGAGAGACAGAGGCAAGATAGATGACAAACCGTAAACATATCAAATATCATATGAATGGTAGTGGAAAATGAAAACAATCCACTATAGTAGGGCATGAAACATGAATCCTACAATATTTAGGAGAAATAGTGGAGATGTTTAAACCATATGAACCAAATCATTAACTATAATGTATTTTGTCATATAATCTCATTTAAACACCAAAAGATAGAAGCTAAATGATATCACAAAGAAATGAAACTATCATAGTCAAATAATTACCTAGAATAACATCATAGGAATCATTGTTTGATGAGCATAATCCCCTAGTCCTCTTGGTACTTAAAAATTAACAAATTGATGACACATAGCAAAAAATACTATTTTTGTTTCCAAAATCCAACCCTTCTTCTTTCTTTTTCATTCGTTATATAAGAAAAATACATGAATCTGAGATCCACAATCTTTGGGAAAGTATTAATTAAAATAACCATCAAGATCCAAAATAAATTTATCTAAAAAACCTCTTGACCCATCTTTAGTCAGGTCCTCGAGTTGAATTTGATGAGGTGGCCTTCAGTTGTTGACTTGGCATTTTTATAAGAAACAAAATTTCGAAAAGTATGGAAAAAATAAGCATTCACAATACATCCAAATATCTAAAACCATGATATATTTTAGAAATTGGAGGGAAGTTTATTTTATTTGGTTAGTTCCCTCAACAAACCTTTTCTGGTTTTTCAAAATTGATATCCATATATTCAAAAACTACTTTTGAAAAAAGTGGCTAAAACAAGAAAAACAAAATTACAAAATCTCAAAAATAGGTTTCAAATATTCCTTTGTATTTTATAAACCATGATAGTTAGGTAAAACCTAAAAGATGTGTTTTAAAATTAGGATTTTACAAAAACAAATCTCTTTTGGATTTTTAAAATTCTTTTTCAATTGTTCGAAAAATGTGCTTGAAGACACTATCTAAAATTGGGAAAAACAAAGTGCTCCTATTTCTCCTTAATGTTGACTATTTGATTAGAAACATAGGAACTTGATTTATATGTCTGCAATCCAATAAAAACCTTGATGATATATGTTTTTATGTGCATCCTTATTTTTTTTAATAAACCCTAATTTATGTCTCTCTAACATGATTTTTTGGGTTTGTTAGAAGTGACCTTTTCAGAAAAAATGTAGTTTTAGGGTTTAGTTTTAAAACCTTCTCTAAGGCTTGGAAATCCAGCCAAATGTCACATAAAGTGTCAAGTCCCTTCTTAAATACATTAGTAACAGGGTGCCACTACACAATTTTGCACATTTTTGACTAAGTAAGAGGGCCCCACACTTTTGACTTAGGGACTTAGGGGCCAAATCGACTTTATTTAGATGTGAAGGAGACAATTTTGTCAGTGGAGACCTGGTCTTAGACATCAGGGGCCTGAGCAGGAGATTGAACATGAGGCAGAGGACATGTGGAAGTTTGAGGATCACATTGTTATACCCAATGTGGCACAAGAGTCACCATTGTTGGAGGCCTCTTTGATACCACCAGTTGACACCTTGGGGAAGAAACTAGAGCATACGCCCATAGGACCATCCATTGATGAGGTGCCAAGAGACACATACATGTCCACTCCTAAGAAGGTGACATCTGTTGTTGAGATATCCAGGGTCGTGATGGAGTTTTCAGGTGATAGCGATGCACAACGGGATGATGAGGTGCCGAAAGACATCACCACCCTTGATGAGGAGCCGATAGGTACAGATGCACCCAGATAAATGATAGAGTTGCAGGATGAAAACTACCTACAACAACATGGAGATCACATAGAGGGGCATGAGCTAGTCATGGAGGGGCAGTTCGTGACTCATGTTCAGCCCATGGTGGAGGAGGTTGAGCAGTCTTCTTTAGGGCCCACCACTGACTTAGAGTTGTTAGATGCACAGACTGTCAATAGAGTTGCAATACTTCTAGACAATAATTTTCTTTGGTCTTATATAGATGGGGCTTGCAAAATTGCTAGACTACCTTTTCACCACGGAGAGAGAGATGCAGAGTCTCCTCGACAAATTTTATTTGTTGACCAGGATGGTGAGTTGAGGCGACATGAGTTGTGCAGGGTGCAACACTTGCGGAATGGAGGGCTTGTTCTATGTGCTAGAGTTTGTGAATTCAATACCTCTCTTGGGGTTGGATGGCGAGAGATTCTAAGTTGGTACCTAGTGGAGTGGTCTAGACTCATGGATATGGTCATAGTCTGGAGTAAATCTCAGTTAGAGCTCTCATAGATTGTGGGTGCTAAAGGTTCATGTTGGCATTCGGATCCATGCAGGGCTTCCTATCTGATATCAAACATGTGGGAAGGATATGGCATCGATGAGGTAGTCAATCTCGTGCCTAAGTGCATGCATTGCTTGGGGGAGTTCCAGTTGATGCTAGTGGCCAGGTGGTTTGTGAGCAGACTCCATTAGTTTTTTTTGCATGTTGGTTGCGCATGGGGGCGAATGATGATTAGCATTGTCTGGTAGGATCTGGTTAGAGATGGCATGGGTATGCCACCAGAATAGATATTGTATGGAGACAATGTTCTCCCATTTAGGTTTAGAACTTAGGGGTCACAAAGGATCGACACAAAAGAGATATCCTCCCTAGCAAGAGTGGAGTTAGGTTTCTCAAGTCTATCAACATGGACGGGGGGACATGACACATGTTATGGTGCGCTCACTATTAGAGTGGTGGAAACTTTGGCACATGCAAAATACCATATGTTATAGGGTGGTATGGTAGTAGGCACTGGTACAAAAGACTACATAGAGTCAGGTCATAGAGCCCAGTTTTATATAGAGGGATGTGGCCTGATGCATACAGACCCAATTCTAGGCCATAACACCCAGTGATGTGTAGGGCTATACAGCGAAGAGCATTGACCTGTAGAGGACCATCAAGATACGGTATACCACAGCATGTCGGTTGACAATGTGGGTATGAGGAGTGACTCACATCACATTGAGGACGTGTGGGGAGCGACAGGTGCAGTGACACAAGCAGGACATGAGACAATACATGTGGTATGGTTGTAATGGGGCTGTTCCATGGTGTACACAAATAAGTTGTGGTATACAGTGGCATTTCGATGAGTGCAGTGATATTGGGTGGTATGTAGTGGTAGATGATGCATTGTAGTGGGCACTTGGACTGTTACCTCCAAGGTGACTTATGGAAAGGGGAAGTAGGTGTACCATTGGATGCATCTCACCTAGGATCGATGAGGACATAGTTTAGCATCTCGTGACACCATGTTTAGCAAATATAGGGCCTCAAGGGGTTTGTTAGCAGATCCAAGGAAGAGACAGGGACATCTTTAGGATTACTATTGAGCATTCTGGCAGACTCTTGATCGTACCCTTCATGACATACCCACCCATCCTCCTCCAGTGTTGCTTAATCACATAGTGCTTGGTTGTTGCCCCTTGACACTCTCCATTCAGGAAGAAGGTCATGTGAGGCTCACCCTAGGCAGTTGGATGAGACTCAGTGTGTCAAGGGCTTGGAGGAAACTCTCCAGTTGAGACACTTGGTAGGTGCATGAGTTCACAGATACAGGCTTAGCGATAGCATGGTTGATTTTTGAGGTAGCATATGTTCCACCCCTAGCCTCATACTTGGGGAGATGAATGAGAGGGAGTTGTATGGTGCTTTTCCAGTTTGACAACTTGAAACATTAGGTGAGAATGAGGTGCGATGGATGGTAGCCCTTGTTGGTAGGATGACACTTAGGCTTCCAACAGGACCAAGGCACATCATCAAGAGTTAGCATAGTAGATCTTGTTGTGTGATTTGGTAGGCGCAGACCAATTGGTTATTCACAACACGGGCTCTTGATGCTTGGTGCCTACCTATTGGATACCTACAAGAGTCAAATACAGGGCATGGAGAAGTCCCAACAACTTGCAGTATATCACAATGACAGGTAGAGAGGATTAGGGGTTGTGGACCTCTACTATGGTTATGGGATCGAGGGATCCAGTGGATTGGTGGGATACTCCACTCAATGAGCATGGGAAGGATAACATGTGAATTGATTCATTCATAGGCAGACACATGGGGAATCACCCAAGCCATCACCATAGGGTGAGGTATATTTTTTCTCAATATTGGGACCATCCATGGAGGGATAGGCGCTAACATTATTTGGTCGCTTTGGCAGGTTGGGCATAACCTCGATCATCACATAGATTATGGTTGAGACCTATGTGACAGGAGGCTTTGGTATGATCATGTTAGACAGTTAGTGATAACTAGGGTGTCGTGGGGTCAACAGGACAGTTTCTTGTTGCGTTGGGCATGGGGCCCTAGCGTCATAGTACTTAGTAGTACAGATACCCATAGGGGTGAGCTAGCTTCTATAGGGGAGGGTCATCAAAATTCTCCATCCAGTTTCAATGATTCACTAAGGGCCTAGGAGACTTCATCAACATGGAAGGATGGCCAGAAAGAGGATTTCAGGAGGATCTCATGGAGGAGAGGCTTCATTCTTATAGGGATTGATTTGTATCTTCAAGGGCCCATAATCAGAGTGCATGAGGTGGGCTATTTGGTAAAACACCTTCATGAGGATTTGGATAGAGTTTTACATTGTCAGGATGCTATACTTATTGGTGATAGACATAGGGGTTCTAATGCCCATATTTGGCAGGATGGTGAGTGGAGCAAGGGGGGCTTCACGTTGATCAGGTTGGCTTGGGATCCTGGCATTGAGGGACTCCTTCACTATAGGATAGTACAATGATCAAGGATGATCCAATGGCACATTTGGGACCCTTGTGAAGTTTGCAGTGATAGTGGTGGTCCATAGTCAGAGAGGGTGTTTGTTCAGGCATTGCTTGAGGACAAGTGATGTTTGGTACATTGAAAGAAATTTCCAGATGTAGACACCACCTCAAAGGGTGAGCATATTTTGGAGCACCCAGATTTGAGGTTTCTTAAGGGCAAGAAACATTTGGGAGGGGAGGATTGTCATGTCCCTTATCCAACACATCAGTAACATGGTGCTACTACACAATTTTGCACATTTTTACTAAGGAAGAGGACCCCACACTTTCAACTTGGGGACTTAGCGGCCAAATTGAATTTATTTAGTTTCTAGTGGAATGTGGGGGCCACCCACATAGGAGTTAGAATTAGCGATTCAGTATGCTTGGAGGGAAAATCAAATGGGTGGATGGAAGGGCCCACATGAGGCTAAGGGGGCCCAAGGAGTTATAAAGAGAGGCCAACTCTCATTTTGTTTTCATCTTAAACATTTGCAAACAAACACACTTATTACGCTCTACTGCTTAGCGAGTCTACCGACTATTTAGCCATGAATCTCTTAAGAGGGAGATTTAACCTTTTCTTCGAGGGACCATCTGTGCCCGCCCTAGGGAGTTTGTTCCACAGGGATTTCAGAGAGTTCAGCATAGTCACACACTTCAGTCGGCAACACAGATAAGGGGAATGTGTATTTCCTGGGTAGCCAGGAATCACACAGAGGGAGTTTGACATCAGCACGAATCACACAACTTGCAAAGAGGCGAGGGAGCTGAGGTAGCAGTGTCAGAAAGAAATTTTCATTGGATCTTTCAACTAGCTAAGCTAGCATTCTAGTAACTCACATTTTTGGGCTGAGAGACAACACAAAGGCCACATAAAAAAATCTTGTGGTGCTTAGAGAGCAGCTAGGTCTGGCCAAGAGTTCATTCGGGGATTTAGGATGGATAGCAAGGGTAAACCCAACATTTTGGAAGAGTTTTCAAGTTGATTTACAGCTAGTTTCCAGCAGGCTGAATTTGGCAACCATAGCTAAGGTGAAGCTCCAAGGGGGACGAAAAACCAAAGTCAAAACCAGCTACAATACCTTCTGGGTTTTTCTGGGTTTTGGCCAAGGAGTTTGGGGTTAAAAGGATATAATTTTTTGGATGGTTTTAGTACCCATTCCATCCATTCAAACTTCAGAAGATTGGTGCAAGAGTTGGGAAGCCTTCATCTCAGCCCTTTTCCTACCTGGTTTTGGTCTTGCTTGTCCATTGAGACAAACCCAGGTGCACCATTCTATCATCTATTGTATTTGGCTTGCAGAAAAATAATAAAATGGATGAGATGTTCCCCATTTACAATTTTTTTATGGGTGTTTGCTGAACATTTCGTTTTTGTATTTTGCTACATAGAATATTTGTTTTTATCATTTGTATTTCCTATTTGGCATCATTGCATAAAGGTTTAATAAGGGTAAATCGTATTAAAAAATTGTTTGGGCAGTTGAAAAGGAGTTTGGAAACTCATATTTTCAAAATTTCATAGTCTGCTATGAAATATTTTTGTAGCGCTAGCTGTAGGAATTCGATAGGCTCTGATTTGCTACAAAACATAGGGAAATTTTATATATAATTTAAATAAAATCTTTTGAAATATTTCTAGGCTTTATATCATGCTTCCATAATTTTTGTTATAACATATGTCAATACCTAACCCTTCACTGTTTCTAAATGAAGTTGTCAATTGATCATCAATACATTTGTACCTAAAGGTACGAACCTAGTGCTAATGTAACCTTAACCTAACCGTACCTTTAACTTTAACCCTAAACTTAACCTAACCTAAATTATCCATAACTGAATGTTAACCTAACATATCCTAACATTAAACTAAAAAAACCTAACTCCACCTAACCTAACCTTAACCTTAGCTAAACCTAACCTTAATCTTAACCATTAACCTAACCTAAACCTAAGCCTTAACTTTAATCTTAACCTTAACCTAACCTAACATAGCCTTATCTTGATTCTAATCAAACCTTAACCTCAACATAACCTTAACATAAATTAATGTAACCAGTTACTTAACCTTAACCTAGCTTCACTTAACTTTACCTAACCTTAACATTAATGTCAACTCTAACCTAATCTAACATTAACCTAACCCTAACCATAACCTAACCTAACCTAACATAATATTAACCTTAAATTAACCCTAAACTTCACTTAACCTTAACCTTACATTAACCTAACCTTAACTTTAATATAATATAACCTAATGTTAATTGTATCATAACCTAACCTTAGGCAAACCTAACTGATGCAGCACAGAAGCAGAACTCACAAAAACCCCAAAACAACCCCCCAGATCCCCTTTAAACTATAGCCAACTGTTTTCCTTTTTAGTCGAAATACACTGAAAAACCATGCAAAACATTAATATTTACTTTTTAAAATTGGCATGCTTATCGTACGCCAGAAGCCAACACGTCAATGCTTTGGAACCATAGATCTAGATCGGTGAGATATGATGGTTGTCAGAGATTTCGGGTGGAACAATGGATCGAGGTTAACCGCCTGATATACGGTTTTATTCCCTCCGCCTTTTCTATGTGGCAATGTTTCAATGGAATCGGGTGTCGGACCACTAAAAACACTTACAACCTTTAGCGCGTCTGAAATACCGTCCACTGTAGCAAGACCGCTTAGCGATCCAATGGTTGTGGTTCATCGTGATCCAACAGTTGTGATTTAATCGCCCGATTGCAAATCGCACTGTCTAATTGCCAGGCTCCTTATGCTTTCAAAGCTGCGATGCGATAACCTTCACAGACCCGATAAACTATCAACCCTTCTCTATAACATTTCAGATCCGATTGTATTACTATGTAAGAATTTGGTGATTCAACAAGCCAGTTCCTCTCCACTGAAGCGACATGACTTGGGTTCCACAGACCCAATAAGTTTAAAATCCTCCATCCAGAATATCTGAAGCCTCGATTTCTAATCCGAATGTGTTTTGTGATGATTCTTAGTGTATTTTGGGTTTTCCACATGCGAAACCAAAAAAATATATTTAAACTCACCATTTACTCTTTTAACTCAGTATTATCTATTGTAAAGTGTTAGTTTCAGTCTTTGCATCCTTCCGCCAGTGATCAGATATGATCTTACAAAGTGGTCTCAGAGTGTCAAAGTCAAATTTTGTCATTTCAGTGAGTTTTCAAGTAAAATTTGGTCACTAGGTATTAGGTCAAGGGTTTGTTTGCACTCCTTTTAAAATTGTCCAAATGTCAGTCCATGTCACCATTCAGTTGAGTGTACCATCATTCAAAGGGTTTTCATCATTATTTCGGGTTCCAATGGGTCATTTTACACCTTGTTCGTGCTTCAGTTGTACTTGGGTAAGGCTCATTTCCCTCTCCTAGGGTTTTGAAGGTAATTTCTCTTGGATGGTAAAATCATCAACAAAACTGGCATCCTAATGTTCATACACCTTCCCCTATCCCTAGTGTACCTTATTAAACACTTCCCATCACTGATATCCCTCAAATTCCTCATTTTCCCACAAACCCTAGTTTCTTTCTACAATTTGACAATTTTCTCGGCTTGGCCTGTGTTTAGCCCTTTTGGACCCCTTCCCCTCACTCAATCTTTGAAAGTACACTCTCCCCTATTTCCTAACGTACCTCCCTACTTCCCAAAATTTCCTCATGAATTTAGAATCCCCTTATCCCCTTCATTTCCCTTCATTTCAACAAATCCCCTGTTCCACACATTGGGGTATGTTTTACTTAAATGATGATTCTGAGAAATATAAGATGAATTTTGAGAAAGTGAGAGAGGTTTTTGTCAAAAATAGGCAAAAGAAGAAAAACCTCCTTCACTTTTTACACAGGTTTCATTTTTTTAGAGAAATGTCAAAAATACATTTGCCTCAAGAGAATTGATGCACCTATGAAGTGACCTTGGTAAAATAAAGCTTTCTCATATCTTGGTTGGCCAATTGACTTTCTTGATGAGTGAACTGTTAACTAGAGACAAATATATTTATAATGACCTATCATGAGCTCAATTTGGAGTTGCAGAAGACCTTCAAAAGTTGACTGCAACAGCACTCTGCCTTTAGACAGCCTCATTTTGCACATTTTGACCAGTCTTGGGAGATTTGACTTTTAACAAGGAAAATGAACTCAAAATTGAAAAATTAAAGTTGTGTTGGAAATTAGACTCAATAATATTTCCAATGAGATATTTTTCACCCAATTTTGACATTAGGAAGGCCTCCGAAACTTGATCTGAAAACGGCGCTACGGACATGCTTTTCCAATAGGTGCGTAGCGCCACTGGCGATCGCTTTTGATAGGGACCTCCATTTGAAGAAAACTTGGAATTTTTGGATTCCTTATGAAAATTTATCCATGCTCAGAAATTACTAGGCAATTTTGACAAGTTTTGGACCTCCAAAAGGGCCAAAAACACCTCAAAAATGCCCTTTCTGCCACTTTTTGGACACACAGGGAGCTGTCTTGGGAGATTGCAATTGTGGAGGGGCAAATGGACACAAAATTGAAAAATTTCATTTTTCCTAGAAATTAGATAGATAGGCCTTTCCAAAAATCCATCTTGGAGAAAATTTGGTGAAGGGAAAGGCCTTCAAAATCAGCTTGGAAAAAGCGCTACACACAGGATGAAAAAGTGTCAATTTTGCTCAAAAACTCTCTTTTTCGCCTAGTTTTCTTCTAGTTTGAATTTTTTTTCTCTTATGGTCAAATTCATGATGTGACATGATGTAAATTGATGTACTATTATGTAAAAATGATAAAATTTGACTTGATAAGGTAGATACATCAGTTGTAGGTGATTTAGAGTTGAATGAATCAATTTCCTAGGTTTTAGAGGCAAGTTGTTCCACTGCCTATTTTTGTGTTTCTAGTTTAGATATGGTTGAAACCACCCATATTCTCATAGATTCAACCCCTGATGGATAGAACAGGTGGTTTTGAGATCTATATTATGTGTTTTTTCAGTCATGTGTAAATGTTGGACTCTTGTGAATGCTTTGAGCACTATTCTACATCATCTTTGCAGTTTGGCAAGGAAATAGACCAGGATTTGCAGCATTTTGTGGGATTCTTGTGGCAAGGTGACTTAGTATTGTTTTCCCTTCTATGATTCAAGTTATCCTGTGTTTATGTGTGCCATTATCTCTCTCTTTTCTGTTTAACTAAATGAATCAAGTATAAAAGTGGAAATCATTGATGTTGCAGTGCTCTACCTTAGGGTTTCATTAGTTTTACATATTTTCTACTATTTGAAGAGGACTCATGACACATTCATGCCATCTCCAACTCCTCACCAGTCTCAAGACTCGCCATTGCACCTAATCTGAAATACTAAAGCATTTTCCTACCTCACCCCACAGAAACCTCTGCAAGACTGAGTTCATTCCCCGGAACCAAAACTGCCTTCCTCATCTGATCCGGCAACCACCATAAAATTCAATCAAACTCCTCTGAGAATATACCTAGCCTAAAATTAGTCTTTACATCAGTCATCTGAAGCCTCATTTTCTATATTTTCCTGAGATTGACAAGGAGAGAGACCTCTCCCAACCTGGTAGGGCTAGCTACCAGGTTAAGCATGGTTTGATGTTACCCTAGACCTGCCTTTCTCAGCCTAAGGTAGATTTAGGCCCTAACATAGTGGTGACCATACTAGGGAAGAAATTTGTTTACTTGTTAATGTTCTTTACATTACAAACTACAGACGGAGCCTGAAGTTAGCCAGGTAGCCTTCGAGCTACTCTTGCTCTGCAAGTGCATAGTAACATTGCTTCAGTCAATCTTCGGTTTAGTTTATGAATTGAACATCTGGTTTCCTTAGCAAAATGTAATAAAGTTCAAATCTTATTGTTTATGGTGGACAACGATCAAACACCAGAAGGCTAAAATCATTCACCTGGCAACCCTAAATCATTTTCGAGATCAAATCCAAGGACTCCACTGGAGGATGAACCTGACCGATAGAAACATGAAAGGACAATATGGAAAGATCAAGTATTCAAGTTGGAATTTCATCCAAGACATTTTTTTCTTTGTTATAAATTATTTCTTCTCTTTTCCCGAGAATGTCAAGAAGGCTTTGCAAAGTATATTGTATTTGAGAAAATATCCAAGACCTACATTTGATTCCTCCCTTTGAAGATTGTGAATACCAAAGATTTTCATGCCTTTGATCTTGATCAAGACCCGTCTTCTGAATCTTGTGATGACCGTCTTCAAACTGATGAGCCTCAAGAGACCAAGACTGATTGTACACCTTCTGTACATACCCCACTACCTTGTAAAATTCCAGATCGATACAAGCCTCTGGTTTTACCTCCTATGTCCCATTCTTTCCCTAAAAATCATGACCTATATCTACCAAAATTTGATGGTGAACGCGACAACATCACTGCTAAGAGACATGTACTGAATTTTGAGTCTTTCCTTGACCTTTTTTAAGTTGATGAAAAAGGTGTTAGTATAAGGCTTTTTGCTCTTTCTTTGCAAGGCAAAGTCAAGAGTTGGTTCAAAACCCTACCTTATGCGAGCATCTCAGATTTTCATCAATTCGTCAAAGTTTTCCTCGATAGGTGGATGATCAGACAAAACCCTTTCTTGATTATAGAAGAGTATAACCAGCTGAAAAGATTGCTAGGGGAGACAGTACAACAGTTTTCTGCCAAGTTTAACAAAGTCCATTTTTCAATGTTGGTTAATATAAGGCCTCCTCCTGGATCCGCTCTCTTGCACTACCCGAAAGCCTTTGATCCAGAAATGGAGTTTCAGCTGAGAGAAAGGAACCTTGCAACACTTGAAGAGATTCAAAATAGTGCAGTAGATGTAGAGGTTAATTTGCTTATCAGAAGGGAAAAGTTGAGGGAAGAAGAGATGAAGAACATAGATCCAAAGAAATTGACATCTTTAGAGGGTAAAGCTCAACATTTTGGTAAGTGCAATGGAAGAGATGATGCAAAAGATCACCACAAGGAATGAGTTTGATGTGCAAGACCATGGCTCGTTGATTGAAGAAGAACAAGTGGCTGATCCAAAACATTTTCTTTCTTATCCCAGTTGTCATAGATCTGATAATGATTTTTTTTATAGATCATCTTGGAGAAGAGAGATCTGTTGATATGACATGTATGCTTGATGATGTGTTTTATACTGATGATTTGCCTCAGTTTGATCAGTATGATGATGCTTATGTTCTCCAAACAGAAGCCAGTCTTGCAAACAAATCAGCAACTAGTTTGTGGAAGGAGGAAGTTCACGTTCAGTAGTTCGAATACAGTGATCAGCCGTTGTATATCAGCTATGGAAGTGATGAAGAAAGTGCAGCAAATTTTGAAGTAAGTGAAGGATCTTTGCCTTTCTATTTTGCTTCATTTCAGTTCGTCAGAGACAACTTTCATGTAATCAGAAATCAATCATTGATAAGTTTTGATCTTGACCATCTAGAGGGAAATGAAAACCTTGTTCAAGACTTCTCATATCCAGATTTGCAGCCCCCAAATGCCATTGAATGTCAGGTTGTAGATGAAGACTTGGAAGCTGGACCATATGATCAAATGATGCCAAATGATTCCGTAACATTTTGTTTTGAAACATTTCAGTTTTTGAAAGGAAAATTGAATAGTATATCTTCAAGTGAGCAGCCTGTAGGAAATCATGTAATCTCATCGAAACCAATAGAAAATGGGTTGCAACAGTCTTTTCAAGTTTTTCACGATCCAGTAGCTGATGTGTTAGATGATGTCTATAGTCAAAGTCCTTTTCCATTAGCTAACTGTGAGCTTGAAAAAAGGACCGATACAAACATGATCAGTAGCCAGTCTCTTTGTCATTTTTAGCAGGAATCTCATCACAATGCTCAGATGAAAGTTTTCATTCATGATACGAGGAGAAGAAAAGAAATCCATTGGATGAGCTAAGTCCTAGTGCACATGAATTTCAAGATCCTTATGAAATGTTTTTGGAGTCAGATAGAGAATCCATATCATTCAATAGATCTGTTTACAAGTTTTCATGGGAGTTTCCTTTTAGTAGTTCTCTCTTGTTGATCATAAGCAAGCACTTGCAGAGAATTCAAACAGCAACCAGAATACTTACATGGTTGCAATGGTTGTTTCATTTCACTTGATTAGATGATGATTGGAACAGCTAGAGTAGTTTTTATTGAATAAGCTCCATTTTGAAGCATATTTTCTAGTTTGTCAGCTGTGATTTAGCATTGAGTCAATTTCAAGTCAGTTTGTGTCATCAAGTCGTCAGTTTTCAGTCATGCATTTCAGTTTGAGTTTTGGACTCCATGCCCAATGGATAAGGCACTGATTTGCTCTCCCAAAGATCTGCGGTTCTTGGCACCTCCAAGGAGCTACCATCCCCATTGGAGCCAATGTTATTGTCAGTATTTGTAGCCTTCCTCTAGTGATCAAATATTCTCTTACAAAGTGGTCTCAGAGTGTCAAAGTCAAATTTTGTCATTTCAGTGAGTTTTCAAGTAAAAATTAGTCACTAGGTATTAGGTCTAGGGTTTTTTTTCACTCCTTTCAAAATTTTCCAAAGGTCGGTCCATGTCACCATTCAACTGAATGTACCATCATTCAAAGGGTTTTCATCATCATTTCGGGTTCCAATGGGTCATTTTACACCTTGTTCGTGCTTCAGTTGTACTTAGGTAAGGCTCATTTCCCTCTCCCAGGGTTTTGAAGGTAATTTCTCTCGGATGGTAAAATCATCAACAAATCTTGCATCTTGATACTCATACACCTTCCCCTATCCTTAATGTACCTTATTAAACACTTCCCATCACTGATATCTCTCAAATTCCTCATTTTCCCACAAACCCTAGTTTCTTGCTACAATTTGACAATTTTCTAGGCTTGGCCTGTGTTTAGCCCTTTTGGACCCTTTCCCCTCACTCAATATTTGAAATTCCACTTTCCACTATTTCCTAACATCCCTACCTACTTCCCAAAATTTCCTCAAGAATTTAGAAGCCCCTTATCCCCTTTATTTCCCTTCATTTCGACAAATCCCTTGTTCCACACATCGGGGTAGGTTTTACTCAATGATGATTCTGAGAAATGGAAGATGAATTTGGAGAAATTGAGAGAGGGTTTTTTCCAAAATATGCCAATCACAAAAACTTCCTTCACTTTTTACACATGTGTCATGGTCTTAGAGAAATGTCAAAAATACAGTTTCCTCAAGAGAATTGATGCACCTCTGAAGTGACCTTGGTAAAATAAAGATTTCTCCTAGCGTGGTTGGTCAAATGACTTTTTTGATGAGTGAAATGATAACTAGACACAAATATATTTCCAATGAGCTATCATGAGCTAAATTTCGAGTTGAAGAAGACCTTCAAACGTTGACTGCAACAACACTCTGCCTTTAGACAGCCTCATTTTTCACATTTTGACCAGTCTTGGGAGATTTGACTTTTGACAAGGAAAATGAACTCCAAATTGAAAAATTCAAGTTGTGTTGGAAAGTAGACTCAATATTATTTCCAATGCGCTATTTTTCACCCAATTTGGGCGTCGGGAAGGCCTCCAAAACTTGATCTGAAAACGGTGCTACGCACAACTTTTCCAACAGATGTGTAGCGCCACCAGCCCTCGCTTTAGATAGGGACCTCCATTTGAATAAAAATTGACATTTTTTTATTCCTTATGAAAATTTGTGCCTTCTCAGAAATTACTAGGAAATTTTGATCAGTTTTGGGCCTCCAAAAGAGCCAAAAACACCTCAAAAATGCCCTTTCTGCTACTTTTTGGCCACACAAGGAGCAGTCTTGGGAGATTGCAATTTTGGAGGGGAAAATGGACACCAAATTGAAAAATTCCACTTCTCCTAGAAATTAAACAGACATACCTTTCTAACAAGCCATCTTAGAGCAAATTTTGTGAAGGTAAAGGCCTTCAAAAGAAGCTTGGAAAAATCACTATGCATAGAAAAATGGCGCTACGCACAGGATGAAAAAGTGCCAATTTTGCTCAAAAACTCTGTTTTTCACCTAGTTTTCTTCTAGTTTTAATTTTTCTCTCTTATGGTCAAATTCACGATATGACATGATGTAAATTGATGTACTATGATGTAAAAATGATAAAAATTGACTTGATAAGGTAGATACATCAGTTGTAGGTGATTTAGAGTTGAATGAATCAGTTTCCTAGGGTTTAGAGGCAAGTTTTTCCACTGCCTATTTTTGTGTTCCTAGTTTAGATATGGTTGAAACCATGCCTCTTCTCATGGATTCGACCCCTGATGGATAGCACAGGTGTTTTGGAGGACTATATCACGTGTTTTTTCAGTCATGTGTAAAGGTTGGACTCTTGTGAATGCTTTGAGCACTATTGTACATCATCTCTGCAGTTTGGCAAGGAAATAGACCAAGGTTTGCAGCATTTTGTGGGATTCTTGTGGCAAGGTGACTTAGTATTTTTTTCCCTTATTTGATTCAAGTTATCATATGTTTATGTGTGCCATTATCTCTCTCTTTTCTTCTTAACTAAATGAATCAAGTATAAAGGTGGAAATCATTGATGTTGCAGTGCTCTACCTTAGGGTTTCATTAGTTTTACATGTCTTCTACTGTTTGAAGAGGACTCATGAAACATTCATGCCCTCTCCAACTCCTCACCAGTCTCAAGACTCACCATTACACCTAATCTGAAATACTAAAGCATTTGCCTACTTGACCCCACAAAAACCTCTGCAAGACTGAGTTCATTCCCTGGACCCAAAACTGCCTTCCTCATCTAATCCAACAACCACCATAAAATTCAATCAAACTCCTCTAAGCATATACCTAGCTTAAATTAGTCTTTACATCAGTCATCTCAAACCTCATTTGTTATATTTTCCAGAGATTGACAAGGGGAGAGCCCTCTCCCGACCTGGTAGGGCTAGCTACCAAGTTAAGCGTAGTTGGATGTTACCCTAGACCTGCCTTTCTCAGCCTGAGGTAGATTTAGGATCTAACATAAAGAATGGAAATCAGAAATCAATGAGTCTCTCCTAAACACAAATAAAGCATATGAAAGCATAATACGATTTCTGTAGGTTTGATAATGAAATTACACAGACAACATCATTTATTCATAATAAAAGGGTTATAGAGTCTCAACCTTGGGCCTGATTACAACAAAATAAAAGACCTCTGAATCCTATGAAATCCACGCACTATTTTGCTCTTGCTCTACTAAATCAACACCTCAATCCTCTCTCTATTTTCATTACATTTTCCTCCTTTTTATAAGTCGGATATCATTATAACTGTGTCTAACAAATCAATCCCTATTTTTAATAAAATCTAATAGCAAATCTTCTAATTCCTAGCTCTATCTCACACCTAGGCTAACAACTCATCTTTAAGCTTAAAATAAGATAATTTCTAACTTATTACAATAATGAAATACAACTCGTTCTTGAGAGATCAAACCCTCTCAATAAAACTACCTTTTGACCAATCAGGTTAATGATTTTCAACTCGTTTAGCCACAACATGTGAACAATCTTTCACATTGATGGCTAAGTTCGGATGCTCCTGCATCAAACTCTCGGGGAAGAAAAGAATCGTCCTTCAAACTTTCAGGACTTACTCCATACTTCTTCAATTCTATTGTTGTCAACCAACTAGCATCCTCCAGTGGTTGTCCTTTCCATTTGACTAGATATTGGAAATAATTTTGTCCTCTAGTTCTTTTGGATAATCTTTTCTCCAAAACGGCTTCCACTTCCTTCTTAACTATCTTTGGCATTTTTTCTTCCCAGTTCATAGTTTGAACTTCATCTCCTGTAGTTTCCTCCTATAGCTTTGTCTCTACCTCTTTGCATGGATACAAATCTACAACATTAAAGATGGGTGATATTCCAATCCCTTCAGGCAACTCAATTTCATATATATTAGCTGAAAACTCAACTCAATTTCATATATATTAGCTGAAAACTTACTTACAATTTTATATGGTCCTATCTTTTTCATTTTTAGATTGTTGTAATTTTTAACAGGAAATCTTTCTTTTCTCAAATACACCATCACTAAATCTCCCACTTGGAATTGTTTCTCTTTTCTTTTCATATCTACCCTCTGTTTGTATTTGTTGCTACTTTCCTGTAATTTTCCTTTGACTTCTTCCTATAGTCTCTGCATCTGTTCTGCAAACTCTTCAGCTTTTTCACTTCTGGTCTCCTGTTTTCCCAAATTCCTGATTTCATACACACCTCTTAGATTCATTCCAAAAATAATAGGAAATGGACTCATTCCAGTACTTCGGTTTGGAGTATCATTATTAGCAAACTCAACTTGAGCTAGTGCTAAATCCCACTGATTAGGATTTTGATACACTAAACTCCTCAATATATTCCCTAAGCTCCTGTTTACTACTTCGGTCTGTCCATCTGTTTGGGGATGGTATGTTGAACTAAAACTGAGGTTATCTCCCAGTTTCTTCCAAAGAGTTCTCCAAAAATGCCCTACAAACTTTGTATCTCTATCAGACACAATACTTATAGGTAACCTATGTAATATTACAATTTATGAAAAGAATAAATGATCTATGTGTGTTGCATCACTAGTCTTTCTACATGCAACGAAATGTGCCATTTTCGAAAATATATCTACTACAACATAAATAGAATCATTCCCTCTCTGGGTTTTTGGTAATCCCAGAACAAAATCCATGCTAACTACATCCCACGGTTGGTCTGGTATTGGCAATGGCTGATACAATCTTGTATTCTGACTCCTTCCTTTAGCATGCTGACATATCCTGCATTTCTCAACAAATTTCTTAACATCAATCTACATTTTTGGCCAATAATAAAAAACATTCACCTGAGAAAAGGTTTTATCTTGTCCAAAGTGACTAGATAATCCTCCACTATGTTTCTCCTTTATTATGTTTTCACTCATATAACATGTGGGAATACACAACTTGTTGCTTTTAAACAATAGGCCTCCTTGAATGAGATAGTCCAACCACTGACTTCTGTTATGACTCATTGGATTCTGAGTTGTTGTATAGATATCTTTGAAATTTTCATCATCCTTGTACATTTCAATCATTTCCTCAAATCCTACAACACCCACTTTGAGTTCTTTCACAATAAAACTTACCCTTCTCAATGCATTTGCTACTTTATTTGACTTACCACTCTTGTGCTTTATTACAAAAGTAAAGCTTTGCATAAATTCCACCCACTTGGCATGTTTCTAATTCAACTTCGGCTAGTTATTGATGAAATGTAAGGCATGATTATCTGAATATAATATGAATTCTTTTGGCAGCAAATAATGTCTCAATTTCTTTAAGGCCTGCACAATAGCATAAAACTATCTATCATAAGAAATATATTTCTTCTTTGCATCATTCAATTTCTCACTAAGTTATGTTATCAGTATTTTCTCCTAACTCAGAACTACTCCAACTGCAACTCCACTAGCATCTGTTTCTACTTGAAAGACTCTCAAAATCAGGTAAAGCCAAAATTGGTTTCTCTGTGATTTTCTTCTTCAGAAAATGAAAATTTCTGTCAGATGCTTTTGTCCACTTGAATGGTTGATTGATATCTTTTATTTTTTCAAGAATTGGTGCAGAAATTTGACTAAATCTTTTGATAAACTTTCTATAAAAACTTGCAAGACCATGGAAGCTTCTTAGCTCAAATATATTTCTGGGAAAAGGCCAATTCCAAATTGCTTGGAATTTCTTTGGATCCATCTTCCAACCTTCTTTAGAAACTAAAAATCCCAAATAAACTAGTTGTTCCTTGAAACTACATTTCTTCAGATTTATCAGTAGTTTCTCTTTCTGCAAAGTTCTTAGGACCAACTTAAGATGCTCTAAATGTTGACTTTTTTACCAAAACCATAGGAACCTGATGTGTGTGCCTATAACTTGCAAAAAAAATTGATGATATATGTTTTTATTTTACATATTCTTGTATTTTTTGTGTTTCCTTTTTATTTTTCTTTCATAAACCCTATTTTTTGTCTCTCTAACATGATTTTCTAGGTTTGTTGGAAATGACCTTTTTATAAAAAAAAATGCAACTTAGTGTTAGTTTTAAAACCTTCTCTAAGGCTTGGAAATCCCACCAAATTTCACATCAAAGTTTAATAAAGGTAAATATTCTTCAAAAATGGTTTGGGAACTTGGAAAGCAGTTTCGAAGCTCATATTTTCAAAATTTTGTAGCGCGCTGTGAAATATTTTTGTAGCGCGATCGATTCTAATTTTCTACAGTGTTGCTGAAAAACTTAGGAATGCTTAGTTATATATTAAATAAAATCTTTTGAAATATTTTTAAGTTTTATTTCATCCTTCCATAAATCTTTTTTTTAACATAGATCAATACCTAACCCTTCATTGTTTCTAAAGAAAGTTGTCAACTGATCATGAAAACATTTGGACCTCTTGGAAAGGTACAAACCTAGTGCTAAAAGATAGTGCCAATGGGGATATTTTCTCCCCAAGAGGAAGTAAGGAACATTCTGACCATGTACCTAATCCATGGGCTACTCCTAAGCTTTACCGTGCAACATGTAACCTGACTTGTAACCGAGACTAAACTAAAATCCATGGTGTACACTACCGCAAACTGAAAAAATTACGAAACTAAAATCAAAAATTTCTAAAATAAATGCTTGCTAGGATAAACTTATTACACACCATTATCTATGTTATAGATACTTTTGGGCACTGCAACCCCAAGCATAAATGTCCATAAACCAAGGGCTCCTAAGTCCCTAAAGGTGTTGTTCCAACTCCTAAAAGAACAAGGTCAACTGATTACAGCTTCTCCCAGAAGTTCTCCATGAAAAACCACTGAGAACTGGTCAAAACTGGACCATTTCACCTGCTCCATAGGCAAAGTGCATTGCATCCCACCTGAATACACACAGTAGGTGCGTTGCATGTCAAAAATCCCTTCTATGGGATGTGATGGGTGAGAAGGGACAAATGGCAGGGTCAATCCGCAAGGTGGAAAAGCATGGAACCTTCCAGAAACTTCTCCTGTGACACTTGCCTCTCTGAATTCGACCAGGGATGAGTAAGAGATCATCAATCTCCAAGTGGAATCAAGAACTATTAGAGGTAAGACACTAATCAAATCTCAAGCTGACTCACCTCCCTTTCAGACATCTATATATGGATCCCTCATCCCAGAGATCCGGGGGGCTAGAATTTTGTATCTTGTAAGGAAGTGCTGCTGGTTTCTTGGTGCAATATCATAGCGTTGGGTGATCTAAGCTTTTCATGAGGTGAAGAAGGGCTTCTTGCTAAGAGGATGATGTTGGGTCAGAACGATTGGTTGTAATTCTCTTGGATCTTTCTTGATTATCAGTAAAGCTATTCAAGTTTTCTTCCATACACTTGTGTGATTGATGTTTTATGCATTTGTATGGTTAATATACATCTGATCCTATATTTCTTATGATAATAGATCTATGTTCTCGTATAGTCTTATGCTTCTTTGATTCTACAAGTACTTTGTGAAGCTGGATACATAAGAAAGCAAGTAGCAAAGGACTATCAGAAGAGAGAGGAATAGAGCAAGGAACCAAGCGAAAGACAGAGGTTGGTCTCCTTTATTATTCTCTCATCTATCTGTCATAAAGGAAAACGAAAGTAGTTTTAAGTTTGTTTTTTTCTAAGGTAGCTACCAGTCTTAGTAGGATTAGCAGCTCTACATAGACACTATTCCTGGTAACAAAATGGAGACTCCACTGGGGAGCGAATAGATTGTTTGTTCATCTACATTTGTTTACTTTATAAACTTACAGACAGAGCCTGAAGTCAAGCCAGCTAGCCTTCAAACTGCATTTGGTATGCAAGTGCAAAGTAGATCAACACTGCTTCAGTCAATCTCCAAGTTTTGTTTATGAATTAAAAAATTGATTTAGAAGCTCTCTAATTGCCCTTGTGGTGGCTCTAGTAACCTCCTTAGATCTACCCCTGTGATTGATTTACTGATTACCACTTGCTTGGCCTAAATCCGTGAACTGAACTACAAACTGTGACCTGGAATCCAATCAAAATCTCGTCCCTGGTCCAACGCATTGTCTGTTCCGTGAACTTCAAATGCAGCACACTTCCCGAGTGTAGTAGGTGCGTTGCATTTCAGTTTCACTGTGTTACAGGTGCACTGATCAGACAAGGCCTTATTCCTAAATTTTGGTTTTTGTGTTCACTCTTTTTAGATCTATTGAGGAGTTTTGTTGCCTGTAGTCAGTACACCTCTGTTTGAAACCCCTTTCCTTGTTATTATTCCGCCTCCATTGTGAAAAGAACTGTAAATGTTTTCATGTATTTTTTGAGTCATTTTCAGTTCTCCTTTACAAAGAGTAGCGTAATTGTACTGTCGTTTCTTGATTTGAAAGTGTCGCAAGTGTCATTTTCAATCATAGAAGAGAATCTGAATGTTCTTGATAGTCGATTACCCTGTTACTCTTGTATTTGTTTTGAATTAGTAGTTTTTCTAGTGTCGAAAGCAAGTTCTCAATTCCAAATCGCAAAGTGTTGTCATTTTCCTCATTTTGTTTTGAAAAGAAACTTGTTAGTAATTGTCACTTTGAAAAATAATTCAGATTTTGCGCATTAGCTTTCTTTTTATCATTTACACATTAAGAAGGCTGAAAACAAATACATGCATGTGCATTTGCATTTAGACTGTTTGTTGGTTTGATTTATGACAATGCATATAGTGTGTGCTTTTTGCTCTTTGTTGAAAGAATGCTATCTCTCTTTCCTTAGTAGCTAAGATTTTCATTTGCAAAAAGAAGACTAAATGACTGTTTATCATCTTAGATTTCATTTTAGGAATTGTACATCTACATCATGCAGTGAACCTGAAAGGCAAATTTCTTAAGCAAGATCAACTATAAAATAAATTTAATGAATCTAAAAATGCTTTGGAACCTAACACACAACATCTAGAAGTCTAGGCTAGAGACATATTCCGGCGTCATAAAGCCTGGTAACTGTTGTTTTCACTGTTGGTTGGGTGATTCCTCCACTTTGAGACGAGAAGTGCCAGTACGGACTTGTGCTCCCACGTACCGTCGAATATATTTTGGGAGACCACAATAGGCTTAATCCTTTATCCATAGGAATCCGTGTCTGCCGCCCTATCGATCGCAATGCACTAAACATAGCATTCGGGAAGATTGACTACCGCACCGTAAAATGTATTCTGCAGTTTTGCGATTGGTTTAGTAATCCCTTTATCTAGATTTCTAGAGCAGTCTCTTTCGTTCCTTTTCAGACTCCTTAACGGAAAAGGTCCATCTGAGCACTTGTCACTTCAAGCTCATTAAAAATTGAAGGTGACTAGAGTCATCTTTTGTTTTTACTCGACTCTTAAAAATTGAAAAACAAGTTGTGTCAAAGCGTCTAAAATTTATTTTAAACGGAATAATTATCACCTTTCCTACATTTTTCTTAGGTTGAGGAAAATGGAGTCCACCAACCAAGGAGTTCCCCTTGGAGGAAATCCTAGTCCCTTCTCCTCTTGGGGAGATGTTGGTGCACCCCATATGGCCACATTGTCACTTCCAGGATTGACAATTGGTTTGCCCGTATGGCTCTTCTCAACCTCTGTCATTCAGAACACCGCGATTCCTGAACAATCAAGTCAGCAACTAAACGATTCCAGAGTTACCCCCCAATCCTCTACTTCATCCAATTCTTCCTCTCCTCCTTCTTCTTCACTTGATGAAGATGGTAAAGACAAAAATCAAGTACCTGAGAAGAAGAAGGAAAAGAAGAAGAAGGAGCCAAAGGCAAAAAGGGGCAACCAAGCATCGTCTAGCGAAAATCCACACACTGCACTGACCAGGCCTAAATAGCCATGTGTAATTGGCAAAGGAGACCACTATCATCGAGATTTTCCTTGCATCCCTCGGATCTTAAGGGACTGGTCTCCTCGTTTGCACAACCCGGTGTCGTCAACCTCTGATGATCATGTTGAAAATACACCGTCAACTAGTGAAAGTGAAGCCCCTAGACAAAAAGGAAAATGTAAATTTCCTTGTAAGTTGTGTGAAGATGATCACGCCGTACACCGTTGTCCCTTCTTAGATGAGGCTAAAAGAGTTTTGGACGACCGTCCAGTTTCACCGTTACGGCTTCCTCATGGATATAAGAAACTATTGCCGAGTTCGTCACTAGTTGAAAATCTGGCTGACCCGCCCTTGTGGTCGGCCGAAGCGTCTATCATTGAAGATAAACCATCTGAATCCATACCAGGCGAAAGTCAAAAGGTTGAGGCGGTAGTTGACCTGGTCTTGCCTTCAGAGGTTCCATCTTCAGATGATACAGTCACCGAAGAGAACAAGGATGACACTGTCCAAATTCTTTTCATAAGCACAGACTTCGATGAACATGGGGGCAATCTACCTGTTCCTTTACCGCAGGAAGGAAGTTCGTCAGAGTCGTACCCGACCATCTATTCAGTCCCACCACCAAGCAACCTAGTTGTTTCCTTTGATTGGAATCTACTAGGCAGACCCCGTTTACCGGCTAGTGTACCATTCCGAATCATTGCTCAAGTATATAGAATGGTCATGGCCGATACCATAATAGATGAAGGGGCTTCTGTGAGTATCCTTTCCTCAACTGCTTGGAAAGCGCTTGGTTCACCATCGCTTTTTCCTGAGATGAGAAATCTAACAGGCTTTGACAAAGGAACCAGTCAACCGTTAGGGATCCTTCCCAATGTGCCCATAACATTGAGAGGGAAAACCGTTCACATGAACGTAATGGTAGTCCAAGGACCCCTGGATTATAATCTACTCCTTGGATGAGACTATATTTATTGCATGGGAGCCATTGTCTCCTCACTCTTTAGAGTAATGTGTTTTTCACACGAAGGAAGAGTGGTCAAGCTCGTAGACCAACTTTCATTCCCCTATTCACGCATAGCAAATAGTCATATACCATCCCTGAATGGTCCTTTCACGCAAGGAATGTCTCATCAATCCCCAGTCCATCCACCTGATGAGCACGAGTGATTCGGGGGACGTCACTGAAACCCAAGAGGCATGCACCCTGGTCTGCTTCGGCAGGAAAAATTCAGGTATAGGGTAGGTTTCAACAAAAGATATATGACTAGTCTGACACACCCGTCCATTTAGGAAAATGGGATTAGCCTAGAATAAGATTCCCTCGTCAAAGTTATGTGAGTGGAGGCGTCTACGCCACTCACCTTTGTCTATTTCGGTAGACATCGCAGAAGAAGTGTTTTGTTTGTGGCACAAATAGAACAATCTTTGGTAACCTGAAAGAGGTAGGCCTTTCCCGATAAAACAACTTTTTGTTTGCAAATTGAGGGGTAACCTCGAAACTCTATTTCACTATACCTGGGGGCATGCAAACCTTTTGGCATGCAAGCGAAGTGCGACCATTTATTTTTTAAATTTGTAGGTCCTCTAACCCTTTAAACTCGTAGGATTGGTCATTTCCTAACTTTCATAAAGAAAGGATCCGAAGAAAAGCTTTGTAAGGTGCAAGCTCCAAAAAAATGGCATCTTAGATGAGACATCCTTATTATACGACTGGATCGAGCAGTTTTAATGCAGACTTCAAGCTCGTCAAAAAATAAACATAAGCAATGAGCAAGTGTTCCCCCCAGCATTTAAGCTCATTTTAAAATAAAAAATGAACTAATTTACGGTAAATAACCATCGTGAATGTAGTACTTCAGCCTTTAAAGCCTTGGTCGTGTTCTCATTGCCACCTCCACTTTGTATTGGTCGATCATTCACCTCCACTTGATTGTTTACCCCTTTTGAGGAACAGCTGCGAAGAGTGATCCTGTTAGCCATCCTTGTAACACTGTCGTGATTGGAAAATTCCAAACCTTACTTGGAATCAGTTGCTACCTGAATTTATCACTCGTTCCTCAAAGACGAGTCTCCTTTAAGCTCTTTTCAACTGACTCATAAAATATGAAAATATTACTGAGCCATTGGCCTCTCCAGCTCGTTAAAGTGACCGGAATCGCTATCCCTCCTTTAGATTTTAATCTTTTTGGACCTGAGGGATTATTACACAAAAAGATCGAGTGCTTGTTTTGTTCGGCTCGTTAAAAGTACCGAAAATTCATCCCTCCTGTATTATTTTATACTTTTTCAGACTTGAGGTATTAGATGATGAAAAAGGATTTTTTGGAGTTTCCTTTACATCCCTTTTCAGACTCTCTAAAATTGAAAAGGACCAAGTTATCTTTGTCGTTAAACTCGTTAAAACCTAATAGCGACAAACTTGTCCATAACAGACAATAACGAGTTTCACTATCGCTAGGCTCGTTAAAACATAGCGATGGGTTTGCCCGAAGAGAAAATTATAGAACAAGCATATGTTATCCTCCTCAAGCTTGACAAAAATAAAGAGGTACTGGTCAACAATGACTGGGGAAAAATTGGGAAGAAAACTTGAAGAAACTTTGTTGGTAGCAAGTCTCTCTTGAACATGACACTTTCACTCCGCATCCAAGTCGGGTTGGGTTGTTCCATTCACTGGTCACATCACCATGGTTCCATCACACCATCCTCATTTGGGGTTAATGCTACTGATCCATCATGTTAGTGTCACCGATATGTTCAAGAGAAGTCGCTCAAAGAATTCACCTGTGTCTCACCCACTACAATACATTTACGCTCCATTCTTTCATGACCGCCACCCTGAACCTTATATCACCAGATCATTTTCACCTCCATTAAAATCATTTGCTCCATTCCGTGTCATTGATGTGGGATTCATTAAGGCCCTCCTATGATGGATCGCTTCTTGTCGACATCATCTCATTATCCAAGAAGTCGATCTAGGAACACCCCTTTCAGTACTTTGAAGCTTGCATACCTCAATGGCAAGTTTCTCACTTCCAGCGACAGGTTTACATCAATGGCCTTCGACCAAAAGATTTTGTGTGGTGTTTGACGCCAAGTCCTTTATTCACACCACGTAAATTTTACTGTAGTACCTTGAGGGTCATCATCATTATCGGTGATTCCTCTCGTGACTGTTAACGGCTTACATCATTGGCTGGTAATCAGGTGATGTCTTTCCATGTTCGACTCCAGAACATCTCTCACATGGATCGACTTGTACTTTGAGTGAATATCGAACGAGATTCAAACCCCGGATCTAGTTTCATCCATCTGGGCTGCGATATATATTCAGGAAAATAAAGACATCAAATGTACATCGTTGCTGCACAGATAATCATCTAATCTAAGGGATGATGGCTCTACCAGAATCATCAGTCTACACTCAGACGCTTGTCTGTCTCATGTACATGAAAAATGAATTTATAAAGATGAGCATGGGAATACCCGCCTCAGCTAGATCATGAAAATATTATGAAGATAATTTATTGTATTGTATCTTATTACAGGTCTCCTTCCAGCTTGAAAGAACTTCGGATCCTCATGATAAAGCATTTCACCCGACATCAAAAAGATTAAAGACCTCATGCTTTAGGGGGAAACTCTTATAGACATTTTTGGGCACTGCAACCCCAAGCATAAATGTCCATAAACCAGGGCTCCTAAGTCCCTAAAGGTGTTGTTCCAACCCCTAAAAGAACAAGGTCAACTGATTACAGCTTCTCCCAGAAGTTCTCCATGAAAAACCACTCAAAATTGTCAAAACTAGACCATTTCACCTACTCCATAGGCAAAGTGCATTGCATCCCACCTGAATACACACAGTAGGTGAGTTGCATGTCAAAAAGTCCTTCTATGGGGTGCAATGGGCGAGAAGGGACAAATGGCAGGGTCAATCTGCAAGGTGGAAAAGCATGGAATCTTCCAGAAACTTCTCCTGTGACACTTGCCTCTCTGAATTCGACCACGGATGAGTAAGATACCATCAATCTCCAAGTGGAATCAAGGACTATCAGAGGGAAGAAACTAATCAAATCTCAAGCTGACTCACCTCCCTTGCAGACATCTATATATGGATCTCTCATCCTAGAGTGTAGGAATTTACAGGGTAAGTTCCTCAGACAGAACACCAAAGGACACCGCTCACAACCAGATCGCAGATCAATACACCAGTATTTTTGACGTGGTTAAAACCCTCAAAGAGGGAAACAGTCCACGACCTGATCCAACGCGTCCACTTCAGGCAATTTATTAATAAAATAATGAAAATTTACATATGCTTCTCTCATGCACGGATTACCCTACAAATGACCCTCCGTGCGCTTTAAATAGAAATCATGGACCAATCGGGTGTCAAGCCACGGATCAAGTGTCGGTAATACCGAGGAGAGAATGAACCGTCGGATCACTACATATCGTGACCGTCAGATTGTAAGTTACAAAATGTACAACGGTAAAGAAACACACTTTACCTAACTCTATACTAGACCAAGTTGTACTTAACTATTTCCTATGTGTCGGAATATCCTAACATCCCCCCTTAAGAACAACTTGGGATAGGATTGAAGGATTTACAAATATGACACAATAGGAGAAGGAAGGAGGCACTAGAGCCTATCCCCCTTAGTGACAACTTCCTGAACTCCAACCATAAATTGAATTTTAGTGAACTTCGCCTCTGTGAGAGCCTTTGTGAAGATGTCTGCAACTTGATCATCTGTTGAACAATATTGCACTTCAAGAACATGGTCGCGAATGAGCTTTCTGATGAAGTGCATGTTCAGTTCAATGTGTTTGCTGCGCTGATGTTGGACTGGATCTTTGCATATCTGAATGGCACTTTGATTATCACACCAAAGTTTAGTCGGATGCTGCTGCTCAAAGCCAAACTCTGACAGGATCTGACAAAGCGACAAGGCTTCCTTACTAGCTTCTACGGCACCACGATACTCTACTTCTGCTGATGAAAGAGAAATGGCACCTTGTTTCTTGCAAGCCCATGTAATAGGTCCTGAACCAAGAGTGAACACATAACCGGCAGTAGACTTCCGATCATCAGGGTCACCAACCCAATCGGAATCAGTGAAACCAACCAATAGAGGAGATGTTTCGGCACTGTAATGAATCCCAAACTGAACTGTACCTCGAACATAACGAAGTATTCTTTTATCTGCTTTCCAATGAATTTCACGGGGGTTTTGCATGAATCGAGAAAAAAGGCCAACAGCAAAGGAAAGGTCAGGACGAGTATGGGTTAGATACAAAAGTTTTCCTACAAGTTGACGGTATAAGGTAGCATCAACTTCAGGAGAAGTAAAAGTGACTGAAAGTTTGACTCCAGACTGAAAGGGAGAAGGGGCTGGCTTACAGTCTTCCATGTGAAAATGACGTAGAATATCACAAACATACTTGTACTGGGAAAGGAAAATACCCTCCTTGGATTGCAAGACTTGAAGACCGAGAAAATAGTGTAAGTGTCCTAAGTCTGTCATTTCAAATTTCCTTTTAAGGCTAGACTTCACATGGTTTATAAGGTTGGGATCACTACCAGTAAGGATAAGATCATCAACATAAAGAACAAGGATGATAAGAGAGTTGCCCACTTTCTTGGTGTAGACAGTATTGTCAGAATGACACCTAGAAAAGCCAGATTCTAAAAGAAAGCTATCCATTTTGGCATACCAAGCCCGAGGAGCTTGCTTGAGACCATAAAGGGATTTCTTAAGTCGACATACAAGGCTGGAGTCTATTTGTATGAAGCCAATGGGTTGTTGCATATAGATTTCTTCATGCAAGTCCCCATGCAAGAAGGTAGATTTAACATCCATCTGATGGACTTCCCATTTGAAAGAGGCAGCAAGGGAAAGAACAAGGCGGATAGAGTTCATTTTGGAAACAGGGGAGAAGGTTTCAGTGTAGTCAATGCCTTCAACCTGTGAAAAACCCTTAGCAACAAGACGAGCTTTATGTTTATCAACTTTCCCATCTGGTCCATACTTGGTTCTGTAAACCCATTTGCATCTAACAAGTTTTCGTCCCTTTGGTAAAGGAACAAGATCCCATGTATCATTTGCCAACAATGAATGATATTCTTCATTCATAGCTGGTTCCCAATCTAGATGGCCTGAAGCTTCTGCAAAGGTGTCAGGATCATAATTTACTGGAGCTTGAGCCAGTAAATAAGAGGCTCTCTCGAACTGAGAACGTGTGCGTCGCTGATCTGTAGGATCACCGGCAAGATCACCTGTTGCATCTCGAGTAGCACGAACCCATTTTGGAAGCTCAGGAGCTGAAGGAGGATCCTAAGATGGTGGGGGAGGATTGTCATCCTCACTTTCATCATCTGAAGAAGAAATGTTTTCAAAGGTAGAAGAGATAGGGAGAGGTGGCACATCCGCCGGACTAGGCTCGCAGGCCGATATATTTTCATCAAATTTTACATCTCTTCTAATGATAA
Organism: Pinus tabuliformis; assembly: GCA_031772625.1. Lineage (NCBI taxonomy): Eukaryota > Viridiplantae > Streptophyta > Pinopsida > Pinales > Pinaceae > Pinus > Pinus tabuliformis. The sequence continues at coordinate 95,145,144 of CM062813.1, forward strand.
CATTTTTGGACTTAAATGGAATAAGTCTATAGCCTTTGACATCTTCAGAGTATCCAACAAAAGTAAATTTCTCACTCTTAGGTTCTAAAGCTTTATGCTTTTCATCTGGAATATGGGCCCACGCTTCACTTCCAAAAACACGAAAGTGACTTACATCTGGTTTGATTGAGCTCCATGCTTCGTCTGGAGTGATATTATTTAAAGCCTTAGTAGGAGTGCCATTTATTATGTAATTTGCACAGTTAATTGCTTCTGCCCAAAAACTAAGACCAAGTCCTTTAGATTGTAGCATACAATTAGCCATTTCCTTTAAGGTGCATTCTTCCTTTCAGCTACACCATTTTGTTGTGGAGTATATGGAACAGTATGTTGCATTTGAATTCCATTCTCAGTGCAATAGTTGATGAATGTGTTTTTAACATATTCTCCGCCATTATCAGATCTTAACTTAAGAATTCAATGTCCAGATTGTTTTTCAACAAAGGCCTTGAAGGCCAAAAAAGTGTTAAATACTTCACTCTCGAGTTTTAAGAAGTATACTCAAGTGTGTCTGGAGAAATCATCAATGAAAGTTAAGAAATACTTGCAGCCAGAGAATGACGCAACTGGAAGTGGACCACATAAATCACTATGCACAAGCTGTAAAGGGGCTGAGGCGTGCGAAGAGGCACGTTTTTCAAAACTGTCTCGATGATGTTTTTTGAGTACACATCCGGAACAAACACCATCTCTGCAAGATACCATAGGAAGACTTGTCACCATATTTTCTTTACATAGATGCTGAAGGGAGCGATAGTTTAAGTGACCAAATCGCTCATGCCAAAGTTTTCTCACTTCATCTTTATGAGCAATAAATACTAAGGGAAGATTTGATGACCCAAAGTTGTGAAACTTATACAACCTTGTAGAACCATCAGCAATTCCAGTAGCCAAAATCTGTTTCGGATCTCTTAAGTCCTTGATTACAACATCATGAGGTGAAAATTCAACGATTTTACCTTCACCTGAATGAGTTATCTGATATACAGATAGAAGGTTGCAGGATAAGGTTGGAACACATAATACATCATTAAACTGACCATTGTCTAGATGAACAGTTCCAGTCCCTACAACATTAAGAGATCTATCATCACCAACATATATAATTTTGGTGTTACAATCATTTAAAGTAGAAAACATGGCTTTGTTTTTGGCCATGTGATAAGAAGCTCCACAATCAATGAGCCACTCATGAGAATGAGAAGAAGAAGATACATTTAACGCATAGCCAGACCGAGATGCTTGACCACCACATGCAGAAAGTGCCATTCCTGAAGATGAAGTTGAAGTTGAAGATTGCCCCAAATGGATGTTATGCTTCTTCATTGCTGCTTCCAAGGCTTCCATCTTCTTAAAGCATTTTGATTCTAAGTGGCCATCTCGATTACAAAAATTGCAATGTCTATCAGTCTTCTTCCCTTTGTTTTTATTTGTCTTATCATTTTGTTGAAATGATTTTTCATTTTGGGGCTGAAATTGCTTAGGAACCCTTGTTTGGTTTAGGACCATTCTTTTTAGGATATGACTTCTTAGGATTCTTTGAATTTGGTTGCTGCTGGGCGGCTAATGCTTTCTTGGAAGAGTTTCCAAGATTAAGAAGACCAAGGTGTAAGGTTTTTCTTGTTCTCTTATTAAAGAATCACAAAAAGAGTCAAAGGAAGGGGACTTGTAGTTTGTTCCTTGAGAAATGAAGGCTTCCCTTGTAGAATGGAAGGTGGAAACAAACACAGAGTAGGCTGGTCCCAACTTTGTAAGAATGGAATAGATAAGGTTACTATCTTCTTTCTTAACTTTAACACCTTCCAAGAGATATCTAAGGGTCTTGAACTTGGACAAGAAATCTTCAATGCAAGAAAAATTATTAGGGTCCAATGTAAGCAACTCATTTTCAAGTTGATGGGCTCTAAGTTCATTTTTAATCCCAAAAACTTTATTGATTTGTTTCATTGCTTCATGAGGAGTATCAAGTTCTGCAATATGGAATCTAAGATCTGGAGAAATATACATCCCTATCAATCCACGTGCTTGATCTTGCCTATTTTCCCATTTAGCAGCCTTATCTTCATCCTTCGGTTTATTTTCTTGGCCTGAGGCTATTCTGTAGAGACCTTTACTTCTAAGTAAATCCTCAATGTAGGATAACCATTGGAAGTAGTTGGTGCTGTCAAGGGTAACTTGGTATTGACTTTCCATTTCAACAAAAACTGAAGCTAAAGATGCTAAAACTAAGTGTTCCAATGGATAGATCTCGGAAAATTAGGCTGGTTTAAAAAAAACGGCTCTGAAAACGGCTTCCGGATGAAAAAGTTATGGCTTTTTGAAAAAAAGTTGTTGAAGTTGCCGATGAAGTGTGGGAATGTGCGGAAATGAAAAAGTCCGCCCCCACAAAATGGAGACTTGAACCCAAGACCTCTACTCTCTTAAAATATCTTTGAACCAATTGATCTATAGAAAAAATTTGAGAGAGAGAGAGAGAGGGGGGGGGGGGGGGTGCTTTGGGTTGAGAAAGCTCTTTTTCCCTACAAAACAAAAAACACAAAACCCAACACAGACATGCAAAGAAAACGAACCTTACGGCTCGAAGTTAGCTTTAGCCGAAAAATTAAATATTTTAAAAAATGAACCTTGCAGCTCAAAGTTAGCTTTAGCCGAAAAACTAAATATTTTTCTCAATGTTTCTGATTTTTCGAGATCACACTAAGACGCAGGGAAAAGAGCATACGCATGAGAAAAATCCTTCCTTTCTGTTTCTGATTTGCCTAGATCGCACAGAGTCGCAGGGCAAAGAGCATACGTAGAAATGAAAGGTATAGATCCGGTAATAAAAAAAGCTAAATAAACCGAAACCAAAATAAACAGAGAGAAAATAACAGTGAACTGCAAATAGACATTGTATACCTCCATATCTTAAAAATGATGCAGCTAGGGCTACCGGAAACCTTTTCGCATGAAACGAAAGGGGTTCCTCACTGGAACAGATGCTCCCAACACAACAGAGAAGTCCTCTCGGCCTGAAAGCAGTCAGAAACAGCAGATCTAGGAAACAGCAGTCAGATGCAGTTCTACCGGCTTCAGATTTGGATCACCAATGGACGCGGCCCTCAAATAGCTCTGATACCATGTAGGAATTTATAGGGTAAGTTCCTCAGACAGAACACCAAAGGACACCGCTCACAACCAGATCGCAGATCAATACACCAGTATTTTTGACGTGGTTACAACCCTCAAAGAGGGAAACAGTCCACGGCCTGAGCCAACGCGGCCACTTCAGGCAATTTATTAATAAAAGAATGAAAATTTACATATGCTTCTCTCATGCATGGATTACCCTACAAATGACCCTCCATGCGCTTTAAATAGAAATCATGGACCAATCGGGTGTCAAGCCACGGATCAAGTGTCGGTAACACCGAGGAGAGAATGAACCGTCAGATCACTACATATCGTGACCGTCGGGTTGTAAGTTACAAAATGTACAACGGTAAAGAAACACACTTTACCTAACTCTATACTAGACCAAGTTGTACTTAACTATTTCCTATGTGTCGGAATATCCTAACACAGAGATCCAGGGGGCTGGAATTTTGTATCCTGTAAGGAAGTGCTGCTGCTTTCTTGGTGCAATATCATAGTGTTGGGTGATCTAAGCTTTTCATGAGGTGAAGAAGGGCTTCTTTCTGAGAGTATGATGTTGGGTCAGAACGATTGGTTGTAATTCTCTTGGCTCTTTCTTGATTATCAATAAAGCTATTTAAGTTTTCTTCCATACACTTGTGCGATTGATGTTTTATGCATTTGTATGGTTAATATACATCTGATCCTATATTTCTTATGATAATAGATCTATGTTCTCGTATAGTGTTATGCTGCTTTGATTCTACAGGTACTTTGTGAAGCTGGGTACATAAGAAAGCATGTAGCAAAGGACTATCAGAAGAGAGAGGAATCGAGCAAGGAACCAAGCGCAAGACAGAGGTTGGTCTCCTTTATTCTTCTCTCATCTATCTCTCATAAAGGAAAACGAAAGTAGTTTTAAGTTTATTTGTTTCTAAGGTAGCTACCAGCCTTAGTGGGATTAGCAGCTCTGCATAGACACTATTCCCGGTAACAATCTACACTTAGCTACTAAAATTCTCTCCTCATTTAGATGATACAGAATTTTCATTGCAACCAAGCAAGGATATGGCCACTCGCTAGAGTCCTTCTCACACCTTCTTTGAGAAAATAGAGAATATTAGAAAGTGGAAACTCACTTTGATACCTTAATCCATATTCTATAAATATCACAAATTATTCCTCACTGATGTTCCTAATAGGTTGGCAAAAGAATCCTGAAAAGAATACAAACTCACCTCTTCTTGATGAGCAGTAAGAGAAAGAAAAGCTCCATTCATAACTACTTCTTGTTCTAGTTGTATACTTTGATTATTAACATCATTCTCAAAAAACATGGCACCAAGTTTGTTCATTATTCACATCAAAAAAAACCTTTGTACATTCTTGAAAAAGTTCATATATGAAAGCCACATCATGTTCATTGAAAACATTCGAAATTAACCTTTCTTATCATTCAATGAGACTACTATCTTGTCCCTTTAAAATTTCCTAGTTTGTCAAGTCCAAAGGTGTAACATTATAGATAACTTCAGTGTCATCCAAGGTGTTTAAAAAATCCTTCCTTTCTTTAGTTTCTCTTTGTAATTCTAATTCACTATCATCGTGACTGTTTTCACTACTTAATGTTTCCATAATTTCAATAAACTGATTTTCATATGCTTTTTCATAAGATAAAAATTAGGAAAATGATTGATATGAAGAACCATTGAATTGGTTATCATCAATAATGTTTTTATCACACAAAAACTAACCAACTAGTTGCACATCTTCAACCATTTCAAGAGAAAGAACATAAGTCTCTACCTTAAGTTGATGATTAGTTTTGTTTTTTAGCCAGAGGAAAAATTAGTGTTTGCTAGATATTATCTTGTGTATGACAAATAGCTCTCAATTTATGTCCATAGTGTTGAAAATGGTTTTCATAAATAATCTCTTTCATTTCTTCATCCATTAACTCTTCATCTCCAAATTCATTTTCAATGTATTGAATAAATTTCTCAAAATAGTCACAATAATTTCCAAACAATGATAATGATTGGTAGCATCCTCTATAATTTTCATGGAATATTGTATTGAAATAGTTTAAGAAATACAAACTAGCAGGTTGTAACCCTTCATACCATGATCATGCATTTTCCTCTAAGGTTGCTATAAACATCTTCATCAAACAATCCTCATGAAATTTAACCCCAAGTTTATGTATATGCATATGAAACTTGATTAAATGTAAAACCACATCGTCTCCCTTTTTATCTTTGAATTTTGGTAGATGAGTTTTCCAATATATAAGAGAAATGTGGTTTGGAAAATGGGGAATATGTGCTCTATTCATAGGAACATGCCTTATCATCTTGGCTGATTTGGAAATTGGATCAAAACTTTAATCTTTGAGTTCTTTATTTGGTGGAATCACCATGAATGTTATTCTTTCTAGATTCTTGAACATGGAGTCTCTGGTGGTACATTGAATTATGGACCCTACTGACAATGGAGTCACTAGGAAAAATTGAACAACCAATCCTGCTATCTAATTTTCTGTTTTCTCTTAGAAATTAGATCTCATTAGTAAAAAATATTTTTATGGAAGATGTACTTTTTATTCCCCATTATTTTCACCAAGTTGTTATCACTTAGAGATATCCTTTTTGTTATGAAAGAGGAAGTCCTAAGGTAACCTTTTCAAACCAGGATTGTAGATTGAGGGTTATCCCCTTGAATCGGGAGATAGCCCTCTTTGACAATCGAATCACTAAGATTATCAACGGGTTGTGTCTGCAAACAATGACTATATCTTCAGTAAGGTTTTCCAGATTTCGAGTGTGTTGGTTGGGATGAAACAAGTAATCTATTGGGAAATGGAGTCAATCAATCAATTTTCAGATGTAGATACCAAGATCTTGATTGTATGAATCAAGAGAGACAGAGGCAAGATAGATGACAAACCGTAGACATATCAAATATCATATGAATGGTAGTAGAAAATGAAAACAATACACTATATTATGGCATGAAACATGAATCTTGCAAGATTTAGGAGAAACAATGGAGATGTTTAAACCATATGAACCAAATCATTAACTAATGTATTTTGTCATATAATCTCATTTAAACACCAAAAGCTAGAAGTTAAATGATATCACAAAGAAATGAAACTATCATAGTAGAATAATTACCTAGAATAACACCATAGGAATCGTTGTATCATGAGCATAATCTCCTAGTCCTCCTGGTACTTAAAAATTAACAAATTGATAACACATAGCAAAAAATACTATTTTTGTTTCCAAAATCCAACCCTTCTTCTTTCTTTTTCATTCGTTATATAAGAAAAATACATAAATCTGAGATCCACAATGTTTGGGAAAGTATTAATCAAAATAACCATTAATATCCAAAAGAAATTTATCTAAAAAACCTCTTGACCCATCTTTAATCAGATCCCCAAGTTGAATTTGATGAGGTGGCCTTCAGTTGTTGACTTGGCATTTTTATAAGAAACAAAATTTTGAAAAATATGGAAAAAATAAGGCTTCACAATACATCCAAATATCTAAAACCATGATATATTTTAGAAATTTGAGGGAGGTTTATTTAACTTGGTCAATGCCCTCAACAAACCTTTTTTGGTTTTTCAAAATTAATATCCATATATTCAAAAACTACTTTTGAAAAAAGTGGCTAAAACAAGAAAAACAAAATTACAAAATCTCAAAAATAGGCTTCAAATATTCCTTTGTATTTTATAAACCATGATAGTTAGGTAAAACCTAAAAGATATGTTTTAAAATTAGGATGTTACAAAAACAAACCTCTTTTGGATTTTTAAAATTATTTTTCAATTGTTCGAAAAATGTGCCTGAAGGTACTGTCTAAAATTGGGAAAAAAAAAGTGCTCCTATTTCTCCTTAATGTTGACTATTTGATTAAAACCATAGGAACTTGATTTATATCTCTGCAATCCAAAAAAAACTTGATGATATATGTTTTTATGTGCATCATTTTTTTTAATAAACCCTAATTTATGTCTCTCTAACATGATTTTTTGGGTTTGTTAGAAGTGACCTTTTTAGAAAAAAAGTAGTTTTAGGGTTTAGTTTTAAAACATTTTCTAAGGCTTGGAAATCCTACCAAAAGTCACATAAGGTGTCAAGTCCCTTCTTAAATACATTAGTAACAGGGTGCCACTACACAATTTTGCACATTTTTGACTAAGTAAGAGGGCCCCACACTTTTGAATTAGGGACTTAGGGGCCAACTCGACTTTATTTAGATGTGAACGAGACAATTTTGTCAGTGGAGACCCGTATTAGACATCAGGGGCCTGAGGAGGAGATTGAAAATGAGGCAGAGGACATGCAGAAGTTTGAGGATCACATTGTTATACCCAATGTGGCACAAGAGTCACCATTGTTGGAGGCCTCTTTGATAGCACTAGTTGACACCTTTGGGGAGAAACTAGAGCATACACCCATAGGACCATCCATTGATGAGGTGCCAAGAGACACATACATGTCCACTACTAAGAAGGTGACATCTGTTGTTGAGATATCCAGGGTCGTGACAAAGTTTTTAGGTGATAGTAGTGCACAACGGGATGAAGAGGTGCCGAGAGACATCACCACCCTTGATGAGGAGCCAATAGGTACAGATGCACCCAGATCTACGATAGAGTTATAGGATGAAAACTACCTACAACAACATGGAGATCACATAGAGGGGCATGAGCTAGTCATGGAGGGGCAGTTCATGACTCATGTTGAGCCCACGGTGGAGGAGGATGAGCAGTCTTCCTTGGGGCCCACCACTGACTTAGAGTTGTTAGATGCACAGACTGTCAATAGAGTTGTAATACTTCTAGATAATAATTGTCTTTGGTATTATATAGGTGGGGCTTGCAAAATTGCTAGACTACCTTTACATCGTGAAGAGAGAGATGTAGAGACTCCTCAACAAATTTTATGTGTTGACCAGGATGGTGAGTTGAGGCGACATGAGTTGCGTAGGGTGCAACACTCATAGGATGGAGGGCTTGTTCTATGTGCTAGAGTTTGTGAATTCAATACCTCTCTTGGGGTTGGATGGCGAGAGATTCTGAGTTGGTACCTAGTGGAGTGGTCTAGACTCATGGATATGGTCGTAGTCTGGAGTGAAGCTCAGTCAGAGCTCTCATAGATTGCAGGTGCTAGAGGCTCATATTGGCATTGGGATCCATGCAAGGCTTCATATCTGATATCAAACATGCGGGAAGGATATGGCATTGATGAGGTAGTCAATCTCCTAATTGAGTGCATGCATTCCTTAGGGGATTTCTAGTTGATGCTAGTGGCTAGGTGGTTTGTGAGCAGACTCCATTGGTTTTTTTGGCATTTTGGTTGCACATTGGGGCGCATGATGATTAGCATTGTCTGGCAAGATCTGGTTAGAAGTGGCATGGGTATGCTACCAGACCAGATATTGTATGGAGACAATGTTCTCCCATTGAGGTTTAGCACTCAGGGGTCACAGAGGATCGAAACAAAAGAGATACCCCCCCCAACAAGAGTGGAGTTAGGGTTCTCAGGTCTATCAGCATGGATGTGGGGACATGACCCACGTTATGGTGGGCTCACTATTAGAGTGGTGGATACTTTGGCACATGCAGGATACCATATGTTATAGGGTGGTATGGTAGTGGGCAATGGTACACAAGACTATACAGAGTCAGGTCATAGCGCCCAGTTTTATATAGAGGGATGTGGCCTGATGCATACAAACCCAATTCTAGGCCATAACACCCAGTGATGTGCAGGGCTATGCAGCGAAGAGCATTGGACTGCAGAGGATCATCGAGATATATCATGGTATACCACAACATGTCGATTGACAATGTGGGGTGGGAGGAGTGACTCGCATCGCATTGAGGATGTGTGTGGAGTGACAGGTGCAGTGACACAAGTAGGACATGGGATGATACATGATGGTATTGTTGTAGCTGGGGCTATTCCATGGTGTACACAAATAAGTTGCGGTATACAGTGGGCTATCAATGAGTGCGGTGATATTGGGTGGTATGCAGTGGCAGATGATGCATTGCAGTGGGTGCTTGGACCGTTACCTCCAACGAGACTTATGTAAAGGGGAAGTAGGTGTACCATTGGATGCATCTCACCTAGGATCGATGAGGACATAGTTTAGCATCTCGTGATACCATGTTTATCAAAGATAGGGCCTCGAGGGGGTTGTCATCAGATAAAAGGAACAGATAGGGATGTCTGTAGTTGAGCATTCTGACAGACTCTTGATCGTACCCTTCGGGACATACCCACCCATCCTCCTCCGGTGTTGCTTACAATCACATAGTTCTTGGTTGTTGCCCCTTGACATTCTCCATTTAGGAAGCAGGGCATGTGAGGCTCACCCTAGGCAGTTGGATGAGACTCAATGTGTCATGGGATTGGAGGACACTCTTGAGTTCAGACACTTGGTGGGTGCACGAGTTCACAGATACAGGCTTAGCGATAGCATGGTTGATTGTCGAGGTAGCATATGTTCCATCCCTAAGCTCATACTTGGGGAGATGAATGAGAGGGAGTTGTATGGTGCTTTTCTAGCTTCACAACTTGAGACATTAGGTAAGCATGAGGTGTGATGGATGGTAGCCCTTATTGGCAGGATGATTCTTAGGCTTCCAGCAGGACCAGGGCACATCATCAAGAGTTAGGATAGTAGATCTTGTTGTGTGATTTGGCAGGTGCAGACCAGTTGGTTATTTGCAACACGGGTTCTTGATGCTCGATGCCTACCTATTATATACCTACAAGAGTCAAATATGGGGCATGGATGAATCCCAACAACTTGCAACATATCACAGCGTTAGGTAGAGAGGATTGGGGTTTGTGGACCTCTAATATGGTTATGGGATCGAAGGATCTAGTGGATTGGTGGGATACTCCACTCAGTGAACTTGGGAAGGATAACATGTGAATTGATTCATTCATAGGTAGACACATGTGAAATCACCCAAGCCATCACCATAGGGCGAGGTAGATTTTTTCTCAAGATTGAGACCATCCATGGAGGGATAGGCATTAACATTATTTGGTCGCTTTGGCAGGTTGGGACTAACCTCGATCATCGCATAGTTGTGGTTGAGACCTATGTGAGAGGAGGCTCTGGTATGATCATGTTAGATAGTTAGTGATGACTAGAGTGTCGTGGGGTCAACAGGACAGTTTCTTGTTGCGTTGGGCATGGGACCCTAGCGTCATAGTACTTAGTAGTACAGATACCCACAAGGGTGAGCTAGTTTCTTTAGGGGAGGGTCATCAAGATTCTCCATACGGTTTCAGTGATTCACTAAGGGCTTGAGATTCTTCATCGACATGGAAGGATGGCTAAAAAGAGGATTTCAGGAGGATCTCATGGAGGAGAGGCTTCATTCTTATAGGGATTGATTTGTATCTTCAAGGGCCCATAATCAGAGTGCAAGAGGTGGACTATTTGGTAGAGCACCTTCATGAGGATTTGGATAGATTTTTACATCGTCAGGATGCTATACTTATTGGTGATAGACATAGGGGTTCTAATGCCCATATTTGGCAGGATGGTGAGTGGAGAAAAGGGGACTTCACATTGATCAGGTTGGCTTGGGATCCTAGTATTGAGGGACTTCTTCACTATAGGATAGTACAATTATCAAGGATGATCCAATGGCGCATTTGGGACCCTCGTGAAGTTTGAAGTGATAGTGGTGGTCCATAGTCAAAGATGGTGTTTGTTCAGGCATTTCTTGAGGACAAGCGATGTTTGGTACATTGAAAGAAATTGCTAGATGACGACGCCACCTCGAAGGGTGAGCATATTTTCGAGCACCCAACTTTGAGGTTGCTTAAGGGAAAGAAACATTTTGGAGGGGAGGATTGTCATGTCCCTTCTCAAACATATTAGTAAGAGGGTGCTACTACACAATTTTGCACATTTTTACTAAGGAAGAGGGCTCCACACTTTTGACTTAGGGACTTAGCAGCCAAATTAACTTTATTTAGTTTCTAGTGGAATGTGGGGACCACCCACATAGGATTTAGAATTACCCATTCAGTATGCTTCGAGGGAAAATCGAATGGGTGGATGGAGGGGCACACATGACGCTAAGGGGGCCCAAGGAGTTATAAAGAGAGATCAACTCTCATTTTTTTTCATCTTGAACATTTGCAAACAAACACACTTACTATGCTCTACTGCTTAGCGAGTCTACTGACTGTTTAGCCATGAATCTCTTAAGAGGGAGATTCAACCTTTTCTTTGAGGGACCATCCCTACCCGCCCTAGGGAGGCTATTCCATAGGGATTTCAGAGAGTTCAACACAGTCACACACTTCAGTCGGCAACACAGAGAAGGGGAATGTGTATTTCCTGGGCAGCTAAGAATCACACAGAGGGAGTTTGACACTGGAACGAATCACACAACTTGCAATGAGTTGAGGGAGCTGAGGTAGCAGCATTAGAAAGGAATTTTCGCTAGAGCTTTCAACTAGCTAAGCTAGCATTCCAGCAACTCACATTTTTGGGCTAAGAGACAACACAGATGCCACATAAAAAAATCTTGTAGTGCTTGGAGCGTAGCTAAGTCAGGCCAAGATTTCATTTGGGGAGTTAGGAGTTGGATAGTAAGGGTAAACCCAACATTTTGGAGGAGTTTGCAAGTCGATTTGTAGCCAGTTTCCAGTAGGCCGAATTTGGCAGCCATAGCTAAGGTGAAGCTCCAAGGGGGTCAAAAAACAAAAGTCAAAACTAGCTACAATACCTTCTAGGTTTTTTTGGGTTTTGGCCAAGGAGTCTAGGGTTAAAAGGATATAATTTTCTAGATGGTTTTAGTACCCATTCCATCTATTCAAACTTCAGGAGAGTGGTGCAACAGTTGGGAAGCCTTCATCTCAGCCCTTTTCCTACCTGGGTTTGGTCCTGCTTTTCCATTGAGACAAGACCAGGTGCACCATTCTATCATCTATTGTATTTGGCTTGCAGAAAATTAATAAAATGGCTCATAAGTTCCCCATTTACAGTATTTATATGGGTGTTTGTTGAACATTTCCTTTTTCTATTTTTCCACATAGAATATGTTTTTGTTATCACTTGTATTTCCTATTTGGCATCATTACATAAAGGTTTAATAAGGGTAAATCGTATTAAAAAATGGTTTGGGCAATTGAAAAAGAGTTTGGAAACTCATATTTTCAAAATTTTGTAGCCCACTATGAAATATTTTCGTAGCGCTAGCTGTAGGCATTCGATAGGCTCTGATTTGCCAAAAAATTTAGTGAAAGTTTATATATAAATTAAATTAAATCTTTTGAAATATTTCTAAGCTTTATGTCATGATTCCATAATTTTTATTATAGCATATCTCAATACCTAACCCTTCAATGTTTCTAAATGAAGTTGTCAATTGATCATCAAAACATTTGTACCTCTTGGAAAGGTATGAACCTAGTGCTAATGTAACCTTAACCTAACCTTAGCTTTAACTTTAACCCTAAACTTAACCTAACCTAAACTATCCATAACCTAATGTTAACCTAACCAATCCAAACATTAAACTAGAAAAACCTAATTCCACCTAACCTAACCTTAACCTTAGCTAAACCTAACCATAATCTTAACCATTAACCTAACCTAAACCTAAACCCTAAGTTTAATCTTAACCTTAACCTAACTTAACCTTAACCTAGCTTCACTTAACTTTACCTAACCTTAACATTAATGTCAAGTCTAACCTAATCTAACATTAACCTAACCCTAACCATAATCTAACCTAACCTAACATAATATTAACCTTAAATTAACCCTAAACTTCACTTAACCTTAACTTAACATTAACCTAACCTTAACTTTAATCTAATCTAACCTAATCGTAATTGTGTTATAACCTAACCTTAGCCAAACCTAACTGACGCAACGCGGAAGCAGAACTCACAAAAACCCCAAAACAACCACGTGGATCCCCTTTAAACTATAGCCAACTATTTTCCTTTTTAATCGAAATACTCTAAAAAACCATGCAAAACATTAATATTTACCTTTTTAATTTGGCATGCTTATCATACACCGGAACTCAACGCGTCGATGCTTTGGAACCATAGATCTGGATTAGTGAGATCTGACAGTTGTCAAAGATTTCGGGTGGAACAATGGATCGGGGGTTAACCGCCCAATATACAGTTTTATTCCCTCCGCCTTTGCTACGTGGCAGTGTTTCAATGGAATCGGGTGACGAACCACTAAAACCACTTACAACCTTCAGCGCATCCAAAATACTACTCACTGTAGCGAGACCGCTTGGCGACGTAATGGTTGTGGTTGATCGCGATCCAATGGTTGTGATTTAATCACCCGATCGCAAATCGCACTGTCCAATTGCCAGGCTCCTTATGCTTTCAAAGCTGCAATGCGATAACCTTCGGAGACTCGATAGACTATCAACCCTTCTCTTTAACATTTCGGATCCGATTGTATCGCTATGTCAGAATTCGGCGATTCAACAAGCTGGTTCCTGTCCACTGAGGTGATGTGATTTGGGTTCCACAGACCCGATAACTTAAAAAACCTCCGTCCAGAATATTTGAAGTCCGGATTTCTAATCTGAATGTGTTTTGTGACGATTCTTAGTGTTTTTTTGGTTTTCCACTTGCGGAACCAAAATGATATATTTAAACTTGCTGATTACTCTTTTAACTCAGTATTATCTATTGTAAAGAATGGAAACGGACAATCATTGATTCTCTCCTGAACACAAACAAATCATATGAAAGCAGAATACGACTTCCGCAAGTTTGATAATGAAATTACATAGACAACATCATTTATTCATAAATAAAAGGGTTACAGAGCCTCGGTTGGGGCCTAATTACAACAAAATAAAAGACCTATGTTTCCTATGAAATCCACACACTATTTTTCTCTCGCTCTACTAAATCTACTCCTAAATCCTCTCTTTATTTTCATTACATTTTCCTCTTTTTTATAATTCGGGTATCACTCTAATTGTGTCTAACAAATCAATCCCTATTTTTGATAAATCTAACAACAAATCTTCTAATTCCTAGCTCTATCTCACACCTATGCTAACAACTCATCTTAAAGCCTAAAATAAGACAATTTCTAACTTATTACAATAATAAAATACAACTCATTCTTGAGAGATTAAACCCTCCTAGTAAAACTGCCTTTTGACCCATCAGGTCAATGAATTTCAACTTGTTTAGCCACAACATGTGAACAATCTTTCACATTGTTGGCTAAGTCCAAATGCTCCTGCATCAAACTCCCGGGGAAGAAAAGAATCATCCTTCAAACTTTCAAGACTTACTCCATATTTCTACAATTCTACTGTTGTCAACCAGCTAGCATGCTCCACTGGTTGTCCTTTCCATTTGACTAGATATTGGAAATAAGTCTGTCCTCTAGTTCTTTTGGATACTCTTTTCTCCAAAACAACTTCCACTTCCTTCTTCTCTGTCTTTGGCATTTGTTCTTCTCAGTTCACAGTTTGAACTTCATCTCATATAGTTTCCTCCTATAGCTTTGTCTCTACCTCTTTGTATGGATACAAATCTGCAACATTAAAGATGGACGATATTCCAATCCCTTCAGGCAACTCAATTTCATTTGCATTAGCTGAAAACCTACTTACAATTTTACATGGTCCTATCTTTTTCATTTTCAGTTTATTGTAACTTTTAACAGGAAATCTTTCTTTTCTCAAATACACCATCACTAAATCTCACACATGGAATTATTTCTCTTTTCTTTTCATATCTACCCTCTGTTTTTATTTGTTGCTACTTTCCTATAATTTTCCTTTGACTTCTTCCTGTAGTCCCTGCATCTATTCTGCAAACTCTTCATCTTTTGCACTTCTGGTCTCCTGTTTTCCCAAATTCCTGAGTTCATACACACCTCTTGGATTCATTCCAAAAAAAATATGAAATGGACTCATTCCAGTACTTCGGTTTGGAGTATCATTATAAGCAAACTCAGCTTGAGCTAGTGCTAAATCTCGTTGCTTAGGATTCTGATACACTAAACTCCTCAATATATTCCCCAAGCTCCTGTTTACTACTTTAGTCTGTCCATCTGTTTGAGGATGGTATGCTAAACTAAAACTGAGGTTAACTCCCAATTTCTTCCAAAGAGTTCTCCAAAAATGCCCTACAAACTTTGTATCTCTATCAGACACAATACTTATAGGTAACCTATGTAATATTACAATTTATGAAAAGAATAAATTAGCTATGTGTGTTGCATCACTAGTCTTTCTACATGCAACGAAATGTGCCATTTTGGAAAATATATCTACTACAACATAAATAGAATCATTCCCTCTCTGGGTTTTTGGTAATCCCAGAACAAAATCCATGCTAACTGCATCCCACGGTCGGTCTGGTATTGGCAATGGCTGATACAATCCTGTATTCTGACTCCTTCCTTTAGCATGCTAACATATCCTGCATTTCTCAACAAATTTCTTAACATCAGTCTACATTTTTGGCCAATAATAAAAAACATTCACCTGAGAAAAGGTTTTATCTTGTCCAAAGTGACCAGATAATCCTCCACTATGTTTCTCCTTTATTATGTTTTCACTCATATAACATTTGGGAATACACAACTTGTTGCTTTTAAACAATAGGCCTCCTTGAATTAGATAGTCCAACCACTGACTTCTGTTATGACTCATTGGATTTTGAGCTTTTGTATAGATATCTTTGAAATCTGCATCATCCTTGTACATTTCAATCATTTCCTCAAATCCTACAACACCCACCTTGAATTCTTGCACAATAAAACTTACCCTGATCAATGCATCTGATACTTTATTTGACTTACCACTCTTGTGCTTTATTACAAAAGTAAAGCTTTGCAGAAATTCCACTCACTTGGCATGTTTCTGATTCAACTTCGGCTAGTTATTGATGAACTGTAAGGCATGATTGTCTGAATATAATATGAATTCTTTTGGAAGTAAAAAATGTCTCCATTTCTTTAAGGCATGCACAATAGCATAAAACTCTTTATTATAAGTAGAATATTTCTTCTTTGCATCATTCAATTTCTCACTAAAGTATGCTATCAGTCTTTGCCCCTGACTCAAAATTGCTCTAATTGCAACTCCACTAGCATCCATTTCTACTTGAAAGACTTTCTCAAAATCAGGTAAAGCCAAAAAATGGTTCCTCTGTGATTTTCTTATTCAGAAAATGAAAATTTATGTCATCTGCTTCTTTCCACTTGAATGGTTGATTGATCTCCTTGATTTTTTCAAGAATTCGTGCACAAATCTGACTAAATCTTTTGATAAAATTTCTGTAAAAACTTGCAAGACCATGGAAGCTTCTTAGCTCAAATATATTTCTGGAAGTAGGCCAGTTTCAAATGCCTTGGAATTTCTCTGGATCCATCTTCAAGCCTTCTTTAGAAACTAAAAATCCCAAATAAACGAGTTCTTCCTTCATGAAACTACATTTATTCAGATTTATCAATAGTTTCTCTTTCTGCAGAGTTCTTAGGACCAACTTAAGATGCTCTAAATGTTCTTCTTTACTTTTACTAAAAACTAGAATATCATCAAGATAAAAAATAACAAACTTGCCTACATACTCCTTCAAGACTTCATTCATTAATCTCATGAATGTGCTACGTGCATTAGTGAGTCCAAAAGGCATCACTAACCACTCATACAACCCACTGTTTGTTTTAAATGTTGTCTTCCACTCATCGCCTTGTTAGATTCTTATTTGATGATATCCACTCTTCAAATATATTTTAGTAAAGTATTTTGATACACTCAAACAGTCCATTAAATCATCCATGCGTGGCAAAGGAAATTTGTATCTAATAGTGATCTTGTTGATGGCTCTAGAATCTGTGAACATGTGCCATTCTCCTCCTTTCTTTGGACTGAGTACTGTTGGTACAACACATGGACTAATACTTTCTTTGATTATACCCTTATCCATCAACTCCTACACTTGTCTTACAACTTCTGCATTCTCTTGAGGAGTTAATCTGTATGCTGCTTTATTTGGAAAAATTGCAACTAGTATTAGGTCAATATGATGACTAATACTCCTGATCGGTGGTAATGCCTTTGGAAACTCATCCACAATAATATTAGCAAAATCATCTAATATCATTTTAACTTCTTCAGGGAAATCATCCAAGTTTGTGGAAGTCAAAATTACCTCTGGTATTCCCACAATAGCAAAATGTAACTCCTCATTCTTCACCACTTCCTACAATGGCTCCTTTCCACTTATCAACATAACACTACTTCCAGGTGTTCCTTTGTCAGCATCGTCCTTTAATGGTAGAAATGTGTGTTTAGTTCCATCCTTCTCCAAAGTATTAAGTGTTTCTCCTTCCATCATGAATAGCTTTTCGATCAAATTGCCACGGTCTTCCCAACAATACATGGCATACATCCATGGGCATTACATCACATAATATCACATCTTTATACGTAACAATTTGTATCTCCACCTTCCATTGTTCAGTCACAATAACCTGATGTCCCTTTTGTAACCATGATACCTTGTAAGGAGTAGGGTGCATGGTCTTTGCTAGTCCGATCTTGTCCACCATCTTGTAGAAACAAGATTGTTAGTGCTTCCATTGTCAATTATTACTTTGCAACACTTACCTTTGGATTTACAGGTAGTTCTAAGAAAATTCTTCCTCTGTGTTGGTTCTCCAATCTCCGGCTTTTCCCTAAGAAAATTCCTTCTCAATAATAGTGATTCACCTTCTTCAGGGGGTTCTTCCTTTTCCACAAGTCGATGCGGTTTTGGCTTTGCCTTAGCCACATTCGCATTCCTCTATCTTGCTAGTTTATTATGAGGACAGTCCCATGACATATGTCCCCATTCTCCACATGTATAACATCGAACATCTCTTCCTCGCCCTCTTCCTCTGGGCACAAATCTTCCTCTGTTAGATTCTCCCCTCTATGGTGGTCTGCTACTTGAGCTTACTGCTTCATGCTAATGTTGTTGTCCCCTTGGTCTGGTAGTTTCCCTACCTCTTGCTGAGCTTTTTCCTCTATTCCTTTGACTCTGCTTCCTCAATATCTTCTCTTCTGCCTTCAAACTTGCTTGATAGGCATCTTCAATAGTTTTTAGACTTAACAAGCGAATTTCATCTTATATATCATACCTTAAGCCATTGATATATCTAGCTACCTTTTCCACATCAACCTCTACATGCCCTGCTCTAATATTCAATCTATAAAAAAAAAATGTATATTCTTTAACAAATATTCCTTTTTTCCTTAAATTTTGCAATTGTTTAAAAAGATTCAAATGATAGTATTTAGGAAAAATCTTGGCTTTCATTTTACTTACCATTTTCTCCCATAGCTTGATTTTGGACATCCCTTTCCTCATTCTTGATGTTTGTAACTCATCCCACTAGATAGCTGCATGACCTTTCAATATGATAACTGCAAACTTCACCATCTTCCTCTCATCAACCTCTTCATAGTCAAAGTACTGGTCTAAGGATCTAATCCGATCGATCATATCTTCTGCGTTTAGACTTCCTTCATACATAGGGATTTCCACCTTAGGGTTTCCTCCTACTTTCGCCAACATCTTGATGACTTTAACAGTTTCATTATCTTCATCTACTACCTCATCTGTAGGAGATTAGTCTAAAGAACTTTCATCTCCTTCATCAGGTGCTCTTCTCTGGGCAGTCTCAATTGTCTCCGTTCTCGTATGCAGACTCTGTACCTCTTCCAGTAAAATTGCATTTTCTTCTGGTCTTCCTCGACCAATGCCTTTCCTTGGTAGAATTTTCACTGCAAACAACCCTTTCTTCTGCTCTGATACCAAAAATGACACAACGTGGAAGCCAAACTCACAAAAACCCCAAAACAACCCCACGGATCCCATTTTAACTATAACCAAATGTTTTCCTTTTTAATCGAAATACACTGAAAAACCATGCAAAACATTAATATTTACCTTTTTAAATTGGTGCACTTATCGTACGTCGGAAGTCAAAGCGCCTATGATTTAGAACCATAGATCTGGATTGGTGAGATCTGACAGTTTCCAGAGATTTCAGGTGGAACAATGGATCGGGGGTTAACCACCCGATACACGGTTTTATTCCCTTCGCCTTTTCTACGTGGTAGTGTTTCAATGGAATCGGGTTTCGGACCACTAAAACCACTTACAACCTTTAGCATGATTGAAATACTGTCCACTGTAGCAAGACCACTTAGCAATCCAATGGTTGTGGTTGATCGCGATCCAACGGTTGTGATTTAATTGCCTGATTGTAAATCGCACTATCTAATTGCCTTGCTCCTTATGCTTTCAAAGCTGCGATGCGATAACCTTCGTGGACCTGATAGACTGTCAACCCTTCTCTATAATGTTTCAGATCTGGTTGTATCGCTATGTCGGAATTCGGCAATTCAACAAGCCAGTTCCTCTCCACTGAAGCGATGCGACTTGGGCTCCACGGACCTGATAACTTTAAAAACCTCCATCTAGAATATTTGAACTCCAGATTTCTAATCCGAATGCATTTTGCAAATATTCTTAGTGTATTTTGGGTTTTCCGTTTGCGGAACCAAAACGATATATTTAAACTCGTCGATTACTGTTTTAACTCAGTATTATCTATTGTAAAGCATGGAAACGGGCAATCATTGATTCTCTCCCAAACACAAACAAAGCATATGAAAGCATAATACGATTTCTGCAGGTTTGATAATGAAATTACATAGACAACATCATTTATTCATAAATAAAAGTGTTACAGAGTCTCGACCATGGGCCTGATTACAACAAAATAAAAGACCTTTGTTTCCTATGAAATCCACACACTATTTTTCTCACTCTACTAAATCCACTCCTCAATCCTCTCTCTATTTTCATTACATTTTCCTCCTTTTTATAAGTCGTATATCACTCTAACTGTGTCTAACAAATCAATCCCTATTTTTGATGAATCTAACAGTAAATCTTCTAATTCCTAGCTCTATCTCACACCTATGCTAACAACTCATCTCTAAGCCTAAAATAAGACAATTTCTAACTTATTACAATAATGAAATACAACTCATTTCTTGAGAGACCAAAACCTCTCAGTAAAACTACCTTTTCACCCATCACATCAATGAATTTCAACTTGTTTAGCCACAACATGTGAACAAACTTTCACATTGTTGGCTAAGTCTAGATGCTCCTACATCACTAACCCTAACCTTATCCTTAACCTTAAGTAAGGTTAAGGTTAGGTTAGTGTTAGTAAATGTTGAGGTTGGGTTAAACTTAGGTAAGGTTAATTTAAAGGTTAGGTTAAGCTTAAGGTTAAGGTTAAGGTTGGGTTACGGTAAGTTAAGGTTAGGTTACGGTAAGGTTAAGGTTAGTTAAGGTTAAGGGTAAGGTCAAGTTAAGGTTAAGGTCAAGTTCAAGTTAATGTTAATTTTAAGGTTAAGGGTTAAGTTAAGGTTAAGGATAGGTTAGGTTAATATTAGGTTAATGTTAGGGTTATTCAGGGTGAGGTTAAGGTTAGTTTAGGTTAGGTTGGGTTTGGTTAAGGTTAAGTGTAAAGTTATGTTAAGCTTACGTTGGTTTGGTTAGGTTAAGGTTAAGGTTAGGTTATGGTTAGGTTAAGGTTAGCTTAGCTTAGCTTAGCATAGCTTAGGTTAAGGTTAAGGTTAAGTTAAGTTAATTTTATATTAACTTAGGTTAGGTTAAAGTTAGGTTAAGGTTATGTTAAGCTTAGGTTAAGGTTAGGGTTAAGGTTAAGGTTAAGTTAACGTTAAGGTTAAGGTTAAGTTAAGGTTAAGGTCATGATAGGGTTAGTTTAAGATTAAGGTTATGTTAATTTGGCAACTTAGAGGAAAATTACCTCCTTTGGAAAGTCTTCATCATCAAGGAAGACGCCTCCTATACCTTAGAAAAAATTAATTCAATTGAGAAAAAATATATTTTTAATATGGAAACCGACATGTTCACAAACGGATAGGTCCATTCAAAAGAGAAATTTGAAAACCTTGGAAGAAAGTAAATACAAGTGACCTTTATTTGGACATCATCATCAATAATATTCTTCTTTTCTCTTCTATGGTTTGGTTCGCATAGGTCTGAAGTTGGTTTGTGGAGATTGGTTCATACATGTGTTGATGGGAAAAAAATGACCTCAACAACATTAAGGAAGGCCACCCATCCAGAGCCCCAAATCAAATTCTTATCTGTTTGTATAATGGCTCCAACTAGTTCTATTGGGTCTAGTTACCTCTTGTCCCTCCCTGTTGGCTTTTGGTTTGCCTATTAATTATCAATAGAAAGAAAGAAATCACATCTTCCTTCTTATTGTGCACATGCAAGCAAGAAAATCCTTAATATGAATTGAAGGCTCACCTAAGCCACACCTAAAGTCTACCCCTACGTAAGGGGAATTCTAGAATGAAGGCATGAATCTAAATGCAGATCTACTCCAAGATGCAAGAAAAGAATCTAATCCTATCTCAAATTGGAAAGGATATCTTTCTCTCAATTCAAGAGAAGATGAACTAACTAACTAGGGGAATATGATTGTATGTATAATGATTGAAGTCAGCAAATGAGATTAAATTGAAACATGCAAAATATTTTGTATTTTACAATTTATTAGATCGTTTTATGTAAATTGAATTTACTACAATAAAAATTTATCAAAGAAAATTAAAAATACATATTTGAATCCAATAAAATGACTAAATTCATTATATGATTTTCATTGATTAAAAGAAGAATTCCATTTAATTAATGAAAGAGAAAATAAAATAGGAATGTGTTTAAACAATAAAAAGTTACAAATGAATGCATTTGAATCTTGATGAATTCATCTTGATTTTAATTGTGTTCCTCTCTTTAAAGATGGTTCTTACAGTGACTCAATAACATATAGTAATTTATACAACAAAAGTACTTAATATTAAAGAGTAATACAGTATTTAGAACAAAATTAAACACAATTAGAGAAATTATGGTAATAGCATATTAACTGACACTCCAAACAAGAGTGCATCAGAATGAAAATTTATTAAAATTATACTAGAAATTCATTAAAAATTTTGTAGTCCATAAGCATATTCAACTCCTTGAGAAAATTTGCCTACAAAATAGTAAAACAACTCTTTTTCCGAGAGCCAAAAATGTTATATCTCTCTGCAACTCAACTTTTTGTTCCTCATAAAAGTGTAAATGTCCAACAAGAAAAATAACATAGATTCTCCCTAAATACCTCAGATTTGAGTTATTCTCCCTATACTAAAACTAAAAAAATTCCTTAGAAAAGTGCTCCAAGATCCCTTAGTTGCAGAGAAGAGGAACCCCTTCCTCATTCTCAAGAACAGTACTTAATAATTTACAAAAATCCCAAAAATAGAGAGTTGTTTGGTGCGATTCACATTCAATGAATCTGAGGCTGTAAATTCTCCATTTTCTTCTATGTTGGTCCCTTCTCATTTCTCCCAATATGTTGTGTTTAATCCCATTCAGCATATCTTCTCCCAAAAACCAGTCAAAATTCATCAAATCACAACCAGAAATCAAGATAAAAAATTAAAAAAAAAAAATTGTCAACGAAATGTTTTAAGCCATGATTTCTTCAAGTGGATTTGATTATATTTTGAATCAATACTGGATAATGAATTATTGACAACCTCTTTTCCCAAGCCAATGAAATTTTCCCAAATGTATTTAGAAGAAACCAATTTTTGTTGTAAATCCGTCACTTTATCTTCTACTAATTTTTTGGGTCACTAAATAATTGAATCTTCTAAATTTAACATTCCCATATTTTTCTCCTAGGTATTAGACTTCCAACAAGCTATTATGGGCATTATTTGGCCAAGTAAATCTCACGCTATGGCCCGTTGAAATCAAGTTATCCAAATTGCCAAAACTGTTGAAAAATGCCTACCTAAGTAACTTTATTTCAAGTTTCATTTTTAAATAAAAATTACAAATTTGTATTATAATTTAATAACAAACTATATAAAACAAAAATTAAATTTAAATACGAAATTATTTAAATTTGAAATTATATACAAAATTAAATATATTTAAGAATAAATTAGTTATTAATTAAATATTAATTAAAAATAATAAAAAAATGCATTAATTTCTTTTTATTACATTTCATATATTAAAAGCCCATAAGACCATTCGTATGAGTGGAAGGGGATCTCGGGGATGATATCTCGGAACCGGGATATCTCGTAACAAATTTAGAAAAACTCACGAGAAACCGGGGATACTATATCAAAATATTTATTTTAAAATAAAATTAATTAAATAAAAAATAGGTTAAAGATTAAATAAAATTAAGTTAGTTAATCAATCTAATTTATTTAGTTAATTAATTAGAAATAATTAAAATTAATATATATAAAGGTTAAAAATATATACAAAGATATATTAAATTTTGTACATTTTATTACACATGTAGGGAAAATTCGCAAAATTTTAAACATGCACCATTTTCAAATCGTGCATTCAAATTGGGTGAAATGAGCACTGACTAAAATCTAGCGAGAAACGGAATGTAATGAAGCAGTTAAAATGTAAATCCGAAGAAAACAAAAATGTCACATAGTTAACCAAAAAATAGCATTAAAGGGCAATAAGGCCAAAATTAACATAGAGAGTCCCAATTGTTATTATGAAGATAATAAATTAAAAATGGGGGAGTTGTGATTTTTCCAAAACAATAGAGACACAAGGGAAAAGACCAGTTGTATATGGTTAAAAGATAATGATCTTAACTTTAAGCAAACGTTAAAGTGAGGAACTATATTATGCCGTCAAACATTAAAATGATTTCCATGGGTCCTACATTAATTGATCAAGCAATATAAGTTCAAAAATATAAGTACTTGAAACAAGCTAAGTCTAAAACACGAATCTATTTTTTTACGGAATATTTAGTCTTAAAGATTACCTCATGCGAGTGATAGAAGGAGGTACAAATAGTGAGCCTGGTTAGTACCCTGACGAAGTTTTCTTTAATGCCATACCAACATTTCCCACTACTAGTGAGCGTCCATAGCCCCAACGGATTTACTTGTACATCCCATGCTTCCCCTCTGGATAACAATTTTGATAAGCACATTTGTGAGCTAAGTCTATGAAGTAGCTGAGTGAAAGGGGTGGGATGCTAAAATATATTTAAGCAAATGGAAATAATACTTCCATAATGTTGACTCCATATATTTCTCCGTGACTATCAATTTAGAGGCTTTTATAAAGTGGAGGGATGGGAGGGATTCACTAAGTTAAACTCAAGGACAATTCTTTCTTTTTAAAAATGAACTATACCACTTGAAAAAGTTGGTTATTTGTCCATGGGAAGGAGTTAAGGTAAGAGGACTTTAGAATCCCATGAAGTTATCCCCTTTGATGTGAATGAAAACACATGAAATGGACAGAATAAACATTTCCATGTGTGTTTACCGATGTTAGGTAACAAATAATTCCTCGAGATAAATCTTGGTAATATCAACAAAATCAATCAAAAGCCAATTTAAACGAAAAAGAGAGAAGAAATCCAAACTAAAGCGAAAGAATAAAATAACACACTCCAACAATTTCAAAGGAGGAAAGTAAAAATAAAGGAAAAGCCCAAATTAAAGGAAATCCCAACCAGACTAACTATACAAATGTCTTAGCAAAAGACTAAAATAAGAAAAGCATGTGTGTTCTTCTTATGTTGATATTTTAACAAATTATATCTTGCATAGTTATAGACAATTTAACTTTCAAACTAAATAGTAGTCATGAGATAAATGAAGCCAAATGAGAAGTTTCTCTTTTTACAAATTTATTTTTTCGAAACAAAGCCTGCATAAAACATCTCAACAATTGGTTTAATAAAAACAAGGTCTGTGAAACAAATTGAAGGTTCGGGGACTCCCCAACTTAGTTGACTTGATGAACATCATAACTACTCTTTTAAAATTTGAAATCAAGCAAAACAAGGAGTATGAGTTCATATTTGAGCAATTAGCACTGTAAAACAATCTTGGACGCCTACAAGGACAAAACATAAAATCAACAAAACTAAAAAACAAAGTTGAAATAAAAACCTAAGAAAATAGAAATAGGTAAAAAAAATGGACATACAAAACTTACCATTGAAGGATTTCTTTTAATTGGAATTGAAATTATGAAGAAGTGACTTTCTATGAATTTTTCATTAGCCCAAAATTATCACTTACTAAATCTAGACTAAGGCGAGCAGTAAAGCTAGAAAAATGATTATTCATGTTCTCATGGAATTAGAATTGACTAATAATCATTATCATAAACAACAAGAATTTTTTCTTTGTTATTAGTTGAAACAAAAATTATTTCCTCAGCCACTTTTGACTTTAATCTAACTCCAAAATTTTATACATTCACAAGAAATCCATCTCAAGCCTCTCAATGCAATTTGCTACATGTCGTAATGAGCCTTTGAAGATAAAATCCAAAAGGTTCTGAGTGCATTTACTAATCTCCCGCATCAATATAGTGGTTGCCTTATGACAGAAAATGATGCCCTTTAATATGAAAGAAAGAGAAGGGTGAGTAGGAAAACATCACACACATGCGCAAGACGAAATGACGTCACCCAAAGGATTGAGTTACCATAAGAAGTGCAGAATTGGATTTAAATAATGTTTAAGGATTCTGAGTAGCCGAGAGTATAGAGAAAAAGAGAAATTTGCAATACAACAAGAAGAGAATGCGGGGGGCTATATATCAGGTGACATGGATCTCCGAAGGTATCTACAAGAGTTAGAATTATAAGAATGCTACGTGATGTCATAAATATTTGTAGACCGAGGTTTTAAGATTGCAAATCGTGGATAGTCACGACTCCATAACGCTTTAAAGTTAATTCTTAATGCAAGATGCTGAAATGCCGAGATTCCAGGGTTTGTGGGTTAGATGGGCTTGTAAGCTTTGACTCATCTTGGAGTTCATAAAAATAACACAAGTAAGAGGATGTAACCTGAATCAATGTCATATAAAGGTATGATTCAATTTGGCCAATGAAAAAATTCCAATCAAGATGGAGGAAGATATGGTCCACAACAAAATAAGAACAAGTATGAGCCAAGTATTTCATTTCAATAACATGAATTAGAAGCAAAACTCATGACACAACTTGTAAATTTGCAAAACAAACCATAAAATAAAAATTCTAATGATAAAATAACTACTTCTGAACATTTTATGATTTGGAAAGGTCTAATTGCTCATTTATTCTTCAAAATGAAGTTTCTAAGTTAAGGAAATGAAGACCAAGAACATTCTTGAGCTCATTATTCACATTTATTAAAAAAATCTGCAAATTTAATAGAAAAATAAAAGAAAATCCAACTAGCTAACAAAATTAGTTCTACTCCTATTCTAACTCACTAAAAGAGCATATGGCTAAGAAAAGTCATACTTCTAACAGAACCATTCTCTCAATTTTATCCCTGCGCATATGAAAATGTCAAATATCAACAACAGAAATAAAACTACAGCTAAATTATTAAAAGGAACATTCAACCTACCGGTAATGTACATTTATCTTTAGAAAAATAAACTTATTTACAAATTTCTTACCTTGAAATTCTTCCAACCATATGCTCACAGGGTCATAAAAATCAGTATGTATTTCTATTAATGCTTCGAAGAAATTCATAGGAGAAGGAAATAATAGACCATAATTGAATGATAAACCTTTAAATATTGTAGCTTGCTGAAAACTACTGATATTATGTATAAAAGAAAGGTCACGGAAAACAATATTCTTGAGAATTGGAGTTCCTAAACATTTTTCAAATAAATCAATAAAGTATGGATGGACATTTAGAATATTTGCATGAGTGTTACAATGTTGCCCAGAGTGTAATGATGTACTCTTAAGTGCCTAATTTTGTGATTTGAAAATCAAACATGAACAAATAGAATTTCAACATAAGAAGTAGTTGGTGTTAATGTTTAAAGCTTTAGTGTTGATTTTCATATATGCTCATTAATGCACTTGATGCGATTCTAAATTCATAATGTTCAAAGTGCCAACATGTTGTTTTTAGAAATTCAATTTTTTTTTGAAATAAAAGTAATTCAAATCGAAGAAAATGAAAAAAAAAAATTATAATTTACATATATTTTACAAATAATAGTACAACATGGCTAAGATTTGTTTGCAAAAAATTCCTCCTCGCAAGTGTCAATAGAGATAGTGAAATTAAAATTATTTACTTGCGGGAATGGGAGCATTTTAGGCTTATGATCCAAAAAGGATAATTCATCATTGTAGGAATTAACTATTGGGATAGATTCTTGAACATCGAAATCACTACGATGATTGAATGGTTGCAAATGAGAATGGACCATAAAAATTTCTAGACTAGTGTTCTCTTCATCTTCAAAATTGGATTGGCTTAAGGAATTGGGAATATGGGAGTCAGAAAAAACAATTTCTGAAGTGAAAAGAGACTTACTATTCTCGGTTTTCAAGTCATCATTGTAAATGAATTCATTAGTGTTATTTTCCTCTTCTAAGATCAATCAAAATCAGGAAAAATATTAGATGCATGGAGAAAATTTTCAAGATTGCAGAGAGTATGAATTAATTTTTTTTATTCTCTTGACCAGCAAGAAGATACCAGAATACCAAATATGCGAAGAAATATACCCAGAACACAGAACAATAAGAAATAACAACAAGTATTTTATTATTCAGAAAGGAAATCAATGTTCACTTGCCTCTTTGAGGGGGCAACCTCCAATAGAGTTGGGCTCAATTATAAAATAAGACATGATGCTCTTCGAGGGGAGTCTCTATATTTTATATAGGATTCATACATGCAATACCATGGGTCAATACTATGGTTCTTATTAATACCATCTATCTAATACCATGGCCCATTTGCAACTAATTGTGGTCCCTTCTTTAAATGCAGGTCAACCACTTACAATTATTAATATGGGTTTTATTGACTCTTTACTTAACTATAACTATGACTCGATCCTATTACATAAATAAGGGGTTAGGGTTGGACCCTAACATGCCCTCTCCCATAAGAATAGCCTTGTCCTCAAGGCTGAAGTTGCGGAAACTACTGAAGGATAGTTTGGTTCCTAGGTTGCATCTTCCGGAGAGGTGTCTTTCCACTTGCTGAGGACTTCCTTGATCGTGTGGCTGCGCAAGTGCTGTTCTTGTGTGTCAAGAACCTGTTCAGGTTGGAGCCAGGTTGACCCTTCTTCGTCCAATTCAGGTAGAGAGGTTTGAATTCAGAAAATGGTTCCCAATCACTTTCTTGAGGGATGAGACATGGAAGACTAGATGGATTTTTGTAGTGGGTGGCAAAGCTAGCTTGTAGGCGACTTCTCAAATGCACTGAAGTACTTGATACGGTCCATAGAAATTTGGAGATAATTTCTGACAACCCTTGTCTTTGAGTGATGTTCGCTTATACGGTTGCAGCCTCAAAAATACCTAATCCCCTTCTTGAAATTGGCATTCTAAACGATGTTGATCTTCCTGTTGCTTCATGCGGTTTTGAGCTTGATGGAGATTCTCTCTGAGGTGGGCCAACATGGTTGTGCGGCTTTATAGGAGTTGATCCACTGCTT
This sequence comes from Pinus tabuliformis, assembly GCA_031772625.1. Taxonomy (NCBI): domain Eukaryota; kingdom Viridiplantae; phylum Streptophyta; class Pinopsida; order Pinales; family Pinaceae; genus Pinus; species Pinus tabuliformis. The sequence goes on from CM062813.1 coordinate 95,173,958, forward strand.
TTACCTTCAAGCATCCCTTGATATAAGAAGTAGGTGAAGGAGGGAGTTGACCATAAACTGCTTCATATGGAGTCATTTTGGTGGTGGCATGATAGTTGGTGTTATACCACCATTCGGCTATAGGTAACCATTGTACCCATAGATGTTGCTTTTCTAAAGTGAAACACCTAAGGTAGGTCTCCAGACATTTGTTGACTTATTCAGTTTGACCATCAGTTTGGGGATGATAGGAAGTACTGAGTTGCAGTTGGGTACCTTGTAGCCTGAAGAGTTCTTGCCAAAAGTTACTGGTGAAGATTAGGTCATGATCAGACACAATGGAAGCAATGCAATTTGAAGATCTGGTCCATGAAAGATTGAGCGACCAAAGTCGGTGTAAAAGGGTGGGGTGGGGCGCAAAAATGAGCATGCTTAGAAAGTTTGTCCACAACCACCATGATGATTGACTTGTTTCCTAACTTCGGAAGACCTATAATGAAATCCATAGAATCCTCCATCCAAATTGAGGCCGGGACAGGCAATGGCTGTAATGTGCCTGGGGATTTGACTGTTTCTCCTTTGTGGCACTGACATACGTCACACTCAGCTACAAAAGTAAGCAAGTCCTTTTTCATGCCTGTCCAAAAAGAATGAACTTCGAGTGCGAGCATAAGTATTTTGAAAGCCTGAATGGCCTACAGTGGGAGATGAGTGCAACTATGCCAAAATGTGGCGTTTGAGGGTGGATGTTGGTGATATCATGACTCTGTCCTTGTAGCGAAGAATCTAATCCTGCCAAGAGTAGCCCATTGCGGAAATTGGATCCGTCTGCAATTGATTAATGAGTTGGGAGAGCAAGGGATGTGAAAACCATTCCTTGCGAGCCTCTTCAATCCATTCTGGAATGGGAAGGGAGATTGCGAGCAGGGTTCTTTCCTCCTCAAATTGGCATGATAACGCATCTACTACGACATTTTCACGCCCTTTATTGTAAATTATCTCATAATCGTATCTCAGCATTTTGGCGAGCCATTTATTTTGTTGTGGCAAGGATAGGCGTTGCTCCAAAACATATTTAGGGCTTTGATGGTCTATGCAGCTTTGGAAACGCCGCTCCAATAAGTATGGTCGCTAGGTATCTACTGCATGTAAGATGGCCATCATCTCCTTCTCATAGGTAGATTGTCCCAGATTTGTCTCACTTAGTTGTTGACTAGTGAAGGCCAAGGGTCGACCTTCCTGCATTAAGACCACCCCAATACCCGTACCTGAAGCATCACATTCAATCACAAAATATTTGGTGAAGTTAGGTAGTGCTAATACGAGAGTGGAACACATGGCATGTTTGAGAGCTATAAATTCTTGTTGCACTTCATCATTCCATAGAAATGAATTTTTCTTGAGGAGGTGAGTGAGGGGTCTAGCAATGCGACCATAATTGCAAACAAATTTGCAATAGTAGCCCGTGAGACCCAGAAATCCTCTCAAGCTCTTCAAGGTCTTTGGTTGAGGCCAACCCTGCATTGCCTGGACCTTTTTTGGGTCCACCCTGACACCTTCACACCCCACAATGTGGCCCAAATACTCAACTTCTTCCATGCCAAAAGATCACTTGGACATCTTGACAAATAATTTATGCTTTCGGAGCAATTGCAAGAGCATATCTACACGTTGAAGATGTGTGGCCCAGGTGCGGCTATAGATGAGGATGTCATCAAAGAAAACAAGGACAAATTTTTTGAGATATGGTTTGAGCAGGTGGTTCATAAGGCTTTGAAAAGTGGATGGGTGTTGTGGGGAAAAATGCCTATTTAGGACGATCCTATCCACCTAAGGTGTGACAGCGCCTTAGCAACAAACGAATACAGCTATCATGATTTCTTCCTTTATGAAATATGAAAGAGAAGAGATCGGTAGACTTACCATTATCTTCTGGTTGTCCCTCGAACTAGATCCTCTTCTCTTTGTGTGTCCACAGCTACTTGCCTCCTCGCTTGATCAAGAGACGAATCCCACGAGATCACAAGAGAACAACTACCTGTGACAAGAGAACAACTACTTACAACAAGAGAAGAACACAATACAAAGGAAAATATACATATTCATAAATGATTCAGGATTAGAAGTGAATCAAATATACTAATGCAATCATACAAAGTACACCAGCATATAGGAAAGAATCAAGATAGCTTTATTGAAAGTAACAGGGTTCAGGAAGAGATACAGCCCATAGGGCTCCAACCCAGCATCTCCTTCCCAGCATAATGGAATTCCTTCTTCAGCTCCCTTCAAAGCATAACACACCCAATATTTGTAGCCACAAACCAACAACAATTCTTTGCAAATACTAAATTCCAGCCTCCTCAGACCTCATGAGAGAGATCTATATATAGGAGTTTTGGAGAGAGGATGAGTCAGCTTGAGGCTGGTATGAAGCTGACTAGTGTCCTCTCCCACTTTAGTTCTTGAGTCCAGTTGGAGGTTCTTGCTTCCACTTGGAGATTTGGAACCTCTTACTCATCACCAGTCGAATTCCCTGATCCAAGTGTCATTTTGGAAGCTTCCTGGGCATTGACACCTTGAGAAATGACTCTGCCACTTGTCCAAACTCGCTCAACGCAGGTAGCCTTCTTTGCAGTTGACATTCAATGTAGGTAGACAGTGGAGCAGTTGACATTTAGCGCAGATGCTCAGTGGAGCAGTTGACATGATCCAGAATTGCCTTGTTTTTGAGTGTTTTCAGGTGGAGAACTTTTGTGAATTGTTGTGGTTTGCTGGCCTTGTTCCTCTAGGGGTAGGAACAACATGTTTAGGGACTTTGGATCCCTTGATTATTGACATTTCATGCTCAGTGATGCAAGGCACAAAAATGTCTATAACAGTTGCCCCCTAAAGTATGAGGCCGTTTATCGGGCGAAATGCTTTATCCAGGAGGGTCTGAAGTTCATCCATCTGCTGGGAGGAGACCTGTAATAAAATACAATACAATACCTTATGATTCATACTGCTTTCATGTTCTAGCTGAGGCGGGCATTCCCATGCTCAACTTTATAAATTCATTTTTGTACATAGAACAGACGATCGTTTGATGGTAGACTGATAATTTTGGTGAAATTATCATCCTCTGAATAGGATGATCATCTGCCGCAATGATGTACATGTCAAATGTCTTTATTTTTCCTGAATACATATCGCAGCCCGGATGGATGAAACTAGATCCGGGGTCTTCAAACTCGTTCGATCTTCACTCTAAGTACAAGTCGATCCATGTGAGAATTGCGCTGAAGTCGAACATGGAAAGACATCGCTTGATTACCGGTCAATGATGTAAACCGTTAACAAGCGCGAGAGGAATCACCGATAATGATAATGACCCTCAATGTACTGCAGTACAATTCACGTGGTGTGAATAAAGGACTTGGCGTCGAACACCACGCAAAATCTTCTGGTCGAAGGTCATTGATGTATACCTGTCGCCGGAAGTGAGAAACTTGCCATTGAGGCATGCAAGCTTCAAAGTACTGAAAGGGGGTGTTCCTAGATCAACTCCTTGGATAATGAGCTGATGTCGACAAGGAGCGATCCGTCAAAGGAGGGCCTTAATGAATCCCACATCAGTGACACGGAATGGAGCTAATGATTTTAATGGAGGTGAAAACAATCTGTGACATATGATTCAGGGTGGCGGTCATGAATGGATGAAGGATAATGTATGGCAGTGGATGGGACCCAGTTGACTCTTTCTAAACGACTTCTCTTGAACATATGGCGACACTGATGCGATGGATTGGTAGCATTACCCCAAATATGGATGGCATGGCGAGACCATGGTGATGTGACCAGTGAATGAAACAACCCAACCCGAATGTGGTACGGAGGAAATGTGTCATGTTCAAGAGTGACCTGCTACCATCAAAGTTTTCTTGATTTTTCCCAATTTTTCCCCAGTCATTGCTGACCAGTACCTCTTTATTTTTGTCAAGCTTGAGGAGGATAACATATGCTTGTTCTATAACCTGCCCTTCGGGCAAGCCCATCGCTATGTTTTAACGAGCTTAGCGATAGGGAAACTCGTTCTCGTCTAAAGACAAGTTTGTCGCTATTTAATCATTTTAACGAGTCTAACAACAAGGATAACTCGGTCCTTTTCATTTTTAGAGAGTCTGAAAAGGTACATAAAGTCAACTCCAAAATTCCTTTTTCGTCATCTAATCCCTTAAGTCCGAAAAAGTATAAAACAATACAGAAGGGATGAGTTTTCGATAACTTTAACGAGCCGAATAAAACAAGCGCTCGACCTTTTTGTGCAATAATCCCTCAGGTCCAAAAAGATTAAAATCTAGAGGAGGGATAGCTCTTCTTGTCCTTTAGCGAGCTGGAAGGCCAAAACTCGGCAATCTTTTCATATTTTACGAGTCAATTGAAAATAGCTTAAAGAAGACTCGTCTTTTGAGGAACGAGTGATAAACAGGGATAACAATTGATTCCAGGTACAGGTTGGAATTTTCCAATCACGGCAGTGTCACAAGGATGGCTAGGTGAAATCACTCTTCGCAGCTGTTCCTCAAAATGGGTAAACAATCATATGGAGGTGAACGATCGGCCAAATGAAAAGTGGAGGTGGCAGGTGCAAACACGACCAAGGTTTTTATGGCTGATAAATTTACGATCATAGTGGTTATTTACCGGGATAGGTTCATTTTTTAGTTAAAAATGAGCTTAAACACTGGAAGAAACTCTGCTCACTGCTTATATTTATTTTTTAACGAGCATGAAGACCGCATTAAAATTGCTCGGATCTTACGTTTATTTTTTAACGAGCATGAACTTTATGCTAAAACTGCTCGAATACCCAGTCTTTTGATAAGAGTGTCTCATGAAAGATCCCATTTTTTATAGAGCTTGCGCCTTACCAAAGCTATGCTCACTCTCCTTTCTTTATGCAAGTTAGGAAACGGCTAACCCAAAAAAAAAAAAATAACCGCTCTTTTCTTGCACTCCAAAAGGTTTGCATGCCCCCAGGTATAAAGTATGATTTCAAAGTTACCTCTACTTCAATTCCATCGAAACTTTCGTTTCACCGGAAGAGGCCTACCTCTTTCAAGTTACCCAAAGATTGTCTCGTTAATCTTTCAAACAAAACACTTCCTCGGCAATGTTTACCGAAATAAACAAAGGTGAGTGACGACCCCCGCCCTCTCACATAACTTTGACAAGAGAATCTTATTCCAGAACAACCCCTTTTCCAACCACGGACGGGGTACGGACTAGTCATATTCTCCCGGGGAAACCTACCCTACACCCAAAGTTTCCCTGCCGAAGCAGGCCAGGATGCATGCCCCCTGGGTTCCAGTCATATCCTCCTGCATTACTCGCGCTCATCAGGAGGACGGACCGTGGATTGAGACACTTCTTGCATGAATAGACCATTTATGGATGGCACATGACTATTTGCGATGTGTGATCCGGGAAACGAAAGTTGGTCCACGAGCTTGACCATTCTTCCTTCATGCGGAAAACACATTACTCTAAAGAGTGAGGAGACTACAGCTCCCATGCAATATATATAGTCTCGTCCAAGGAGTAGGTTATAATCCAAGGGTCCTTGAATGACCATCACATTCATTTGAACGGTCTTCCCTTTCAATGTTATAGGCACATTGGGGAGGATCCCTAAAGGTCGACTGGCTCCTTTATCAAAACCCGATAGATTTCTCATCTCAGGTAAGAGTGCTGGCGAACCAAGCGCTCTCCAAGCAATAGAGGAAAGGATACTCACAGATGCCCCCTCATCAATGATAGTGCCAGCCATTACCATTCTGTATATTTGACAAATAATTCTGAATGGCACACTGGCTGGCAACCGGGGTCTGCCTAGTTGGTTCCAATCAAAGGACACAACCAGGTTGCTTGGTGTTGGGACAGAATATACGGCCGGATAGCGCTCTGATGAACTTCCTTCCTGCGACAAAGGAATGGTGGCATTGCCCCCTTGATCATCAGAGTCAGTGATGATGAAGAGAATCTGGATGGTGTCGTCTTTATTCTCCTCTATTATGGTGTCATTTGAAGATGGAGCCTCTGAAGGCAAAACCGGGTCAACTGCCGTATCAACCTTTTGACTTTCGTCAGGCATGGATCCAGACGGTTCTTCTTCAATGACAGGTGCTTCAGCTGACCATCTAAGTGGCTCAGCCGGATTCTCAACTAGTGAGGGACTTGGCAGGAGTCTTTGATATCCAGGAGGAAGATTCGCTCGTAAAATCGGACGATCTTCCAGAACTCTTTTTGCCTCGTCTAAGAAGGGACAACGGTGGATGGCGTGATTGCCTTCACACAGTCTGTAGGGAAATTTAACTTTCCCATTCTGTTCTGGAGCTTCACTCCCACTAGTTGACGGTGAGCAGTCGACATGGCTATCAGAGGTCGATGCTCCCGAATTGTGCAAACGGGGGGACCAGTCTCTTAGTATCCGTGGGATACAGGGACAATCTCTATGGAAGTGGTCTCCCCTACATATGATGCATGGCGATTTAGGCCTTACAAGTGCGGTGTGTGGATTTTTGTTAGATGACATTTGTTTGCCCCCAGTCGCCTTAGGCTCCTTCTTCTTCTTTTCTTTCTTCTTCTTCTCCTTCTTCTCCTTAGGAACCCGATTTTTTGATCGACCAGTTCCATCAAGTGAAGAAGAAGGAGGGGAGGAAGATGAAGTGGAAGTCTAGGAGGAAATTCTTGTTTGATCTAACTGTTGACTCGACTGTTCAGGAGTGGTGGTATTCTGAACGACATTGGTCGAAAAGAGCCAAACTGGTAGTCCAATTGTCAGTCCTGGAAGCGACAATGTGGCCATGTGGGGCGCACCAACATCTCCCCAAGAGGAGAAGGGACTAGGATTTCCACCCAAGGGAACTCCTTGGTTGGTGTGCTCCATCTTTTCAACCTAAAGATCAACGCAGGATTAAAGGGTGATTGTTCCGTTTAAAATAAATTGTTAACGACGCTTTTAGACACAACTTGCTTTTTCAGTTTTAAAGAGTCGAGAAAAAGCTAAAGATGACTCTAGTCTCCTTCGATATTTTAATGAGCCCGAAGTGACAAATGCTCGGATGGACTTTTTCTGTTATAGAGTCTGAAAAAGGCCAAAAGAAACTGCTTTGGAGATCTAGGCAGAGGGTGTGCCAAACTTTTCGCAAAACCACAGAATACGTTTTACGGTACGGGTGGTCGATCCTCGTAAATGCTGTGTTCACTGCATTGCGATCAGTAGGGAGGCCGACACAACTTCCTAAGGATAAAAGATATATGCCTATAGGGGTCTCCCAATATATACGCGACGGTACGTGGGAGCACAATCCGTATTAGTGCCACCGACTCTCAGGAGGAATCACCCACCTTCTTCGAGATCGACAGTCACTATGTTTAACGACGCTGGAACACGTCTCTATCCTAGACCTCTATGTTGTGCGTTATGTTACAAAGCGTTGTTAGGTTCATTCAGTTTATTTTAGGTTGATCTTTTTAAAGTTTGCCTTTCAAGGTTCACCACGAGATGTATGATACAAATTCCTAAATGCAGTCTAAGATGATAAGCAAGCTTTACAATCTTTCAACTTTGAAAATCCTAGCTACTAAGGGAAAAGAGAGCGACTATCTTTTCTCAAAGAGCAATCAGCACACTCTAATGCACTTTCCCTAAATCCAACATGCAAACTTATCAAATGCAAAATGCACAATGCAGGTGTTTTTTTTCACTTTCTTAGTATAAATGCATACAAAGAAAGCTTTTTGCACAACTTTGAATTTGCTTTTACAATGATCAAAATAAACAAGTTCTCTTTCTTCGAAATCAACAAGGGTAGAAGAGATTACAATCACTTTGCGATTTTTGAAATAAAGACTCGTTTTTGATACTTTGAAAAGAACAAACTCAAACCAATAAGCAAAAGTAAAACTATGATCAATTTGAACAAACAACCAATGAACTCTCTTCTAAGATCAATCTCAATCAGATCTGAATCAAAGGCTACAGAAAGACTACTTTACTCATGCAAAGGAAGACTGTAAATGACGCCACAAACACATAAAAAAATTCACAATCTTTTTGTACAAAAAATGAGGCGGAATTCAGGCAAAGAAAAGGTTTATCAGACTAGCACCTATGCTGGTTAAAGGCTGCAAAAATAGAGATCAAAACAGGGCAAAAAGGAAAAAGAACCCCAGCTGCACAAGGCCACACTGGTTCAGCGCAGGTCCAACACTGTCAGTTTGACATTCAGCACAGGTAGCCCCTTCGGGACCTGCGTTGAAATGCAGACTGCCTTCACAGTGCCTGCGTTGGAGAGAGAAACTCTCGTTTCCCTTGGTTTCTGGGTCACAAAATGCTCAAAAATCAACTATTTCAGGCCAAATCAGAAACACAAGCAAGGTATAAACAGAGGGATGCTTTGATAGGGTACTAAAGACTATCACAAGGATCAATCAAATCGTTTGTGGATCTAGTTTAGATCATAGACAAGTCCAACATACTGGATCAAAGCAGCAACTTTTACTTTGCATCCGGGAAAGATGCAGTTCAAGAATTGTTGTCAAGTCTATGAAGTAAACAAATGACGGAAACACAAATGAAATGAATAAACAAGTTCTTCCCCAGCGGAGTCGCCAATTTGTTGTGGGGAAAAATGCCTATTTAGGACAATCCTATCCAGCTAAGGTGTGACAGCGCCTTAGCAACAAACGAATACAACTATCATGATTTCTTCCTTTATGAAATATGAAAGAGAGGAGATCGGCAGACTTACCGTTATCTTCCGGTTGTCCCTCGAACTAGATCCTCTTCTCTTTGTGTGTCCACAGCTACTTGCCTCCTCGCTTGATCAAGAGATGAATCCCACGAGATCACAAGAGAACAGCTACCTGTGACAAGAGAACAGCTACCTGTGACAAGAGAACAACTACTTGCAACAAGAGAAGAACACAATACAAAGGCAAATATACATATTCATAAATGATTCAGGATTAAAAGTGAATCAAATATACTAATGCAATCATACAAAGTACACCAGCATATAGGAAAGAATCAAGATAGCTTTATTGAAAGTAACAGGGTTCAGGAAGAGATACAACCCATAGGGCTCCAACCCAGCATCTCCTTCCCAGCAGAATGGAATTCCTTCTTCAGCTCCCTTCAAAGCATAACACACCCAATATTTCTAGCCACAAACCAGCAACAATTCTTTGCAAATACTAAATTCCAGCCTCCTCAGACCTCATGAGAGAGATCTATATATAGGAGTTTTGGAGAGAGGATGAGTCAGCTTGAGGCTGGTATGAAGCTGACTAGTGTCCTCTCCCACTTTAGTTCTTGAGTCCAGTTGGAGGTTCTTGCTTCCACTTGGAGATTTGGAACCTCTTACTCATCACTAGTCGAATTCCCTGATCCAAGTGTCATTTTGGAAGCTTCCTGGGCATTGACACCTTGAGAAATGACTCTGCCACTTGTCCAAACTCGCTCAGCGCAGGTAGCCTTCTTTGCAGTTGACATTCAACGCAGGTAGACAGTGGAGCAGTTGACATTCAGCGCAGATGCTCAGTGGAGCAGTTGACATGATCCAGAATTGCCTTGTTTTTGAGTGTTTTCAGGTGGAGAACTTTTGTGAATTGCTGTGGTTTGCTGGCCTTGTTCCTCTAGGGGTAGGAACAACATGTTTAGGGACTTTGGGTCCCTTGATTATTGACATTTCATGCTCAGTGATGCAAGGCACAAAAATGCCTATAACAATGGGGCATTACAAAGACCAAATGGCATGACCAGGAACTCATAATGGCCTTCATGAGTTTGGAAAGCAGTCTTTGGAATGCCTACTTCTTTCATGCGAATTTGGTCTGAGCGAAGGTCGAGCTTAGTAAAGAATTGAGTCCCATTTAGTTCATCCAATAACTCATCGACAACCGGGATGGGAAATTTATCTTTGACCATCAACTTGTTGAGGGCCCTAAATTCTGGACACATGCTATTCCCCATATTTCTTGAGCACCATGACCATAGGTGATGAATAAGGACTAATGCTAGGACGAATAATTACTGCTTCCAAGAGTTCCTTGATGATCTTTTCAATTTCATTCTTTTGGGCGAATCTAAATGCAGATCTATTGTAAGATGCAAGAAAATATGTTAATCCTATCTTGAATTGGAAAATGATAGATTTCTCTTAATTTGAGAGAAGATGAACTAACTAACCACGGGAAGAGGATTGTTTGTATAATTATTGAATTCAGAAAATCATATTAAATTGAAACATGCAAAATAGTTTGCATTTTATAATTTATGACATCGCTTTATGCAAATTGAATTTACTTAAATAAAAAAGTTATCAAATAAAATTAGAGAAATATGTATCTGAACCCAATAAAATGACTGAATTCATTATATGATTTTCATTAATTAAAAAAAGAAGTTCATTTAATTAATGAAAGAGAAAACAAAATAAGAATATGTTTAAACAATAAAAAGTTACTTCTTAATGCATTTGAATCTTGATGAATTCATCTTGATCTTAATTTTGTTCCACTCTTCAAAGACAATTCTTATAGATTTTCAATGACATATATCAATTGATACAATATAAGTGTCTGATATTAAAGAGAAATACACTATTTAGAACAAAAATTAAAAACAATTAAAGAAATTATGGCAATAGCAGATTCACCTATAATTCAGACAAGAGTGCATCAGAATAAAAATTTATTAAAATCATACCAAAACTTCATTACAAATTTTGCAGTCCATATGCAACTTCAGTGCCTTGAGAAATTTTTCCTACAAAAGTGTAAAAAAACTCTTCTTCTTAGAGCCAAAAATGTTATATCTCTTTGCAACTCAACTTTTTGTTCCTTACAAAAGTGCAAATGTCCAGCGAGAAAAAATCACAAAGATTCCCCCAAAATACCTCAAATCTGATTTATTCTCCCTACACTACAACTAAAAAATTCCCTTATAAAAGTGCTTCAGGGTCCCCTAGTTGGTGAGAAGACGAACCCCTTCCTCACTCTCAAAACTGTTATTTAATAATTTAAAAAAATCACAAAAATGGAGATCTATTGGGAGTGGTTCATATTCAATGAGTATAGGGTTGTAAATTCCATATTTTCTTCTTTGTTGATCCCTTCTTATTGCTTCCAATCTGTTTTTCTTAATCCCATTAAACATATCTCCTCCCAAAAACCAATCAAAATCCATTAAATTACAACCAGAAGTCAAGATAACAAATTAATAAAAATAAATTTCCAAAGAAATCTCTTAAGCCATGATTGTTTCAAGTGGACCTGATTAGCCTTTGAATTAACACTGGAGAATGAATTGTTCACAGGGAATTTTCTGATCCAATGAAATTTGCCCAAATCTAATCAGGAAAAACCATTTTTATTGTAAATTCTTCCCTTTATCTTATGCTAATTTTTTGGGTCATTAAATGATTGAAGCCGCTAAATGTAACATTCCAAAATTTCTCTCCTCTTTCCAACAAGCTATTATAAGTTTTATTCGGCAAAGTAAATCTCTGAGCTATGACTTGTTGACATCAAGTTATCCAAATTACCAAAACAACTGAAAAATGTCGACGACAATTTTATTACAAATTTCATTTTTAAATATAAACTAAAAATTAATATTATAATTAATTACAAACCATATAAAATAAAAATTAAATTTAAATAAGAAATTATTTACAATTTGAAATTATATACAAAATTAAATTAAATATATTCTAAGAATAAATTAATTATTAATTAAAAAAATGCATTAATTTTTTTGTTATTACATTTCATATATTAAAAGGCGATAAGGTCATTCATATATGTGTAAGGGGGTCTCGTGGATTAAATATCGGACCCGGAATATCTCGTAACAAATTGCAAAGACTCAGGGTAAAGGAAACTATATTAAAATATTTATTTTAAAATAAAATTCATTAATAATGAGTTAACTAAATATTATTTACAGATTAAATAAAATTAACTTAATTAATTAATTTCAATTATTTAGTTCATTAATTACATATAATTAAAATTAATATATATGTGTGTAAGTATATAAAGATATTTTACATTTTTGTAAAATTAATATATATGTGTGTAAGTATATAAAGATATTTTACATTTTTGTACATTTTAAAGGTCAGATAGAGAAAATCCACAAAACTTTAAACAAATACAATTTTCAAATTGTGCATCCAAATTGGGCAAAATGAGAACCGATAGAAAGCTAGCAACAAATCGAACGCAATGATGCAATTAGAATGCAAATCTGAAGAAAACAAAAATCTCGCAAAAATGTCACACAATTAACTAAAAGAAAGCGTTAAAGAGAAATAAGGTGGGAATTTACATAGAAGGTCCCCATTATTATTATGAAGATAATAAATTAAAAATGGAGGGGTTGTGATTTTTTCGTAACAATAGGTCAAAAACTGTAGGGTATGAGCTCACACGTGTGGATTAGGGTTTTTTTTCTTGTAGCCACAGGGTTGGAACAAGAAATTTTGGTTGTAGCTGCACGCATACATGGTGCTCCCTACAAGTGGAGTATTGTAGCCACACACAGGTCAATAGCTCTGTGCGGCTATTACCTATGGCTTTTTTCTCCTATAATCAAATTATTGATAGGTTGCTCGATGCAGCAAGAAAGTTTTAGGTGCACACATGGTCACCAACTCTGTGCGATTGTGACCTAGGGTTTTTTTGTTGTTGTAGTCACATGCATATAGAGTGTTGTTTGCAGTTATAGTGTTACAACCACACGCATGGTCACTAGCTCTGTGTAGTTAGGACTTTGGGAACTTTGACAATTGACTATAGAATTTGACAATCTACCACAGGGTTGGGAACATTGATTCTGATCAGTATTGTTGTGGGAATCATCTCTTAGATATTGTTTGGTTAGTTTTGTTAGCCTTGTGATTTATGAATTCGAACATTGTACTCTCTCTTTGCTAAACATGACAATCTAATAAGATGAATAATTTTAAAAGGTTTTCCACCTTATGGGGTGCTGGTCTTTAACCAAACCTTGTCTCTCTTGTTTCTTTCTTATTGTTAATTTCATTTATTGTTCTATCTGCAATTGTTATTAATCATTGGAAGATCTAATTGTGCTTGGAGATTGCTATTTGGAGATAATAATTAGGCTAAAGTAATTGTAACAACATAGAAAAGTGGAAAATTAGCATGGATTTAGAGCTAAGGTGAATACACCCCAAGGAGATAAGAGTCAAGAGCATTTATTCTTGAAAGAAGTTGAAGGAGCCTATTTGAATTGGTCAAAATGTCTACCTATTACTTCAAGGATCATGAGAAGTTGGGTGAATCATCTATCATTGTTGCTTGGAATATCTCGTTGGAAGTTAAATTAGATGACAACGATGTTTTGGAGTATGTGCAAGGAAAGGTATCTAAGCCTGCAACAAATGCTTTTGTTTCTATAAAATCCAGGTACAATAAAGGTGATATCAAAGCTATGAAATTTATCATTGATGGTTTGTAAGATCATTTTCTCATTTATGTTGGTGACTTCAAGACATCTAAAGATATGTATGAAAAGTTGGTGGGGATGTATGAGGTCAACAACTTGAATCACATCCTCTCCTTGAAATATCAACTCATAGAGATCAAGATAAACAAAGGAGAATTTGCGAAATCTTGTATCATGAGGGTATCCCATTTAAGGGATGATTTATGTGTTGTAGGTGAGTAGGTATCTGATAGAGAGTTGGTATTTATCACTCTTCGAGGTCTTCCTCCTATTTGGGAAACATTAATTACTAATAGAAACAATAATATATTCCCATCATTTGATGAGCTCGTTGGTAAATGTACTCAAGAGGAGACTAAGATGATTGACATAGGGAGAAATAAAAAACATGAAGAAGGAGAGATTGTTGCATCTGCTATTCAAGACAAAAATAAAAATGGAAAAATAATACCATCTTGTGCAAAAAGGTTATCTCCCAAGTCAAAGAACACTAATAGAAGATTAAGGGACATTGAATGCTATAATTTCCATAAGCATGGTCACTATCCGAGAAAGAGAGATGATCCAAGATCTGACTGAATTGAAAACAATATAATGATTTAAGAAGAAGCGATGATACAAGAAGACATTATGTAGAAGAATGCAAGATAATAGAAGAGGAAGAGATGATTGAAAAAAAACGATGCTCTAGATGATCATGAAGAAATTCCTCGTCCTCAAAAGAAGTCAAGGAAATCCAATTATGAAATTAATGTAGCTACTAGTCAATATGAATATATTCTTATTTCAACCCTTTCTATCTCCTCTCCTTTGTATTCATATGATAGTTGGCTGGTAGATAGTGGGGCCTCTAGAAACTTCTCTCGGTATAAGGAATTCCTATCAAATCTGGTAGAGAGGGAGACAAGTTTGAATATTGTTCTCAGGGACAACACTACATATCCAGTCAAAGGTTTTGGTTTTGTCAAATTTCATTTGGACTTTGGTGAATATATTCTCCTCCATGATGTAATGTATGCTCCAAAATTAAGGAAGAACTTGGTATCTATTTCTACTTTGGAAGACAGAGGTATGAGAGTAGCCTTCATAAAAGGTAAATTCCTCACATGGTGTGAGGAATATCGCATGAGGGATGCATTCAAATTGGGATCTAGGGTTGAAGGATTCTATAGAGTGAATGGGAGACCTCTACTATACATGGTCTAAGACACTATTTATTAAATTTAGTTATGGTACTGAAGTGAAAAGAAGTCGAGGGGACCATTCACCTCTAGCAAGAACACGATTGATGATAATTCTTAGCATAATGGATTGGCTATGAAAGGAAAGGTTTGGAAGGATTCCATGGGCAAAGAATATGAATCGATTATGAAGAATGATGTACAAGATAATGTGTCGAGACCTAAGGGTAGTCTTTTATATATTCAAAATGGCTATAAGACAAAGCATGAAGTGAATGGAAGCATTGCAAACTATAAGGAAAAAGTATGTATTGAGTAACCTTAGGGATTTAAAGTACATGATAGTATTGTTACCCTCTACAATTTCCTAGGTCGAGGAGGAGGTCGAAAGAGGTAACCTGGAACCACTTTTAGCTCAATAGCTAACCCTACTGAGCCAGAGAGGGATCTCTCACAGTATTTATCAATGAATAGCTTTAAAGAACAAACTTTTTAGGCTAGATATGCATGTTTGTTTCTGTATTTGTGAATTTAGGATTTTAAGGTTTGCTGGACTAGGGTTTAGAGCAAGTGATTAGGTCTAGGCTCCAGGAATGCAGAGACAAGTATAGAAAGGAGCTAGGTATCAGTGGGCTATGGTATACTTGAAATGTTGTCAATGTAGCATATATTAGAGAGTTTTGAAGAGACTAATGAGCATATGAAAGTATGAATTCATTAGCTTTAGAAGAAAATAAACACAACTATGAATTCCGCATAAACAGAGCTTGAAATCAAGAGTCATGTCTATATAGTTGTAAGGAAATTCATAGAAAGAAGACAAAGCATGTGAAGAAAGATATAAATTAGAAATAGATAGAAAGAGTAAACAAACACCATAGACTCACTAAACTAGAGTTCCTGAAAAATAGCTGCAATTGCTCCTGTATTAGCTGAAGCGGACATAAACATACAAGCCTCTTCCATAAAATTCCAACCTCTCTCTCTAAATGAGAAATGATACATATAGACTCAATTGAACCACTTCCCTACCTTCAGGATTTGAATTCCTA
Source organism: Pinus tabuliformis (assembly GCA_031772625.1). NCBI lineage: Eukaryota > Viridiplantae > Streptophyta > Pinopsida > Pinales > Pinaceae > Pinus > Pinus tabuliformis. Next base: position 95,189,695 of record CM062813.1, read on the forward strand.
GCTGGTGGAATTGTTTCCAAGATTATCTCAACCAACAAGTGAGAGTGAGAAGGTCAAATACAAACACTTCTTTTAGACTTTGTTTTGGATTTTTCTTCCTTAATGAGGCCTAATAAGCCATAAAAAAAACCTATCATGTCTATTTATTCATGATTACATCATCTAACCTCGAACTACTTTCAATTACACTTTGACCAAGTCAAACTGAAAACTATGAAATTACACAATGAAATTTAAGTGAAAAACACATAAATTTGCAGAAGCGCAATGCTGATTTTGAGACCACTTTAAGGTGACTTCCTCAAGTCCAAATGAATATATGAAATAACAGTCAACTAGATTTTCAAGTCTAGTTTCCAGAAAACCTTGAATTTTTTAAGATGGCCCATGGGAAGGCCTTCAAAAATTCATTCTCACAAGGTGTCTCTAGAAGTGCAACGCCTGTCAAATAGAGGGGCAAAATGCTGATTTTTTGCCCATTTTTCTCCTCCTTCTATAAATTTAGGCCCTCTCTGAGAAATCTGATGAAATTTGTTTTGAGAGGATACCATGAGCTTTCGAAAACTACAAACCTTTTGTCATTTGAATGCCTGAGGAAAAAGCACAACGCCTTGGTGACTAGCCAATTTTCTGAGTTTGGCACCAAAATAACAAAAAATTCTCAAAATTCCTTCAAAATTGGTTATGAGCTGCAAAATGATGTATGTCAAGCCCTCATGGATGCTACAGTAAGCATACCTAGGTTATCCCTCTCATTTTTTTCCTTTACGGTTTCCTTGAGCTTGTTTTCCAACTGCTTGAGCTTGATATTACATATCATGTTTCTTTTTGGTTTGATAGTGATGTTCCATGTGCCTTAGTAGCTGGTTATCTTTGTTGGCTTTGGTTGAAGCCTCAAATTTCTGTTACTCCAACATGGGGGATAACCACCCTGTTCAGACCTTAAATACAACTCCTTTTCCATTTGAAGTGGTGGCTCCAACTAGGGATAATGGGACCGGTATCCCAGTGTGGTTTTTAAAATGAGAGTGGGTGGTTTTCAAGGGATCATAGTAAGAATAATGATAACTAAGTGGCCTATTTTATTGTGCAAATATCTATCTAACTTAATCTAAAATAAACCCGAGTATTCTGTGTGATATGCGATCTAAAAAGATATCTGTTTGACATGTGATAGTAAAGATCAATCACACATTAAACACAGGTGATAACGTGTAAAGAAAATTTCTTTGACTAGATAGTTAGTCAAATAAATGTATAAAATATATCACATATATTTGATGATTATATATGAAAATAAACAATTTCAGCTAGGCATCATACAATAGTGCAATTAATTCATAACATAAAAAACATGTCTCATATACAATTCATGAAAATGAAATCTTATCACTAATTAAACGGAAACAAAACTAATAATACAAGATAGAAGTACCATATATGTGAAGTTATTCTCATTTGACTAATGACATAGATTAGCTCCTTTCTTCAGATCAAATTATCTTCCAAGTATACAATAGTGCATCAACAAAGGAAAATAGTCTGATATTTAAAAGAAACGATTGTGTTCCATAATTTCATCAAGGCATTCATAAACTTACAGAAGTGCATTTTTTGCAAACGTTTTTGATAAAATTCTAGACCCTTCTCTAAATGCATGAGAAGGATATAAATATTGTTCTAAGTAATGTTCAAAAAACGGTTATACAAAAATTTAAGGAGGTTTCAAACAACCTTCCTCCTAACTAGTCAACTAACTCTAAAAAAAAGTGACTTGATGAGCAGAGGTTATAACGATGAATTGTTGTTTGCCAGCTTCTCTTTTAAATCGCATATATCGGACATCAGTTTCACTTGAAGAGGTACCCCAAATTGTGTTCTGACTTGTCCTGCGAAAATATCAACTGTGAGAGGTGGCATCATCCGTTGAGTTGAATGGAGTGAATAGTTGAGGGTCATGATTTGGCTATGTGGCTTGACAAGGTATTGATAATACACCTCCCAGCCAGCCTTTACTAACTTTGCGATTGCCTCCCTTTGGATTTTTTCTCTTTCCTTCCAACTTTTGTGCAAGTCATTTAAATCTGGCAATATTTTCAGGTTACCTTATTTAACCAGGTTGGTGGAATGCAAAGTGTGGTTTACTAGTTTTACTATATTCTTTGACACCCCTGTTGCTCTTGCCACTGCTATTTCAGATTGCTTGATCCATGCATCCCAATCCGTGAATAGAATGTCCTTATGTGTCTCCTCAATATCGGGCAGATTAGGTCTCCTTGCTTCTTCTGTTTCTTTCCATTCAATGAATTCTAAGATCCTTGTATTTAGATCATTAAATTCAGTTCTATGGGCCCATTTTACCTCCTAACCTAGTTAAATCAACCATTCTCTTAGCTTATTGTATGATTTTCTAATTATATTTATGCTTATAGAGTGAGTTGAGTTAATTATTGTGCCATGTGGTATAACATGTATTTAATGCAGATTATTGATGGATTTCGAGGTCAAAGTCAAAGATCCAGTGGACAAATGGCAGCAATAACTCAAAGTGGATAGAGGAGAGGACTTATAGGAGGGAATTCTCCTCATTTATTACTCCTGACTTCGAATTTCCCTTCATTCAGCTCGAAGTACAAGCATTCGAATCATGCACTAGAAGGCAGCCGAGCAAGTGGAGGATGACTGATGAGTATCTCAAGTTTTGGGAGCCAAGCCTCCCTGATTTTAAGGAAGATATTCGTAGCTTCATTTGTATAAGTAGAGGAGCCTAGGGCCTCACTAGGGTTGGATTTTTGTTGCATTTTTGCTTATGGAAACTCTGCTCAAATTTCTAGCTTATTATTTTTTTGACAGTCTCATGTAAACTTATTATTGTTTTGTAAAGCCTCTAGAAGGCCACCTGAGACCTCCTAGGACCCATCCACACCGTCCTACATCCTCTCAAGTCCCAAAACCGCCCTTCAACGCCACTTATTCGATGCCACACTCACACACAATAAATTACATGTATGTTAAATTCACATAAAAATACATAAAAATCCAAAAATATGTTTTTTACTTATTTACTTCCAGAAATAGCATAGTTAGATGTTGTTTACTTTCTTGAGTAGGAAATGACATTCCTTTCATGGTTTTCATAGTGCTTTATGCAAAAGTAGAATTAGTTGGTTAATTAGGGTTTACTAGGTTTGCTTTACATTTCGGTCTTTCTCCTTTCTGCAGTTAGAATAGCATATGTAGAGTAATATTTCTATCCTTTCATCACATATAGAGCTTCTTCTAGAATCCACAGAAGTTGGCTTGAGCCCCTAGTTATCTTGCACCGGCTGACCAAGTGACAACCTGCAGTGAGAACTAGTACTTGTGCATACAACGCCGACACTTCCAAGTTTGTTACAAACTACCAGGTTGATAAGAGTAAAGTAGGCAGCTAGGGAGTTGCAGCATTATTGCTGCAACACTAGTGCTCACCACTTTTTTGCACTGTTTCCGTGGAAGCGTTAGCGTATTTTGTGATTACTTCTTTCTTTTATTTCCTATTGCAACATTCTGCTAATATTTTATTTCAGCAAACGTAGACCAGACATTTCTTTCCTTTCAGTTCTACATTTCTTTGCTTTCCTTTTCAATTCTACAATTTCCATTTCAGAAAAAGTAGATTATTCATTTCCTTTATTTTAGTTCTACATTTCCTTTCTTTCCTTTTTCAATTCTGCAATTTCCATTCAGCAAGTTCATTTCAACTAGTTGCAATTTGTTTTGTTCAATCGCAATTTTAGTTTCCGCAGGTACTATCAGTGTGGAAAAGAAAATAAAAAACCAACCAAAAATATTTCCTTTCATGCGTCGTAGGAATAGAGATAATTCAGGAAAAAAATTTCCCAACACCCCCACTACATGACACAGCCAACCTTCTCTCTTCTTTGGTGGCAGCGATCAAGAAAAACCATTAGGTGAACAACCAGACATATTTGAAGAACCTATAGGGGAAGAAAAAGAAGAAAACATTTCTTTGGAGCTAATGGCGGAAAATAGAAATGCTAGGGGAAATGGAGAAAGAATAGAGGGTACCTTTCCCATTCGGGAGACCAATGGGGACACCAAAATGAAAAATGTAAGTCCTTCAGCCCTACCTCACTTCCATGGCCTGACTATAGAAGATCCTGACACCTTCTTGTTTGAGTTCGCTGTCATATGTTGAACTTATGACTATGCAGAAGATGAGCAAATGTTGAAACTATTCCCTTCTACTCTCAAGGACACAGCATTGCGCTGGTTCATGGGGTTACCTAGCAATAACATCACAACTTGGGCTCAGATGCAGCAAGCCTTTAACAACAAGTATTGGGACTATTATAGGACAAATTATTCCAAATGACCATGGGAAGTGATGAGTCCCTGGAAGACTAAGAAAAGAGGTTCCAACTTAGCTACAAAAGGGCTAGGTGTACACTTGACCCTGAGTCTCTGAAGTTGGTTTTGCGTAGGGGAATTCGGGAAGACCTTTTAGACACCCTCCATCTACTAGCCAAGGGAGACATCTACCAACTATCCTATGAGGACATAAAAACTATTTTTAGAAACCATTCTACAGTAGCCAAAAACAAAGGTAGGTGGAGTCAACCCATAGCCAATACCTCTTCCCCCAACTCATCCATTAAAGGAGAAATTGGTAACACGCTGGAAGACTTCAAGAGTGAAATGCTGTAGACTCTTGCCATGCAAATGGATACCTTACATATCAAAAGAAATTAAGAGGAAGCAGAGAGGGCTTCAACCATTTTTTGTCCTAGATGCACCAAGGGGCATCCTAGGAATGAATGCCCATTGAACTCTATAAAGGTTTGTTTAGTCTGTGAAGAAAATCATTCTATAGATAAGTGTCCTTCCTTGCTAGGACTTAAAGTTGTATATCAAGGGGTTGAGGGAGTCACTGAAAAACTCTATTACATAAACCAAAGGAGTCCGCATGGACCTAGACGATGTCAGAAAGGGATGCAAGGGACATCTCAGGCATACTACAACCCCAACCAAGTCACATCCATACCTTCTTGGGCCCCCCCTACTCATCCTTCCTAGCCCACACCTCCTCCTTGGTCCTTCACATCTCAATATCATGCCCAACTAGCTGCTCATTTATTTCAACCCTATGCTCAGCCACAACCTCGTGGAGTGCATCTCATCAGGGGTGGAGGCCCCAATACAATCATCTTCTTGCTCTTTTTCCTCCACCACTTGCCCAACCACAACTGTTACCTTCTGCTCCACCAAAGCAACCCCAAATGCCTACCCAGCCAAATCCGAACCCGAACAACAGACAGGCTCAACAAGTGTATAGTGGGGAACCATCATGCCCAACTTACACTGTGGATATTCAAGAAATCAACTTGCGATCTAGGAAAGTTCTCCTAGATAGCTAGCCTCCACCTAGGGAGGTTGAGGAAGATAAAGAGGAAAGTGAACATAAAGTAAATCCACTATTTCCTAAGAGACTATCCATGACAGTCCAGCCTACCCTAGAAGATATTGAACTCCTAAGAAAATTGAAACATTTATGTGTAAAGATAAGCCATAAAAGATGAACCTATATACAATAGGTTGATCAAAGAGAAGTGCTTTAGGCATCCAAGAAGGTGCAAGAGAGATGCCCCAACCATCAATGTCATAGGACAACTGTCTAACTTGATGTTGGGGAAGGTAAACTGTCCAAAATATCTATACCCTAGAAGCCCAGTAGTTGATGTACACATCAATGGCACAATGATCCCACATACATTGATTGATCTCGGAGCTGCCATTAATGTTATGACAGAGGACACAATGCTAAAACTTAACCTCCACGGCTCCTTGAGGAAGACCACGACAGTGCTACAACTAACAAACTGCTCCACCATGACCCTTGAGGGGATTGTGGAAGATGTGATGGTCTCCATTGATTCTTGGGAGTACCCTGCTAATTTCATAGTTCTCCAGCCAAAGGCAAAGCTCATTTGGTATCCTCTCATTCTGGGAAGACCCAGGTTGGCTACAACCGATGCCTACATCAGCTGCCGAGCTGGGAACATGACCATTAAGAATGGGCATATGTCCAAGCAGCTAATCCTATATCCTCATGCCAAACCCTTGCTATAACATGATCTACCTCTCTGGTTGGAGGAGGAAGATGAGGATGAAGTTTATTCTGCACCACTCTGTGCATTAGAAATCACCATGGGGGGGAACAACAAGATGAGGATGATATGATTGAAAACTTGATTCAAAATCCACCTCCCAGTGTATCACCATTAGAGGACATAGTAAGAGAAACCAAAAACAACCTGTCAATTGATCTCTGTGTGGCCAACTCCACTTCTCTCCATTTCAAAAATATATAGTTTGGCCCAAAACGAACATTGAAAATAAATCCATCCCTATCTACTTCCCAAGAGAAGGAATTGTGCAGCCTACTGAGACAACATCTAGATGCATTCACTTGGAGTTATAAGGAAATGAAGGGAGTGAACCCTTCAGTATGTACTCATCATATATACATCAAGGAAGATTGTAAACCAGTCAGGTAGCCTCAAAGGAGGATGAATCTAGCACTTAAAGATATTGTTAAGGAAGAACTGTAGAAATTACTTGATGCAAGATTCATCTATCCCATCTCTAACACTGAATGGGTCTCTCCTTTGGTGCTAGTGCCAAAGAAAAATGGTAAGTGGATAATCTGTGTTGACTATCAGGAATTGAAAAAAGCCACTAAAAAGGACATTTTTCCTTTACCTTTCATAGATCAAGTGTTAGATGGTTTGGTAGGGAAAAAGTTTTTCTCTTTCCTAGATGGGTTTAGCCAGTACAATCAGATTCAAATCAGCTCGGAAGACCAAGATGGGACCACATTCGATTGTCCTTGAGGTACCTTTTCATATCAGGTCCTTCCTTTTGGTTTGTACAATGCTCCAGCCACTTTCTAAAGAGTGGTATTGAGTATATTTTCTGAACTAGTTCATGATGTAGTAGAAATATACATGGATGATTTTACTCCGGATGGCTTTGACTTTCAGGAAGCTTTGTCTAACCTAGGAAAATTTCTAGATAAGTCTATTGAGATGAACCTATCCCTCAGTCTGGAAAAATGTGAATTCTTGATGACTGAAGGGACCATGCTAGGTCATGCAATATCTTAGCAAGGACTACAAGTGGACCCCAACAAAATTGCCATCATCCAAAGGGTCCCACGTCCTCAAAAGGTGAGAAATTTTAGAAGTTTCCTAGGCTTAGCCATATATTACAAAAATTCATTAAATACTTCACCAAGATATCCTCACCTTTGTTAGCCTCCTAGGTAAAGATGTTGAGTTCATATGGTCAGAAAACTATCAAGAATCCTTAGATACCTTGAAGAGCAAGCTCGTGACTACCCCAATTTTGAGAGGCCCAAACTGGGCCCTACCATTTCACATTCACACATATGATTTGAAAAAAGCGATAGGAGCATCCTTAGGACAAGTTGATGAAAATCTACCTTATGCCATATACTTTATAAGAAAAAACTTGTCAAAGGTAGAGTTAAACTATACAGTGACCGAGAAGGAACACCTAGCTATTGTGCACTCCTTAAACAAATTCAGACACTATATCATAGGCTATCAAACCTTTGTGCACACTGATCATGATGAAATTAGATATTTAATGAACAAAACAGATGTGAAAACTCGCGTTATTAGATGGTTGCTTTTACTGCAGCAGTTTGATTTGACAGTTATTGATAAGCCTGGTAAAGAGAATGTTGTTGCTGAGTTTTTGTGTAGAGTGAATTTTCCTGTAGGTGAAGAAGGAATGGTGGATGACCAAATTCCAGATGAACACCTATTTGCTATATCAATACTATCTCCATGGTTTTCTGATATAGCAAACTGCTTGGTTTTAGCACAGTTCCCACCACACCCGTCCTCAAAAGAGAAAAGCAAGATAGTAAGGAAAAGCGCCCCTTTCACCTGGATTGGGGGCAATCTCTTCAAACTTGGCCTAAATCAGTTCTTGAGAATATGTGTCAGGGAGGAGGAGGTATTTTAGATCCTCCTGACTTGTCATGATGGACGTTGTGGAGGTCATTTTGCAGCAAAAATAACTGCCTTCAAGATATTGCAAGTAGGCTACTGTTGGCCCACTTCATTGGGATGTGAGGAGATATACAAGCCAATGTGATTGGTGTTAGAGGATGGGGAAACCTACTCCAAAGGATGAGATGCCCATGCAACCTCAAGTGACCTTTGAGCCATTTGATAAGTGGGGCATGGAATTTGTGGGGCATGTTATCTCAAAATCAAACCCTGATAGGCTGCTGGTCAGGTTGACTCTAAGTAACTATTTCAGACCTACTTTAGGCTGAGGCTTAGCCTCCTCAACCTGAGAGGGCTCTCTCTGGGTGTAATAAGGACTTTGATTTAAACTAAGATGGCTAACTCTTGTAGAACAACTGTGACAAATATGAATGCTAGAAATACATTAAACAAGTATCCATTGGGCCTATGGAGTCAACAACACTTCAATATAACAAAGATCTTGACCTTACATGGAAGTCAGGGCATTCAGCATTTGAATATTCAGAACATACACTCATATGGAACCACATAGTTTATAGATGCATACAGGAAATCAGAGCACATTCAGTGAATTCTGAGTGATTATACATCCATACCACTGTAAACAAAACTAAGAAAAGGACAACATCACACATTCTGAATATAAGAAATCCTTCATGAATCCTGAGAAGTAAAATCAAAATTATATTACTGAAAGTGAATCTTTACAAAAGCCAAATACTATGCTCTGTTATAAAGTTTTCCAACCCCCATTACATTGCTGTTTCAGCTATATATAGAGCTCTTATTCTAACTAATCGAGATTCCTCCTCCAGCATGAGGGGAATTCAAAAACTACTTCTAATGACACCTATCAACCATTTAACTAACTAATAAATACAACAAGGTGCTGACTGGAGTTTTCTTATAGATCTAAATCAACTATGACTCTAACACCATATTACATGTGTGCTGGCTTTTCCTCGTTCTTTGACATCTGGCCCTCTTTTAGTTTAGCTGAGATGGTGTTTAATGCTCCATGTTGACCTTGGATGCTGAATCTTTTTAACTGCTCAGAAATATTAGGAGATTACCCTTGCATCTCGGCTTCAACTTTCCCAAAAATATTCAAATGAACAGAAGTATGACCTTTAGCCTTTAATTACCCAAAATGTAGAAGACTGCCACGTCCTTGATGCGCTGTAAGCTTTTCCCATGAACATATGTGCAGGCAAAAGTTTCTTGCAGGCAAACCGTTTGATATACCCTGAACTGTGGTAAAGGTGTTCACTTTACGGCAAAAATTGGATTTGAAGATTAAACCTTTTTAAGCGTCCACCTGTCTTGACCTAATTGACTGTTGGATAGCTTCAGATGATGCCTTGTATGCCTTTCAAACTTCCCTTTCAAAATTCCCGCTTATAATTCAAACCGCTTGATTTGCGTTAAAATCATCACCTACAGCAGTTTCGTAGCGCGCTACGAAATTGCTGAATTATTCAAAACAACTTGCTTTTAACACGAGAACCTTATTAGCCGAGTATTTGATTGCCAAAACTCCTTTATACTTTCCACGTGTTGAATAGGAATTTATATTTCCTCAGAAAGATAAAATCAAGCAAATTTGTCAAAACTTTAAAACAAAATCTTGAAATGAAAACTTATTTAGCAGATAGCTGATTTAACTGTGCCTTCAGATCTTCAATTTGTTTCCTCATAGCCTTATTCCTAGCTCTCAAATGCATATTGATCCTTCTTATGTATTTGGCTTCTTTGATTGCTGGTACTGTCCATGTGTGGAATTGTGAATGGCCATCAACCACTGAATTCAGCTGAGCTTCTACAGCAGCATTTCCTTCCCATAAAGTTTTATAATACTTTTCATGGATAGCTGCATGTTTTCTAGCGGCTTTCTTTAATTTGGAAATTTCATATTTAGCTGCTTCTAATTGTCTCTGTATGGCCGCTATATTATCTTCTTGAGATGCAATGACTGTTTTTCCCGTGTCTTTTTGTATCTCTTCCCCTGTTTCCTCTGTTCTTGGCAGTGCTTCCTGTACTTGCTGGAATCTCCTTGTCATAGGTCTTCTTGGTTTAAAAACGAACTCTTCAGCTGGAACATCAAATCTAAGCCTTTTTGAGGCCTTTGATTTCTTGGTGCTTTCTTGTTCTGACTGCATCAATTCGACTTGAACTAGTATAGACTGCTCAAATTCAATAGCCTGCAATAAATCATTTAAACTTGCCTTGGACACTGGGCTTTCTTCAACTGCTATAGCTTTACCTTTTTCCTTATTTATTTGACTTCTTGTTCTTACCCTTGAGACTACTTCAGATGTGCTTGTTTCAGGTACAGTCTTTTTACCCTGAGCCTTTTCCTTAGTTGATTGCTGAGCTTGATCTTGGATGATGAGTGGCTTCAGTGGCTTTACTGGTTTTCTTACTTGTGATTTTACTTGTGACTTTGTAATTCTTTTAGCTCTTGCTTCTGTTTGGAGCTCAGCTATTGTAAAATCCCTGGCAGGTTGGGGAGTGAGGCCAGTCTGGCTTTTGAAGCCAGCCATAAAGATGAATGAATTCCAATCCCTGTCTATCTTCTGGAGCCCATCCAAAACCAGTAGTTTAATCAAACCATGATGAAACAAAGAGGTTTCGCAGTCCTCTTTCCTCAGCTGTACCTTATCACACATCTTACTCAAACTACGAAACATGTAAAAAGGTAAGTCTATGGAGACTTTCCCGGTGAAATGCAAAAGTAGTTTGAAATGGTAAGAATAAACCTTATTATACCTTCCTTCACAAGTCAAACATTTCTGTATGCAGGTGAGTAAGAGAGCATAATGTTCTTTGACATAATTCCTGGGCACTGCCTTGCTTAAATCTTCGTTTACATAATCATCTTTCAAAAACTCTTTGCAAGGATTCATGTCAAATTTAAAATTTTTGAACCATTCCTCTTGTCCTCTTGGGATCTCTGTCACAACAGATATCACTTCTGGAGAAACCTGCACTTCTAACATGGCTACCTTTGAATTCAAACCAGTGAAGTTAAGTGCGAATTCCTTAGTTACCTGTGCATGTCCTCCTTGTAACTTTTTGCAAAAGTTCCAGCACCCGGCCTTTTTAAACGCTTTCTTCACCTCTTCATTTCTCAGCGCTATATTCAGACCTTCAGGTTCAATCCTTAGAGGTTTATCGGATCTTTGCTCCTTTTTCTCCATTGATTCTTTCCAATCTTCGCACACAAAGACTACCAGCTCCGGTTGGAATTGTGATTCAACCTCGCTTGAATTTTCAGCCTCGCTTGAATATCAGCCTCGCTTGAACTTTCAGCCTCGCTTGAATTTTAAACTCTTCCGTTTAAAACCTTTAAAGATATAATCTTTTAGATTTTGTCATTCATGCAGGACTTACGGCCATCATTATGGTTTATGCACGGTAAAATTTCTTGGGAATAATAACTTGTGCATATCAACAGATCTAGTGGTGGTGATAGTGGCAATGAGCGTTAAAATGTGATAAGAAAGGTATATGAGCTGACATGAGAAGACATGGCTGATGACTCACCTAACGGACTTGACATTTTAGGAAAGATTCGCTGCGGAATGTACGGATCCATGATTTCGTAGCGCTATTAGTTTTGAATTTTAATGATGCGCTGCGAAACTGCCTAATCATGAAGCGCTGCGAAACTGCTTAGTTATGATTGCGCTATGAAATTTGCGAATTGGAATAGCGCTGCGAAATCACGAAAAGGCACGGTGACTCACATAAGACAAGAGGTGGCTATAGAACAATGATGGGTAGAGGGGAACCAATGGGAGTTGAGAACAACTTGAGTTAAGAACTCTTTTAAAAACTCCAAATCCTACGGGAAGAAAATTAAAAATGAAAATTTGAAATTAAACTAGCACAGACCTTTGTCACCGGGCTAGGATAGAAAATTACATGTATCAATTTTTAGTTCTAAGTGATAACAGGGCCTATCAGCCCTCCTTCAAAGCAAAAACAATACATCATTGTGTGCACCGACTACCTGAAAAAGTGGGCAAAGACAAAAGCATTCAAAGCAGCGACAGAGGAAAATGTAGCTGAGTTTTTGAAAGAAAACATATTCTACAAGTTTGAGTATCCAAGAGAGTTGTTCATAGACCAAGGCAGTCAGTTCACTTCCAGCTTGATTGAAGACTTGCTCACACATCATAAGATCAAGCATAGGACTTCCACCCCTTACCATCCACAAGCCAATGGGAAAGTGGAGGTCACTAACAGGGCATTGGAATGGATCCTGACCAAAGAAGTGAGTAGCAGCAGAAAAGACTGGGCTGATAGATTAGTTGAGGCCACTTGGGCCTGCAACACCACATGGGAGACCACCACCAGGTTCACACCCTATGAACTAGTCTATGGGAAGAAGGCTTCGTTGTTAATAGAATTTGAGTTCAATACACTAAGGATGGCAGCTCAGCTGGACCTAGACCTCAGCAACACATAGAAGGAGATATTACTTCAACTCAATGGATTGGATGAATGTAGATTGCAAGCCTTCTCCACATAGAGGTAGTTCAACCTCAGAGGAAGATATGGCATGAAAAAAAATTTAAGGAGAAGAAATTCCAAGAGGGATACTGGACACTACTGTATGATTCAAGATACAAAGATTTCAAAGGAAAGATGAGGACCAGATGGCTGGGGATCTACACTGTGGAGAAATGCAATGACAATGGTTAAGTTCTAATCAGAACCATTGATGATGAAGTCACTCCCATGCTTGTAAATGGACATTGGTTGAAAGTCTACAAGAAACCCCTCTCCAAGCGAGAGTTTATTGAAGGTCTGAATAAAACAGTGATGGTAGCGGAGCATGTCTTAGCTTCCACTTCAACTACTCCCTGAAAAAAAAAAAAAAAAAAAAAAAAAGAAAAAAATAATAAGGAAATTCCAAGAGGGATACTGGACACTACTCTATGATTCAAGATACAAAGATTTCAAAGGCAAGATGAGGATCAGATGGCTGGGGACCTACACTGTGGAGAAAAGCAATGACAATGGTTAAGTTCTAATCAGAACCATTGATGATGAAGTCACTCCCATGCTTGTAAATGGACATTGGTTGAAAGTCTACAAGAAACCCCTCTCCAAGCGATAGTTTATTGAAGGTCTGAATAAAACAATGATGGTAGCGGAGCATGTCTTAGCTTCCACTTCAACTACTCCCTGAAAAAAAAAAGAAAAAAAGAAAAAGAAAAAAATAATAAGGACTCAAGTAAAAACCTCCATGAGGTGCTTGAATCCATCATTGGGTTGAAAACCTCTCCTAAGGAAGCCTAGTGATGTCAAAAAAAAAGAGAAAAAATAATAATATCCCTGGGTGAAAACCTCCCTTGGAGGCGTTGAACGTAGGAAATTAGGGTGAAAAGCTCTTTGAGGCGCCCTAGTTGTTTTTTCAAAAAAAAAGAGAAACAAGAAATGAATTTTTGTTGCATGCAGGTTTGCAGGACCACAGGGAGCAGAAAAAGGTGCCAAGGGGACCCTAACATTCACACCGGCATCCATCTCACCTTCTCCAAACCTTCCTCCATCATATTTGGCATTTCTTTCACCCCACTGTACCTCTTTTTCAAGAACTGTGTTTTCTACAAGAGGATCTATGTTTTCTACAGGAGGCTCCTATAGGAATTACAGAGAGCCAAAAGTGGCTACAGAAGGAAGTTTGAGGGAAAAAGAAGCTTCATGAAGGACCTATAATCCCTCCTACAATATTCAAACCTCCTTGCAATCATTTCAAAACCTGCATCACACCCCAAGCATCATTTTTATTCTTGTCCAAGAAAAACACAGAAAAAACAGTTTTTCAGTTTTTTTAAAGAAAAACAAAAAAAAATAAGAGGAAAAGCACCATCAAACTTACATGAAGCCTACCTACTACCTATCCATCTTTATCTACACCTTTGACATCATCCTCGAAGCTCCAAGCATGGGGAGAAGCCAAAGATTCAAGGAGAGAAGTAGCTACAGGAGCTCCTGTAGGAATTCCTGTAGCAGTTGATCCCATTAAAATCCAACACCAGTAGCAAGAGATTGCAAACATGAAGGTTGTGAAGGCACCTAAAGTTCAGATCCAGCCAGAGAAGAACCTACACAAGCACACAACCACACATCAAAAAGCATACAACATGCATCAAAAGAAATAAAGACATGCAACAGAGAGAGCCACAACACCTCACAACATATACATTCGGATCACAGGTAAGTAACTAAATCGCTCCTCTGTTTGCATTTGTGTAATTAGAAGTCATGCAAAAGAAAGGAGATGGTTGAGGTTGTGTTACAGGGAAAATTGTCTACACAGAACTGCTTATCCCACTAAGGTGTGATAGCTACCTTAGAAGCAAACAAATTAAAGATACTTTTGTTTTTCCTTTATGAAGTATAGATGAGAGAAGAACAAAGAAGACCAACCTCTGTCTTGCGCTAATCTCCTAGTTCGATTCTTCTCTCTCTTGATAGTCTTTCGCTACTTGTTCCCTTACACGCCCAGCTTCACAAAGTACCTATAAGATCATAGTAGCATGGCACTATACAAGAACATGGATCTATAATCATAAACAATCTAGGATCAGATGTAAATTGACCATACAAATGCAGTAAACATGAATGACACAAGGTATGGAGGAAAACTTGAATAGATTTTATTGATAAACAAGAAAGAGCCAAGGGGAGTTACAACCAGTTGTTCTGACCCAGCATCATCCTCTCAGCAAGGAAGCCTCTCTTCACCTCATACAAAGCTTAGATCACCCAACAATCTGATGTTGTCTCAAGAAACCAACAACAATTCCTTACAATATGCAAAATTCCAGCCTCTGGATCTCTGGGATGAGGGATCCATATATAGATATCTATAAGGGAGATGAGTCAGCTTGTGATTTGATTAGTGTCTTCCCTCTGATAATTCTTGCTTCCACTTGGAGATTTATGATCTCTTACTCATCCTTGGTCGAATTCAGAGAGGCAAGTGTCACAGGAGAAGTTTCTGGAAGTTTCCATGCCTCTCCACCTTGCGGAATGACACTGCCATTTGTCACTTCTCGCCCATCGCACCCCATAGAAGGGATTTTTGAAATGAAATGCACCCACACAGTGTGTTTAGGTGAGATGCAACGCACTTTGCCTATGGAGCAGCTGAAATGATCCTATTTTGACCAGTTATGAGCAGTTTTTCATGGAGAACTTCTGGGAGAAGCTGTAATCAGTTGACCTTGTTCCTTTAGGGGTAAGAACAACACTTTTAGGGACTTAGGAGCCCTTGGTTTATGGAAATTTCATGCTTGGGGTTGTAGTGCCCAAAAATGTCTATAACAAACCTATAATAAGATACAATACAATACCTTATCTTCATAATATTTTCATGATCTAGCTGAGGCGGGCATTCCCATGCTCAGCTTTATAAATTCATTTTCATGTATATAGGACAGACAATTGTCTGAGTGTAGACTGATGATTCTAGTAGAGCCATCATCCATTTGATTGGATGATTATCTGTGTACATTTGATGTCTTTATTTCCCTGAATATATATCGCAATCCGGATGGATGAAACTAGATCCAGGGTCTTCAATCTCGTCCGATCTTCACTCGAAGTACAAGTCTATCCATGTGAGAGATGTTATGGAGTCGATCATAGAAAGACATTTCCTGATTACCAGCCAATGATGTAAGCTATTAACAGGCGCGAGAGGAATCACCAATAATGATAATGACCCTCAAGGTACTGCAGTACAATTCACGTGGTGTGAATAAAGGACTTGGCATCGAACACCGCACAAAATCTTTCGATCGAAGGCCATTGATGTAAACCTGTCGGCGGAAGTGAGAAACTTGCCATTGAGGCATGCAAGCTTCAAAGTACTGAATGTGGTGTTCCTAGATTGACTTCTTGGATAATGAGCTGATGTCAACAAGAAGCGATCCGTCACAAGAGGGCCTTAATGAATCCCACATCAATGACACGGAATGAAGCAAATTATTTTAATGGAGGTGAAAACGATTTGATGACATATGGTTCAGGGTGGCGGTCATGAAAGGATGGAGTATGAATGTATTGTAGTGGGTGAGACACAGGTGAATTCTCTGAATGACTTCTCTTGAACATATCGGCGACACTAACATGATGGATTGGTAGCATTACCCCAAATTTGGATGGTGTGATGGGAGCATGGCGATGTGACCGGTGAATGAAACAACCCAACCCGACTTGGATGTGGAGTGAAAGTGTCATGTTCAAGAGCGACTTGCTACCAACAAAGTTTCTTCAAGTTTTCTTCCCAATTTTCCCCAGTGATTGTTGAACAATACCTCTTTATTTTTGTCAAGCTTGAGGAGGATAACATATGCTTGTTCTATAATTTTCCCTTCGGGCAAACCCATCGCTATGTTTTAACGAGCCTAGCGATAGTGAAACTCGTTCTTGTCTGCTATGGACAAGTTTGTCGTTATTAAGTTTTAACGAGTTTGACGACAAAGATAACTCGGTCCTTTTCAATTTTAGAGAGTCTGAAAAGGAAAGTAAAGGAAACTCCAAAATTCCTTTTTCATCATCTAATTCCTTAAGTCCGAAAAAGTATAAAACAATACATAAGGGATGAATTTTCGATACTTTTAACGAGTTGAACAAAACAAGCGCTCGATCTTTTTGTGTAATAATCCCTCAGGTCCAAAAAGATTAAAATTTAGAGGAGGGATAGCACTTCCGGTCCCTTTAGCGAGCTGGAGAGGCCAATGGCTCGACAATCTTTTCATATTTTTACAAGTCAGTGGAAAAGAGCTTAAAGGACACTCATCTTTTGAGGAACGAGTGATAAAATTGGGTAGCAGCTGATTCCAGGTAAGGTTTGGAATGTTCCAATCACGGCAGTGTTACAAGGATGGCTAATGAGATCACTCTTCACAACTATTCCTCAAAAGGGGTAAACAATCAAATGGAGGTGAATGATCGGCCAATATAGAGTGGAGGTGATGATGAGAACACGACCAAGGCTTTTAAAGGCTGAAGTACTACATTCACGATGGTTATTTACTGGGAAATAGTTCATTTTTTAATGAGCTTAAATGCGGGGGGAAACATTTGCTCATGGCTTATGTTTATTTTTTCTTGAACTATGTGTTAAAACTGCTCGATTAATCCAGTCGTATAATAAGAATGTCCCATTAAAAAAGGGCAATTTTTAGAGTTTTGCTCGACATCCTTCCTTTATGCAAGTTAGGAAACGACCAATCCTACGAGTTTAAAGGGTTAGAGGACCTAAAAATTTAAAAAATAAATAGTCGCTCTTCGCTTGCATGCCAAAACGTTTGCATGCCCCCAAGTATAAAATAAAGTTTCAAGGTCACCTTTTGTTCAAACTGACAAAACATTTGTTTTATCAGGAAAGGTATACCTCTTTCAGGTTACCCAAATATTGTTCTATTCACAGCGCAAACAAAACACTTCTTCGACAATGTCTACTGAAATAGACAAAGGTGAGTGGAGGAGGCTACTCCACTCACGTAACTTTGACAAGAGAATCTTGTTCCAGAATAACTCCCTCTTCCAATCACGAACGGGAGTACAGACCAGTCATATATCTCTCATGGAAACCTACCCTATACCCAAAGTTTCCTGCTGAAGCAGACCAGGGTGCATGCTCCCTAGGTTTCAGTCATGTCCCCCGAATCACTCGCACTCATCGGGTGGGTGGACTAGGGATTGATGAGAAATTTCTTGTGTGAAAAGACCATTTATGGATGGTATATGACTATTTGCTATGCGTGATCCGGGAAATGAAAGCTGATCCATGAGCTTGACCACTCTTCCTTCGTGCGGAAAACACATTACTCTAAAGAGTGAGGAGACAATGGCTCCCATGCAATAAATATAGTCTCGTCCAAGGAGTAGATTATAATCCAGGGCTCCTTGAACTAACATTACGTTCATGTGAACAATTTTCCGTCTCAATGTTATGGGCACATTGGGAAGGATCCCTAACGGTCGACTGGTTCCTTTGTCAAAGCCTATTAGATTTCGCATCTCAGGCAAAAGTGATGGTGAACCAAGCGCTTTCCAAGTAGTCAAGGAAATGATACTCATAGAAGCCCCTTCATCTATGATGGTACCAGCCATAACCATTCTATATACTTGAGCAATAATTCGGAATGGTACACTAGCTGGTAAACGGGGTCTGCCTAGTTGATTCCAGTCGAAGGAGACAACTAGGTTGCTTGGTGGTGGGACCGAATAGATGGCCGGGTACGACTCTGACGAACTTCCTTCCTGCGGTAAAGGAATGGGTAAATTTCCCCCATGTTCATCGGAGTCTGTGCTTACGAAAATAATTTGGATGGTGTCATCCTTCTTCTCTTCTGTGACTGTATCATCTGAAGATGGAACCACTGAAGGCAAGACCGGGTCAAATGCTGCCTAGACCTTTTGACTTTCATCTGGTATGGGTTCAAATGGTTTGTCTTCAATGATAGATGCTTCGGCTGACCACCGGGCGAGTCAGCCGGCTTTTCAACTAGTGACAGACTCGGAAAGAGTTTTTTATATCCAGGAGGAAGTCGTAACGGTGAAATCGGACGATCGTCCAAAACTATTTTAGCCTCGTCTAAGAAGGGACAACGGTGGATGGTGTTAGGACTCCATATTGTCTACTTTTGACCTTGTATTTTGTTATTATATTACCCTCTTTAGCCCATAAGTTGAAATCCTTGATAACATTTTGACCTAATTATTCCAAAGGTATGAAGTAACTCTCCTCATTACTATAAGTTTAATTATTCAACACATATTCATGTTATCTTTATAATTAATCTTTGGAAGTTGACTAAGTCGCTGACAATTGATGAAACTGTTTAAAGTCTACAGAATTATAACTCACAGTTGCTGGAACACCAGAAACAACAACTGTACAGTTGCTGCCATACCAGAAACAAAAACTGACTAAAGCAGGTAAATCCTCATTTTGCAATGGCTGAAACATCTGGAACAACAATTGCCTAGCAGGAGTAGTAACCGTTTGAAGCTGCCAGAACAATATGTTGCAGAGGCTGATATAGCATGATCAGCCACTGTCCAAAATTAGCAAAACATAGTCGCAGATATTGGAACACCAGGAGTAGCACGAGAGCTTTACGGGAACAGTTAAGATTTACCAGATCAGCAACAATGGTGGAACAACCAAGGATTGTACGAGGATTTCAAAGGGACGGTCGAAATCTATCAGCTGTGCAACAACAAAAGGATCCGATATGACAAAACTACATACTGTTGTAACAACATTTCCCATTTTTGTACAAAAGGGTCAACTAAATGGGTAACGACAATCTATTGTAATAGATGTCTCCTCTATAAAGAGGAGACATCTACATTAGGGAAGGGGGGTGGTAACAGGGGTATTGTATTACATAGCAAGTCTAAATATTTACTGTAACTTGACATTCTGGAAGATGAATAAAGCATTGTTCTGAGCAATTTTACTTAGTATATGTGTCCTAGGGAATCTTGTGAGAGGGACAGGGCCCACCTTCTTCACAATATTCACCCATTTCTTTTCTGTTGAGTGTGTGTGTGACTTCTGTGTGGAATTGCTTCTGATATTTCCCTTTGTTGATACTCTGTTTTCTTAATCAATTGGCGCTGTAAAAGAGTGTGTCACCAGTGATTAGGAATTGCAGTGTGCATTGGAAAATTGATCACAGGGGCAGGTGCTGAACATCCTTACCCTGAGGATAGGGTCCTGATCCTTTGTTACAAGACAACCATCTTTTCTTTCAACAGATTTTTTACCTTTAGTTAATTGTTTTCATTTCATTTCTGCAATAAATCATAACTGTTGTAACACAGAAGTAAGGGTTTGATAAAAAGTAGATTTGTTCATACTACAGCCTTTAATACTTTTAGAATTAAGTGCATACAGTACGAAGTCACCTTTGAAACAAAAGGAATTTCCCGGGTTGACAATTTAATGTGGTACTCGACTGTTTAATAAATAAACAATTCGAGCAGCCAACATTTTGGCATCGTTGCCGGGGAAGGCGACTGAAAATTTTAAAGGTATTAACATGCTTTTCTTTCTTTTAGAAAGGCAAGATGCATGAGAGGACGTAAGAAGGTTAACCATTCAGGCAGCAAAGGCAAAGGAGGAGGAAGAAAAACTTTTATTGACGATATTATTTCAAAAGCTGAGACATCCGAGAGGCTAAGCTCTCAGAGGCCACAGATCCAACACTCTTCTCAGACAGATTTTCAGACAGAGGAAGTAGTGGGGCCAGAGAGGGTTCTAGAAACATCAGAATACACTGAGGAACCAATGGCAGAATATGAACGACCAAGAGAAGAACCAATAGAGGAAGTTAAGGTGGAGGAACCAGTGCAGGACATTGAAATCCCAATAGAAAACTCCGAAGACCGTGCAAGCGCATCAGGGAAACAACCAATGGAGTATAAAAATGAAGGAATTTTTGGTGGAGGACATAGAATAGAGGGAAGGGGAGAAAATTCTCTCTCAACCCTGGAATTCCCTATTGGAGATCTCCCCAGAGGTGCAACTCCTATGAAGAATATCCCTCTTTCAGCATTACCCAACTTCCATGGGTTATCCACAGAAGATCCTGATGAATTTCTCTTTGAATTTGATATACTGTGTAGAAGCTATGACTATATTAATTCTGCTCAGAAATTAAAATTGTTTCCAGCTACATTAAAAGGGAATGCATTAAGAGGGTTCATGAGCCTGGGAGCTCATGTAATTACAACATGGGATCAGATGAAGGAGAAATTTTTGGCTAAATACCAAGACTATTGTCGCACAAGAGAAAGAAAGGAGGAATTATTCAAGATGACTCAGAAAGAGGATGAAAGTCTAGAAGACTTCGTGGAAAGATTACAATATAACTTACATTGATCTGATCATCCTGAGATGAGTAAGGATATTCTCAAGTCAATGCTGCTAAGAGGGGTACGAGATGACTGTTTAGATATGTTAAACATGCTTGGGAAATGAGAATTATCTAAGGAATCCTATGATGAGATTATTGATCTCTGTAAAAGATGTTCAAGAGGAGCAGCAAGCAGACCAAGGAGCAAAGACAATACGTATTCAAGATTCCATAAATCAGCAAGTGGAGGAGCAACATGGGCCGAAATAGGTAACTTACTTGAAGAATTTAAAACTGAAATGTTAAGCTCTTTTGCTTCACAAATTGATACCTTGCAGGTTAAAAAGAAGCAAGCAGAAGCAGAAGCCACTCTGGCTATTTTCTGCTCTAGATGCAGGGAGAAACACCCACTAAGGGAATGTCCCCTGGAAAAGGTACCAATTTGCACCATCTGTGAAAAGGACCATGAGACCCAACAATGCCCTTCTCTGCCAGGAATAAAAGCAGCACTGCAGCCAACTGAAGAGGAAGCTGAAGCAGTGTACCTCCTCACACAGAGAAGACAATGGCAACCACGAGGACAAGGTATGAATTCTAACATGCCATTTAGTCGTTGGAATAATCATCCTCCTTTTCAAGAAAATTACCCAACCTTCAATCAAATGCAGTACCCACCCTTCAATCAGATGAATTTCCCACCCATGTAGCAACCGGATCCTGCTTTTGTTGATCCTACAATGTGGAATCCCTGGGCTTTACAACAACCCTATCAATGGAACCCAAGTTGGACAGTGCCACAGATCCCATTTCCAAACCGATTTCCTCAATATCAGCAATCTCTCTCCTTACCATCAAATGCCCCACCTAATAATCAGATAATAAGACCTCAGTTGCCTGTACAACCTAACCCCAACCCGAATAATAATAAATCTCTGCAAGTAATTGATGTACAAAACCAACTAGTTTCTCCTCTGCAATGCAATAACATTCATTTACGCTCAGGAAGAATACTTGAACCCATTATTGATGACATCACTTCTGATTTTGATAAAGAAGAAATCAGAAAGGAAAAATCATCTAATGCTGAAACAGTTGGATCATCCTCTAATATTAATGCTGAAACAGTTGAAACATCCTCTAAAAAGACTGCTGAAGCAGCAGAGCCACCATTCCCTGAATGTTTGGCTCTTACCAAAACACTTGAGCCACCTGCTTTTAATTTGTTAGGAGAATTACAGAATTTGTATGTTAAAATTCCACTTTTACAAGCATTAAGAGATGTACCGATTTATGCTAGAATTGTTAAAGATATTTGTATTAAGAAACCTGGAAGAAAAGCTAAAGACCCCCTCACAGTTCATGTGATGGGTGATCTAGCTGCTCTCATGTCAGAAAAAAAAACCCCCCTGTAAAATATGGTGACCCTGGCCACCCTACAGTTACAGTCCAGGTTGGTAAAACCTTTGTTTCTAGAGTTCTGGTAGATCTCGGTGCCGCAATAAACATCATGACACTTGAAACAACACAGTTATTGCAGTTGAAATTTTTTATTAGGGAAACCCCAACCATTCTAGAGCTGGCTGACCGCTCCACAATTAAACCAGAAGGAGTCATTGAAGACCTGATAATTTCAGTAGAATCTTGGAACTACCGAACTGATTTTGTTGTATTACAGACCAAAAATAAGTTGGGGGGTCATCCACTGATTTTAGGAAGGCCTTGGCTGGCTATAACATATGCCTTCATCAGCTGTAGGTCAGGATCAATGAAAATATCTAATGGATCTGAAACCAAGCAGCTTACTTTGTACCCTCATGCCACACCTATGATTAGCAATGATAATTCAGTATGGTTAGATTATGAGGATGATGAAACTCAACCCATTTTGACTGTTGAACAAGCCCTAACTTTTAAAGATTCGACCGAAGATGAATTAATTAGTAGTTTTATTTCTGAACCTTCTTCGGTTAACTCTGAATTACATGATCACTTGACTGCAATCTTGGAATTTGAATCACAACAGAATCTTAAAACTGAAAACTTGTCTCAGACATTAGCTGACACTCCCTCCAAAAGTATAGCAGTCGAAATCGAGCCTGGCAAAACATTAAATATAAACCCTAACTTAACAGATGCTAAAACACAACAGTTAATGAAGTTACTCCACGAAAATAAACAAGCATTTGCATGGGATTACACAGATATGAAGGGAATTTCTTCTGAATTATGTACTCACCGAATTTGTATTAAAGAAGGATCCCACCCAGTCTGCCAACCCCAACGACGAATGAATCCCAATCTAAGGGAAATTGTGAAAGAGGAACTTCAAAAACTATTGAATGCAGGATTTATATATCCTATATCTGATAGCGAATGGGTTTCAACATTAGTGATAGTACCTAAGAAAAATGGAAAATGGAGAGTATGTGTGGACTATAGAGCTCTGAATAAGGCTACTCAGAAAGATCATTTTCCCTTACCATTTATTGATCAGGTGCTAGATAATTTGGCAGGTAGGAGATTCTTTTCCTTTTTGGATGGGTTTAGTGGTTATAATCAGATCAAGATTGCACCCCAAGATCAAGACAAGACCACTTTTACTAGCCCATGGGGAACTTTTGCCTATAAAGTTCTTCCATTTGGACTATGTAATGCCCCAGCAACATTTCAAAGGGCAGTGATAGGAATTTTTTCTGATATGCTTAATGATTCCTTAGAGATATTTATGGATGACTTTACTCCTTATGGTGTGACTTTTGAAGATGCCTTACAAAATCTTGAAAAAGTACTTAAACGGTGTATAGAAGCACATCTTGCCTTAAGTACTGAAAAATGTCATATGATGATGAATCAAGGTATTGTTTTAGGACACTTCATTTCATTCCTAGGAATTCAAGTTGATCCAGCTAAGGTACAAGTAATTCAGACTTTGCCTATCCCAAAAACACAAATTGATGTAAGAATTTTTTTAGGACATGCTGGATATTATAGAATATTTATCAAAGATTTTTCTAAAATAGCTTCTCCCTTGTTTGTGTTACTTATGAAAAATGCTGAATTTAAGTGGACTGATGATTGTCAAAAAGCATTTAATGAACTCAAACATCAATTGTCTACAACTCCCATTTTAAGAGGACCTGATTGGGCACTCCCCTTTCATATATCCTCTGATGCTTCAGACACTGCAATAGGATTTGCCTTGGGTCAAGAAGAGAACAATCTTCCCTATGCAATCTATTTTATTAGTAAAAATATGACCCCTGCTGAGGTTAATTATACAGTCACCAAGAAAGAATTCTTAGCAGTCATTTATGCTATTAATAAGTTTCGACATTATATTACTGGCTATACTACTTTTTGCACACTGATCACTCGACCATTAAATATTTAATGAATAAATCAGTTACAAATGCTCGAGTTACCAGATGGTTATTATTATTACAAGAATTTGATATCACAATTGTAGATCAGCCAGGTAAAGAAAATGTAGTTGCTGATTTTCTTTCTCGATTAAAGACTGATGAAAACATTCCAATAGATGATTCTTTTCATGATGAATATTTATTTCCAGTATCCTCTCACTCACCTTGGTATGCAGACATTGCCAATTATTTAGTTGCAGGAAAACTACCATCACATCTATCGCACAGAGAGAAAAGGAAGATCGTTCAACAAAGTGTTAGGTACAGCTGGATAAGTGGGTGTCTCTTGCACACAGGACTTGATCAAGAAATTGGAAGATGCATCAGAGAAGATGAAGTTTATGATATACTGAAGGCTTGCCACGATGGCCCTTGTGGAGGGCATTTTGCAGAAAAAAGGACAACACATAAAGTTCTCAGAATGGGTTACTATTGGCCTTCACTTTTTAAGGTTGCAAGGAAATATGTCAAGGCTTGTGATAGCTGTCAGAGAATGGGCCAGCCTAATCACAGGGACGAAATGCCTCTTAACCCCCAGATAATACTTAAAACTTTTGAAAGATGGGCGCTAGATTTTATAGGTCCCATCAATCCTCCATCCAATCAGAGAAGTTATATACTGGTTTGTACAGATTATATGACTAAGTGGGTAGAAGCTAAGGCACTTATCAAAGCTAATGAAGAATCTGTGTTAATTTTCTTATTTGAAGAAATCTTTGTTAGGTTTGGTTTGCCTAGAGAACTAGTCATAGATGGAGGACCTCCTTTTAATTCTCATGGCTTCAAAGATATGCTCCAGAAATATCACATTAAGCATAAAATGACTACACCCTATCACCCCCAAGCAAATGGGCAAGTAGAAAGTAAAAACAAAGTCATAGAAGCCATTTTAACAAAGACAGTCAAGGAGAATAGGAGGGATTGGTTTCAAAGGTTGCCTGAGGCATTATGGGCTTACAGAACCACTTGGAGAAACACTACCAGTTTTTCACCCTATGAATTGGTCTATGGTAAAAATGTTGTTTTTCCTGTGGAATTTGAGATCAAAACCTTAAGGACTGCTTTAGCTGTTAACCTTGATTTGATAGATGCACAAATAGCCAGGTTGCAGCAGCTTCAGGAATTGGATGAAAAAAGATTGGATGCCATCCATCAGACAACCATGATACAACAACAAAGAACTAGGTGGCATGACAAAATTATTAAGCACAAGCAGTTCCAAAAAGGTAACTGGGCCTTACTGTACGACTCCCGTTTTGAAAACTTTCAAAGGAAATTAAGAACAAGGTGGCTAGGACCTTATGAAGTAGACGCTGTTTTTCCAAATGGAACAGTCAGACTCCTAATGATTGATGATAGTAGAACACCATTATTAGTGAATGGGTATCGACTCCGTTTGTATCAACGGCCTATTCTAAGGAGGATTTCAAAGCCACTTGCATGATAGAGATACGCTATACCTTTTTGGGGGAATCCGCTATCCCTCAATGCACTTAATTTCCTGTTTATGTATTTAATTTTAGATTAGATTTTTTTTTTTTTTTGAACTAATAATCCCTCTCAAGTGTTGCCATGTTACAACTAATTTTGCAGATTTTAGTTTCGGAGGATGGCTGAAGACAAAAATTCCAAAAGAATCACTTTGCAGCCTAGGAACATCTTTCAGACCATAAATCATTCCTTACACCATTTTTCTGTTGCTGCAACACCACTTCCCGTTGCTGCAACACCGTTTTCCTGTTGCTGCAACACCACTTCCCGTTGCTGCAACACTGTTTTCCTGTTGCTGCAACACCACTTCCCGTTGCTGCAACACTATTTTCCTGTTGCTGCAACACCACTTCCCGTTGCTGCAACACTGTTTTCCTATTGCCACAACACCACTCCTTGTTTCTACAACACTACTTCCCGTTGCTGCAACACCATCTTTCCGTGCAACACCATTTTCCCGTTGCTGCAACACCATCTTTCCGTGCAACACCATTTTCCCGTTGCTGCAACACCATCTTTCCGTGCAACACCATTTTCCCATTGCTGCAACACCATCTTTCCGTGCAACACCATTCCCTATTGCCAAAACACTACATTCCAATGCTTAACACCAATCTTCTTCATTCTTTTACCAATTTCCCCATTTATGTTCTCGAAAAATGAACCATTATTCTAATGGAACATATCATTCATCATCAAAGGAACCAGCCATGCACCCCAATAATTACATTTCCCCATTACTACTTCCTGCCAATAATAAAGACCACCTGTATTTTTATAAGTTTAGACCCTTTTTAATTATTATTGATCGAGCAAAAGACAAGATAAGACTTTATGACGCAAACAACTAAAGGTAAATATAAAGGTACGCATGTTTAAGTGTTGGTATTAAATTATAGTTAATGTGGAGACATTGATATGACTATCGAAATCATTGTACTACTAATCAGATCATTCGGCCGTAGATTTAGGGGGATTACCAAAATATTGTTATGATAACATAACACGTAAATCGTCGCTGCCCCTAATTCTCCCGGTAGTATGTAAGTCACCTCGACTGTACTGTACCGTGTCATAACCTTATTTGCAACGGTTTACTCTGTCTCGATCTCGGCTACTCGGCTCTGCACCGTGTTTGTTGTCTGAACTAGCAACTATGGGAGGAAATCTAATTACGTATGAACCTGGTTCAACAGCATTGCTGGAACTCTACCCGGAAGCCTATCAGATTTTTCTTCAAGTAGGATGGGTAGAGTATTTCAGAAGACTGTCGGATTTTAACTCATAGCAAGTTCTAGAGTTCGCATGCAACTTAAGAGAAGGATTTTCCATCGTCCAGGGAGTGCAAATTCCGGTGACAGAAGAAGCTAAGCCCAAGTCTCCAGGTTACCAACCAATGGTATGCGCTGGTTTAGTAGAAAACATCTTATTCTAAATGCGCAGCAAGACTTTCTCCTACCAGGTGAACATGTTGAAGCAAAGGCAGAGCGGTCGCACTTCGGTCACTACCCCCACCGTGGCCAAAGGTTGCAGAGTTCGTTAAGCAATATTTGACATGCGAAGGTCGTTATCAGGTAATTTACCAACACGACTTCATTTTGTTAAATCATTTGAGGCATGGTCAGTTAATAAATATGCCTTATTATCTATTGGGTTGTCTAAAAAATATGTCATGTTATACTGTAAATGCAAAGCATCAGCTCCTTTCCCTGAAACATCATCGCTTAGCCCAACTTCTGATAAATAGAGGCTTTTCTCTAAACCACCCACCCCCCCTCGTTAATCCTGCTTGCCTCCTCAGCAAGCGGAAGAAATTCCCCAACAATCAGAGCAAATACCCCAGGAAATTCCCCAACAATCAGAACAAATATCCGAGGAAATTCCAGAGCAAATACCCCAGGAAATTCCCCAACAATCAGAGCAAGTATCCCAAGAAAATTCCCAACAGGCCACTGAAAATCAACAATCAGCAGCAGAAACACCCTTGCAGAGGACCCCATCCCCCAATGAAGCTCAACCATCTACCCCTGTACTCCATATTTCCACCGATGATTCTGATGATAATAAACCCATCATCTTTTGCAAAAGAAAAAAACAACAAGAAATTATAACCCCACCAAAAAGAAGAAGAACCAGGGCTTCACTTAAAGAAGCTGCTATTGCCGATAGTTCTCCTATTTTAAAGGAAAGTAGTGGCAAGAGAAAAATCACTGATTTTCCTGTCTCCTTACCAAGACGATGAACAAGATCGTCTGTAGCAACTGAAACCATTACCCCTAGTTCCCCACCCATCAGCCTAAAATCCCACATCCTAACAAGCCTTGAGCATTCATCTCCCTCACCCTCTGCTGTCGAAATGCAAAGCATTGACAATTTTGTGACATTTTTTT
Organism: Pinus tabuliformis; assembly: GCA_031772625.1. Classification (NCBI taxonomy): domain Eukaryota; kingdom Viridiplantae; phylum Streptophyta; class Pinopsida; order Pinales; family Pinaceae; genus Pinus; species Pinus tabuliformis. Next base: position 95,217,981 of record CM062813.1, read on the forward strand.
CTTTAAAAGAGGCAGCTGTTACACAAGAACCAGCTGCCGAAAAATCTAAAATAGACACCCAAGATGATATTGGGCAAGTGGCTGTTACACAAGAACCAACCACTGACCCAACAGGTGATACACAAGAACCACTTGTTGGGGAACAAGAAGATAATGACCTGCATGTGGCTAATACACAAGAACCAGCCACTGACCCAACAGGTGATACACAAGAACCACCTGTTGGGGATGCCAATGACCAAAGAGATGATGAACAACAACCCCTGCCTCCACTCGAATCTGCAGATACACAAGCCCCGACCACTTTAGCCTCCCTGCAGGAAGAAATTGCGTTTTTAAAGTCTCAAATTAAGGATTATCAGCAGGAGATAATAATGGTTAAGAAATCTTATCAAAATGAATTCAATCTCCACACCTTAGCACGGGTAGCCTCTGCAGCCAAAAAGAGTCAATACAATGAATATATGTGCAGTGAGTGTGGTGAGCTTTACACTCAAGCGGGATACAAGATAGTCGAAGTTCTGATGACTGGAGCCAGCTCACAGACTCCCCCTGTTGTAATCAAAACAGAAAAACTGCTGTTATACAAGAACCAGCAGGCTCTCTAAGAATGGTAAAAGAAGAAACAGAACAACCTGCTGCTACACAAGAACTAGCAGGTTTCTTAAGAATTGTAGAGGAGGATATAAAACCACCGCGACCTACCCGAACTATTACAGAACAGAAATACTTTACTGATGCCTTTACACATACTGAATCTTCTTGTGTCAGAAATGCTCATACTGAGACCTCTAGTTTTCAAGATCTAAAGGATACATGGAGAACAAAATATGAGATTTCACAAGGGAAAGCATTCCAATAGAAAAAGTCAACCTGGTTCAGCTATGCATACAAAAACTGGGATGCACTTGAACAGTTCCGAGCTCAACGCAAAGAAAACAGGAAATTAAAAGAAAGGATGTCCAATATCTTTGACTTGGTCCAGAGGGTACTGGCTACAAGAAAACCCTATTTTAACTATGCAACATTTTTGAGAGAACGCTTAGCGTTCTTACAAATAAAGGCAATCAAAGATGGAAGGCCTTATCAAGTTGCTAGACCTGATCAATTTATTGAAACATTCACAGAAGCACCAAATAATGATCAAAACTTGCTCTGTGAACTCTATCTTCACAACGAGGCTATGCCTGAAGATAGAGTGATGAATATACTCCCTATCGCCGGTGATATCTAAATAAGATCTTTCATTTCTTTCCTTGCCAACCAACTTACTTGGAAAAATGCTTTTATGTCAGCAACACATAATGAGCAGAACTGCCTCCTCTGGATTCAAAGTGAACCACGGAATGCAGCCCTCTTTATTGCACAACATCAACAGAATCTGACTAAACCAGGCATGCTTGATCATATGAGGCAACTACAAACAACAGTCTTACAGGACTGCCAGCATTATGTGAAAACAAAGGGAGATCTGGCCATCAAAGCAAACAATTTATTTTGGGAGCATTGTCCGAAAGAGAGACAGGAATATCATCCTTACAATCCCCTCAATCTTCCAGTAGCAATGTCACGAATACCCCATTATGTCAGATGTATGGAACAGTGTGCTGAAAAGTGGATTGGGTACTGTTTTCATTTTCCGCTCTTGTGGATACCTGGTCAGCAATATAAGGCTCATTACAAACTGACCAAAAAGGAGGAGGTGGCAGTATGGCAGCAAATACAGAATGTCTGTGGGTTCAGAAATAAGATGGACAACACCTTCTTTAGCTACTGTATCAGCAACTTACACTCTTCATCCCAGTATTCCGACTCCGATTCAAAATAAACGTTGCATGAGGACATGCAACCATTTCAGCAGGGGGGGATGTTAGGACTCCATATTGTCTACTTTTGACCTTGTATTTTGTTATTATATTACCCTCTTTAGCCCATAAGTTGAAAGCCTTGATAACATTTTGACCTAATTATTCCAAAGGTATGAAGTAAATCTCCTCATTACTATAAGTTTAATTATTCAACATATATTCATGTTATCTTTATAATTAATCTTTGGAAGTTGACTAAGTCGCCGACAATTGATGAAACTGTTTAAAGTCTGCAGAATTATAACTCACAGTTGCTGGAACACCAGAAACAACAACTGTGCAGTTGCTGCCATACCAAAAACAGCAATTGACTAAAGCACATAAATCCTCATTTTGCAATGGCTGAAACATCTGGAACAACAATTTCCTAGCAGGAGCAGTAACTATCTGAAGCTGCTAGAACAATACGTTGCAGAGGCTGATATAGCATGATCAGCCACTGTCCAAAATTGGCAAAACATAGTCGCAGATATTGGAACACCAGGAGCAGCACGAGAGCTTTACGAGAACAGTTAAGATTTACCAGATCAACAAAAATGGTGGAACAGCCAAGGATTGTACGAGGATTTCAAAGGGACGGTCGAAATCTATCAGCTGTGCAACAACAAAAGGATCCGATATGACAAAACTACATACTGTTGTAACAACATTTCCCATTTTTGTACAAAAGGGTCAACTAAATGGGTAATGACAATCTATTGTAATAGATGTCTCCTCTATAAAGAGGAGACATCTACATTAGGGAAGGGGGGTGGTGTTGTTGGGAAAAGTATCCAATTCAGAATGCCCCTATCCCACTCTAAGGTGTGATAGTGCCTTAGCAACAAACAAGGTAAATTAATTGAGTATTCTTCTTTATGAAATGTAAATGAGGAGAAAGGATGTAACTAACCTGTGTCTTCCGCTAGTTTGTCGATCCAAATCACTCCTCTCTTCAGTAGCTCCCAGCTTCTTGCTCCTTCACCGGCCCAGCTTCACCGAATTACTGCAAGATCACAAGAGAGAGAAACTACACAAAGATACAGATATACATTCATAAAAAGCTCAAGATCAGATTAAGCTAAACATGTAAGCATAACAAAACATCATTGGTACACAACATGTAGGAGAAACTCAAGTAGTTTATTGATAGAATAAGAAAGTCCAAGAGGAGATACAACCAAGTGAGTTCCGATCCAACATCTACCTCCTAGCAAAGGAATCCCTTCCTCTCCTCCAACAAAGCATAAATCACCCAATGTACTAATCTCAATCTCAAACCAACAACAATTCTCTGCAAAGTACAAAATTCCAGCCCCCTGAACTTCTGGGTGAGAGATCCATATATAGATGTAAGCAGAGAGGATGAGTCAGCTTATGTTTTGACTTGTGGCTTCTCTCTATCAGTTCTTGCTTCCACTTGGAGGTTGAGAGCCTCTTACTCATCACTAGTCGAATTCACTGAGGCAAGTGTCATTGGAGAAGATTCTGGAAGCTTCCAGGGTCTTTCCACCTCGTTGAATGAGCTTTCCATTTGTCATTTCCCACTCAGTGCACCCTGGTAGTGCTTCCACCTGCGTTGCAGTGCACCTAGCCAATGTAGTCTCTGCATTTCAACGCAGGCAGCTAGTGGAGCCTCTGAATTGATCCTGAATTGACTATTTCTGAGTGGTTTTTGGTGGAGAACTTCTGGGAGAAGATGTCATTGGTTGACCTTGTTCCTTTAGGAGCTGTAACAACATCTTTAGGGACTTTGGATCCCTTGAATTATGGACATTTCATGCTTATAGCTGTAAGGCACAAAAATGTCTATAACAGTTTCCCCCTAAAGTATGAGGTCGTTTATCGGGTGAAATGCTTTATTAGGAGGATCCGAAGTTCATTCAATGCTGGGAGGAGACCTGTAATAAGATACAATACAATACATTATTTTTCATACTGTTTTCATGATCTAGCTGAGGCGGGCATTCCCATGCTCAACTTTATAAATTCATTTTTGTGTACATAGGACAAACAATTGTCTGATGATAGACTGATGATCCTGCTGAAATCATCATCCTTTGGTAGGATGATTGTCTGTGCTGCAATGTTGTACATGTCAATGTATTTATTTTTCCTGAATATATATCGCAACCCGGATGGATGAAACTAGATCCGGGGCCTTCAAACTCGTTCGATCTTCACTCTAAGTACAATTCGATCCATGTGAGAGATGTTCTGAAGTCGAACATGGAAAGACATCGCCTGATTACCAGTCAATGAGGTAAACCGTTAACAAGCGCGAGAGGAATCACCGATAATGATAATGACCCTCAAGGTACTGCAGTACAATTCACGTGGTGTGAATAAAGTACTTGGTGTCGAACACCGCGCAAAATCTTTTGGTCGAAGGTCATTGACATATACCTGTCGCCGGAAGTGAGAAACTTGCCATTGAGGCATGCAAGCTTCAAAGTACTGAAGGGGGCGTCCCTAGATCAACTTCTTGGGTAATGAGCTGATGTCGACGAGAAGCGATCCGTCAAAGGAGGGCCTTAATGTATCCCACATCAGTGACACGGAACGGAGAAAATGATTTTGATGGAGGTGAAAACGACCTGACGATATATGGTTGAGGGTGGCGGTCATGAAAGAATGAAGGATAATGTATGGTAGTGGATGGGACACGGTTGACTTCTTTGGATGACTTCTCTTGAACATATCGGCGACACTAGTGTGATGGATTGGTAGCATTTACCCCAAAGGTGGATGGTATGGCGAGACCAAGGTGATGTGGTCGGTGAATGAAACAACCCAACCCGACTCTGGCACGGAGTGGAAGTGTCATGTTCAAGAGCGACTTGCTACCAATAAAGTTCTTTGAGTTTCTTCCCAATTTTTCCCCAGTCATTGCGGACCAGTACCTCTTTATTTTTGTCAAGCTTGAGGAGGATAACATATGCTTGTTCTATAATTTTCCCTTCGGGAAAACCCATCGCTATGTTTTAACGAGCCTAGCGATAGTGAAACTCGTTCTCGTCTAAAGAAAAGTTTGTCGCTATTTAATGTTTTTAACGAGTCTAACGACAAAGATAACTCCGTCCTTTTCATTTTTAGAGAGTCTGAAAAGGTACGTAAAGTCAACTCCAAAAAGTCCTTTTTCATCATCTAATCCCTTAAGTCCGAAAAAGTATAAAATAATACAGAAGGGATGAATTTTCGATAGTTTTAACGAGCCGAACAAAACAAGTGCTCGATCTTTTTGTGCAATAATCCCTTAGGTCCAAAAAGATTAAAATCTAGAGGAGGGATAGCACTTCTGGTTGTTTTAACGAGCTGGAAGGCCAAAACTCGGCAATCTTTTCATATTTTACGAGTCAGATGAAAAGAGCTTAAAGAAGACTCGTCTTTTGAGGAACGAGTGATAAAACAGGTAGCAGCTGATTCCAAGTAAGGGTTGGAATTTTCCAATCACGGCAGTGTCACAAGGATGGCTAGTGAAATCACTCTTGGAAGCTATTCCTCAAAATGGGTAAACAATCAATATGGAGGTGAATGATCGGCCAATGGAAAAGTGGAGGTGACGGTGCAAACACGACCAAGGCTTTAGTGGCTGATAATGTTACATTCACGGTGGTTATTTACCGGAGGATAGTTCATTTTTTAACGAGCTTAAACGCGGAAAAACACTGCTCGGTCTTATGTTTATTTTTTAACGAGCATGAACTATGTGCTAAAACTGCTCGATCTTATGTTTATTTTTTAACGAGCATGAACTATGTGCTAAAACTGCTCGATAACATGGTCTAGTTTTGATTTTTTACCATAAATAGCTTTGCCTTTTCAAAGATAGTACTGTACCCTCAATTGCTGCATCAAACTAGTTAGAAATGAATAACATTTGCTTGAAAATGAGATTAAAACACTAATATTTCACTTTGAACTACGTAAAAGCTATTAAAAAGTATTTTTACTTCTCATTTTACCATTTCATTTGAACTTGGTTTGTTGGAGCTTTGGAGGTGCCTCTTCCCCCTTGATTTTCATTAGTTGATTTCGGGAGATTCTGTGGACGATTCTCGGCGCCGTCTGGACCAGGTAGGAGCTAAACCTGAGCTCTTTTATTTCATGGTTTCCTTTCTGCATTCTGTGCTTGATTTCCTGTTTTTCTGAGCCCCTGGGGTTTGATGGGGTCGCTCTGCCATCAACGCACCTTGGGCACTCGAAACCTGCGCTGAATGTCAAGCAGTATGAAGGCAGTTTGACTTTCAATGCAGGTGGAGCATTGTGCAGGTGCGTTGGGCGCAGAAAAGGATTTTGTTGCACAGTTTTTGATGAAAATTTTTGCCTGTTTCTCATCAAAACCAGGATCTAACTCATCTCATGTTTTTTTTTCAGAGATATTGGAGCAAAATGACCCTTACATGGCGAGAACAAGAACATGAAGAAGAGGACATGATTTCCCTACATGATCCGGTTACGGTGAACGCGCTGCGGAACTGTGGTCTGCTGAAGTTCTTCCGCATCTCTAGCATGAGACAACAGATCAACCTACTGCAGTATTTGCTCGATGCTTGGGATCCTATCAACCAAGTTTTCTAGATTAGGGGCAAATCTATCCCCTTGACCGCAGTAGACATTTACTTCTTGACTGGCTTGTCGAGGCGGGGTGCCCCCATCTCTTTGTCAGGTTCGGCCCGAGGGAGTGACTCTGTGAGAGATTATGTCCACCAGTATTGCAGGGAAGGATCTCAGCCGAGTAAAGACGGCAAGATCGTTATCCGTGAGGTTGCTGACAGGTCCCTTAGGTCTATCCTGTACACTATTGGCAGGATGGCCGGTAGTGCGTCTCTTCATTTAGCCAACAGATCTTATATGCAACATGCCTTAGAGTGCCTCCAACCGAAAATATTCAATTGGTGTGATGCAGTACTTCTTCAGATGAAAAGTCAGTTGACCAAGGTAAAGGACGGGAGGCTGAAGAACTTTGGGTTCGGTTCTATTTTGACCGCCTTTGCTTTGGAGAAGATACCACTGATGCAGCCACAGTACATTGCACTCGACTTGCCTTCTCCTACCGAGCCACGCATGCAGAGATGGGTTGACCACATGTCTATGCATGCTGGTCAATCTCAGATTTCTTTTTCCGATACCTTCTTCAGGTGGTTTGAGCGTCAGGAGATGGTCTATTCCGAGTATCCATATGTTGGCATGGACTTCCGGGGTGATCCGGATTTAGTATTGCCAGACGGCGAGCAGTGGGGCGCTATTGGTAAAATCTTCGACCATATCACTGTTTACTGTTTTTATTTATAATGTCCTTGTGCTTTATTCTATCAAGACTTTAATCAAATTCATGTGTGCATGCAGATGTTGGTCCTGTTCGTCCAGTAGTTCGCCTGAGAGTGCCAGCCGTTGCCCCAGCAGGAGAGGCCACCGGGAGGGTTATCCTTCATGACCTTGATGTGGCCGAGACCCTTACAGCTGTGCAGGAGCAGGTTGAGAGCCTTACACTCGGTATTCCAGATGTGAGTATCGACGAGTTACCTTTACAGTTGCAGCGACATACTACTGGTGTGCCTAGATGATGGACTCGTCTCTTACGCATGATCGCACAGGCTATGACGTGCTATCACGAGCATCACTAGACTAGGGTGCCCCCTAGCATTTTGAGTTTTTGGGTCATGTGACCGATTTTGTCTTGGTTACAGAACATTATATGTAAACCATAAACAACTTATATATATATATATATTTTTTGATTTTCGGGGTTTTATTCTGGTTGAGTTATGTGATCCACATGTACAACATTGATGATGTGTTTCTTTTTATAAATGTCGCAAATGTCTATCTAACACATAGTTTGCTAATGAGTCGGTTAATGTGTTTAAGTTTCTGGAAATATGTTGGTATTGAATTAAATCAAATTGTCTTTCCAAAATTTTAACCCTTAGGAACATGCGATAAATGGCTGGATTTCGGACGGAATATATACCATTGAGTTGTAGTATTACGAGTTGTGAGTCTAGCGTGACGATTAGTCAGCGTATACCATGGGTGATGGCATCAGAGAGTAGTTCTATCAACGCGCTATACTCAGCGATGTTATTCGTTGATCAACCGATACATACACTCTGAAACTTACTAACTCGCCGCTTGGATCAAAAATGGCCCAGGCTGCGGAGGACAGGTTCCGCGAACTACGACTCGCTCTGTCGGCATATCCAACACATGTCTCCAAAAGGTTTGACACCTGCAATAAATGTAAAAAGGTGGATTACTCAACCAAAACGAACACTTTAGCGAAAACAAAATACAACAAAAGCATATTGGTTACTATTTAAGCATAGTAACGCTTGAGGTACAACCCATTACGGGGTTGCGCCAGTGGAATTCCGTCATAATCCATTAACTCGTAGGCTCCTTTCGCTAACACTCGTTTAACAATATAGGGGCCCATCCATAAAGAATTAAATTTACCTGCTCCCAATTTATCGGATTCTTGGTCGTAAAGCAAGACCAAGTCACCTTCTGAGAAGACACGGGGTTTGACATTTTTGTCGAATTGCGCCTTGACTCGTTTCTTATGGGCTTCGTTAGCCAAAGCGGCATCACGACGGGTTTCATCCAATTGGATTAATTCTAAGAAACAGGCCTCTTGTTCAGAAGTTCTGGGGAGGAGGTCGATTGCGAGTTTAAGAGATGAGATTTCGCACTGGATTGGTAAGACTGCTTCTAGGCCATACACCAGTTGGAAAGGTGTGAACCCGGTCGCATTCCTTACCGATGTTCGGTAAGCCCACAAGGCTGAGTACAGGATTAGGTGCCACCTTCTTTGTGAACCCCTATCATCCTTTGCAACATACGCTTCAGGACCTTGTTGATCGCTTCAACTTGTCCGTTGGCTTGCGGATAATACGGGGTAGAGCTGTCGTGAGATAGCCCTAGCTTGGCAGCTAATTCAACCATCATGTGATTGCGAAAATGCGATCCATGATCTATAACTATAGCCTGTGGTACGCCGAATCTGGCGACTACATGATTGAAAAAGAAAAGGGCAGTTGTTTCACCAGTGTTATCTAATGTAGGCATTGCCTCGGCCCATTTGGTAAAATAGTCAACGACGACTATAATATACCCATGCCCCCTGGTCGAGGTGGGGTTACATGTCATGAAATCGATGCCCCATTTGGCGAAAGGCCCAACAACAACTATTGGCTATAAAGGTGCGTGTGGTCTTCTGGTTTTTCTATCAAAAATTTGACAAGCATGGCAACTTCTGACTGCGGTTATGCAATCTTTGAACATGGTTGGCCAAAAGTATCCCGCTCGTAAGATTTTTTGTGCTGTAGCATATCCAGATTGATGCCCCCCACACACACCTGAATGACACTCATTCAGGGCTTTTTCGGCCTCCTCATGGGTGAGGCACCTTCTCAGAACTGTATCGATACCACGACGGTAAAGCGTATCACCGACGATCATGTAGTCTTTTGCTTGGTATCGTATACGTTTCTGTTATGAGTGAGAGGTGTTAGGCCTAAACTTTTGGGTTTGGAGATAAATTATTATATCTCCGTACCACTCATTGCTTGTGGATATCAGAAACAAATTCTCGTCCACGATTGATGACGATGGGAGATCGCACAATAATTCTGCGAAAACTAGAGCTTTCTTTGATTTGGATTTTACAAATTCCAGATCAAACTCTTGAAGGATTGCTATCCATTTTGAATATTTGCCCCCGAGCAACTGTCGTGACAATATATAAGTCATGGGGTTGCAATCAGACAAAATGGTAGTTTTTCGAAAGAGGACATAGTGTCGAAACCTTTGTATCGCTTGAACAGCTGCAAGCGCTAGTTTTTCAACATAAGAATATTTACTTTCTGTATCATTTAAGTTTCTACTTAAATAATATATAGGGTGTTCAATTCCATCGACTTCTTGAACTAAAACCATTGTGATGGTTGTATCTGCTGCAGCCAGATACAGGTTAAAGTCTCTTCGGTTGCGTACATTAATGATGCTTTTATTAAGGAATCCTTTAAAGCATCAAAGGAAGCTTGCGCAACCTGATCCCAGATGAAGGGTACCTCCTTTTTCAAAAGACGTGTATAACCTTTAGCAAGTTCGGCGTAATTTGGAATGAACCTCCTCAGAAAGTTTGCTTTCCCTTGGAGTTTCTGAATCTGAAGCAAATTTGAAGGTGGAGGCAAATTGATGATTGCCTGGACCTTGCAAGGGTTGAGACGAATCCCATCCTTTGAGACTACAAAGCCAAGTAAATGACCAGAACTGACGCAAAATACACATTTGTGCGGATTGAGTCGTATCTTGTAGTGTTGGCAACGTAGAAATATCGCTCTTAAATGCTGCGGATGATCAGTCCGATTTCGCGAATGAGCCGGGAGGTCGTCGAGGTATGGTTGAACGATGTTCTTGATGTCATGGAAGGCATAATTCATTGCCCTCTGAAACGTCGCCCCTGCGTTCTTTAAACCAAAGGGTAATTTTCGATATGCGAATGTGCCCCACGGACAAATGAATGCAGTCTTTGACTGGTCCTATGGGCGGATATTTATTTGATTATACCCGGAAAATCCATCCATGAATGAAAAGATTTCACATCCGACGCATTCATCAATTATCTGGTCGATGAAGGGTGTAGGGTAGTTGTCTTTCGGACAAGCTTGGTTTACATCCCTATAATCGACACACACTCTAATTGTCCCCTGTTTCTTCATAACAGGGACAATGTTTGGTACCCAATCGGTTAGAGGAACCCGGTAGATAAAACCAACATGGAGAAGTTTTTCAACTTCTGCCTTAATGGCAGCTGCTTTCTTGGGGTGCACCTGCCTAAGCCGTTGTCGTACCGGTTTGACATCTGGATACATATTAATTTCGTGTTCAACGATACTCGAGTCAATACCTGGCATTTCATCATACGACCAAGCAAAGACATCTCTGAACTCGCGAAAAAGAGCGTTATATATTTCCAGTTCTGAAGGAGAACAACCTTTGCCGACATAAATATTCTCTACAAAATTTGTTTTAGTCGAGATATTTATGGCTATAGTCTCTTCAATATTGGATAAGTTTTGCCCGGAATCCACCGTATTTACAGTATTTGATAGGAATTAAAAAATTGTAGGGTGATAAAGGTCATCTTGAGTATCTTCTTCATATTCTGGAAGAAGGGAACGATGGTGGCAATCATTCCATGGTGTCCCTTCAATCAACATTGATTGTAGAATTCCTTCGTCGGTTCCATGCACTCTCGACCATATTCTCTAGACCTATCTACCCAAACGCTTGATGAGCATTGATTTGGGTTCGCCTCCCATGCCAGAAACATTGATTGCTACAATATTTCTATTGGGCTTGGGGGCAAAACCATTGCATGATCCATGTTGATATCGTCTTCTAAGATCTTCGTTGAAGATATCATATTGCAGGTACCTATCGACGCTACTTCCGCCAAGTCAATTGGAGGTGGAAGAGCGAAAGTTCCCATTAGTATAGGGTCTTTTAGTAGGCCTACTCCGATATTCTGAAGCGAATGGGGGCTTCCATGGATCATGGGAATGCTTCCTGTAACTTGTGAACCATTAGGGAGGAAGTTTTGTTGGTCGACGATCGTAATCTCCCCTTGAAAGGAGAATGCAATCTTTCTAAAATAGGTCGACACAACAGCTGCCATGGCATAGATCCATGGTCTTCCTAGTAGGATGTTGTAATCAAGATTCCCATCGATGACTTCAACATCTATTTCTACTGTTTTTCCCCCTAGTTCAACCTTAAAGTTATTTAGGATACCATATGGGGTATATGTACTTCCGTCGAATGCTTTTAATGTTGTCGAGGATCGCGACAAGGTTGGAGATCCTAAAGTTTTCCAGCAACTCATCGACATAATACATGTAGATGCCCCCTCATCAATAATTGTTGGATGAACAGTTTTGTTGAGGGCTTTCACTTGGATAAGGAAAGCTAGTTGAGCTGGTAACTGAGGATCGTATCCTTTGTGGTCGAAGGATACAAGATTGGAATCCTTAGGATCAACCCCACCAATGGCTGATAACAAAGCCTGCCTTTGGGATGGGCAATTTTGTAGTACTTCAAGAGTCAACATAGCAGATGGTGATTGGGCCAAATCTTCCACTATGTTATAATGTTGCGTTGCTCTGGCGCGAGGATTAAATGTCGACTTGTGTACTACTCCCTTTGGTGGTTTTATTTTTAATTCAGGAATGATGGGTGGTACAACTTCTGTCGAAGTTGTTGTTGAACTACTCGGTTGATCTTTAAATTTTGTCGTTCGACAGCTGCGGATTCCCGTAATCTTTGTTCCTTGTTGAAATCAAAGCATCATTTTGTTGCTTCGAAATCGACAACATTAGCACTTGCGATGGGGAAGCATTTCCATTTTCAACCAGATTTTGTCCTGGATTTGGGAACGGATCAGTTAACACGACTGAGGTTTTCGAACTCTTAAAGAATCTTTTAAGCTCAGCTCTATACGGACATTCTGCAGTCCAATGATCCTCATCGCATATATAACATGGATTTTTGGGTTTCCTATTTTCAGGAGGGTTCGAAGAAGTTTTTTCAGGAGATGACTCATCCTGTTTCTTCTTCTTCCCTTTGCTTTGCTTCTTCTTGCTTCCTGGTTGTTTGGTTTCTTTTCCCTTATCTGCTGATACGACATTTAATTCCGAAGCAAGAATTTCGTCTTTTGCATTTTGATCTGAAATCTTACGGGCCTTCTTGGAGTTGGCCTTTGTCGATTTCGCGTTTGTCGTGCCAATCACACCGTCACCGGCATGAGAGTCATTGTTTGATTTAGGAGGAGGAGGAATTGAGAATTCCGGTCTAGGGGCGTCAGGTATTTTGTCGTAGAGCGTGCCAGACTGAGTATAGACCAAGTCTAGATATTGCGCACGAGCGATAACTTGCTCTTCCGTTACGACTCCCCCCTTCGCCACATCTTCCGTTATGGCAGGAAGTAACGACTTGATAAACCATTTAGCTAATAGCTGATCGGGAACGTATGTTTTTACCATCCTACGACGACGTCGCCACTCATGTATATGATCAGATATGTGAGTGGCCGTTGTCTGTTTGAAGTTGGTTAAGATTTCCGTTCCCATTTCATACCTTATCGGTAATTGAAAATGGGTTAAGAAAGTCGTGGCTAAGGTGCTGAAATTGTCGAACGAAGCTCTAGGCAATTCGATATACCATTTTGCCGCTGGACCCGTTAACGTCCTCTAAAAAAGGCGAAGCCTTATCGAATCATCGTTTAGGGTGTTTGATGAACACCATAGATGAAATGTCATCATGTGATTCGATGGGTCATCACCTGGATTTCCATTAAATTTAGGAATATCTGAAGGAAGTTTGTGAGGAATCGCTGACCACCAAGGGGCGTAAGCAATTGGATCGTTTGTTAATCGGTGTAAATCGGGTAACTCTAAAGTTGCCACGAATGGTAACTGTTGATTCAGGTTAGGTGAAGCATACCCAGGATACGATGGAATTGCCTGAGCAGTTGGCCTTTGCATACCAGCATAATGTAATTGATGTTGGTATGATTGATACGGTTGGTGGACATGACCACTGTAAAGTGGTTGATTTTGACCGTTTTGAATGTACGGTTGTCCACTATTCGCAAAGATCTGCTGCTCAGAACCTTGGTACACTTGTTGGAATTGTGGTTGTTGGTATTGCACCAGCCACGGTTGTGAAGCCATGCTCTGTTGTGCTATACTAACTGTAGGACCAAGATGCCGGATAATTGTACCCGTTTGGACCTATGTCGCCCCACCAGTAGGCGATTGTGGTTGAGTCACAGGGTCAAGGGGATGTTGCATTATATCCTGAGAAATCTGAGGTTGACACACAACAGGCAACGTTTGAACTTGCGACACGGTCACAATAGCTGGTATAGTCGGGATGTTCGACATAGGTACACATTGTTGCATAGAATACACAACCCTTGGTTTTTGGGGTAGTATAGGTACCCAACCACTTGATGTAACCCCAGTATAACTTGAATACTATTGTGAACTCCCGTATGGATATCCTCACGGAGGGGGTAGTGAAAGGGCATACTGCCCCCCATACGGTGGCAATCCGGAACTCAAGGGGATTGTCTGCCCTTGTGTTGTGGGGAAAAATGCCTATTTAGGACGATCCTGTCCACCTAAGGTGTGACAACGCCTTAGCAACAAACGAATACAACTATTATGATTCTTTCCTTTATGAAATGTGAAAGGTGGGAGATTGGCAGACTTACCGTTGTCTTCCGGTTGTCCCTCGATCTAGATCCCCTTCTCTTTGTGTGTCCACAGCTACTTGCCTCCTCGCTTGATCAAGAGAACAGCTACTTGAATCCCACGAGATCACAAGAGAACAGATACCTGTGACAAGAGAACAACTACTTGCAACAAGAGGAGAACACAATACAAAGGTAAATATACATATTCATAAATGATTCAGGATTAGAAGTAAATCAAATATACTAATGCAATCATACAAAATACACCAGCATATAGGGAAGAATCAAGATAGCTTTATTGAAAGTAACATGATTCAGGAAGAGATACAACCCATAGGGCTCAAACCCAGCATCTCCTTCCCAGCAGAATGGAATTCCTTCTTCAGCTCCTTTCAAAGCATAACACACCCAATGTTCCTAGCCACAAACCAACAACAATTCTTTGCAAATACCCAATTCCAGCCCCCTTGACCTCATGGAGAGAGATCTATATATAGGAGTTTTGGAGAGAGGATGAGTCAGCTTGATAAGTGACTAGTGTCCTCTCCCACTTCAGTTCTTGAGTCCACTTGGAGGTTCTTGCTTCCACTTGGAGATTTGGAACCTCTTACTCATCTCCAGTCGAATTCCTTGACCCAAGTGTCATTTTGGAAGCTTCCTGGGCATTGACACCTTGAGAAATGAGCCTGCCACTTGTCCAGTTACGTTCAGCGCAGGTAGCCAGTGTTGGAGTTGACATTCAGCGCAGGTAGCCAGTGTAGCAGTTGACATTCAGCACAGATTCTCAGTGGAGCAATTGACATGATCCTCAATTGACTTGTTTTTGAGTGGTTTCAAGTGGAGAACTTCTGTGAATTGTTGTTGTTTGCTAGCCTTGTTCCTCTAGGGGTAGGAACAACATGTTTAGGGACTTTGGATCCCTTGATTATGGACATTTCATGCTCAATGCTTGTAAGGCACAAAAATGTCTATAACAGTTGCCCCCTAAAGTATGAGGCCGTTTATCGGGTGAAATGCTTTATCCAGGAGGGTCCGAAGTTCATCCATCTGCTGGGAGGAGACCTGTAATAAAATACAATACAATACATTATGATTCATACTGTTTTCATGATCTAGCTGAGGTGGGCATTCCCATGCTCAGCTTTATAAATTCATTTTTGTACATAGAACAGACGATCGTCTGAAGGTAGACTGATAATTTTGGCGAAATTATCATCCTTTGAATAGGATGATCATCTGCTGCAATGATGTACATGTCAAATGTCTTTATTTTTCCTGAATATATATCGCAGCCCGGATGGATGAAACTAGATCCGGGGTCTTCAAACTCGTTCGATCTTCACTCTAAGTACAAGTCGATCCATGTGAGAATTGCGCTGAAGTCGAACATGGAAAGACATCGCTTGATTACCGGTCAATGATGTAAACCGTTAACAAGTGCGAGAGGAATCACCGATAATGATAATGACCCTCAAGGTACTGCAGTACAATTCACGTGGTGTGAATAAAGGACTTGGCGTCGAACACCATGGAAAATCTTCTAGTCGAAGGTCATTGAGGTATACCTGTCGCCGGAAGTGAGAAACTTGCCATTGAGGCATGCAAGTTTCAAAGTACTGAAAGGGTTGTTCCTAGATCAACTCCTTGGATAATGAGCTGATGTTTACAAGGAGTGATCCGTCAAAGGAGGGCCTTAATGAATCCCACATCAGTGACATGGAACGGAGCTAATGATTTTAATGGAGGTGAAAACAATCTGTGACATATGATTCAGGGTGGCGGTCATGAATGGATGAAGGATAATGTATGGCAGTGGATGGGACCCGGTTGACTCTTTCTGAATGACTTCTCTTGAACATATGGCGACACTGATGCGATGGATTGGTAGCATTACCCCAAATATGGATGGTATGGCAAGACCATGGTGATGTGACCGGTGAATGAAAAAACCCAACCCGAATGTGGTACGGAGGAAAAGTGTCATGTTCAAGAGCGACCTGCTACCATCAAAGTTTTCTTGATTCTTCCCAATTTTTCCCCAGTCATTGCTGACCAGTACCTCTTTATTTTTGTCAAGCTTGAGGAGGATAACATATGCTTGTTCTATAACCTGCCCTTCGGGCAAGCCCATCGCTATGTTTTAACGAGCCTAGCGATAGGGAAACTCGTTCTCGTCTAAAGACAAGTTTGTCGCTATTTAATCATTTTAACGAGTCTAACAACAAGGATAACTTGGTCCTTTTCATTTTTAGAGAGTCTGAAAAGGTACATAAAGTTAACTCCAAAATTCCTTTTTCGTCATCTAATCCCTTAAGTCCGAAAAAGTATAAAACAATACAGAAGGGATGAGTTTTCGATAGTTTTAACGAGTCGAACAAAACAAGCGCTCGATCTTTTTGTGCAATAATCCCTCAGGTCCAAAAAGATTAAAATCTAGAGGAGGGATAGCTCTTCCGGTCGTTTAACGAGCTGGAAGGCCAAAACTCGGCAATATTTTCATATTTTACGAGTCAGTTGAAAAGAGCTTAAAGAAGACTCGTCTTTTGAGGAACGAGTGATGAACATGGATGGCAGCTGATTCCAGGTACAGGTTGGAATTTTCCAATCACGGCAGTGTCACAAGGATGGCTAGGTGAAATCACTCTTCACAGTTGTTCCTCAAAATGGGTAAACAATCATATGGAGGTAAACGATCGGCCAAATGAACGGTGGAGGTGACGGTGCACAAACACGACCAAGGCTTTTTATGGTTGATCAGGTTACATTCTTAATGGTTATTTACCAGGATGGGTTCATTTTTTAACGAGCTTGAATGTGCCAAAAAACTGCTCAATCTTATGTTTATTTTTTAACGAGCATGAACTATGTGCTGAAACTGCTCGGATCTTGCGTTTATTTTTTAACGAGCATGAACTTTATGCTAAAACTGCTCGATTGTTTGCATGCCCCCAGCATAATAACGCAAATCGAGGTGCATGCCCCCCAAGCTTCATTGCATTCAACTCGGTGGTTGGAATGAAGGTTTACCTTTAAGATTCAGAAAGGAGATTTGTTTCATTTTTTAATGAGGTTGACACAGTAAAAGAACTATCCATATGACTCCTTGTTTCATTTTTTAACGAGGTTGACATGAGATAAGAACCGTCCTCAGAGCTCACTGTATTTACAGTATTTCTATTAGGGTGATGATCCACGCTGACAAAATGTTTAGGAATCTTCCAAATCCATTAGATATAGAAGATTTCGTATTGTAGGTTTCCACTGTGGCCACTTCCGTCAGATTACTTGCAGGCGGTAGGGCAAAAGTACCCATTAAGGCAGGGTCTTTTAGGAGACCTACTCCAATATTTTGAAGCGAATGATTGCTTCCATGGATCATTGGAATGCTTCCCGTAACTTGTGAACTCTCGGGGAGGAAAGTTTGTTGGTCGACGACTGTAATTCCTCCTTGAAAGGGAAATGCAATCTTCCTGAAGTAGGTCGACACAACTGCGGCCATGGCATATATCCAGGGCCTTCCCAGTAGGATGTTGTAATCGAGGTTTCCATCGACTACTTCAACATCAATTCCTACTGTTTTGCCCCCTAGTTCAACTTGCAAGTTACTTAAAATCCCGTATGGAGTGTATGATCGTCCATCAAATGCTTTTAACATCGTTGACGATCTCGACAAGGGTGGTGAGCCTAAATTCTTCCAGCAACTCATCGACATAATACACGTAGATGCCCCCTCATCAATAATTTTTCGATGAACAGTTTTGTTGAGGGCTTTCACTTGAATAAGGAAAGCTAGTTGAGCTGGTAACAGAGGGTCATATCCTTTATGATCAAAGGCCACAAGATTGGAATCCATTGGGTCAATTCCACCTATTGCTGATAATAAAGCTTGCTCTTGGGAGAAGTAATTTTATTGTACCTCAAGTGTCGACATAACGGACGGCGATTGGGCCAGGTCTTCTATCTGTGCCATTTTCACACAAGGATTAAATGTCGATTTGTGTACTGCTCCCTTTTGCGACTTTATCATTGGCTCAGGGACGATGGGTGGCACAACTTCGGTCAAAGTTGTTGTCAAACTGCTAGGTTGTTCATTAGCCTTGTTGTTCGACAGCTTTTGATTCCTGTAATCCTTATTCCTCGTCAAAGCATCATTTTGCTGCTTTGATACAGACAACATAAGCACTTGGGATCAGGAAGCATTTTGATTAGCAACCAGTTCGGTCCTCAGGCTTGGAAACGGATCAATCAACACAGCTGAGGTTTTCGAACTCTTAAAGAATCTTTTAAGCTCAGCTTTGTATGGACAATCTGCTGTCCAATGATCCTCATCGCATATATGACACCCCGTAGGGGGTTTCCTTTTTCTCCCTTTCTTTTTCTTCTTGCCCCCTGGTTGCTTCAGTTGTTTGCCCTTGTCGTCCGACACGACACTTACTTCCGAGGCAAGAAGTTCCTCATTTGCATTTTGACCGGAAATCATACGGGCCTTTTTAGATATAGCCTTTGTCGATTTCATGCCTGTTGCGCCAATCATGCCATCACCGACATGAGAGTCACTATTTGATTTAGGAGGAGGAGGAATTGAAAATTCCGGTCTAGGGGCGTCAGGTATTTTATCATAGAGCGTGCCGGACTGAGTATATACTAAGTCTAGATATTGTGCACGAGCAATAACTTGCTCCTCCGTTACGACTCCCCCCTTGGCCACATCTTCCGTTATGGCAGGAAGTAACGACTTTATAAACCATTCAGCTAACAGCTGATCTGGAATGTAAGTCTTTACCATCCTGCGACGACGATGCCACTCATGTATATGATCGGATATATGTGTGGCCGTCGTCTGCTTGAAGTTGGTTAAGATTTCCGTTCCAGTTTCATACCTTATCGGTAATTGAAAATGGGTTAAGAAAGTCGTGGTTAGGGAACTGAAATTGTCGAAAGAGGCTCTAGGTAATTCAATATACCATTTAGCCGCTGGACCCGTCAATGTCCTCTGAAAAAGGCGAAACCTTATCGAATCATCATTCAGGGTGTTCGAAGAACACCACAGATGAAAAGTCATGACGTGATTCGATGGGTCTTCACCTGGATTTCCATTGAATTTAGGAATGTTCGATGGAAGTTTATGCGGAATCGCTGGCCACCAAGGGGCATAAGCAATTGGATCATTCGTCAGTCGGTTTAGATCTGGTAATTCTAGAGTTGCTACAAAGGGCAACTGTTGATTCAGGTTAGGCGGAGCATACCCAGGATAAGATGGAATCACCTGAGCATTGGGTCTTTGCATACCAGCATAATGTATTTGATGCTGGCAACTTTGACAAGTTTGATGGGCATAACCGTTATTATACGGTTGCCCATTACTTACAAAGACTTGTTGCTCGGGTCCTTGATATGATTGCTGGAATTGCGGTTGTTGAGTTTGAACCAGCTCTGGTTGTTGGACCGATTGTTTTTGTCCAATACTGGATGACTGACCAAGATGAGGAGTCATAGTACTTGTTTGAGCCTGAGTCGCTCCAGATAAGGAGGCACTAACCAGAGGTTGTGATTGAGTTGTCGAGACAAGAGGCTATTGTATGACAACCTGAGAAACTTGGGGTTGACATACAACAGTTAGCGCTTGTACTTGCGACGCAATCAACATACCAGGTATAGTGGCAACGTTTGACACAGGGTGGACTGGTTGCATTGAATATGCAACCCTTGGTTGCTGAGGCAGTATTGGTACCCATCCGCTAGATGTAATTCCAGTTTGACCTGAACTTTGTTGTAAACTCCCATATGGTTGTTCTCCGGGGGGGAACAATGAAAAGGCATACTGCCCTCCATATGGTGGCAATCCAGTGCTTAAAGGGTAGATTGGCCTTTGAAGACACATTGGATCAAGTTGTTGATTTTCAACATAAGAAATACCAGATGATAATCCGGATGAAGAAATAGGAACTAACCATGTCGTCGAAACAGTCTCTGATTGGACTCCAGCTTGTTGTTGACAATTTGCCGGGACAGATGGTATACCAGCGAACATTGTTGGAGTAGCAGCAGGAGGCTCTGCCGCTGCTGTGTCGGATGACACAGTCCTGGATGTCGACGGTTGTTCAGACATATTTAGTCTATCCAAAAGATTTCCTAGCGATTCTACAAGAACTTTGTGATGAAAGTAGACTAACTTCGAAGATCAACGCAGGAATAAAGGGTGATTGTTCCGTTTAAAATAAATTGTTAACGACGCTTTAGACACAACTTGATTTTTCAGTTTTAAAGAGTCGAGAAAAAGCTAAAGATGACTCTAGTCTCCTTCGATGTTTTAACGAGCCCGAAGTGACAAATGCTCGGATGGACTTTTTCTATTATAGAGTCTGAAAAAGGCCAAAGGAAACTGCTCTGGAGATCTAGGCAGAGGGTGTGCCAAACCTTTCGCAAAACCACAGAATACGTTTTACGGTACGGGTGGTCGATCTTCGTGAATGCTGTGTTCACTGCATTGCGATCAGTAGGGCGGTCGACACGGCTTCCTAAGGATAAAAGATATATGCCTATAGGGGTCTCCCAATATATACGCGACGGTACGTGGGAGCACAATCCGTATTAGCGCCACCGACTCTCAGGAGGAATCACCCACCTTCTTCGAGATCGAAAGTCACTATGTTTAACGACGCCGGAACACGTCTCTAGCCTAGACCTCTATGTTGTGTGTTATGTTGCAAAGCGTTGTTAGGTTCATTCAGTTTATTTTAGGTTGATCTTTTTAAAGTTTTCCTTTCAAGGTTCACCACGAGATGTATGATACAAATTCCTAAATGCAGTCTAAGATGATAAGCAAGCTTTACAATCTTTCAACTTTGAAAATCCTAGCTACTAAGGGAAAAGAGAGCGACTATCTTTTCGCAAAGAGCAATCAGCATACTCTAATGCACTTTCCCTAAATCCAACATGCAAACTTATCAAATGCAAAATGCACAATGCAGGTGTTTGTTTTCACTTTCTTAGTATAAATGCCTACAAAGAAAGCTTTTTGCACAACTTTGAATTTGCTTTTACAATGATAAAAAATAAACAAGTTCTTTTTCTTCGAAATCAACAAGGGTAGAAGAGATTACAATCACTTTGCGATTTTTTCGAAATAAAGACTCGTTTTTGATACTTTGAAAAGAACAAACTCAAACCAATAAGCAAAAGTAAAACTATGATCAATCTGAACAAACAGCCAATGAACTCTCTTCTAAGATCAATCTCAATCAGATCTGAATCAGAGGCTACAGAAAGACTACTTTACTGATGCAAAGGAAGACTGTAAATGATGCCACAAACACATAAAACATTTACAATCTTTTTGTACAAAAATGGGGCGGAATTCAGGCAAAGAAAAGGTTATCAGGCTAGCACCTATGCTTGGTTAAAGGCTGCAAAAACAGAGATCAAAACAGGGCAATAAAGGACAAAGAACCCCAGTTGCACAAGGCCATACTGGTTCAACGTAGGTACAAAACTGTCAGTTTGACATTCAGCGCAGGTAGCCCCTTCGGGACCTGCGATGAAATGCAGACTGCCTTCACAGTGCCTGCAATGAAGAGAGAAACTCTCGTTTCTCTTGGTTTCTGGGTCACAAAATGCTCAAAAATACACTGTTTCAGGCCAAATCAGAAACGCAAGCAGGGTATAAACAGAGGGATGCTTTGATAGGGTACTAAAGACTATCACAAGGATCAATCAAATCGTTTGTGGATCTAGTTTAAATCATAGACAAGTCCAACTTACTGGATCAAAGCAGCAACTTTTACTTTGCATCCGGGAAAGATGCAGTTCAAGAATTGCTGTCAAGTCTATGAAGTAAACAAATGACGGAAACAAAAATGAAATGAATAAATAAGTTCTTCCCCAGAGGAGTCGCCAATATGTTGTGGGGAAAAATGGCTATTTAGGACGATCCTATCCACCTAAGGTGTGACAGCGCCTTAGAAACACACGAATACAGCTATTATGATTCTTTCCTTTATGAAATGTGAAAGGGGGGAGATTGGCAGACTTACCGTTGTCTTCCGGTTGTCCCTCGATCTAGATCCCCTTCTCTTTGTGTGTCCACAGCTACTTGCCTCCTCGCTTGATCAAGAGAACAGCTACTTGAATCCCACGAGATCACAAGAGAACAGCTACCTGTGACAAGAGAACATCTACTTGCAGCAAGAGGAGAACACAATACAAAGGTAAATATACATATTCATAAATGATTCAGGATTAGAAGTAAATCAAATATACTAATGCAATCATACAAAATACACCAGCATATAGGGAAGAATCAAGATAGCTTTATTGAAAGTAATAGGATTCAGGAAGAGATACAACCCATAGGGCTCCAACCCAGCATCTCCTTCCCAGCAGAATGGAATTCCTT
The DNA here is from genome assembly GCA_031772625.1 of Pinus tabuliformis. NCBI lineage: Eukaryota > Viridiplantae > Streptophyta > Pinopsida > Pinales > Pinaceae > Pinus > Pinus tabuliformis. The sequence goes on from CM062813.1 coordinate 95,240,488, forward strand.
CTTCAGCTCCTTCCAAAGCATAACACACCCAATGTTCCTAGCCAAAAACCAACAACAATTCTTTGCAAATACCCAATTCCAGCCCCCTTGACCTCATGGAGAGAGATCTATATATAGGAGTTTTGGAGAGAGGATGAGTCAGCTTGATAAGTGACTAGTGTCCTCTCCCACTTCAGTTCTTGAGTCCACTTGGAGGTTCTTGCTTCCACTTGGAGATTTGGAACCTCTTACTCATCTCCAGCCGAATTCCCTGACCCAAGTGTCATTTTGGAAGCTTCCTGGGCATTGACACCTTGAGAAATGAGCCTGCCACTTGTCCAGTTACGTTCAGCACAGGTAGCCAGTGTTGGAGTTGACATTCAGTGCAGGTAGCCAGTGTAGCAGTTGACATTCAGCGCAGATGCTCAGTGGAGCAGTTGACATGATCCTGAATTGACTTGTTTTTGAGTGGTTTCAGGTGGAGAACTTCTGTGAATTGCTGTGGTTTGCTAGCCTTGTTCCTCTAGGGGTAGGAACAACATGTTTAGGGACTTTGGATCCCTTGATTATGGACATTTCATGCTCAATGCTTGTAAGGCACAAAAATGTCTATAACACCTTGGGGATTGGATTGCCCAAATTGACCTCCAAATGGATCAATTTGACGAGTTTCAACATAAGAGTTGCCGGATATTATTCCGGAGGAACAAACAGGAACGGACCACACTGTCGAAATAGTCCCTGGGTGGACTCCTTCTAGCGGTTGTGAGCTAGTCGGGACAGATGGTATGCCGACAAACATTGTCGGAGTGACGACAGGGAGTTCTCCTATCGCTGTGTCAGTCGACACAGTCCTAGATGTTGACAGTTGTTCAGACATTTTGAGTCTATCCAAAATATTACCTAGCGATTCTACAGGAACTTCCACTGGTGGTAGACTAACTTCTGATGTCAAAGGAAATAGAGTGACCCCGACTCCAAAATGTGTTGGAGTACTTGCTTGCGGATCTTCTACAATTTCCTCTATCGCAATCAAACCAAGTGGAAGGGGAAGACCGTCAGGTCCGTAAAATATTTCTGGTGCCGAAGAAGGGGTTGAATCAACAGCGGCGGATGTTTGAGGAACAAGACTCTCTGAACCGGTTACAGATGGAACTGGTTCAGTATCACTGAAGTGTTTTCCCTCAGACTAGCATCAGTATCACTGTCCCTCTGTGGCTGTTGAACTTCTTCTGTAGAGGCAGGGTTTCCAGAAATGTTTGGAGTAACTGGAATCTCAGATGTAGTTGGAACACTTGTTCTAACTTTGATAGGAGATTTCGAACCGGTTAAACGAGTTCGCTTTGTTCGTACTATTTTCGATTCCGGAGACAAAGACGGTTGACTCGTAAGCCTCCGCGAATGACGGGGTTTCAATTGACTTTCTTCCACGATTGCGAATTACTCGATCAACCAAAATACAAAAAGGGGAAAGTGTGTTTCCGAATTAAATGAATTTTTAGACACTTTAGACACAACTTGCTTTTTCAATTTTAAAGAGTCGAGAAAAAGCAAAAGATGACTCTAGTCTCCTTCGATGTTTTAACGAGCCCGAAGTGACAAATGCTCGGATGGACTTTTTCCGTTATAGAGTCTGAAAAAGGCCAAAAGGAACTACTCTGGAGTTCTAGGTAGAGGGTGTGCCAAACTTTTCGCAAAACCGCAGAATACTTTTTAAGGTACGGGCGGTCAATCTTCCCGAATGCTGTGTTCAGTGCATTGCGATCAGTATGGCGGCCGACACGGCTTCCTAAGGATAAAGGTTTTCTGCCTATAGGGGTCTCCCAATATATACTCAACGGTACATGGGAGCACAATCCATACTGGCGCTATCGTCTCTCAGGAGGAATCACCCAACCATCAGCGAGATCGACAGTCACCAGGTTTTATGACGCTGGAACACGTCTCTAGCCTAGACCTCTATGTTGTGCGTTAAGTTACAAAGCGTTGTTAATTTCATTCAATTTATTTTAGGTTGATCTTTCTTAGAAGTTTGCCTTTTTGGATCACCACGAGATGTATGATACAATTCCTAAATGCAGTCTAAAGATGATAAACAAGCTTTTATATCTTTTCAACAATGAAAATCCTAGCTACAAGGGGAAAAGAAAGACACAATCTTTTCTCAAAGAGCATAGAGCACACTATAAATGCACTTTTCTCAAATCAAAGCATGCAAACTATCAAAATGCAAATGCACATATGCATGTATTTGTTTTCGCTTTCTTAATATTGATGCCTAAAAAGAAAGCTGTTGTACAAATTTGAATTCGATTTCAAGTGAAAACATAAACAAGCTCCTTTTTCGAAATCAAAAAGACGATTACGACACTTTATGATTTACTTGTTTCGACACTAGAAATGCATAAATTCAAACCAAACGACAAAAGTAAAAGCTTAATCAACTGTGAACAACAAACAAACTCACTCCTAAGATCAAAACGACACTTACAACAGGTCTAGATCTAAGGGCGACAGTATGACTAGTTTACTTTTGTAATGGGAAACTGTAAATGATGTAACAAATACACAAAGAACAAATACAGTTTCTTTATACAACTGAGGTGGAATTAAGGCAAAGAAAAGGGGTTTCAGATAGGTACACTGACTGATAACAGGCTGCAAAAAACAAAGATAAAACTGAGCAAAAGGAAGCAGGGAACCACAACTGCACAAGGCAAAGGCTGATCAGCGCACCCTCGGCACAAAGAAACTGAAATTCAGCGCAGGTATCCTTCACGGGACCTGCGTTGAAATGTAGAACCTCTTCACAGAGTCTGCGCTGAAGCAGAAATGAGAATTGTCTCTGGGTTCTGGGTCACGGTTTGCAGTTTAATCTACAGTTTTTGGCCAGATAAAAGCTCTCAATTAGGTACAATTAGGAGGATGATTTAAAGGAGGACTAAGATCTATCACAAAGGGCTGTTAGAGCACTTGTGGATTAGTTGTTCAGATCATAAAAACAGGCCCAGTGAGTGGACTAGAGTGGCAGATCTCTACTTTGCACTTGAAAATGGAAAATGCATTTCGATTCGGCACTCCTGAGTTTATGAGAAGAACAACAATAGAAACATAAATAAACTAACAAGATACTCTCCCCAGCGTAGTCGCCAATTTGTTGTTGGGAAAAGTATCCAATTCGGAATGCCCCTATCCCACTCTAAGGTGTGATAGTGCCTTAGCAACAAACAAGGTAAACTAATTGAGTATTCTTCTTTACGAAATGTAAATGAGGAGAAAGGATGTAACTAACCTATGTCTTCCGCTAGTTTTTCGATCCAAATCACTCCTCTCTTCAGTAGCTCCCAGCTTCTTGCTCCTTCACCGGCCCAACTTCACCGAATCCCTGCAAGATCACAAGAGAGAGAAACTACACAAAGATACAGATATACATTCATAAAAAGCTCAAGATCAGATTAAGCTAAACATGTAAGCATAAAAAAACATCATTGGTACACAACATGTAGGAGAAACTCAAGTAGTTTATTGATAGAATAAGAAAGTCCAAGAGGAGATACAACCAAGTGAGTTCCGATCCAGCATCTACCTCCCAGCAGAGGAATCCCTTCCTCTCCTCCAACAAAGCATAAATCACCCAATGTACTAATCTCAATCTCAAACCAACAACAATTCTCTGCAAAGTACAAAATTCCAGCCCCCTGAACCTTTGGGTGAGAGATCCATATATATATGTAAGCAGAGAGGATGAGTCAGCTTATGTTTTGACTTGTGGCTTCTCTCTGTCAGTTCTTGCTTCCACTTGGAGGTTGAGAGCCTCTTACTAATCACTAGTCGAATTTATTGAGGCAAGTGTCATTGGAGAAGATTCTGGAAGCTTCTAGGGTCTTTCCACCTCGTTGAATGAGCTTTCCATTTGTAATTTCCTGCTCAGCGCACCCTAGTAGTGCGTCCACCTGCGTTGCAGTGCACCTAGCCAGTGTAGTCTCTGCATTTCAACGCAGGCAGCTAGTGGAGCCTCTGAATTGATCCTGAATTGACTATTTCTGAGTGGTTTTTGGTGGAGAACTTCTGGGAGAAGCTGTCATTGGTTGACCTTGTTCCTTTAGGAGCTGTAACAACATCTTTAGGGACTTTGGATCCCTTGAATTATGGAAATTTCATGCTTATAGATGTAAGGCACAAAAATGTCTATAACAGGTGGTAACAGGGGTATTGTATTACAGAGCAAGTCTAAATCTTTACTGTAACTTGACATTCTGGCAGATGAATAAAGCATTGTTCTGAGCATTTTTAGTTAGTATTTATGTCCTGGGGAATCTTGTGAGAGGGACAGGGCCCACCTTCTTCACAAGATTCACCCATTTCTTTTCTGTTGAGTGTGTGTGTGACTTTTGTGTGGCATTGCTTATGATATTTCCCTTTGCTGATACTCTGTTTTCTTAATCAATTGGCGCTGTAAAAGAGTGTGTCACCGGTGATTAGGAATTGCAGTGTACATTGGAAAATTGATCACAGGGGCAGATGCTGAACATCCTTACCCTGAGGAAAGGGTCCTGATCCTCTGTTACAAGACAACCATCTTTTCTTTCAGTAGATTTGTTACCTTTAGTTAATTGTTTTCATTTCATTTCTGTAATAAATCATAATTGTTGTAACACAGAAGTAAGGGTTTGATAAAAAGTAGATTTGTTCATACTACAACCTTTAACACTTTTAGAATTAAGTGCATACAGTACGAAGTCACCTTTGAAACAAAAGGACTTTCCCGGGTTGACAATTTAATGTGGTACTCGACTGTTTAATAAATAAACAATTCAAGCAACCAACAGATGGCATGGTCACCTTCACACAACTTACAAGGAAATCTGTATTTTCCTTTTTGTCCTGGGGCTTCACTTTCACTAGTCGATGGTGTGTTTTCAACATGATCATCAAAGGTTGACGACACCGGGTTGTGCAAACGAGGAGACCAGTCCCTTAAGATCTGAGGGATGCAAGGACAATCTCTATGATAGTGGTCTCCTTTGCAAATGACACATGGCGATTTAGGCCTGGTCGGTGCAGTGTGTGGATTTTCGCTAGACAAAACTTGGTTGCCCCCTTTTGCTTTTGGCTCCTTCTTCTTCTTCTCTTTCTTCTTCTTTTCCTTCTTCTTCTCAGGTACTTGATTTTTGGCTTTACCAGCCCCATCAAGCAAAGAAGAAGGAGGAGAGGAAGAATTGGAGGAAGTAGAAGGTTGGTGGGTAACTCTGGATTCATCTAGTTGCTGACTCGATTGTTCAGGAATTGCGGCATTCTAAACGACAGAGGTTGAGAAGAGCCATAAGGGCAAGCCGATCGTCAATCCTGGAAGTGACAATGTGGCCATATGGGGCACACCAACATCTCCCCAAGAGGAGAAGGGACTAGGATTTCCTCCAAGGGGAATTCCTTGGTTGGTGGGTTCCATTTCCTCAACCTAAGATCAACGTAGTGAAAGGTTATGATTATTCTGTTTAAAATAAATTTTAGACGCTTTAACACAACTTGTTTTTTCAATTTTTAAGAGTCGAGAAAAAACAAAAGATGACTCTAGTCGCCTTCGATTTTTAAGGAGCCTGAAGTGACAAGTGCTCAGATGGACCTTTTCTGTTAAGGATTCTGAAAAGGAATGAAAGGGATTGCTCTAGAAATCTAGGTAGAGGGATTACCAAACCGATCGCAAAACTGCAAAATACTTTTTACGGTACGACAATCAATCTTCTCAAATGCTGTGTTCAGTGCATTGCGATCGATAGGGTGGTAGACACGGCTTCCTATGGATAAAGGATTAAGCCTATTGTGGTCTCCCAAAATATACTCGACAGTACGTGGGAGCACAAGTCCGTACTGGCACTTATCGTCTCAAAGTGGAGGAATCACCCAACCATCAGTGAGAACAACAGTTACCAGGCTTTACGATGCCGGAATACGTCTCTAGCCTAGACTTCCAAATGTTGTGTGTTAGGTTCCAAAGCATTGTTAGATTCATTGAATTTATTTTATAGTTGATCTTGTTTATGAAGTTTGCCTTTCGGGTTCACCACGAGATGTAGATGTGTAATTCCTAAAATGCAATCGAAGATGATAAACAGTCTTTTATCTTCTTTGTGCAATGAAAATCCTAGCTACTAAGGAAAGAGAGACAGTATTATTTCACAAAGAGCAAAGAGCACACTCTAAATGCACTTCCTTAAATCAAACCAATCAAACAGTCTAAATGAAAATGCACATGCATGTATTTGTTTTCAAATTTCTTAGTATGTAAATGATAAAAAGAAAGTTGATGCACAAATCTGAATTACTTTTCAAGCAACAGTTATCAACAAGTTTCTTTTCAAAATAAAAAATGGAGGCAATCACAACACCTTACGATTTGGAAATGAATACTCGTTTTCGACACTAGAAAATTACAAATTCAGACCAAATACAATAGTAACGGGATAATCGACTATCTACAGCAATCAAACTCTTTCCTATGCCTAAAAACAACACTTGCGACGCTTTCAAATCAAAGGACGATAGTACGATTACGTTACTTTTGCAAAGGAGAACTGAAAATGACCCTCAAACACGCAAAAAATTTACAGTTCTTTTGTACAAAGGAGGCGGAAAAACAAGAAAGAAAAGGGGTATCAAACAGAGATATATTGATCACAAGCATAAAAATTCATGAATAAAACTGGAAAGAATGAACTGTAGAAACCAAAACTGAATAATGCCTAGTCTGATCAGCGCGCTTATAACATAGGGAATTTGAAACACAACGCCCCTACTACACTCAGGAAGTGCGCTGAATTTCAAATTTACAGAACAGTACCTGCGTTGGGCCAGAGACGAGACTTGGCTTGGGTTCCGGGTCACAGTTTGCAGTTAAGTTCATGGGTTTTGGCCGAGCAAATGGTAATCAGTAATGCAACAATCAGGGGTAGATCTAAGGAGGATCTAAGAGCTATCACAAAGGGCAATCAGAGAGTTTGTAAATCAGTTGTTTAATTTATAAAAAAATCCCGGAGATTGACTAAAGCAGCATTTATCTACTTTTCATTTGCATAGCAAATGCAGTTCGAAAGCTACCTGGCTCGACTTCAGGCTTCGTCTGTAAGTTTATAAAATAGACAACAAAGAACATAAACAAACAAACTAATTCGTCCCTAGCGGAGTCGCCATTTTGTTACAGGGAAAAGTGTATACACAGAACTGCTTATCCCACTAAGGTGTGATAGCTACCTTAGAAACAAACAAAGTAAAGCTACTTACGTTTTTCCTTTATGAAGTATAGATGCGAGAAGAACAAAGAAGACCAACCTCTATCTTGTGCTAATCTCCTAGTTCGATTCTTCTCTCTCTTGATAGTCTTTCGCTACTTGTTCCCTTGCATGCCCAACTTCACAAAGTACTTGTAAGATCACAGTAGCATAGCACTATACAAGAACATGGATCTATAATCATAAAGAATCTAGGATCAGATGTAAATTGACCATACAAATGCAACAAACATGAATGACACAAAAGTATGGAGGAAAACTTGAATAGCTTTTATTGATAAACAAGAAAGGGCCAAGGGGAGTTACAACCAGTTGTTCTGACCCAGCATCATCCTCTCAGCAAGGAATCCCCTCTTCACCTCATACAAAGCTTAGATCACCCAACAATCTGATGTTGTCTCAAGAAACCAATAGCAATTCCTTACAATATGCAAATTCCCACCTCTGGATCTCTGGGATGAGGGATCCATATATAGATATCTGTAAGGGAGATGAGTTAGCTTGTGATTTTATTAGTGTCTTCCCTCTGATAGTTCTTGATTCCACTTGGAGATTGATGATCTCTTACTCATCCTTGGTCGAATTCAGAGAGGCAAGTGTCACAGGAGAAGTTTCTGGAAGTTTCCATGCCTCTCCACCTTGCGGAATGACATTGCCATTTGTCACTTCTCACCCATCGCACCCCATAGAAGGGATTTTTGAAATGCAATGCACCCACACAATGTGTTTAAGTGAGATGCAACACACTTTGCCTATGGAGCAGCTGAAAATATCCTGTTTTGACCAGTTCTGAGCAGTTTTTCATGGAGAACTTCTGGGAGCAGCTGTAATTAGTTGACCTTGTTCCTTTAGGGGTAATAACAACACTTTTAGGGACTTAGGAGCCCTTGGTTTATGGACATTTCATGCTTGGGGTTGTAGTGCCCAAAAATGTCTATAACAGGTTGGACGAGGGAAAGGTGGCCAGTTAACTTGGCCACCTTCATCTAGTTGACTCCACTCATCCGAGATGTCACCCACTGCGCACAGTCAACTCCAACACAAGATGCCAAGGGCAGGTAGTGGAGGAGGTGTGAACTCCGATGAAATAATGGGAGATGACTACGAGGAGAGGCCATGATGACCAAGTCGGTGGGGTCCAACAGTTCGAATATGGCCAATGTATACCTTGTCAACTCACCCCTCATCACCGAAAAATATCCATAAAGGGTAATAAGTACTCCTCCCCAAGCATTCTCACCACCTTTTCATTCATTCTCTCCTCGTAACTCAGCTACAACAATCTCCTTGTGCCCCCATAGCCTCGTAACCATCGTCCTCCATTGATCTCTCCCATATTACTACTCTCGACATCTTCTACAGGAGCACCTACAAGTTTTCTACAAGAGCACCTACAAGAATTCTACAAGAAGAACAACAAGCTTCTACCAGAGGGGCAGTGAGACGTTTTTAACAGAGAAAACTCAATTTTTTGCACGATTCTCGATCTAAAGAGGTAGGTTTCATGCACACCCCCTATTTAATATCAATATATAAATGAAGTGGTTTCACTTTGAGGAGGAAATAAGTCTTTAGGAGAGGACAAAATACATTAAAAAAAAATTCTGCTTATTTTAAAAAACACAGTCTCCTATGTTTCTCTATTTTTCTCAAAACTCTTTGTCTCCACCCCCATATTTGGTTTTCCAAAAGAGTATAGACATTATGACAGGAGGGTTTATGAGAAAGGAGCCCACTATCTCCACTAGGCTCCATGCACATGCCCAAGGAGTGGACATATTCACAAGAGAAAATTGGATGAAATTTTTTGAGAAATTTTGAGGGTTTGATGAGGAGATTGCCCAATAGCTTTCTCTCTCTCTGGTACCTTGTTATGCCCCTATACCAATAGGTGTCATATATCATGATTGACTTGGTTTAGCTTTGAAATATGTTCATACCTTTACTTGTTGCAAAGGTTTTCCACATTTGTAAAAAATCAAAAAATCAAAAAATTAAAAAATGTAAAGTAACCTAAATAAAGAATAAAAGGGTGAAAAGAATAAAAATAAGAGATCAAAAAATGAAATAAAATGAACCTCGACAAAAAGAAAAGACCAGGAAAGTGTGCAAGTCTAAATGCCACTTCTCTTTTACTTTTGTATAATAAAAATTGTGTGCAGCTTGTCACGTATGCCACAATGCATGAATAGTCAAATAGTTTAAGCTTGACTAGCTCATATTTTCAATTTCATGTTGTAGAAATAGAGAATAAAGATCTGACCAAAAAGTTTAATCTTTGCAGATAAGTAGATAGGTAGAGTGAATAAAAGGAGCTCAATAGTGTAATCTAAGCCCTTGGATGTAATAAGGTTAGATTTAGATAGGTATCACTATGTAAAAGAAAAGAATGTTTGAAAAGGGTTTGCCAGTCCAAGTGCACGCTAATAAAGAAGTGAAAATGCTAGGATAAAGTAGGTAGGGTAAGTAGATGATGGTTGCAGAATAAATATGTGATGAATGATAAGTTTAAGTGTTTAAATCTTTTACTTTCATCACTAGGCAAAGGCATGTATCACATGGAAAGGTACTTCAACATTCAAAGTAAAAAATAATTAACTTCCCTACTCATTTCCCCTAAGTCTTCACTAATTCCCCAATTACTAATGGTAATTACCAAAGTTAGAGGGGCTCAGAGTATTTCTCTGACTTTTGGAGGGACCAGACCCTTGGCCCAATAATTTATAATGCCTAAGTACTTAAGCCCCTTTATCAATATTCACCTCCCCTTCATAAGTTATTCATTTCCCTAATAAAGCTTTTCCTAAGTAAAATTCTATTTTACTTAGGGAAAACAAAACACTCTCCACATAAACCCTCATATTCACTTAGCCTAAGTTTTAAATATGTATGATGAAAATGTTTTAAACTTAGCGCGCATTTCACATTCCATAAAGTCATATTAACCACTAATGTTTATTATATAATTCCCCTACATAACAACCTTACCCACTCCCGTATTATTATAAAAATACAAAAAACCCAAATATTAAATATCCTACCTCGATGGTTAAATATAACCATAATAAAGTCCATAAATGGAATTAATTAACCAATTTGTGGTTCTCGACCCTCGCCATGCTAAAACAAGTATTAATTAATCCCCATGATTAATTAATAACTTTTCGGACCAATCACTTTACCCCCAATATGATTAGCACTTTAATTAATATTGGGCTCGCCCTTCATTAGCCTTTTGCCACTTCACCTCCCTGACAACCGTCTGATTGGATCTTGCAGATCCGACAGTCATCGCGCATATCGCACGGACCTCCGTGGTCGACCTTTAGCGTGTGATGGTGAGTGGTTTCGTGAATAATACCATTGCTATGTGTCACACATCGTATGGATTCACATGGTCATGCTAAAGTACCACTTACCCTCTACTAGCAGTGCGATGAAATCCGCTTACTGCCTCCCGCTAAAGACAAAATGTCAAATCGCCTCCTCGCTCATGCCACCTATCCAAATCCTGAACCTGCCAAAAGCTTTGACTTTGCATAAAAACAAAGTTAAACAGTTTTTCGTCCTTATTATGAAAGCGCATGCATGCAACCTGAACGTTGAAGTCGATCAGCTCGTACATTAACCGTCAGCCACCCAGAAACTTGCAATTCAATGCCGCTCCAGTCCACCATTTGCACCTAGTGAACCTGCTCTCCATTGCCCCTCACTGAAAAATAGGCATTTACCAGTTTCAATCCAGAAATCCTGTAGATACTTAATTTCCTCTACAATTACTTTGAAAAACCTAAAATTCATTATAATTCAGTGGATGAATTTAGAATTGAAGACTCCTAGGAGCCTCTGTCTTCACCAACTCCACTTGAAAACCCCATTTTCCCATCTGAATCCATAAGAACCAGAATAGAAACCCTCGTGGCCCTCAGTATAGCTCCTACCACTACCCCCCATAGAGATTTGGATTATCTTCCCTTAGCAGATAAATATTTTCAAATAAAAGACCTTATAACTGAAGAAAGCTCCTTAAAAATATTATGTCAATGCCGGTACAATTACTTGAATGGTTCCGATCCCATAGGACTTCGGGAATCAAATCTCCCAAGGTACATGCTCCCCTCTGTGTGCATTTTCCATGACATTATCCATCAATGTCACACCAATTACAATCCCACCCTCAGAGCAATAATGTCCCCCAATCAAACTATTCTCTTCACAATTATTGTAGATTCAATCAATGAAATGTTGTAGTTTCAGCCTAGTGAAGACCTCACCACCATTTCCCACAGAGAATTACTAGAGAAATCATCTAAATTGTCCCAGTCTGAACTCAGTCGCCTTTGCCAAACTTTTATGGATAAACAACATCAACCTAAAGATCCTCCTCCCTATGTGTCATCTTTCTTCACGTAGATAGGTAAAAATATAGTCAATATGATAGTTGTAGTCATGGGTTTCAATACTAGTGAGTATGTGGATGAATTGACCATAGTTTTAATGTCCATTTTTACCCCTGGTCAGCCTCCTGTTGTCAAATATAATTATGCTACTTTTATTGCTAAGAAAATCCATGACCAGTTCATAAGACTAGAAAATGAAAAGGTATTCAAGTATTCTACAATCATATATCACCTTTTCCTTTATTGCCAGTCTAACAAGTTCCCATTCTCTGTAAATAAACTTGATACAAAGGGTAATCCTAGATCTGTCATTTTTTGGACCTCCATCTTCCATGATTCACATACTTATCCTTATTCATACAATGAATCCATTGACCAGTTTGTCCACCCAGTGACCACCATGCTGACAGGAAGTCCTCCTCCTAGGATTAGTGATGAAATCAAAAGAATCGTTCAGCTCTCAAGGTAGTACAAGATAGGTGGCTGGTACTTGTACCAGAATCACATAGAGATTAGAATTTATGGTTGTGAACTCCCTCCGTTCAAACTACCAAAGTATGTTCCTATGAGGTTGTTTGCCTTGGAATATTATAGGCAAATGTTAAACTCTAATCAGACTCATTTCACCAAGGCCAAGAAGAAAGCACAAATGAGAATCAAAGACCACCTAGGCCCATTTGTCTGCAACAATAGAGAAGCAGACAAAAGAGCAGAAGAAATCATAGAAAAAGTGAGATTAAAGAAAAGATTTGCTTGGAGATATGATCCACAAGGTTTCATTTGTGATAGGAGAATGAAACATATGTTGTCACCATATATCCATCACAAAATCCTTGAAATAGAATAGTATGCAAATATGGATGAATGGAGGCAAGGAACTCTAGTTCAATGGATAATGATTAAGTTGATGTAGAGAATGTGATGAAAGACTTAGAAAAGAGACTTGACCTAGACTCTTGTGAACAGGTACCAGTTGAAACTACTCAAAAGCCAACACCAGAGCCTAGTGCCTCTACAGCAGAGACTTTTCAAAGGCACACACAGGAAACAAGTGCACCCCCAGCAGAACTACCACAGGAACAAGATTAGGGAACAAGTACTCCAGCATCAGAACAACTAGAGATGTTAGAATAGACTGAAATCTCTAAAGAACAGGCCCCACCACGGCCTCATCCAACATAGGTTAATATGGGAAACCCCCTCATTTTGTAGACCCCTCTAAATGAGGAAAAAATCTTTAAAAGAGACAAGGAAGTAGCTACCCCTACTAGTGGTCCTTTAGACCAGCCTGGTGCTAAGAGGCATAGGCTAAATCCATATTCAGAGGAAGAATTTTTTGAGGAAACAATAGGGAGTTTAAGGAAAGAAGGTGGAGACAATCTACATACATTCCCAATAGGTGGGACACCTTCTAGTTCACATAGAAAAGAGCTTGAAAGGTAGCAGAGTGCTGAAGTTTCATCTTTCAGATCTTCATTTGAGAAGTTCATAGACATAAAAGGAAAATTCAAGGAGATAAAGGTAAAAAATGAGCAGTAAAGGCGCAAGACTATACTCAATACTTGAAGATGGCCCCTACAAATCAAACCAGATTGATGTCAGCCTATGACATCAAAGAAGGAAAAATGCAGATGAGCTTTCTAAAACCTACAGTATAGCAGCTCAAGTCAATTGTAGACTACCTCAAGACTGATTTTGATGTCTTATCTAAAGATATCCACCCCATAGATCAGATATATTTGCATAAGCAAACAGGGAAGATGGTTTATTCTACACTGACAAGCAAGGCCATGAGGGCACATAGGTTGGAGAATTCATTGAACAACACTACTGCCCAATTGCAACTAGAAAAGGCCTCCTCACAGGCAAAGGACAATAGGATTAAATCATTGGAGGATTTGATTATTGAGTTGGCCATAACCCAAAGGATATCAAAGCTACAGAGGGCCTAAAAAAGAAAAAGAATGAAGATATATCTGCATGGAGAAAGCAATTGAAATTGCCACCACTCATGCACCCACAGACTGTTGAAGTGATTAAGAAGAAGAATGAAGAAGAGTTTATGGACTTGGTCCTTAAGAAAAATGAGCAACTAAAAGAGACAAAGCAAGAATTAGAGAAAACACTACAAAGCATGTAGAGTGAGTCAACCTCTCAGCCTCAAATTGTAGCGCTAGTGGTTTCTACAACAACCCCTTCTACATTGGCAACTGCTCTAGCATCAAATGTCACTTTGGAAATAACTGAAACTATAGAAGTAACAAGTATATGTACATCATAGGTAGGAACCTCAAATCAGAGCACAGAGGATTCGATCAAGTCCATGGAGGAAATGAAGCTCCAACTCTTTGAACTGCAAAAGGTAAAAGAGGAATTCATTACTTCAGAGCAAAAGTATGATGTGTCAAAATTCAATTTTGCCGAAGAGGTGAGAAAAAACAAAGGCTTGACTCAACAGGTTAAAACACTGGAAAAAGATATTAAATTTGAAAAGCCTTTGACCGATATAAAAAAGATATTACGGAACAATATCATTGAATCAATCAATGATATTTCATCATCAATTCAAATCATTTTTGAACAAATTGACTTAGTGAAAGTTTCTCTTCCAGAGATTGAAAAAACCAAGGAAGAAAAAGGAGGTAAGCCTGAAGAAGCTATCAGATTAATAAAATTTCTAAACAGCAGAAACAGGTGTCAGTTGGAACAACTAAACATTGAGGATAGAATGGGTAACATCCTTGAAATAAAGAAATTATTGACCAAAAGGAGTCTAATGCAAGGCCTAGAATGCAAATGTCAAAATATGCAGGAAGACATAGATGAATTTATGGGGAAATTTGGCATCTTACAAAGTAAAGGACTTCCAAGTCCTTTAGTCATCAATGAAAAGCTAATGAGGTAGGATGATTATGTCAAAAAATTATATTAGTAAGCTAATATTCAAGCTAGTCATCTGCACCCAAGGCATTACCCACAGGGAGAGTTCTCTATGATAGTTTGGAGAACCTTTTTTATTTTGAGCATGAAGTGAGGCACTTGTTTCCAGTACAACCAAATTTTGTAAAATACACAGAAGAAGATCAAATATTGAGAAAACTGACAAGGACAAGAATACCGAGAGATGATTGGTGGACCAACATGACAGAAATATTATGATTTACCATGGTAAAAAGTGAAGTAAATTGAAGTATTTACCATAGTCAAATTTGGTAAAAAAGGATGAATGATGGTAAAACAGGTAAAGAGTATCAGTCACAGGTAAAAGAGTATCAGTGAAAGCTAAAATTAATCAGCTAGCATAGAATTACAAGCAAGACAAAAAGATGCATATTCATAGAACATGCCTCCAGCTCCTTCAACAAAAACAGGGACAACAAACAAGTAGTTCATATTCAGTTTCTACTTTCGAGACCATCTATCTCTACATTCATGTAAAAGATATTTAGTTTTCCTAGAATGTATCTCTATCAGTTAGGAGATATTTTGATGTAAATTTTGTATAAGTACTTCCTTACTCAAAGTACTGAGTGTGGATTCTTAGAAATTTCTGTAGACACTTTATTTTGGAATAGAAGTGCTATTGAACAACTATTGTATGGCTGGCTGGACAAAGTAATAAAGCAAAGGACTTTTATAGGATACCTGTGTCAAACGAGAAAAAAATAAGTATTATGTATCTTATGTTTTTATAGTTTTCCTATTTAAATATTCATATGTGTTTCATATTTGAATGATAAACGAAAAATTATATTTCAGAAAGAGCTTTACTACATTCTATCTTTAAAATCGTTTATATTCTTAATGTTTTCTTCCAAGCTATCATAAGTAGGGAATTCTTAATTGCTCCCTACTTTTTAGTTTATCATTATGGTCATTTAACAAAGAATTCTTAATTGTTTTTTTTTAATGATCACCCACTTTCCCTCATTTTGAACTTTGCTGAAGGATTCTTAATTTCCCTTCCTCCATTTCAAGACCATTTCACCCTTTAAAGCTATCATTTGTCTCTTGTTAAGCTATCTTGCCCTATGAAACCCTCCTTTGTTAAATCAACCTGATCCAGTTAAGCCATCTTCAGTTGACTCCATAGCTCAATGGCCTGAAATACCTTGTTCTATCCATCTGCTCCTGAATTTTGCCACCAAACAAAATCAAAACCCCCAAACTTTCATAACCTAGTCCAAGACCTAGAGTTCATCTGAGAATTAGCCAATTTGTCAATTGATAGATATTTTTAGAACTCACCACAATTTG
Organism: Pinus tabuliformis; assembly: GCA_031772625.1. Lineage (NCBI taxonomy): Eukaryota > Viridiplantae > Streptophyta > Pinopsida > Pinales > Pinaceae > Pinus > Pinus tabuliformis. The sequence continues at coordinate 95,256,410 of CM062813.1, forward strand.
ATCTTACCACTGAAGGATCCCCTAATCCCTTTGTAATCACTTGTGTTTCTGCAAGCTTATCATCATTTCCTCACATCTCTCAACCTCAAACCACTCCACATCTTACCATCACCTCCAGTACTTCATCCTCAACTCAAACATCCCCTGTTAGTCCAACCTCAGATTTTGTTTCACCATTACCAATAGCAATGGCCAACAGATATGCCCCCCTGGTACTACCAGGAAGCTTAGGTGCCATGCCCCAGGACTACCAAAGTAAGATCACTACTTTTGGTGGCACTGGTACCTATACAGCCCAGCAACACACCAAGAAGATGAATGATTATTTTGAAATTTATGAAATAGATACTGCTGATGTGCAAATGAGAATATTCGTTCAAAGTTTATCTAGGGAAGTTAGAACTCGGTTCAGAGGCTTAGCAGCAAATAGTATAGACAACCTAAGAACTCTCTATCAACAATTCTTGAATAGGTGGGAGAAAAGGAAAGACCCCCTCCAGATTTTGTCTGAATACGAAAACCTAAGAAGGAGACCACAAGAAACTGTGCAGGGCTGTTGCACTAGATTCAACAGTGTGTACAATGCCATCCCATTAGATCTTAGACCCCCACCTGGTTTAGCCTTATTCAAATTCCTAGATAGATTTGATTTTGATATGGCTTTCTAGTTGAGAGAACGAAACCCCCCTACTTTGGAAAATATGCAAAGCATAGCAGTCAGTGTTGAAGCCAACCTGCTATGTAAAAGAGCCAAGGCCAGGAGTGAAAAGAGGATACCATTAAAGGAAGAAAGCTCACCCTTTGAAAAAAAAGCTAGATGCCATAATTAAAGGAATGGATAGGCTAGGAGACAGAGTGGAAACAATTGAAAGGAAATCTCCTTGGGATAGTCAGCAAACCAATACAGGGAGAAATCCTAATTTCAGGAAAAATAAAAACCCGAACACTGGAAAGAATGGTCCTGACCAAAACATTAGACCCTCTTTCCAGGAGAATTATGCAGAAGCTTCCCACTCTGAAGTCCCAGAAGAAGATACTCAAATTAATTTGATGGGACTTGACGATGAAGGAGAAGTTTTCTTAACCCAGGATGATCAAGAGGCGAACATACTTAAATAGTTCCAAACTCAATTAGGGGAATCGTTTGACTTTAGAGAAGGATATGACACAATCATCTTTGAGGTGCATAAGAAATACAATCTAAGAAGTAAGAGAATTCATGTCCCTGAAACGAACAATCAAAGGTTCCAAATCAGCCCAAAAGAGTTAAGACAGTAGCCACACCTGTACATATTCTTTCTAGATCAAACACTAATCCTTCTAACCCCTAATTGAAGATGTCTCTGATAATCAACCAAAAAATCAACAACCCTCTACTTCCCTTCCTTCTAAGGGAACTATGGAAGAACCTCCAGAGGTTGATCTAGGAGAATTAGCCAATCATGATTCTACTCTTGCAAAGGAGAAAAACATAGAAAACAGAAAACAGAGAGAATATTGTTGTTTGAAATCCAAAGGCCCAAATAGAAAAACCCTTTAATCTGGAAACAGAAGTAGGTAAGCTGAAAATTTCTATCCCATGATCTGAATTAGCTAAGCATGATGCCTACCGAACTTAAATCAATAGATCACTGAAAATTACTAGAAGTGAAGACACAATTAATCTTTTTTATGATTAGCTCGAATTAATCTTTGTCCCAGAAGTGAATGGAAAACCACTGGAAGGAGGAATTCCTCCGTTCTATGTGAGCTTAAACATACATGATAAGATTCTTCACAATGCCATGTTTGACTCTGGGGCATCTCATAATCTCATGCCCAAGTCTGTAATGGAAAAGCTAGACCTAGACATCACTAGACCATACAAAGATTTGTTTTCTTTTGATTCCAGTCAAGTGAGATGTTTAGGACTGATAAAAGACTTCTGTGTTTCATTGGTTCAATACCCCGCAAAAACAATTTTAATGGACATAGTGGTGGCAGATATACCACCCAAATATGGCATGTTATTGTCCAGATACTGGGGTGCTAAGCTTCAGAGATATCTTCAATTGGATACGTCATATGCTACTATATCGGTTTTTGGACAACCAAAGAAACTATACAGAGAAACATTGATGAAATATGCAGTAAGTAGTCAAGAAAGACCCAAAAATTTCCCCATCTACTCAGTACACTGTGATATGGATTCGTTCATTTTTTTACAATGCAGAAACCAGTCCTTCAAATACTTTATATGTTGTAGCAGTAGTACTAAAAGAAATTGAAAAAGAAAAATCAAATGTTCATATTCAAGAAATATCAGATAACAAAGTAAAGTCAGATGAAAATGAAAACCCAGATCCCACAGTTTGCAAATTCCTACTACCCTAGACACAAATTATGAGCATGAAATCCTTTGGCATTTAGAATTTGATGGCTCAGTCAATAAACTAGGGGCAGGAGCAGGAGTTTGGGTGTACAATTTAGAAAATGATCATGCTGAAGGACATGCCTACAGATTAAATTTTAGATGCACCAATAATATGGTAGAATATGAGGCCCTCTTGTTGGGTCTTAAACTTGTTAAAAGATTAGGAGCAATCAGGGTGTCTATCATAAGAGATTCAAAGTTAATAATTAAACAGATTAAAGGAACTTACTCAACTAGGGATCCTAGACTAGGATATTATAGAGGAACAATCATAGAAATTCTCAACACCTTTTTGGAAAACCAACTTGCAACTATCCCTAGAAAACACAACATGAAAGCCCACAGCCTAGCCATGTTTGTCAGCACCTGCAAATTAACTTTTCAACCTAATTATCAGTATACTGCTAAGATTAGGCACAGATCAACCATCCCTGATAATATGAAGAACTTGCAGGTTTTTGATAGTGATGAGAAGATCAATCATTTTTTAACTTTAGATGAATATTTTTCTAACAGTAACGTAGATGTTGATACAATTATTAGTTATAATCAAATAAATGAGGTAGAAATTAACATTTCAGAGGAAAGTTTAGTAGACATGCTTCATCCCACAAAATTCGCACAAAAAGAAATCCAGGACCTGAAACAAATGGACCTAGATGAAATAATTGAAGAAGAAACAGAGGTTATCAACCTAAAAGAAAATCATTTACCCAAAGGATTGACTCCTCTAGAAGATATGTTTGACTCCAATGACATTCCCAAGAAACCTAAAATGGAGCCATTAAAAGTAGATATCGAAGAGTACAACTTAGGAACACAGGACAATCCAAAAATGATAAAATTGTCAAAATCTTTACCTCCTGATCAAAAGCTAAAATATGTTGAACTTATGAGGCAATTCCAGGATGTCTTTGCTTGGAGTTACAAATATTTGAAATCCTATGACACCTTTATTATTTAGCACACTATACCTCTGAAAGAAAATCAAAAGCCCTTTAAATAGAAACTTAGAAGAATTAACCCTATGCTATTACCATCAATTGAGAAAGAAATCAAATGTGTGTATGAAGTAGGGATTATTGCCCCTATTATATTTTCAGAGTGGGTGTCTAACTTGGTACCTAATAGGAAGAAAACTGGGGAAATAAGGTTATGTGTTGATCTGAGAAATGTAAATAAGGTCTCTCTTAAAGATAAATATCCTTTACCCAAAATGGATCATATTTTTCGGTGGGTAGTGGGTTCTTCCAGAATTTCACTTTTAGATAGGTTTTAAAGATATAACCAAATCTTTGTTCATCCTAATGACCAAGAGAAAACTGCTTTTACAACACCATGGGGCACTTTCATGTACATTAAAATTCCATTTGAACTAAAAAACACAGGAGCAACCTTCCAAAGAGCAATGGACTTTGCCTTTCCCAAAGAAATTCATGATTTTATTGTTATATATCTAGATGATCTAACTGTTTTTCTAAATCAGATCAACAACACTTAGACCATCTCAGACACGTCTTTTTAAAATGCAGAAAATATGGCATTTCTTTAAATCCAAAGAAGTCCTTGTTCTGTTTGGAGGAGGGTAAACTTTTATGTCACATTATTTCCAAAGATGATCATTCAAATTGACCCTTCTAGGATCGAAGCTATTCTATAGATACCTCATCCAAGAAGTATTAAAGAACTTCAGGCTTTTCTAGGGAAGATAAATTTTTTAAGACAATTTATTTATAACCTAGCTAAACTCATTAGATTACTAAATAACATTCTAAAAAAGGATTCAAGTATCAAATGGATAGTAGAGGCGAAGTAATCATTTGAAGAAATCAAAATGGCCTTAACCAGAACACCAGTCCTCACAAGTCCACAATTTGATAGAGAATTCATTATTTTATCTTTTGCGTCAGAAAAAACCATAGTTGTAGTTTTATTACAAAAGGATGATCAAAGATGTGAAAAACCTATAGCCTTTTTTAGTAAATCACTCAGATATGCATCATTAAAATACAAAATAATGGAGAAACAAGATTTTTCACTAGTAAAATCTATTAAGTATTTCAGAGTCTACATATTATACTCTCATGTAATATCTTATGTTCCTAATGCAGTTGTCAAAGACATCCTAACTCAGGATGGAATTGATGGTAAAAGAGGAAAATGGATAGCTACCATCTTAGAGTATGATATAGAGGTAAAGCCTACAAAGCTAATAAAAGTTCAGGGATTGGCCAAACTCATGGAAGAAACTAATTGTCAAGCCTTAGACATAAATGAACTGGATAACGAGCAGGAGATGTGGACTCCACAAATCAGCTAGCCCTTTTCAGATTCACCTTGGTATGCTGATGTAATTTATGTTTTACAAAACCTGCAGGCTCCTCCAGGGTTATCCAGAACAAATAATAGGTTTTAAAAAATGAAAGCTTCAAAGTTTTGCATCTTAGATAATACTCTTTTTTGGAAAAGTCATGAAGGTATTTTGTTAAATTGTTTATTAAAAGATGAAGCTAACAAGGCTCTCCAAGAATTTCATGCAGGAGACTGTGGTGGACATCTCTATTGGAAGTCAACTGCAAATAAGATCTTAAGAGCTAGATTCTATCTGCCAACCTTGTTTGTAGATGTGAAGGGATTTGTAAATTCTTGCCATAAATGTCAAATATTTAAGGCAAAAAAAAATTGTTGCCTTTACCCTTAAAACCCATTTCCACCGAGAAACCATTTCAAAAATGGGGTCTTGACTTCATTGGAGAAATTCATCCACCCTCTTCTGGCCAACACAAATGGATACTCACTGCCATTGACTATTTTACTAAATGGATAGAGGCCATTCCCTCCAGACAAGTCAATGACACTGTGATCATAGGTTTCCTAGAAACCAATATTTTGTCCAAGTTTGGTTACCCCACTAAAATCATTACTGATAATGCTGCAACCTTCAAGTCAAAGAAAATGATTAATTTCTGTAACAAATATCACATTACACTGGGCCATTCCACAACCTACTACCCTCAAGGGAATGGACTAGCATAATCTTCCAACAAGAGTCTAATTAATATCATTAAAAAATTGTTGGAAGAAAATAAGAAAACTTGGAACAAGAAACTGATCAATGCTTTGTGGGCAGATAGGCTTACAACCAAAAAATCCATTGGAACTAGTTCCTATGAGTTAGTATATGGCATGGAGGTTGTTTTTCCTTCATCACTAGGAGTTCGTGTCATGAAAATACTCCAAGAAGCTCAAGCAGAACCTAATGATATTCAAAGAAGGATAAACCAAACTATCAATTTGCAGCAAACTAGGGAGGAGGTGTACCAAAGATCCCAAGTGTTGCAGGAGAAACTTAAGAAGATATTTGAAAAAAGAACCAAGGCAAAAGATTTCTACCTTGGAGATAAAGTGTGAATATGGGATTCAAGAAGAGAGGACAAGGGGAAACATAGGAAGTTCAACTTCCTGTGGAAAGGACCATACTTCATCTATGCCTTCAGAGGAAACAATGCATATTTTCTTAAAGAATTAGATGGTACAAAAGTAGAAGAAGGACCAGTCAATGGTCAGATGTTGAAGCATTACTTTGATCCTACTTACTAATGTTATCATGTTCTTCACAATACATATTATATCTTTTGTAATGTCATAGTGTTGATTTGAAAATAAGATTTTGGAGTTGAAGCCTGAAGAAAAGACCCTAAGCTTCAGAAGTATTACTGTCATACATATACATAAAGTAGCAAGGAAAAGAAGATTGCAGAGCACAGTCAAAGTCATTCAGAGGCCATTGATCTACTGTTCTTGAAATTCCACCAAGAAAAGCCATCCCCAAGTGGAGCCACTGTTATGCCCCTATACCAATAGGTGTCATATATCATGATTGACTTGGTTTAGCTTTGAGATATGTTCATACTTTTACTTGTTGCAAAGGTTTTCAACATTTGTAAAAAATCAAAAAATCAAAAAATAAAAAAATATAAAGAGGGTATACCCTAAAAAAAGAATAAAAGGGTGAAAATAATAAAAATAAGAGGTCAAAAATGAAAGAAAATTAACCCCAACAAAAAGAAAAGACTGGGAAAGTGTGCAAGTCTAAATGCCACTACTCTTTTACTTTTGTATAATAAAAATTGTGTGCAGCTTGTCACGTATGCCACAATGCCTGAATAGTCAAATAGTTTAAGCTTGGCTAGTTCATATTTTCAATTTCATGTTGTAGAAATAGAGAATATAGATCTGACCAAACAGTTTAATTTTGGTAGATAAGTAGATAGGTAAAGTGAATAAAAGGAGCTCAACAGTGTAATTTGAGCCCTTGGATGTAATAAGGTTAGATTTAGATAGGTATCACTATGTGAAAGAAAAGAATGTTTGAAAAGGGTTTTCCAATCTAAGTGCACCCTAATAAAGAAGTGAAAATGCTAGGATAAAGTAGGTAGGGTAAATAGATGATGGTTGCAAAATAAATATGTGATGAATGATAAGTTTAAGTGTTTAAATCTTTTCCTTTCATCACTAGGCAAAGACATGTATCACATGGAAATGTACTTCAACATTCAAAGTCAAAAATAATTAACTTCCCTACTTATTTCCCCTAAATCTTCACTAATTCCCCAAGTACTAAAGGTAATTACCAAAGTTAGAGGGGCTCAGAGCATTTCTCTAACGTTTGGAGGGATCGGACCCTCGGCCCAATAATTTATAATGCCTAAGCACTTAAGCCCCTTCATCAATATTCACCCCCCTTCATAAGTTATTCATTTCCCTAATAAAGCTTTTCCTAAGTAAAATTCTATTTTACTTAGGGAAAACAAAACACTCTCCACATAAACCCTCATATTCACTTAGCCTAAGTTTTAAATAGGTATGATGAAAATATTTTAAACTTAGCGCGCATTTCACATTCCATAAAGTCATATTAACCACTAATGTTTATTATATAATTCCCCTATATAATAACATTACCCACTCCCATATTATTATAAATATACAAAAACCCCAAATATTACATATCCCGCCCCGATGGTTAAATATAACCATAATAAAGTCCATAAACGGAGTTAATTAACAAATCCGTGGTTAATTAAGAACCCGACCGCTGCCATGCTAAAACAAGGATTAATTAATCCCCATGATTAATTAATAACTTTTCGGATCAATTGCTTTACCTCTGATATGACTAACACTTTAATGAATACTGGGCCCACCCTCCGTTAACCTTTCTCCACTTCACCTCCTCGACAACCATTCGATAAGATCTTGTAGATCCGAAGGTCATCACGCATATCGCACAGACCTCTACGGTCGACCTTTAGCGTGCGATGGTGAGTGGTTTCATGAATAGTACCATTGCTACATGTCAAGCATCATATGACATTGCGCGGTCTCACCCAAATACCACTTACCCTCCACTAGCAGTGCGTTGAAATCCACTTACCGCCTCCCACTAAAGACAAAACGTCAAATCGCCTCCCCGTTGATGGCACCTGTCCAAATCCCGAACTCGCCAAAAGCTTTGAATTTGCATAAAAACAAAGTTAAATAGTTTTTCATTCTTATTCTGAAAGCGCATGCATGCAACCTGAATGTTGAAGTGTACCGGCTCGTACATTAACCATTAGCCACCCTGAAACTTGCAGTTCGATGCCGCTCCAGTCCACCATTTGCACCTAGTGAACTTGCTCTCCATTGCCCGTCACTAAAAAATAGGTATTTACCAGTTTCCATCCAGAAACCCTCTAGATACTTGATTTCCTCTACAATTACTTTGAAAAACCTAAAATTCATTATAATTCAATTGCTGAATTTAGAATTGACGACTCCCAGGACCCTCTATCTTCACCAACTCCACTTGAAAACTCCATTTTCCTATATGAATCCACAAAAACCAGAATGGAAACCCCCATGGCCCTCAGTATAGCTCCTATCACTACCCCCAATAGAGATTTGGATTATCTTCTCTTAGTAGATAAATATTTTCAAATAAAAGAGCTTGTAACTGAAGAAAGCTCCTTGAAAATATTCTGTCAATGCCGGGACAATTACCTGAATGGTTCCAATCCCATAGGACTTTGGGAATCAAATCTCCCAAGGTACATGCTCCCCTCTATGTGCATTTTCCTTGACATTATCCATCAATGTCACGCCAATTACAATCCCACACTCAAAGCAATAATGTCTCCCAATCAAACTGTTCTCTTCATAGTTACTGCAGATTCAATCAATAAAATGCTACAGTTTCAACCCAGTCAAGACCTCACCCCCATTTCCCTTGGAGAATTACTAGAGAAATCATCTAAATTGTCCCAGTTTGAACTCAGTCGCCTTTGCCAAACTTTTATGGATAAACAACATACCCCTAAAGATCCTCCTCCCTATGTGTCATCTTTCTTCACACATATAGGTAAAAATATAGTCAATATGATAGCTGCAGTCATGGGTTTCAATACTAGTGAGTATGTGGATGAATTGACCCTAGTTTTAATGTCCATTTTTACCCCTGGTCAGCCTCCTGCTATCAAATATAATTATGCTACTTTTATTGCTGAGAAAATCCATGACCAGTTCATCAGACTAGAAAATGAAAGGGTATTCAAGTATTCTACAATCATATATCACCTTTTCTTTTATTATCAGTGTGACAAGTTCCCATTCTTTGTAAATAAACTTGATACAAAGGGTAATCCCAGATCTGTCATTTTTTGGACCTCCATCTTCCACGATTCACATACTTATCCTTATTCATACAATGAATTCATTGACTAGTTTTTCCACCTAGTGACCACCATGCTAAAAAGAAGTCCTCCTCCTAGGATTAGTGATGAAATCAAAAGAATCCTTAAACTCTCAAAGCAGTACAAGATAGGTGATTTTCACTTGTACCAGAATCATACAGGGATCAGAATTTATTGTTGTGAATTCCCTCTGTTCAAACTACCAAAGTATGTTCCTATGAGGTTGTTTGCCTTGGAATATTATAGGCAAATGTTACTCTGATTAGACTCATTTCACCAAGGCCAAGAAGAAATCACAATTGAGAATCAAAGACCACCTAGGTCCATTTGTCTGCAACAATAGAGAAGCAGGCAAAAGAGCAGAAGAAATCCTAGAAAAAATGAGATTAAAGAAAAGCTTTGCTTGGAGATATGATCCACAAGGTTTCATTTGTGATAGGAGAATGAAACGCTGTCACCATATATCCATCAGAAAATCCCTAAAATAGAGCAGTATGCAAATATGGATGAATGGAGGGAAGGAACTCTAGTTGAAATGGATAGTTATCAAGTTGATGTAGAGAATGTGATGAAAACTTAGAAAAGAGACTTGACCTAGACTCTTGTGAACAGGTACTAGTTGAAACTACTCAAAAGCTAACACCAGATCCTAGTGCCTCTACAGTAGAGACTTCTCAAAGGTACACACAGGAAACAAGTGCACCCCCAGTAGAACCACCACAGGAACAAGATCAGGGAACAAGTACTCTAGCATCAGAACAACTAGAGATGTTATAATAACCTGAAATCTCTAAAGAACAGGCCCCACCACAGCCTCATCCAACTCAGGTTAATATGGGAAACCCCCCCATTTTGCAAACTCCTCTGAAAGAAAAAAAATCTTGAAAAGAGACAGGGAAGTAGCTACCCCTGCCAGTGGTCCTTCAGACCAGCCTGGTGCTAAGAGGCACATGCTAAATCCATATTCAGAGGAAGCATTTTTTGAGGAAACAACGGGGATTTTAAGGAAATAAGGTGGAGAGAGTCTACATACATTCCCAATAGGTGGGACACCTTCCAGTTCATAAATACAAGAGCTTGAAAGGCAGCAGAGTGCCAAAGTTTCATCTTTCAGATCTTTGTCTGAGAAGTTCATAGATATAAAAGGAAAATTCAAGGAGTTAAAGGCCAAAAATGAGCAGCTAAAGGCCCAAGCCTATACTCAATACTTGAAGATGGCCCCTACAAATCAAACCAAATTGATGTCGGTCTATGACATCAAAGAAGGAAAAATGCAGATGAGCTTTCTAAAACCTAAAGTACAACATCCGAAGTCAATTGCAGACGACCTCAAGACTTATTTTGAGTTCTTAGCTAAAGAGGTCCACCATATATTAGATATAACTGCATAAGAAAATAGGGGAGATGGTTTATTCTACACTGAGAAGTAAGGCCATGATGGCACATAGGTTGGAGAATTCATTGAACCACACTACTGCCCAATTGCAACTAGAAAGGGCCTCCTCACAGGCAAAGGAAAATAGGATTAAATCAATGGAGGATTTGATTATTGAGTTGGGCCGTAACCCAAAGGATATCAAAGCTACAGAGGGCCTAATAAAGAAAAAGAATGAAGATATAGCTGCACTGAGAAAGCAGTTGAAATTGACACCACTCATGTACCCAAAGACTGTTGAAGTGGTTGAGAAGAAGAATGAAGAAGAGCTTATGGACTTGGTCCTTAAGTTAAAAGAGCAACTAAAAGAGATAGAGCAAGAATTACAGAAAACACTACAAAGCAGGCAGAGTGAGTCGACCTCTCAGCCTCAAAATGTAGTGCCAGTGGTTTCTACAGCGGTCCCTTCTACATTGGAAACTGCTCTAGCACCAAATGTCCCTTTGGCAATAACTAAAACTATAGAAGTAACAGGTACAGGTACATCACAGGTAGGAACCTCAAATCAGAGCATAGAGGAGTTGATCAAGTCCATGGAGGAAATGAAGCTCCAAGCCTCTGAATTGCAAAAGGTAAAAGAGAAATTCATTACTTTAGAGAAAAAGTATGATGTGTCAAAATTCAATTTTGCCGAAGAGGTGAGAAAAAACAAAGGCTTGACTCAACAGGTTAAAACACTGGAAAAAGATCTTACATTTGAAAAGCCTTTTACTGATATCAAAAAGATATTATGGACCAATATCATTGAATCAATAAATGATATTTGGTCATCAATTCAAATAATTTTTGAACAAATTGACTTAGTGAAAGTTGCTCTTCAAGAGATTGAAAAAACCAAGGAAGAACTAGGAGGTAAGCCTGAAGAATCTATTAGATTAATAAAAACAACAGAAACATGTATACTTTGGAATAGATAAACATTAAGGATAGAATGGGTACCATCCTCGAATTAAGGAAAGTATTGACCAAAAGGAATCTAATGCAAGGCCTAGAACGCAAATGTCAAAATATGCAAGAAGACATAGATGAAGTTATGGGGAAATTTGGCATCTTACAAAGTAAAGGACTTCCAATTCCTTTAGTCATCAATGACAAGCTAATGAGGCAGGATGATTATGTAAACAAATTATATCAGCGAGCTAATAGTCAAGCCAGTTCATTTGCACCCAAGGCATTACCCATTGGGAGAGTTCTCTATGATAATTTGGAGAACCTTTTTTATATTTAGCATGAAGTGAGGCACTTCTTTCTAGTATAAACAAATTTTGTAAAATACATAGAAACAGATGAAACCTTCAGAAAACTAACAAGGACAGGAATATCGAGAGATTATTGGTGGACCAACATGACATACATCTTATGATTTACCACAGTAAAAAGTGAAGTAACTTTAAGTATTTACCATAGTCAAATTTGGTAAAAAAGGATGAATGATGGTAAAACAGGTAAAGAGTATCAGTCACAGGTAAAAGAGTATCAGTGAAAAGCTAAAATCAATCAGCTAGCATAGAAGTACGAGAAAGACAACAAGATGCATATTCATAGGACCCACCTCCAGCTCCTTCAACAAAATCAAGGACAACAAACAAGCTGTTCATATTCAGTTTCTACTTTCGAGACCATCTGTATCTACATTCATGTAAAAGATATTTAGTTTTCCTAGAATGTATCTCTCTCAGTTAGGAGATATTTTGATGTAAATTTTGTATAAGTACTTCCTTATTCGTAGTACTGATTGTGGATTCTTAGACATTTCTGTAGACACTTTATTTTGGAATAGAAATGCTATTGAACAACTATTGTATGGTTGGCTGGGAAAAGTAATAAAGCAAAGGACTTTTATAGGATACTTGTGTCAAACGAGAAACAAATAAGTATTCTATATCTTATGTTTTTACAATTTTCCTATTTAAATATTCATATGTGTTTCATATTTGAATGATAAATGAAAAATTATATTTCAGAAAGAGATTTATTGCATTTTGTCTTTAAAATCATTTATATTCTTAACATTTTCTTCCAAGCTATCATAAGTAGGGAATTTTTAATTGCTCCCTGCTTTTTAGTTTATCATTGTGGCCATTTAACAAAGAATTCTTAATTGCTTTTTGTTAATGATCACCCACTTTCCCTCATTTTGAACTTTGCTAAAGGATTCCTAATTGCCCTTTCTCCCTTTCAAGACCATTTAACCCTTTAATGCTATCATTTGTCTCTTGTTTAGCTATCTTGCCATGTGAAACCCTCATTTCTTAAATCAACCTGATCCAGTTAAGCCATCTTCAGTTGACTCCATAGCCCAATGGCCTGAAATACCTTGTTTTATCCATCTGCTCATGAATTCCACCACCATACAAAATCAAAACCCCCAAGCTTTCATAAATAGCCTAAAAATCCCATAAACAAAGCTAAATCATAAAGAGAGAGCCCTCTTTGAGTACAGATTGGCTAGATTCTGTACTGAAAAGGTTGGTTTGTGGTTACCTTGGACCCCTTTCCTTCTTCTAAAAAATTCAAGGAAAATCTGAGTGATAACATACCCCACACAAGAACTCATGCCACTGTGAGCTTTAGAGGTCTTTCCATGAAAATAACCCATGAATTTATCAGTAGGGTCACTACCCTTCCTCTTAGGCTGCCTTGGAGTAAGGATGAGAAACCAATTGGCCAAGATACCAAGAAAAACATTTTCCAAAACAATGAAACCCCTATAGAAGATGAAAATGGCATTAGAAGGTCTAGCATACCATATCCTTGGGATGCGTTTAGCTATCAAATAATCAAATACATTTCCTGTGAGGGGAGGTACAACATTGCCTATGGTTATCACTTTAGAATCCTCCATGAATTAAGGTATGGCATGGACACTCTAGCACCTCAGAAGCTTAGTATCCCCTACTTCCCCCTGCAGTCCCTCATTGACTCGAGCACCAAGGTGCACGCAGGAAATTCAGAGAAGTTAGCTCACCATGACTTAATCAAAATCTTAGTAGAATAAGCCCTCCATACCTTTACACTCCCTATAGCATGGGAATTTTTCCAAATCATGACAGCTGAGGATGACATAAAGGCCTTAACCTATGATGTCAGTCCTTCTGGTAGTGAGGAGGAAGAATAGAAATGGGGAGAAGGTGAAGCCACTTGTGACATAGCAGAACAAGAAGGGAAGGAGGAAGGAACTAAAATAGAGGATGAGAAAGCCAAAGAAACATAACATGAAGAGACAGAGAAAGAGATAGAAGAAGGAGAAAAAGAGGTAGAGAAGGAAGAACAAGGAGAATAGTCTCGTGATACTTTGGAAAAGAAGGCAATAGCTGCCCTCACTGCCCTTAGTACACTAATTAAGCCAAAGCAAAAGAGGAAAATATAGACCTCCATGTATTTCAGGGTTAGGAAGAGCACAAGAATCAAAACAGGTAAACTGTAGCCCTCTTCAAAAGTGCCAATTACCATTGAAGATTCACCCTCTGCCAAGGGGAAAGAATTTCCTTCCAAGACACCTCTAACATATGAAAGGGGGACTCCTAGATATTCCACATGGAAGAGAAAGGTAGTACTACAGGACCCAAAAACAATCATACAGGAGGCTCAGAAAGTTCTATAGGAGACACTGTCAAAACTACAGGAGACCCAAAAGCTTGAGAAAAGAATAGAAGGACAGCCACAGGTGAAGGAGGAAGCACAAGAGATACAAGATCCTGACCCCTAGCCTAGTCTTGCCTCCTTTTACAACCTAATTGAGGGAGGCAAAATAATTCCACAAAAATTTGCAATTCCACTATTTTTCGAGTTGGAGAAAGAAAGAGTGAGAACACACAGGTGGATGCAAATAGCCAAATCCAAAGGGGTTGAGGATGTTGGCCATATGGAAAAAAAACTCATGGAAATGGGAAAAGAGTTAAGTGCCCTCAGAGATAGGGAAGCAATTACAAGAAGCCACCTTGAAACTGAAAATGAATTGCTAAGGAGGCAGCTACAAGAGAAAAAAACCTTGCTGGCATGCATGGCCAGTTTATCCATGGAGGCATTGCAATGCAGAACACCAGCCAAATCCTATGTCCTCTCTCTCAAGGACCAATGGTTATAATTCCAGATAAAGACTTTGGCACAAAGAGGAACAATGCCTTTCCAGGACTACATGAAGTTCATGGACCTGTGTGACCAAAGCACCTCAGAGGATAAGGCAAAGATGGTAGTATTCTACTTACACAACATGGCCCTCATAGACATGAATGTGTGGGATCCCAATGCTAAGCTAGGGGACCTACAATTAATGGCCATGGCCTCATGGATGAATCATGAAGAATTGAGGGTAGCAGAAATAAAAATATTGATGATAAAGGAGAAAAATGAGCCACTAATGATAAGAGTTGAGCCATCAAATCCTATGGCCTTCATCAGCACAGACAACCTGCTTGCCAATGACCCTTAGATTGCCCCCAAATATCTCACCAATTAGGCATAAGCCATTACACACTTTGAGGATATGCCAAGGCTATTTTGGGATGATTGTGTGCATGCATGCATGAGGAGATGGAACACCTTACCACAGTTTGTAGATCAGGGAATATCATTCGCCCATGAGGCTGAAGGAGGCATTGAAAAGAGTGCCAATGTACAAGTGCTCCATGCAGAGGCTGAAGGTCAACTGGATTGGCCTCAAACTAAGCCCCCCACTACTTTTAGGCATGCTAGAAGGTATAAGAGAAGAAGAAGAGTAGTGGAAGGACATAGATAGGAAGGTAGGATTCTATGGCAAAGAAGAACATACCACATCAGAAGCTTGGGATGCTAGGGAGGCCACCAGGGCCATAAAAGATGAGGAGATTGACTAGGTTGCTCAGAGGATGAGCAACACCTTTAGTAGGGGGGTGATGACGAGCCTCATAAATGGATAATTATATGGGCTCATTTTACCTCCTAACCTAGTCAAATCAACCATTTTCTTAGCTTATTGTATGATTTTCTGATTATATTTATGCTTATAGAGTGAGTTGAGTTAGTTATTGTGACATGTGGTCTAAGATGTATTTAATGCAGATTATTGATGGATTTTGAGGTCAAAGTCAAAGATCTAGTGGAAAAATGGCAACAATAACTCAAAGTGGATAGAGGAGAGGACTTATAGGAGGGAATACCCCTCATTTATTACTCCTCACTTTGAATTTCCCTTCATCTAGCTCGGAGTACAAGTAGCTGAATCATGCACTAGAAGGCAACCGAGAAAGTGGAGGATGACTGATGATTATCTCAAGTTTTGGGAGCCAAGCCTCCCTAATTTTAAGGAAGTTGTTGCTAGCTTCATCTGTATAAGTAGAGGGGCCTAGGGCCTCACTAGGGTTGGATTTTTGTTGGATTTTTGCTTATGTAAACTCTGCTCAAATTTCGAGCTTATTATTTTTGTGACAGTCTCATGTAAACTTGCTATTGTTTTGGAAATAAAGATGGAATCCTTTTTGAGCTAGCACTGAGTTACGTTAGAGGTCTGAAGCTCTTGGGTTAGAGCCCAATCCAAGTAGCCAAGTTCCTCTTTACTTGTATTTGTATGCCTTGTTTCATTTTGTAGATTAGTTTGTTGTTAGATGTATTTTTCTTATGGTTAAGAATAGGTTGCTTTTGATGAATTAGTAGTTTACTTCCATTTGTGCTTTGTATCAAAGGTTAAGCAGTGATAAAGAGAAAATTCAAAATGCTAGAAATAGTGCCTTGGACTCTCTTCCTACCTATGAAACCATGATTTGAGGCAAAGACTCTCTTGCTGCCCCAAAAACAGAGATTTTCCTCATTCATAGGACTTCTAGTGTTTGTAGCTCTTGGTAGGATAATAGTCTAGTTATACTTTGTTTGAGATATTATTCATCATTCTCACTTCCTGATTTGCAATAGTATTCTTTCATTCTTTCCTTTCTTGTATCATTTCTCGGCATTTAATTTCATAGATCATAGTTTAGACTATTTTGATGCAAAACTTTGTTTTTTTAGATGCATTCATTTCATTGCTTGCTTGATCTTAATGGGTGAATTTCAGTTCCTTTGCAACAGATTTCTTCTAGTAGTAGGCTAACCTATCAGTCATCCCATCCTCTATCTAATCCATGCCCTACAGGTCGCCCAAACCTCACCTCAATTCTGCCTTAGTTTCCTGCATTTTCCATAGAACTTCTTCCTCTCTTCTTGAGCAAACCCAATCATCTTTCTCTCTCCTTGTGGTTCATGGCAGACCTTAGGTACCCTAACACCTCATTCCAACCTTCATCCACATTTTTCACCCACTCTCACACCCTCAAAATAGTGAAAACTACTCTCGGCCTCCTCCTGTAGGCCTCTTGTAGTTGCCCTATTTTCCTCCTGTAGATTTCATGTGTCCTCCTGTAGATTTTCCTGTAGGCTTTCTTTTGAAGTCTGAGTGTGGGAAAATCCTCCAGAAGGCCACCTAAGACCTCCTAGGACCCATCCACACCATCCTACATCCTCTCAATTCCAAAAACTTCCCTTCAATGCCACCTATTCGCTACCACACTCACACACAATAAATTACATGCATGTCAGATTCACATAAAAATACATAAAATTGCAAAAATATTTTTTTTTCTTATTTACTTCTAGAAATAGCATATTTAGATGTTGTTTACTTCCTTGATTCTGAATGGCATTCCTTTCATGGTTTTCATAGTGCTTTTTGCAAACGTAGAATTAGTTGGTTAATTAGGGTTTACTAGGTTTGCTTTACATTTCAGTCTTTCTCCTTTCTGCAGTTAGAATAGCCTCTGTAGAGTAATATTTATTTCATTTCATCACATATAGAGCTTATTCTAGAATCCATAGAAGTTGGCTTTGTTAGAAAATTATATATTACGGAGAAATGGAACACATAAAATATTGCAGAAATATAAACACAGAAAAACGCACAAAACAAGAGAGACACAGATATACGTGGTTCACCTAGTTTGGGCTACGTCCACCCTGAACAACCAATCCTTCCTTTCTATTATCCAGCAAAATGAAGAGACACAACCTACAGCAAATCCATTGTAATATCCTCTGTTTTCTCTCACAGTCTCACCTCTCTATTTCCTGCTCACAAAATACACATCTATATCTCAGCCTCTAATACAATGCCCTCATACAAAGAGAGGGGTTTCCTTATAGGGCAAAAAAAACCTAAACTAAACATAAGTTCTACCGTCAAATCATCTGCCTAATGAACGGCCCAGATTGACTATAAATTACTATACTTTTGACAAGTCCCCCCTGCGTGAAGGGGTGTACAAACTTCCTGGGGTATACATCCGACTGAAACAAAGACCTCTGAACAATCATGCTCCACACACAATAGGCTTGAGCTCTTAGTGATCCTGCGTCGTCTAACCAAGTGACAACTTGCAGTGAGAACTAGTACTTGTGCGTATAGCACCTGCGCTTCCAAGTTTGTTACGAACTACCGGATTGATAAGAGTAAAGTAGGAAGCCCAAGAGTTGCAACATTATTGTTGCAATACTAGTGCTCAACACTATCTTGTGAGGGTCAAATTTCCTCTTTGGCAGAGTATGGAGCCTGAGGCTCTCTAGGCATAGTGATTCCTTGGTTGCATGGTTGAAATTTTCTAATGAAAAGGAACCACACCGAATGCAAAAATATGGCCACAATGACTTTTTGTTATCTTTTAGGGTCTTGGTCAAGCCTTTTCTGACAATCTAGTGGGCTATTTCTCTTGCTAATAGTTTATCAGAAACATACAAAGGGAGGACATGTGGGTCCATTGTACTGCTAAAAACCTTGATGTATGTAAACCATTCTTCAACAAAATACTTGCATATTATGAGAAGGTCTATAGTGGCTTGTTTGGAAAACTTGGTGGCTTTATTATTAAAAATAAATTGATGCAATGGTAAAATAACATCATGACATACTTTATAAAAATGGCGTATAATACGATTCCTAAATCTGTTTATGGCTGAGATGGATAGGGTAGGGGTCCTGCAAAGTCCATTTCCAACCCATGGTTGGAAATTTATTGCAGAAATAGATGGAATCCATGATATATGCACTAAAATAAAATGGAGGAAAGTTCTCTATGCAGGAGGATATCTTATAATGATACTCGGAGATGGCAGTGGCTAAGTTATCAAATAGGATAGTGGCCCAACTCATTATGTGGGAATTGACATAGGCATCAATTAAAGGAATCCATTCTATGGAAAACTTGGTATTATTAGGTAATCCATATAGCCTACATAACATAGAAGCTACATAGTTGTAGGGGTTTTCCAAAGAGGCTATGGGATACGTACCTGTTTTATCATATTGAACTTGTTCTCTATTACCCTCCAGCCCTGGATCATTTTGGAAGGTTCTTCAGTTTTCTTTGCGAAGTTGGTGAGGTATGACTTGTCATATATGTCCTGAGGGTTAGGTATATGATACATTTGTTTTAGGCCTTTAGCTATGAATGACCCCAATGAGCTCCATCCTCGAGATCCTGAATTGCCTGTCTTCAATACTGAGATTTTCCACCACCCACCTAATCATATCAGTATACGGGAGTATTTTCTCTCTCACTCCTATTCGATGAAGGAAGGAACAAGAAACATCTTTTAATTGGACTCCTGAAGGTTTTATTGAGTCAACCGTCACCTTTATGACAATAATTTTAAGATGTTCATGTTCAATCCTGTTGTATAAGAATTCCCATGCTATCGCTCCTCCATCGGTGCTACAAATGGTATCAACGAATATAGGTGACATTTATGACATCTCAGACTCTGTAATTCTATGCTTCTTATGATTTTTCATCACCTTTCGCAATGACATGTCCTTTGAAGCTTTCCTAAAATGGAAGAGATATATCAGTGTAGAAGATAGAGGGAAATTAAGGCTGAAAGCACTCTCAAATGACTTTGAATCATGGGAAGATTTTGAACGAGATATTCAACGTTAACTAGCCATAACTTGAAACATCATTACCTCTCTTCGGGCTGCTAAACATTAATTACCCTACCAAACCACTTATTGTTATATTAAAACATAGTAATTTCCCACACTTCATGCTTTATTCACGCATCACAACTTTTAAACGTTGTAATATAGTGTTTCTGGAGATAATGCGAAATGCGATTGCCAAATCGCACTATCACATTTCGCAAATCGTTAAAGGATGACACAATGGCATGATTCATTTATTTGTGACTTGCAAAGTGCGATTGTGTGTTCTCAAGGCGTTCTGATCGAAACATTGTAGGGGGGCCTCATCACACATCACATTTCGTGATTTTCTTAAAGATGTTTATAATTATGACGTGGAAAATTGCGAAATGCGATTTGCGATAAAGATCCTTAGCTTGGTTTGTTTTCTAAGGGTTTCAAGGTGATTTCTTAGAGTTAGCATTTATTTTTCAAAGGCTAAAAATTTAAAAAGGGTTCCCATTTATATGTCAAATATTAACTATTACTCGTATAAATGGGGGGGGTTATTACATAGTACAACAATTGGCTATTCACTTGGGAGAACTAGTTATCTCTGATTGATCTTTTGAAATTTCTAAGACTTTCGAAATTTCTAAGACTTTCGAAATAAGAAAAGTTATAGGGATAATAATTACATGAGTTATAAACTAAACCACATTCCTCTGTAATCATAATCAATCACTCAATCTATCTATTCAGCTACTTTACCCTTGTAGTGATAAAAATACAAATGTTTTCATTAGTCAATACTAAGGTTGTAAAGAGATATAGCAGGTGTCTTTTTTAGATTAGTTTTTTTTGTTTTTGTTTTTGTTTTCTCATTTATCACAGATAGAGCCATGCTGCTAGTAGGCGTTCATAGCGTTGACAGAGTTATATTTTAACCAACAATGATTCATTGTTCCATTTGAAGAAATTTTCAAAATTCAGAATGATATTGATTTTATTTTTCTTTTTTCTTTGGACCTTGTTTTTCTTTTCATGTAATTTTCTTTTGAAATTTCTTAAAAGACATTGTCTACGCTTGGTAACCCAATAATGAAAATGCCATTCACTATTTGTAACTAAACTGAACAAGTTGGCTCTTAATGAGACCCCTTGTCCTTTTATGGATTAGATCATTGGTTATTACCCTATTTCGATATGCAGTTTTGGTAATTTCAGTTTAATTATTCCCCTATGATCATGTAAAAAAGCTTGTCATGAGACTTATTATCTTTTAATTTTTGTGTATTTTATAATTTCATTGTGAAAAAATTAAATTTTATCGGATGGGGTGAATCATTGTCCATTTTAAAGAGTTTTGGATGATAATGATAGAGCTTTGAGATACTCATCTGTAGAAAGTCCTTACTAGGTTAAAGATTCTTTTCTTGACTGATAACAAGACATCTATACTTTATAAAGATAAGAGCTTGTTCATTGAACAAGTGTTTTTAGCAAGGTCAAGTTTTTCCAAAGAAATAAGGTTCATTTTGATACTCAAATGCTCTAATTATTCCTTTAACTTTTCCTACTTATAGAAGCAAAAACTAAAAATATTATCAGATATTTTATTTTGAGAAGCCAAAAGTAATTACTATTTTAATGTTTATTTTCCTAAGAATCTAAAAGACAATATGATACAAAAATAGAAGAGGTTGTCTTCTAGCAAAAGTATTTTTTCACAATTTTCCCATTAACGGGCAAGGAATCCATCTTACCCGACAAGTCTTCTAAAAGAAATGTTGATTGACCAATTTTCTCAATGATTTGGAATGGTCCAAGCCACAGCCTTTAGAACTTGGTATGCTTACCCTTTTCCTCATGTGCTTTGTCCCATTTCAAAACTAGATCACCTATTTCAAAAGTTCGATGACTAGTAGAGGGTCTATCAATAGAGGCTTTGGCTAACTGCTGATGATGGGAATGGGTAGCTTCAGCCTTTTCTCTTTCCTCTTCAAGCTTAAGGATATGAAATTGTCTTACCTGAATAGAATATGAAGGATTTTCATAGATAAATTGCACTAGGGCAAGATATGGGTTTGCTATGTTTGTGGGGAGAACTCCTTCTTTTCCATAAACTAAAGAAAAAGGACAAGAACAGAATGAGGCCTTCTCTATTATTCTATCTGCCCAAAGAGAAAATGCCAATGCTTTGTGTGAATTCCTATGATTTTTGTCTATAGTCCCCTTGATGATTATGATAAGGTTCTTATTTGTTGATTTGGCTAATCCATTACCTTGTGGATAGTAGTTAGCTGAATACTTAAATTTGAAACCTCTTCTTAAAGCAAATTCTACCATAGTATTTCCGGAAAAATAAGGTGCATTATCAAACATTAAAGTTGTGGGTAGGCCAAACTTGGTGATTATGTACTGATCAATAAAGTTTGTAATAATTTCTGTATTAGCTACCTTAAGTGGGATAGCCTCTACCCATTTTTTGAAATAATCAGTAGTTGTAAGAATGTACTTGTGTTGTTTGGAAGAGTTAGGAACAATCTCACCAATTATATATAATCCCCATTGTTCAAATGGTTATTGGATATTAACTGGCTGCAAAGGGAATGTTGGCTTCTTTTCTCTTCCATCTGTAGTTTCACAAGTTTTGCATTTTCTTGCATAGTCATGTGCATCCTTGAATAGTGTTGGACAATAATAACCTGCATGCAGGATTTTATGAGCTATGGTGTTTCCTC
Organism: Pinus tabuliformis; assembly: GCA_031772625.1. Classification (NCBI taxonomy): domain Eukaryota; kingdom Viridiplantae; phylum Streptophyta; class Pinopsida; order Pinales; family Pinaceae; genus Pinus; species Pinus tabuliformis. The sequence goes on from CM062813.1 coordinate 95,278,638, forward strand.
CAAAATGACCTACAACTGGTCCATCATGTAACTCCTACATAACCCTTTCAGCTTTAGGTTTTTCAAGGCATCTTAATAATAATGACTCATAATTTTTTTCTAAATAATACATCATCAATCAATTCATACTAATTTGGTTTCAACGTTAAAGCACATTTTATTTTGTAATTGAGATGCATAGGAACGTATCCATTCTTAAAATAAAACTTCAAATCAACATAATATGATTGTGTATTGTTGAGGCTTACCGTTGATATTTGTACTTCATTACCTTGGTCTTCTTCTATTGATAAGTGGGAAGCTCTAGTTAGCATCTTGCAAAAACCTTGGCCCCTAACAATTTTAGCTATCCGGATTTATACATCATATTCTTGAAGTGCAGTGACCCAATTAGGTCTTTTCTCCCCCACTTCTCTTTGAATCAATAGTTTCCTTACTACAGGGTAAGTTACTATTATTTTTGTATGAGTTTTGAGGAGAAAAGGTCTGAAATGTTTCAAGGTTTTAAAGACAACAAAATCTTGTTTCTCAACAGTTGAGTAGTTTAACTTGGCACCCTGGAAACTGGAACTGAAAAAAGAGATAGGTGATTCTATGTTTTGATCATTTAGTTTTGTTAAAACTATTGCATACAATGTGTCAAATGAAAAAGTATACAACACAAAAGGTTTGAGAAAGTTTGGAGTTGTTAAAGAAGGAGTATTGATGATGGCTTTTTTTATTAACTCGAATGAATCTCTTTCATCTTACCCCATTTGAAGACTGCATTCTTTCTTATCATTGATTGAAGGGGTAATACAATCTGTGAGAAATTTGGAACAAATGTTTTTACAAAATTGATTTGGCCTAGAAATTATTGCATGGTATTTTTCTTATGCGAGAGAGGAATCTTCTAGATTTCTTGGATTCTATAAGGATCAATATAAATTCCTTTCTTGGATACTATGAACCCAAGAATCTTGCCTTCTATTAGAGCAAAGTATGACTTTTTGGGATTCAAAGAAATGCCATATTTCATGCATCTTTCAAACATATGATTTAGGTCATTCAAATGATTTTTTATGTTCCTAGAGTACACTGTGGTGTCATATAGGTAAATGACAACAGATTTATTAATTAGACCTTTAAAATCAATATCCATGACATGTTGGAGTGTAGCAACTTCACTGATAAGTCCAAAAGGAATATTCTGATAAGAATATGTCCCTCACTTGAGCCTGAATGTTTTCTTTAATCTGTCATTTGGATGTACAAGAATCTGATTGTATCTTGAAAATACATCTATAAAAGACATTAACTCAGAACTCGCAACTCATTGGAAAATTTGCTCCATGTTAGGAAAAGGAAAGTTATTCTTTTGACAAACCCTATTCAGGTTTCTAAAATAAATACAAATCCTAATGTCTCCATTATGTTTCTCGACAGGGACCATATTTGATACCCAGTTTGAGTGTCTAATAAGAAATATTATCTTTGCTTTTAGAATTTTGTTCAACTCATATTTGATTTGACTTTCAAGGTTTGGATGAATCTTTGTGAGATTTTGTTGAACTGGTTTCTCATTAGAAGTCATTGATAAGGTATTTTGAATTACAGAGGTATCATAGGTCTTGAGATCTGAATAATCCCAACGAAATACAACTTTATATGTTTTCAACAATTTAATGAATGATATTATTTCTTCAGATGATAAACCAAGACCTAGGTTGACATTTTGAGGTTTTTCAGTTGTACCTAGTTTTGCCACTTCAAATCTCAGAGTAGAACTCTAAGTCCTGGAGTTGGTAATCTTCTTAAATCTGTCTTTCAAATCATAGAGATATTCCATTTTGACTATAGATTTCTGAATTGGGTTTTGATCTTGTTTATAGTTGATTTGCATGTCATGCTCATGTTCATCTATAATTTGTTCCTCATAAGGTCCTTCTGATGTAAGGAAATTGATTATATCAACATCACTATTAAACACTCTCCAATTTGTCACATTTTAAGGAATAGATGGTATGAAAACTAACTCTATGGAAAATCTATTTGGAGTAAAGTTTTTTGAAGGTATAAGCCTAGATGCTGCATTGGTAAGTAAGTCAACACTTTCATTTTGTAATCCAGGGGCTAAAGAAATGTTAAAAGTAGTGAAATGAGAAGTAATATTTTGGGGGGAGGAGGTGAAGGCATTACGATATTGGGGTTAGGGTTTCGAGCCCTGTACAGCACCTGGCTTGGTGGCGAAAGTTTTTCATGGTGGTGACCCTCGTGGACTGTTTGAGTATTTCCCCAGTCTATTCTCAGTCACTTAGTCTCTTATCTCCGCAGTTTAAGGTAGCTTTTAGTGGTTTCTGTCGGTTAGTTGTTTGAGCTCCCCAAGGCGGTTTGTGGTTCCCCTCCGACACTCCTGCAGGCAGCTGTCAGCATAGATTTTAGACAAGCATGGAGGATAAAACCGTTTCTTCAGCTATTCCATCGGAAAACCAGCCGATTTGGGTGCAGTCGGGGACCATTATGGATGATTTTTTAGTCTTCAACCATGAATTAATTGTTGAAGTCGACACGCTCCCTACACTCTCTCGGCACATCCCGTCCATCTCGATTCTGGTTGGGGCGGTTGTTATTTGAGATTTCATAGGTCCGCAACAATTCACTGGTGCACTAGCAGAAGACGCGCTTTGGAAAGACTCAGCGACTCATACCCTAGGGAAAGAACAGGGTATGATTCTTGTGGATTTTGTAGGGGGCAATCCCTTGGTGGAGGACCCTTTGACTAAGGTAAGTCGTCAACAGACACATACCCCGCCGTGGAACTCTGAAAATCCATCTACTGGCAATTTTACTGATATTGGGGTCATCCCAGGGCTCTTTGAAAACCTCGGAGCTAATAACCCACTGACGGACAAGGTCCAGGCTACACACGAGTCATTATAGGGGGAGATTTCGGTTGGAGACAACTAGATAGGGACATCCTAGTGAAAAAAGCGCCTTCCTTTGAGAAGCAGTGAAATATTTCTTAAGCTTACCGAGGACACGACGTTCAGTGAAGCTATGGATTTGGCAGAGAAGGTTCTGGTGGGGCGTGTTAGGGGCCGTCATTACAGTGTGGAGCGGCTCCAGAAATGGGCTATGGAGGTTTGGGGACACCACCTGTCGGAACCTCCTAGGGTACATAATTTTGTTTGTGGGTGGTTTGGGTTGAGGTTTAAATGTCTTACCCACACTAGCTGGGTCCTCTCCACTATTTGGCATATAGACCAGGCTCCGGTGATCCTCCGAAGAAGTACGCCCATGTTTGACCCGGAACTGGAAAGGGTGGGGGCGGGACCGATATGGGTGTGTCTCCCTAGTCTTCCTGTCCATTTTTGGACTGAGCAGATTTTTAAACAAATAGGGGATGCCATGGGCAAATTCCTGACCTACGATGACTCTTTTATTTCCTCCAATAGAATGGAATATGCTAGAATTTTGGTTTATATGGACCTCACAGATGGGCTTCTGGAATTCACCAAAATTCAGTGGAGGGGTTTTGCGAGAAGGCAGCCGCTAGACTACGAGGGAGTCCCTTTCAGGTGCCACCATTGCCACAAGGTGGGGCATTTATTTAAGGATTTCCCACTTAACAAGTGGAACAACAATTGTGTTGGGCGACACTCCCCACAGATTGCTCGTGAGTAGGTGGAATAGGCTCAAGATGACCCGGTTGATGAGGATTTGCCTCAAGCTTCGGTGGATATTCAGAGGTTGGCTTCCCCTCGCTCTGGTGGCACTACCACACTCTCGGGACCTATTCTGCACTCTCCGGCACCTACCCTCAGCGCTCCACGGAAGCGTGGTCAGCCGCTGCATAGACCCTCGCCTTCTGTACCTGGACCGACTGCTGCTGCTTCGGGGGACTCCAATACTTCGGGTATGCAATCCTCCCATACTCCTCCCTCTCATTATATTTCCGATGTACATGTTTCAAATTCTGAGTTGTTCTCATTTGAAGCCCCTGTTCATAATGCATGCGAGGTTTGCGCCCCCCCCCCCTCTCTTCCCCTCTCCTCCCCTACCTCTGTATGCACCCCTTCCCCTCTACCCTCGACTCCCATGTCATTGGCTTTGGTTCCTAGATACATCACCCGATCTCATTTGAGGAACATGGACCATGATTTGGTGGGCCTTGATATTCTTCACCCTCCACCCACTCTCAAGGCTACTAGAGGCCGTCCATCTGGTTTTAAAATCGGCCAAGCCCAAGCCGATGTCGACATTGCTATGGGAAAACAATCTACCATTCCTGGGGTTCTTAGAGCGAGGACAACCCCTTCTGATCCCCCCCCAATGAAGATTCTATCCTTCAATTGCAGAGGCCTGGCTAGGCCCGATAAAAAACTATCCCTATGTCGTTTACTTGCTGCTGAAGTTTTGGACATCATCTTTCTACAAGAGACTCTGGGTCCTGCATTGGAAATTAGTCATACACTAGAACATTTGCTGCCTGGGTGGAGATTTTCTTGTTTAGATGCCCATGGCTGATCTGGAGGCCTTGCTGTGGGCTTTAATACCCATTCTATTGTGGAAACCAAGGGCTGGGGTGGATAGGGTTTCCTTGGAGTAGATGTTCTCTCTTTGGAGCTGGGGCTCTCTTTCAGGATTATTAATATTTACGGGACTTGCCAGAACCGCCCTGAATTCTGGGACCACCTTCTTATGATGGATCTTTTTTCGGCTGAGAACCTCATTATTGGAGGCGACCTAAATTTTTCTACTGGACATGCGGAATCTTGGGGACTCCGGGCATAGAGGGATCCCCTATCGGACTATTTTTCCACCATTTTGGAACAACATAGTTTCATAGACATACCAGCGGCAAAGCTTCATGCTACTTGGAGGAAAAATAGAGTGGGGGAGAATAGTCTGGCTAGGAGGCTTGACAGATTTCTGGTTAAGGAATAGGTTTTGGACTTGGGGCACAACATCAGGCACTGGATCGGCTCAGGTGGTCTCTTAAGACCATCTTCCTATCCTTCTGGAATTAGATAATGGGAGAGACAAGCCGAAAGGGCCTTTTAAATTCTGCTCTACCTAGCTCAAAGATGATTCATACATCAACATGGTCACTGATTTTTGGAAAAGGAACCCTCCAGGGGTAAGAGGTATAGTCACTACTGGCTTTATCCACAACCTAACTGAGCTGAAGAAGATATCCAGGGATTGGGCTCATAATAAAAGATTACAGGAGGACCTTGAACTTCGTCAAATTGAGATAGAGCTAGGCCTCTTTGAGCATGATCTGGGTGGCATGTACAGCTCGGATGATCATAAGCACCATATCTCTTCTCTATATTCAAAGCGAGGGAATATTCTCAAGAATAGAGAGGAAATTTGGCATTTGAGAAGTAGCGCCATTTGGGTTCGGGAAGGGGACACTAATACAAAATTTTATCACAAATTTGCTCAAGGCAGGAAGGCCATTAATACTATTTGGCATATGCAAGATGGTCAGGGGGGTATCGTGGACACTTTCCCACATCTTGCCTCTCTGGCTAACTCACACTTCAAATCCACCTTTCGGGACACCAGCAACACCAATTTAGCAGAGATTATTAGAGTTGCATAGCTTTTCCCTAGGTACATGGAACTGGAAGACGAGGAGGATTTGGTTCGGGAGATCACTATGGAGGAGCTGGAGGCTACTTTGAAATGGTTCAACAAAGACAAAAGCCCTAGCCCTGATGGCTGGACTGTCGAATTTTACCTATCCTTCTTTGAAGTGTTTGGGATGGATCTTCTCAGAGTTGCTGAGGGGTCTCGGACCTCAGGTCGGTTGGAGGCTGCCATCACCTCCACATTTATAGCCCTCATTCCGAAGACAGATAACCCTAATACTTTTGATGATTTTCGTCCCATTTCGCTTTGTAATTGTTTGTACAAAATTATTGCAAAAATTATTGCTAATCGTGTGAAGCCTATTTTATCCAAGCATATCCTTCCTGAACAATTTGCATTCCTGAAGGACAGACAAATTCATGAGGCGATTGGGACGGCTCAGGAGGTTTTACACACCCTACACTGCAAAAGAGGTAAAAGTATGATTATGAAGGTGGACTTATCAAAAGCTTTTGACAGGGTTAACTGGTTATACCTGAGGATGCTTCTTACCCATCTTGGTTTTCCTTTCTCATTCATTAGATGGATTATGGGCTGCATATCTAACATACCTTTCAGTGTTTTGGTTAACGGGAGTGCCACACCTTTCTTCACCTCAGCACGGGGGCTGAGACAAGGATGCCCTTTATCCCCGTTGCTCTTCCTTCTGGTTATGGAAGGTTTCAGTAGGATCACATCAGAGGAACATAGACGGGGTAGATTCAGGGGCATTAAAATCACGGAGCACTGCATCCTTACACACCTTCTGTTTGTGGATGATGTGCTGGTCTTTCTCAATGGTAGCGTTGGGGACATCACAGTGATCAGGAATATATTTTCCTTATTCCAGAAGGCCACGGGCATGCTCATCAATGAAGGCAAATCCACTTTGACAGTCACAGCTTGTTCATAGCATGAAATAAATTATGCACTTGATAGATTTCACTTCACGAAGTTGGATATGGTTGAGGGATTGAAATATCTGGGGTACAAGTTGAAACCCAATGGGTGCAAGATTGCAGATTGGACTTGGCTCATTGCCAAGCTGGAGAAAAGGTTAAGCATTTGGTACCATAGATTCCTCTCACGTGCTGGCCATTTGACCCTCATCAAAAGTGTTCTGGAAGCGACTCCATTTTACTTTATGTCACTGGCATGGATCTCTTGAGGCATTCTTTCCAGGATTCAAAATATATGTTGCATATTTTTATGGAGTGGTAAACAGCCAAGCAGGATATTTTCTTGGGTCAAGTGGGATGCGCTCACCCTTCCTAAGAAATGGGGGGGCTGGGGCCTCAAGAAGTTGGATGATTTTTCATCTGCTCTGGCTGTGAAACTTGGATGGCAACTGGTGGTTTCGGACAGCTTATGGACCAGGGTTGCTTACTCGAAATACATTGCACCTGCACGAGTTGTGGATTGGATCGAAAGGCCAGCTAGTCCCTTCACAGGAATTTCGATTATATGGAAGGCTATCCTTAAGTCTTTGGATCCCATTCGCTCTGGCATTACCTGGAGAATTCATTCGGGGAACAGTGTCCGCATCGACATAGATCCATGGATTGGTTGTGGTGATTTGTATAGACTGCCCCCTGGTCTTATAACACACCTTTCGGAGTAGAATATTACACACCTGGCTCATGTTGTAGACACACACAAATCTACCTTTCTACATCAGGCTTGGAAATTTGTTGGTCAGCTGAACACCCCACCTCTTTGGAGGCAGCACTGGTAGGTTTTCACTCAGACTCTTTTGGAGGCTCATATCCGTATCACAGAGGGGGAGGGCGAGATTATTTGGGCCCTTGAAAAATATCGAATTTACACACCCAAGGAGGGCTATTTGGTCCTCGCTACCCCGCATATGCATCAGATCATTTTTTAATGGTGGAAGCTCCTTCGGAAACTCAAAGAGCCTCCTAGAACCAGAAGTCTCGTGTGGTGCATTTTAAAGAACAAGATCCCCATTGGGGATAATCTACTTAAAAGGGCCTTTTATGGCCCTCACTGGTGTCATTTTTACCATATTGATGGGGAGTCTACTTCTCATATCTTCCTCCACTACCCGGTAGTTTGCAGTGCTTGGCAACTGGTGTCTGAAGTTGTCCCCTCTAACTGTGATTAGATTTCTGACTCTCTAGTTGAGGCCTGGGATTTGTGGTACCAATCTGTTTTTCCTCATAAACTGAGGAACCTACCCTTGTTGTTCTACTTGGCTATTTTGATAGCTGGGAACCGAATGATATTCCATAACATCCCTCCTAGATGGTATTTCTCGATGGTCATGATCAAAGCTGACTATGATCTCATCCCTGAGGACCCTTCATCCCCCCCGCCCTGTTCTATCTCCCTGGAACAGGTCATCCCCGGTAGACCTTGGGCATACTTTGAGGGGCAGCACAAGTAGATGGCTATGGTGGTGGGGCCATTCTACATTTATCCGAGAGGCACTATTACAGTCTGTCTATGGGCTTTAGATGGGGCACAAATAACTTCGCAAAACTTTCAGCTGCTTATCATATCATTCAGTATGCATTGGAGAAAGGATGCACTGCATTACAGCTATTTGGTGACTCTAAGATTGTCTATGATTGGTTGAATATGGCATCTGCTTGCAAGACTTTAACATTGAGACACATTCTTGATGAGGCTTTAAGATTGATTTCATCATTTGATTTTTTTTCCTGTAATCATATATACAGGGAGTGGAACACAAATGCTTATCGTCTTTCCAAAGAAGGGCGATCAGGGAGCAAGGCAACTAGATGATACTTGAACAGATCGATGGAGAATGCCACCAGTTCTATCATAGGCCATTTATGGACTTTTTGATATAATATTTTGAACAGACTTATATATTTGTATATATTTTCTATGTTGTTTTTAGATCTAATATGCGACCATTGCACTTGGTACTGTTCTTGTTTTTGATATTATCTCCCTGCGTGGATCAAGATAATATTCTTGGTGGACTTTTTGTCACTTTTGACTCTCCTTCAGACCCGGTCTGGGCACTTTGCTATGTGTTGGGGGTAACTGTTTACTGCCTCCACCGATGCAGTGTTCTATGATAGATTTTGGAATATGCTTATGCATCTACAGAATGTAATTTCTAAAACTAATGAAATTACGAATTTTCCATGGGAAAAAAAAGAGAAGTAATATTTTCGGCTAAATATTGATAATGTTTGAGATGCCCAGATACGCAATGGATTATGTTTCTTACCTGTTTAATAACTATATCAGAGTCTCCATATACTTGCAAATATTTGACATTTAGGCCAATGACTTTGTACAAACCTTGAATCAAAGCTTCATATTCTGCAATATTGTCAGTGCATTGAAATTCAAGCCTACGGGCTAACATGGTTTTCTCTCCTTGCGGGCTGATTAAGATGCATCCTACACCTGCACCATCTTCAGATTTGGAACCATCAAAATAAAGAGTCAGGAATAGCGGATTATTTACAAATTTATCAACTACATCTACACACTTGGAAGCATCTATTTGTGAAATTTTGTCTATATGAGATATGACATCATTATCTAGAAAGGGATATTTTCAACATTAAAGGATTGCAAGAATGACTCAATCGAGTAGTTTCCAATAATGTTATTGGTGAAAGCTACAGGTTCATTTCTTCCCTCGATATCAGTGACTGTATACTTCATGAATTTTTCATGGTCTACTCTGATTTGTTTAGGTTTACCATTGTGTGGAAACCACATGTGAGACCAATCAGCTGCAAAGTATCCGTTTAACTTTTCCGACCAATCCCCACTTAGAGTTAAACCATAAAATTCAGGGATATGAACCACTAGAATATCAATTATCTATGAAACTTTTGGATTAGAGGAAAACCTGATTCAAACTGATGTTATTTCTCCAAGTACCTCTACTTTAGTTCTATCCAGTTGAACTATGTGTACAATAGATTTTTGAGGTGTAAGATTTTATTTGTTGCACACAGCTCTTGGAATAATATTTGAAGAGGCTCCTGAATAAACAAGGAAATTATGGACATTTCTATTGAAAATCTCATAAGTAAGAAGAAATGGAGGTGCATGATAAATAGACCTATCTCCTATCAGAACTAAATTTTAGCGATTTACTTTATTTGAAGATGAACGAGGTTTTCCCATATCATAAGCAGCTTGAGTGACTACGGTTGATGGTAGAGGGGCTATAGGAACTTCTTTTACCTCTCTGAGTAGAATTTTTTGTTGTTGCTTGAGTTTAGTCAAATCATGCAATGAAATATTTTCTCTAGTCTTTTTCATATCTTCGACTATGTTATATTCCACTGTATCTGAGATTACCAATGTTTTAGAAGAAATTGGAGGATCCAATGGAATAGAATCAGTTTGAGTAGTCTTAGATTTCTTACTTACTATCTTCTCTTTTACATGAGTAGAAGTTTTCTGTTGCTCAATTGTTGTAAACATATCAGGAGAGTTTTAACTTCTTGTAGTTACTGACATAGCTTGTGCTTCCTCTTCAGTTGGAAGAATGAAGTCCCACATTCCGTTTAACTCAACGCCTTCTTTAGTTTCAACTTCCTCTTTGGTTGGCGAGTCTTCTTCTGTTTCCACATCAGATTCATCATTAGAAATAGTATTCGGTGGCTGAGATGCAGAGGAAGGATTCATTTTAAATGAGAGAAAAGGTTTCTTAGGAGCAGATGATTCTAAAACCCATTTCTTGATTTCGACCATTTCATTGGACATGGTATTCAACACCTTCTGAAGGCCTTCAAGATCGAAAGGGTCCTTTGGGGCTTTCTTTTTTGAATCATCCTTGAATGTTACTTTCTTTGATTTCCTTCCATCTGTCTGTGACCTATTTTCTAAGGAAATAATCCTTCTTTCAATAGACATAGCTTCTTTCATGTTTTCTACGAGGGTAGCCTTATTGGCACTATCTAGAAAAACTGTGATATTAGAAGGATGGGAGGATATATACCATTCTATTTGTACATCTACTACAGGTTTAGAGGCAACTCAGATTTTGTTTAACAACTTGTTAAATCTGGAGTTGAAGTCTTTGATCCTTTAATCTGAATTTTCTTTTAAGTTGGAAAGATCATTGATTAAGGATGCTATGCCTGTCATCACCAAATTTTGCAAGAAAAATTTCTTGAAAAGTATAACAGTTTCTTATTGATCCTGCTGGAAGGGAAAAATACCAAGATTTTGTAGATCCTTGAAAATTATAAGGAAATAGTCTGATTACAACATATTAATGTGCAACTCCGTTAAGATTCATTCTAGAATATAGTTATTTATATGTTCTTCAGTAGGAATACCATCATCGGGATTGTACTTAGGTAACCATTTGTGTGGGTTTGTTGGGAAAGAATTTGGATTAATAACCAAAACAACACCAGGATTTGTCCATAACTTCAGTTAGAGACTAGGAAGATGGGAAGGCTAGTCCAAAAGTAGGTATAGATGGTGAAAAACTTACTACTGGGTTAGTACTACTAGTAGCAGTACTAATTGAAGAAGTGGATTATTGAGAAGAGGTGGATTGAGTAGAAGTGAATGGAGAAGTGAATGGATGGAAAGGTGAAGTGATCTTGCTGGTATCTGATTCAAATGTTGATGTGATAACTTTCTTACCTTGTGAATGAATGGGAAATTAGAAAGGAGTTACTATAAGCCTTTAACATTGTAATCTAGTTAATACACCGGTTTCTCGTAATAAGGAAGTGACACTTTCTTGAGAAGCTGCGGACCTCTTTGGTTTCTCGATAGAAATGGATATATGTTCCAATTTTTGTATCAAAGAGTGAACTTCAGGAGGCTCTGGAGTATAATATGAAGAAGGTGGTTGTCTTAATACTTCAAGAGATGAGGGAGATGTTTCTACAAATTCATATTTCTGATCCGGAGATTTTGAAAGAGATCTAGAAGGTGTAGAAGTTGTGGAGGAGTTTTGACTCTTATAAATGTTTTTCGATTGATATTTAGGTTTATATGCCATTCATAGGTAGATGGCCCTCCTTCCAGTGCCAAAATATTGAAGCCTGAGATTTATGCTACTCCAAAATGGGGGATAACCACTCGGTCCGGACCATAAAGACAACTCCTTTTCTGTTTGAAGTGGTGGCTCTGACTGGGGATAATGGGACCAGTTTCCCAGGGTGGGTTTTAAAATGAGAGTGAGTGGTTTTCAAGGGATTGCAGTAAGAATAATGATAACTAAGTGGCCTGTTCTATTGTGAAAATTTCTAGATAACTTAATCTTAAATAGACTCGAGTATTCTGTGTGATATGCGATCTAAAAATATATATGTTTGACATGTGTAAATAAAGATCAATCATGCATTAAATAGAGGTGATAACGTGTAAAGATAATTTCTTTGACTAAATAGTTATTCAAAGAAATGTATAAACTATATCGCATATCTCTGATGATTATATATGAAAATAAACAATTTCAGTGAGGCATCATACAGTAGTCCAATTAACGCATAACAGAAAGAACATATCTCATATACAATTCATGAAAATGAAATGTTATCACTAATTAAATAGAAACATAACTAATAATACAAGATAGACGTACATATATGTGAAGTTATGCTCATTTGACTAATGACATAGTTTTTCTCCTTTCTTCAGATCAAATTATCTTCGAAGTATACAATAGTGCATCAACAAAGGAAAGTAGGATGATATTTAAAAGAAATGACCATGTTCCATAATTTCATAAAGGCATTCACAAACTTACAAAAGTGCATTCTTTGCAATTTTTTTTGATAAAATTCTAGACCCTTCTCTAAATGCATGAGAAGGGTATACATACTATTCTAAATAATGTTCAAAAATATATTATACACAAATTTGAGGAGGTTTCAAACAACCTTCCACTTAACTAGTCAACTAACTCTAAAAATATAAGCGACTTGATGAGCAAAGATTATAATGATGAATTGATATCTGCTAGCTTCTCTTTTAAATCACATATATTGGACATCAATTTCACTTGAGGAGGTTTCCCAAACTGTGTTCTGACCTGTCCTACAAAAATAACATCTATGAGAGGTGGAATAATCTGTTGATTTGAAAGGAGTGAACAGTTGAGGGTCATGATTTGGCTGTGTGGTTTGACAAGGTATTTCCAATATGCCTCCCAGTCAGTCTTTTCTAACTTTGGGACCACTTCCCTTTGGATTTCGCTCTTTCCTTCCAGCTTTGGTGCAAGTCATTTAAATCTAGCAGTATTTTCGGGCTACCTTCTTTCACCAGGTTGGTGGTGTGTAAAGTGTGGTTTACTGCTTTTACTATTTTCTTTGATGACGCTACTACTCTCACCATTGCTAATTCAGCTTGCTTGATCTGGGCATCCCAACCTGTGAATAGAATGTCCTTATGTGTCTACTCAATCTTGGGGAGATTAGCTCTCCTTCCTTCTTTTGTTTTTTTCCATTCAATTAATTATGAGATCATTGTATTTAAATAATTAAATTCAGTTATTTGGTCAATTGCCTTATCTGTTAATTGATCACTGGTGATCAGATAAGGAGCAATATGCGACATTCTTTGGAAAAATTTCTCTTGTTATTTTGATAGAAGGGAATTTAGCTCTAGTGCCTCTTTGATGAATTCATCGACGACATCTTCATATTTTTCCATGGCTTATTGCAATTCTTGAATTTGCATGTTCTTCACAGAAATTACTGTTTCATGGATTATCTTTAACACTTCCATATTCTGCTGCAATTGAGTGATTTGTTCAACAACTTGCTGGTTCACATTTGCTTTTTCAATTTGTAGTTGTTGCTCAAGCTGTGCTATCTTCTCTTCCTTTTGCCTTAAAGGAATGGATATCTCCGTAGCTTTATCCATGGTAGCAGTTTCATATGCCACAGTAAACTGTAGCAGTCTAGTCAAGTTTTCAGCTAGGTTGGAAGGAATATCCTTCCAGACTATGTCCATCAGTTCATTCCTAGGTTGGATCTCTAGTGTCTATGCCCTCCTTCTTTTCCTCTGTCTCCTTATTACAACATTGTGATGTGGGGTACAGAACACATCTAAAGGAGGAATTTCAATCACCTTTAGGACAATTTCCGATGTGGGTAGAGCAGGAATGATTTCTGTCTATTGCGAACTTGTCCCTGTGTCATCCATCGGCTCAGACTCTGTAGTTTTCTGGGTATGTGAAGGAGTATGATATTCCATGGTTTCCTAGACATCTGATGTCTTAGGAGTGTCTTGTAATTTTTTATTGAAATGATCCCACTTCTGCCCCAAACTATTGCTTTTGATCTTAAAATCGATATCTTTAGTTAGGTCACTTATGACTTTCTTTTCGGCTAACCTCGTGCTGGATTCCACTCTATTCTCAGTTTTTTGGTATTTCCCTGTGTCCAGTGCTTTCCTTGTGTCCACTTGAGACTCTATGAGAGAATTTGGTTCCTCGTTGTTGACAGTTACAATGGGTGTAGGTTTTTCCTCGGCTTTCAAGAAATGAAATGGAATTATTTCAAGCCTTTTGTTTCTGAATTCTTGAAATATTTCAAAATCTTCAGGACTTAGATTGGCCCTTTCCCACTCGAACGCTTGTTCAAATGATTTAGCTGACTACAAAATCTCTTCAAAAATATTATCCTTATGGTTAAAGGGCTTAATCTTCACTGCAGTAGTAATATTGTGTGCTATCTTGTCAAAGTCGAATTGCCTCTTCGGCAGAGTATGGAGCTTGAGGTTCTCTAGGCTTAGTGATTCCTTAACTGCATGGTTGATATTTGCTAATGAAAAGGAACCACACCGAATGGGAAAAAGACTGCCAAAATGAATTTTTGTTATCTTTTAGGGTCTTGCTAAAGCCTTTTCCCACAGTCTGATGGGCCATTTATCTTGCTAATGGTTTATCAAAGACATACAAATGGAGGACATGTGGGTCCGATGTATTGCCAAAAACCCTGATGTATGTAAACCATCAACAAAATACTTGCTTACTATGAGAAGGTCTATAGCGGCCTCCTTGGAAAACCTGGGGCCTTTCTTATTAAAAATCAATTGATGCAATGGTAAAATAATAGAATGACATACTTTATAAAAATGGGCTATATAATATGATTCCCAAATCTACTTATGGCTGAGATGGATAGGGTAGGGATCCTGCAAAGTCCATTTCCAACCCATGGTTGGAACTTTAGTGCACAAAGAGATGGCATCCATGATATATGCACTGAAATAAAATGGAGGAAGGTTCTCTATGGAGGAGGATCTCTTCTGAGGATACTCTGAGATGTCAGTGGCTAGGTTATCAGATATGATAGTGGCCCAATTCATTATGTGGGAATTGACATAGGCATCAATTAAAGGAATCCATTCTATGGAAAACTTAGTATTATTAGGTAATCCATATAGCCTACGTAACATAGAAGCTGCATAGTTGTAGGGGTTTGCCAAAGAGGCTACGGGATACATACCCATTTTGTCATATTTGAACTTGTTCTCTAGTATCCTCCAGCCCTGGATCATTTTGAAAGGCTCTTCATTTTTCTTTATGAAGTTGGTCAAGTATGACTTGTCATATATGTCCAAAGGGTCATGTATATGATACATTTGCTTCAGGTCTTTAGCTTTGAATGACCCCATGAGCTCCATCCTTGATTTCCTAAATTTTATGTCTTCAATACTGAGATTTTCCACCACCCACCTAATCATGTCAGTATATGGGAGTATTTTCGCTCTTGCTCCTATTTTGTGAAGGAAGGAAACATCTTTGAATTGGGGTCCATAAGGTTTTATTGAGTCAATCGTCGCCTTTATGACAATAATATTAGGACGTTCATATTCAATCCTCTTGTATATGACTTCCCATGTTGTCGGTCCTCCATTGGCGTTGCAAACAGTATCATCGAATCTAGGTGACATTCTTGATAGATAAGACTTTGTAATGCTCTGCTTCATCTGCTTTTTCATCACCTTTCGTTATGAAATGTATTTTGAAGCTTTCTTAAAACAAAAGAGATATATCAACGTAGACGATATAGGGAAATAAAGGCTGAAAGTGCTCTGAAATGACTTTGAATTGTGGGAAGATTTTGAATGAGATATTCAACGTTAACTAGCCATAACTTGAAACATCATTACCTTTCCTCAGGTTGCTAAAAATTAATTACCTTGCCAAAGAACTTATTGTTATTTTAAAACACAGTAATTTCCCACACTTCATGCTTTATTCATGCATCACAACTTTTAAACATTGTAATATAGCGTTGCCTGGAGATAATGTGAAATATGATTGTGAAAATCGCAAAATCGCATTTTGCAAATCATTAAAGGATGACACAATGACATGCATTATTTATTTGCCACTTTGCGAAGTGTGATTACATTTTCTCAAGGCGTTCTGATTGGAATATCGCAGTGGGGGACCTCATCGCACAATGCATTTCAAGATTTTCTTAAAGATATTTATAATTATGACATGGAAAATTGCGAAATGTGATTTATGATAAAGGTCCTAAGCTTGGTTTGTTTTCTAAGGGTTTCAAGGTGATTTCTTAGAGTTAACATTTATTGTTCAAAGGCTAAATTTAAAAAGTGTCCCCATTTATATGTCAAATATTAACTATTATTCGTATAAATGGGGGGGTTGTTACATAGTACAACAATTGGTGATTCAATCGGGAGAACTAGTTATCTCCGATTGATCTTTTGAAATTTCTAAAACTTTCAAAATAAGAAAAGTTATAGGGATAATAATTACATGAGTTATAAACTAAACCACATTCCTCTGTAATCATAATCACTCACTCAATCTATCTATTCAACTACTTTACTCTTGTAATAAGAAAAATACAAATTTTTGCATCGGTCACTACTAAGATTTTAAAGACATATAGAAAGTATCTTCTTGAGATTATTTTTTTTGTTTTTGTTTTCTAATTTATCACAGATAGAGCCTCTACTACTAGTAGGCATTCATAGCCTCGACAAGGTTATATTTTAACCAACAATGATTGATTGTCCCATCTGAAGCAATTTTCAAAAGTCAAAATGATATTGATTTTCTTTTTTGTTTTTCTTTGGACCTTGCTTTTCTTTTCATGTAATTTTCTTTTGAAATTTCTTAAAAGACATTGTCTAGACTTGGTAAGCCAATAATGACAATGCCATTCACTAGTTGTAACTATAATGAACAAGTTGGCTCTTGATGAGACCCCTTGTCATTTGATTGATTAGATCATTGGTTATTACCCTATTTTGATATGAAGTTTTGGTAATATTAGTTTAATTATTCCCTTATGATCATGGTAAACAAGCAAGTAATGAGACTTATTATCTTTCAAGTTTTATATATTCACTGCGAAAAAATAAAATTTTATCAGATGGGGTGAATCATTGGCCCTTTTAAAGAGTTTTGGATGATAATGATAGAGTTTTGAGATACTCATCTGTAGAAAGTCCTTACTAGGTTAAAAATTGTTTTGTTGACTGATAACAAGGCATCCATAATTTATAAAGATAAGAGCTTGCTCATTGAACAAGTGTTTTTAGCAAGGTAAAGTTTTTCCAAATAAATAAGGTTCATTTTGATACTCAAATTCTCTAATTATTCCTTTAACTTTTCCTACTTATAGAAGTGAAAAATAAAAATATTATCAGAGATTTTATTTCGAGAAGCCAAAAGTAAATACTTATTTAACATCTATTTTCCTAAGAATCTAAAAGACAATATGATACAGAAATAGAAGAGGCCGTCTTCTAAGAAAAGTATTTTTTTTTTTTTTATTTTTTTTTTTTTTAATTTTTATTTTATTTTATTTATTTATTTATTTATTTTCAGAATTTTCCCATTAATGGGCAAGGAATCCATATTACCTGAAAAGTCTTGTAAAAGAAATGTTGATTGACCAATTTTCTCAATGATTTGGAATGGTCCAAGTCACAGTATTTGGAACTCGGTATGCTTACCCTTTTCCTCATGAACTTTGTCCCATTTTGAAAATAGATCACATACTTCAAAAGTTTTATGACTGGCATAGTTTGTATCAAAAGATGCTTTGACTAACTTCTGATGATGGGAATGGGTAGCTTTAGCCTTTTCTATTTCCTCTTCAAGCTTGAGGATATGAAATTGACTTGCTTGAAGAGAAGAGGAAGGATTTTCATTGATAAATTGCACTAGGGCAAGAGTTGGGATTGTTATTTTTTTGGGGAGAACTGCTTCTTTTCTATAAACTAAAGAAAAAGGAAGAGAACCGATTGAGGCCTTCTACATTATTCTATCTGCCCAAATATAAAATGTCAATGTTTTGTGCCAATTCCTATGATTTTGGTCTATAGTCCTCTTGATGATTATGATAAGGTTCTTCCTCGTTGATTCGGCTAATCCATTACCTCTGGATAATAGTTGGCTGGATACTTCAATTTGAAACCTCTTCTTAAAGTAAATTCTACCATAGTATTTCTAGAAATATAAGATGCATTATTAACCATTAAATTTGTGGGTAGGCCAAACCTGGTGATCATGTACTGATCAATAAATTCTATAATACTTTCTGTATTAGCTACCTTTAGTGGGATATCCTCTACCCATTTCATGAAATAATCAGTAGCTGTAAGGATGTACTTGTGCTTCTTGGAAGAGTTAGGAACAATCTCACCAATTATATATAATCCCCATTGTTCAAATGGTTGTTGGATATTAGTTGGCTGCAAAGGGAATGCTAGTTTCTTTTCTTTTTTAGTTTGTTGATGCCTCGAAAATCGTTGCATCGACATCGGGGAAAACCACCCGGTCTGAACCTTAAATGCATCTCATTTTCTGTTTGGTGTGGTGGCTCCGACTGGATATAATGGGACCTGTTTCCCAATGATTTTGTAAATAGGATGAATAAGTGATTGGTTTTCTAATTTCTAATGGGAATGATGGATGATTTATTCTAAAAGTGCAATAGTATAAATAACTAATCTATCCCGGGAAATCTCTGTTTTAGTGCAATTGTTAATGGTTCCTATTGAAAAGTAGGCATGTAGATGAATCTAATTTTAAACAAAAATATTCATTCATATGATAATTACTTTGTTCAAGTAGTTGAACAAAGTAATAATTAAAACATTATTACACTATTCTTTATATACCATTGACATAAATATGAATGAAAAAGTAACAACCTTTAAACATTCAATAGTGATAAGCCAAAGGACTGTTGTGAAAGCACATACATATATAAATGATAACAAAATGAATAAATGCTTATTCATATAAAAGAATGAAGCAAAGACATAGATAGTAGTACCATATGTGATTTGAATCCCCTTCGATATCAATCACATTCAGATTCCGCTTTTCAACTTGGAAATACTTTTACAAAAATCAATAGTGCATATCCCATAAAAGTACTCTTCATTAAAACTCAGAATTCAGGTCTAGTTTTCATAAAAAATATATATACCGGAAGCACAATAGTGCAACTCCTGATTCAAGTCTTAATATAAAATTTGAGGACCCTTTCTAAAAACATAAAAGGGTCTATAAATACTTTCTAAACTAACTAACTAACTATGAAATAAAAATGTTGTGAGCTGGTATAACCCAATCACAAATATATGAAAATCTCCCCGAAATATACATGCTTGTAGTCGGTAAGAATGGTTCATTGTTTTGGCTGACTATCTTTTGGCTTGAGCTGGCATATGGCGAGCATCGGTTGCAGTTCTGGAGGGTGACTCATACGTGAATGTAGTTGGGCAGTATATGTGCCATCAGTAACTTCAGGAATCATGTAACTGATTGCATCGGTTAGGAATTTCATCACTGTCTTTTGACTATATGGTTTAACAAGGAATAATCAAAAGGTCTCCCATGTTAAAGTTTGAATGCCCGCGATCAATTTCTCCCTCTTTTCCAACTCTTGTTTCCATGTCTGCTCCAATGCTTTGATTGATGGCAGTTTTCCTGGAGTGCATTCTGAAATTAAATTTGACAAATAAAAAGTATCATTAATCAATTCAATCAGATTACTAGTCGCCGATTTGCATTTTGAAGTCGCTCTTTCCGCTTTCATCAGTTGAGATTGCCATTCTAGGAACAACATTTCCTTATGTGATTCCAGAATTTGGGGTAGATTTGCAGCTTGTCCTTCCTTGGTTTCTTGCCAAGAGAGAAACTCTGTTAGTGTTTCATCTTCTTGCTCCAATTTCTATCTTGTATTAACTGACTTATCAATCATAGATGAGGAAATTTCACATAGGGGTAGAGCAAGAGAGATATTATGACATAACAAGTTCAATTGATTAGATAATGCTTTAGTAATCTGGAGAGCTTCTGATTTGAATTCTCCCACTTGAGGAAATTCTTTGAACCTTTCTATTTGCAGTAACAATTGAGTGATTTTTTCATCTTTTGTTTTGCTCAACTGTTTATTCATTGTCTTCAGCTTGTTCAATGCTTGGGATAGTTCCTTTTGCTTCTAAACTGCATGTTGATCTATTCTCTGTTTCTCTTTGAGCAATTGCTCGTTTAATTGGTCATTTGACTGCTGTTGTGCTGCTAACTGCTACTCTAGCTGCTTTATCCTCTGTTGATTTTCATGTACCTTTGTCTCCAGTAAAACAATTGTTTGATCCTTTTCTTTAAGAAAATTGCTGACTTCCGATGCCTTGTCCATAGTAGTTGCTATGTATGCTCCAACATACTGAAAGAGTTTAGTAAGGTCTTCGGAAGGGTTGACTTCCTCTCTCCATACCACATTAGTTATTTCCATTTGTGCAGGAAAAAGAGAAGATTGATCAAGTTTTCTCTTTTTCCTTTGTCTCTTTATTACAACCCTATGCTTAGGCCTATAGAAGACATCCAAAGGTGGTATTTCTTCTACATGTAGAACGATTTCATTGGATGGGTTCTCTCGAATCATTTCTATATCCTTTTAATTCATGGGTGGGCCACTGGTTCCTTCAGTCGGAACCATATTAGTTGCTGTCTTTTGACCAGTTGTTACTTCAGGCATGCTAAATCCCTGTAGGCTCTCAGTATTGCTTATGATTGAGTCGAATCCGTTGCCATTCTTTGAGTAGTTTGGGATGAATATGAATGTATGTATTAATGAGTTCACTGCCTTTTCCCTGTTCCTGTTCCTGCTCTGTTGTTTTTTCTTTCTCAAAGATCTTTTCCACACCAGGAGTCTTATCAGTAGCTGTTTGTTCAGTTTGACTGGATGGTTGAACTGTAAGGATTGTGGCTAATAGGTATAAAGGCAGAGTTTGCAACCTTTGTTCTCTAAGCCTATTAAATGTTTCTAGCCCTTCATCTTGATACCTGATTCTAGCCAATCCTTTAACTTGAAATAATGATTCAGCTGAGGAAAATAGATCATCGAAGTCATCCGATTCATGATCAAATTTAGCAAGTTTGGCTTGAGATGTAACGTTATAAGCAACCTGTCTTGGATCATATTGCCTGTTAGGGATTGTGGCAAGATTCAACATTAGTATCTTTTCTATCTCCTTCTCTGCATGCTTTTAGTCATGAAGAGTGAAAATGCCACATCGTAAAGAGAAGATTGGCCACATGTGTTTCTTTGAATCCTTAAGGGTTCTAGATGTTCCTTCCACTATTATTTGATATGCCAATTGGTGGGCTCCAGTATTGTATCAATAATGCTACAACTCCTGGAGCTTCCTTCTCTAATTTTATCAACCCGGTAGTTCGTAACAAACTTGGAAGTGACGGTGCTGTATGCACAAGTACTAGCTCTTGTCGCAGCTGTCACTTGGTCAGCTAGCACAAGTCTGCTAGGGCTCAAGCCAACTTCTATATGTTCTTAGAAGAAGATTTTTAAGTGATGAACGAAAGCTATCTCAAAGGAAATTAACCTACTTTGCAAGAATGAACTGAAAGCCAACCAAACATGGAAACCCTAGTAAACCCTAATCTGACCAGCTTAATCCTTACGATGCAATAGTGGGAATGAAACTTCTAAAAATGATGCCATTACTTCTAGTGAGATGAGATGCATGAGTTTAAACTACTTTCATCTGAAGAGAACATGTTTTTGTATTTTTTCTCAAGTGGTTGGTGTTATTATGACTGTGCTTCTTACTGGGTCTTGACTGTGCAGGGGTAGTTCAAGGGGAGGAAGGCTTGGGAAAGGTTAGGAGGACTCTAAGAGGTTCCAGGGGATCCCTAACATCATTCCACAGAAGTTCACAACATTCAGGTGCCTGGCAACCGTGTTTGCAAGCTTCTACAGGATTTCTGCAGGGGATCCTACAGGAAGCTCGGGATTTCTACAGGAAGTCTGCTAACTTCTACGGGATGTTCTGCAGTCGGAGTTTTGGGTGACGGAGGGGTGAATGAGCTGTATGGGTGGATAGGTAGGATGAGAGGGGAGCTTGTGATGGCTTATGGACAGAGAGATGAGATGGAGAGAGGGTGTGTAAAGCTGGTTGGTCGATAGAAGGGTAGAGGCAATGGAAGGCCGAAAAGATAAAACAACGTGGATAATAGAAGAGTTGGTGGGCAAAGGATCTAGCTGGGAGGTAAGGAGATGGCTTAGGCACAACTGAGAAGGATAAGGAAGTGATAAAGTGGTGCTGCGCAGTGTAAATGAAACAAATCACCTCTGTCTTGCACAAAACCGAGAATTCATCAACCTATTCTAACTGTTTTATTAAAAACCAAAGAACAGCGATGGAAGTTAAGATAGAAATCATGCATGGTGCTGAAACAAGGAGTTATTGCTCAAGATCTA
This sequence comes from Pinus tabuliformis, assembly GCA_031772625.1. Taxonomy (NCBI): domain Eukaryota; kingdom Viridiplantae; phylum Streptophyta; class Pinopsida; order Pinales; family Pinaceae; genus Pinus; species Pinus tabuliformis. Next base: position 95,300,975 of record CM062813.1, read on the forward strand.
AATGCATGGACACTTCTACCAATGGAAATATGACTTTAAAGCTTGCATGAACATGTAAAACTACGTTTTTTGGTGGTTGGCACGGTCTACACTCCCAATCTCTAAACAGAGGTGGAAGTGAGTGTACGATCAACCTTTTCTTGGAACTCTGATGAATTCTAATCCTCCTACTCTAATCTAAGCTGCTGAAAGCACTTTATCCATAAACTAACCTACTTAATCACATCAAGAAATTTGAATCAGAAAACTGTGTTTTCCAACTGCATGTCAAGGCAAAGAAATGAAATGCTGAAAGGAAAGACAAGTAACAATACAAAGAAAGGAGGCCTATTTCTCTCAGGTTGGGCCCAAACCTGAGAGCTATTGCTCCTCTAAAAACTCAGGATTGAACTCAAATTTGCCTGCCTTTTATTAAAAGATCATAATCATAAGTCTAACAACATGCCAAAAATGGCTTACAAAGAGAAAAACAGAGTTATAGCTTGTGATTCAAAATCTGCAACAAAGGTTCAAAAGTCCCCATCGAAGGCTACAACCTCAATATTTATACATGATGAGGGCCAAGCTGGCCTCCTAAATTAGTGGGGCTTGGCTGTCCAACTAAAAGTAAACTGTTGTTCCTGTAGAATCCGTTGGCTGCCTTCTAGCTCGGTGGTGATAGCTATTGGAGCTCGGAGTTGGGGTGGAGATCACGAGGAAGGTCATTCAAGGCTGTGGACAACCTTCCTACAAACCCGCAATGCCACCTTGGCTGTCTCCTTGCCTCCATCTGCGTGGTCTTTGCTCCATTTCATGTCAAAAAACATGAAATAAACATGTATTAGCCACATAGGCATAATGACTACCCTCCTTCCTACAAATAACACGAATATACTAAGAAATGATGCATAAGTGATAAAAAATGAAGGGTTGAGCAAGGTAAGTAGGCCAAATGAGCCCAAAATGTTACCAAAATTTGGGGCTCATCATCACCCCCCAGCTAAAATATTTGCTCATCCTTGAGCAACTAGTCCAACTCTTCATCCTTCATTGCCTTTACTGCTACCCTTACATCCCAAGCCTCTGTAGTAGTGTCCTCCTTGCTGATATGAAACCCAACCCTTCTGTTTACCTCTTCCCATTGTTCATTATCATCTTTCTCTGTGCTGCCTTCCATCAATCCTAGCAGCAGTGGTGGGCTTAGCTTAAGGCCAATCCAGCTGGCCTGGAGGTTTTGCATGGATTTCTTATAGAGGGCCACCCGTACCAGAGCTTCCCTCATCTGAGTTGGGGTATGGTACTCTCGGATTTTCAGACTGTGGGCCAATGTATTCCATTTGCGGGTGAATGCTTGGACAACGTTGTCTCCTAACAGTCTCTCCATGTCCTCAAAATGAGCTATGGCTTGGGCCTGTTGATCCATATATCTTAATGAAGCTTGAGGGTCAGTGGACAAATGTTGGTGTGCCGAGATTAGTGCAACTGGATCCCCTGGTTCTGGTCTGATGAGCAATGGCTCGTTCAGCTCTCGGTTCATGACCGCTTTGGCTTTTGCTACTCTTTTGTCCTCATGGTTCAGCCATGAGGCAAATGCCATTAATTGCATATCTCCCAAGGCTGTATTGGGATCCCATGAAACTACATTAGGCAGGGCCAGATTATGGAGGTACAACTCTGCTAATTTGGCCTTATCCTCTGATGAACTAGTACTGCATACTTTAGTGAATTGTTGCGGGTCTTGGAGCTGAGAGATACCTCTTTGCGCCAAGGTATTGATTTGGCATTGCAGCCATTGGTCTTTCAAGTACAGGCCATAGGATTTGGCCGGCTATCTGCATTGGATAGCATCCATGGCCCAGCTGGCCATGCAGGCCAATTGTGCCTCTTTCTGCTGCAGCTATTCTCTGAGAGCTTGCACCTCAATTTGTGCTTGCTGTTCTGCTTCCTGTAGATGTGTAGTTGGCTCCCCAAGACCGGTGTTCAGTTCCTTTTTGCCTTGCTGTTCTGCTGTGATGTCCTTGGAGGATGTACCTGTCCCTGCCCTCAGCTCCTGTAGCTGTAATCTCAGCTTTTGGTTTTCTTCCTGTAGGAACACTCGTTGGCAATTTGCCACGTGTTTAGCCATGGACAATTCAATTTTGGCTTCCTGGAGTTGCTCCTGCAAGGGACCTATGTCCGCCACACCTTTTGACTTGGCTATTTTCATCCACGTGTGTGTACGGACTCTTTCTTCCTCCAATGCAAAAAACATTGGCATAGTAAATTTCTGAGGTATAATTTTGCCACCCTCTAAAAAGTTGTAATATGAACTCAGACTTGGCTGAGGGCTGGGCTCTGGTATATGCTCTGTCTCCACTTCTTTTTGTGGCTCTACTTCTTTTGGCGGCTCTACTTCGCCCTCCCTTGGTGGTGATAAGGGTGCTTCTCCTTCCATTCTCTCAGTTTCTTTAAGCTTGACTGTTATCACTTAGAACTAAAATTGATATATGAACTTTTCATCCTAGCCCGATGACAAAGGTCAGTGCTAGTTTAGTTTCGTTTTAATTTTCTTCCCTTAGAATCTGAAGTTTTGAAGAGTTTTTGAGTCAAGTTGTTCTCAGCTCCCATTGGTCCCCCTCCATCTACCATTTTTTTATAGCCACCTGTTATCTTATGTCAGCCACCGTGTCTTTTTGTAATTTCGCAGCGCAATCATGATTAGGCAGTTTCGCAACGCATCATTCAAATTTAAAACTGACCGCGCTGCGAAATCATGGATTCGTACTTTCCACAGCGAATCTTTCCCGAAATATGAAATATGTTAGGTGAGTCATAGGCCGTGTCCCCTCATGTCAGCTCATGTACCCCTCTTATCACATTTCACCACTCATTGCCACTATCACCACCACTAGATCTGTTGATACGCATGAATCACCATTTCCAAGAAAGACCACCGTGAATAAATCTTAATGATGGCCGTAAGTCTTGCATGAATGACAAATCTGCAAGATTACATCTTGAAAGATTTTAAACGAAAAAATTTAAAATTCAAGCGAGGCTGATAATCAAGCGAGGCTGAATTCAAATAGAAGCTGAAACACAATTCCAACCGGAGCTGGTAGTTATTGTTTGCGAGGATTTGGAAGAATCAATGGAGAAAAAGGAGCACAGATCCGGAAAATGTCTAAGGACTGAGCCTGAAGGCCTGGATATAACGCTGAGAAATGAAGAGGTGAAGAAAGCATTTAAAAAGGCCGGGTGCTGGAAGTTTTGCAAAAAGTTACAAGGAGGACACGCACAGGTAACCAAAGAATTTGCACTTAACTTCACAGGCTTGAATTCAAAAGTAGCCATGTTAGAATTGCAGGTTTCGCTAGAAGTGATATCTACTGTGACAGAGATCCCACGAGGACAAGAGGAATGGTTTAAAAAATTCAAATTTGACATGAATCCTTGTAAGGATTTTTTGAAGGATGAATTTGTAAATGAAGATTTAAGTAAGGCAGTCCCCAAGAATTATGTCAAAGAATATTATGCTCACTTACTCACCTGCATATAGAAATATCTGACTTGTGAAGGAAGGTATAACAAGGTTTACTCTTACCATTTTAAACTCCTTTTGCATTTCACCGGGAAGGTCTCCATAGACTTACCTTTTTATCTGTTTCGTAGTTTGAGTAAGATGTGTGATAAGGTACAGCTGAGGAAAGAGGATTGTGAAACCTCTTTGTTTCATCATGGTTTGATCAAACTGCTGGTTTTAGATGGGCTCCAAAAGGTAGACAGAGATTGGAATTCATTTATTTTTATGGCTAGCTTCAAAAGCCAGATTGGCCTCACTCCTCAACCTGCTAGAGATTCTACAATAGCTGAGCTCCAAACAGAAGTAAGAGCTAAAAGAGTTCCAAAATCACAAGTAAGAAAACAAGTGAAGCCACTCGTCATCCAAGATCAACCTCAGCAATCAACTAAGGAAAAAGCTCATGGTAAAAAGACTGTACCTGAAACAACCACATCTGAAGTAGTCTCAAGGATAAGAACAAGAAGCCAGATGAATAAGGAAAAAGGTAAAGCTATAGCAGTCGAAGAAAGTCCAGTGTCCAAGGCAAGTTTAAATGACTTATTACAGGCTATTGAATTTGAGCAGTCTCTACCAGTTCAAATCGAGTTAATACAGTCAGAACAAGAAAGCACCAAGAAATCCAAGGCCTCAAAAAGGCTTAAATTTGATGAGCCAGCTGAAGAGTTCATTTTTAAACCTAGAAGACCTATGACAAGGAGATTCCAACAAGTACAGGAAGTACTGCCAAGAACAGAGGAAACAGGGGAAGAGACACAGAAAAACGCAAGCAAAACAGTCATCACATCTCAAGAAGATAATATAGCAGCCATAAAGAGCCAATTAGAATCAGCCAAGCATGAGATCGCCAAATTGAAGAAAGTTGCTAGAAGACATGTAGTCATACACGCAAAGTATTATAAAGCTCTATGGAAAGGGAATGAAACTGTAGAAGCCCAGTTGAATTCAGTGGTTGATGGCCATTCACAATTTCACACCTGGACAGTACCAGCGATCAAAGAAGCCAAGTACATCAGAAGGATCAATATGCAATTGAGAGCTGGGAATAAGGCTATGAAGAAACAAATTGAAGATCTGAAGGCAAAACTAAGCCAGCTTAAAGGACCTGCTAAATGAGTTTTCATTTCAAGTAAGATTTTGCTTCAAAAATTTTGACAAGTTTGGTTGATCTTATCTTTCTGAAGAAATATAAATTCCTATTCGACCTGTGGAAAGTCTAAAGAAGTTTTTGGAAATCAAGAACTTGGCTAATAAAGGTCTCAGGTTAGAAACAAGTTGTTTTGAATAACTCAGCAGTTTCGTAGCACGCTACGAAACTGCTGAAAGTGATGATTTCAACGTAAATCAAGCAGTTTTGAATTATAAGCGGGAATTTTGAAAGGGAAATGTCTAAAAGGCATACAAGGCATCATCTGAAGCTATCAACAGTCAACCAGGTCAAGACAGGTGGAGAAAATATATATTCAAATCCAACTTTAAATTTTTGCCGTAAAGTGAGCACATTTACCACAGTTCAGGATATATCAAACAATTTACAAGAAACTTTTGCCTACACACATGTACATGGGAAAAAGCTTACAACGCATCAAGGACGTGGCAGTCTGCTCCATTTTGGGTAATTAAAGGATAAAAGACATGCTTATTTGCATTCGAATATTTTGGGGAAAACTAAAGACCAGTTAACAGGGGTAGTTTCCTATCTTTCAGGGCATTGGAAAACATGTGTCATTGAAGACAACCGTGGAGCCTTGAAGACCATCACAACTAAACTAGAAGGGAACCAGATGTCAAAGAACGAGGAATCATCTTAATTAAAGCCATCATGCATGTAATATGGAGTTAGAGTCATAGTTGATTTAGATCTCTAAAAAAAATCCAGTCAACACTTTGTTGTATTTATTAGTTAGTTAAAAGATTAATAGGTGTCATTAGAAGTAGTTTTCGAATTCCCCTCATGCTGGAGGAGGAATCTCGATCAGTTAGAATAAGAGCTCTATATATAGCTGAAATAGAGAGGTAATCAGGGTTGGAAAACTTTTTAACAAAGCTTGTATTTGGCTTATGTAAGACTCAGTTTCAATAATATAATTTTGACTTTACTTCTCAGGATTCATGAAGGATTTCTTATGTTCAGAATATGTGATGTTGTACTTTCCTTAATTCTCACAGTGGTATACATGTATAATCACTCAGAATTCACTGAATGTGCTCTGATTTCCTGTATACATTTATAAACTGTGTGGTCCCATATGAGTTGATGTTTTGAATGTCTAAATGTTGAATGCCCTGACTTCTATGTAAGGTTAAGTTCACTGTTATATTGAGGTGTTGTTGACTCCATAAGCCCAATGGATAGTTGTTTAATGTGTTTCCAGCATTCATATTTTTCACTTGTTTCATAGAGTTAGCCATCTAATCTTTATCAAAATCATTAACCTTTGAGAGAGCCCTATCAGGTTGAGGAGGCTAAGCCTCAGCCAAAAGTTGGTTTGAAATAGTTACTTAGAGTCAACCTGACTAGCAGCCTATCGGGATCTGATTTTGAGATAACACTGACTAAGGTTTCCTGTAGAGCATCTTCAGCATCCTGTAGCCAAGATTTTGTAGTCAATTGGTCTAACCTTTCTTGCCACGTAGTTTTCTTCGGGCTCCCCCTCTCATAGGTGACTGATATCCTCGAGGGGTACCTTTCCTTGGGCGAAGTAGGGGCATCTTCAATAATGATTGGGCTGCTGGACGGAGGCTGTGGCTTGCCCGTCTTTATTCTCACACTTCTTCTAGCTTTAAAATATAGAGGGGTCTCCCTCTTTCTCTTCTCCTTTGGCTTAGGAGGTGTGCTAAGGGCGGCCAGCACAGCTGCTGCCTCCCTTGCAAGAATGTCAGCTTTCTTCTCCTTGGGTTTCACTTTTTCAGGGCTTCCTGTAGAAGACCCTGTTTTAGTTAATTTCGGGCTTCCTGTAGAAGACCCTTTTTCAGCTAATTTCGGGCTTCCTGTAGAAGCCGGTTTCGGTTTTCCTGTAGAAACAGGTGTCACCGCTTTGGTTTGTTTTGCTGCATGAGTTTTACTTTTTGACTTGGTTGCGGTTGCTGTCGAGGCACTTTTGCTGATGTGGACCTTCTCAGCCTTGTCCACTCTGCTTTGCAATTTTTTCTCTCTTGCCGTCAAAATGGGTGTGTCATCTTTCTCTTTGGCACCCTTTTTCTCTTGTTTCTTCTCTTGCTTTTTCTTCTGCTCCGTGGTCGGGGTCTTCTGGCCTTTTTCTTTCTTCACTGCGGGCACTGACTCTTTTTCCTCACTGCTAGATGAACCGAGGTCTTCGGTCGGCATCTTTATATCACCATCCTTGGTCAAATTTTTGAAGGCTTCCCATGAGAGAGGAACCTTGTATGTGTGGAGCGCATCCTCCACAAGGAGTTTGATGAGTCCATGGTGGGCTACCTAGTCTGGTGTGCCTTCTTTCAACTTTGTGGCACACTCAATCAGAGACTGTAGTAGAAAGTAGGGGAGACTAAGTTTGTTTTCTACAGGTAGATCCATCTGGTGCCTTAATTCAGTGAGTAACTGAAAATGGTACCCATATACAATGCTAAAATGGCCTTCGCAGGTGATGTACTTCATAATCTGCAGGCTAACTTCATTCCATTGTGGCAGTAAACTGGTTCTACGAACCCCATTTTTATCTTCTGAGAATTCCTCCTCTGGTGGAAAGAATTCTTTCTTAGCCTGTTGGCCCAATTTCCTTTCTTCTTTATCCCATGGTAATACCATTGGGAGCTCAGTAACTCGGTTGATGAATTGTGGGGTGAGTCGGAGACTCAAACCCCTGAAGTTAACAGTGGCCAATGTTTTGGATTTCGGCCTCAAAGCTTGCAAAAACTCCTCTGCCACCTCGTCGTCATAGCCCTGCAATTTGTCATAGAAGGATATCCATTGCGCTCGCATGAAGAGCTCCACCACCTCAAGATTTTCTCTTAACTTCGTTGAATCAGTTGGTTCACTTCTGATGAACCCACCCGGCATGGTGAAAAACTGCTGCGTTAGCTGGAGGTGGCGAATGCGGAAGAAATTTGGCCTACTGGGACAGAGCGTAGAATTACGCCTCTGTCATGCATATAATTCACGAAGCTTATCTCCTGAGGACCTTAACACAGCTTAATTACACTGACATCCTGTAGGACGACAATTCATGCAACGGCAGACAATATTTGCAAAAATTTTCTACGACCAGACTGTAGACGTCGATTTTGCCACCCTCAAAACCAATTGCATGGAGAGTTCAGGCTTACCTTTTTAATCCGCCACCTTTTGACGTGAGGAACCCGATTTCCTGTAGAAACAACCTTCCTGTAGGAGCAGCGCGTGAATTCTGGAGGATACTACAGTTGGTCTGCACTCTTGGTGTTTCTTCACAGGCATTCGAATGGCCAAAGACTTGGAGTGTCGAGCTGCAGAGGGATTCGAATGATCACTCGAGTCTCAAACGGTGAATGATAAATGCATGGGGTGGCAATCTAGCTGATTAGATTTGAATTCGGCGGAATCCGTGGCGCGGGGGTGAGCCGTCCCTGCCGGACCGTTGGACGACGTCACTCCATCATTCGTCTACGAGTTCCCTTACTACCGCATCATTCCCCGCAGATTCGCCACCGTCACTTCTGTTAAAACTTGTTTTTCCCGACGGGATTGCTCTCACGTGTGCACTGCCCATTTCTTTTGCCACGACCGCCGCCCAAACGTCCGACTAGACCATTAACTGGTCGACGTGGCCAGTCGAATGGCCATACAACCGCTCAACCCATTCACTTCACACTTGCAAACATTTTCAAAGTAAAATTCATGCAATTCGACGGAAGAAATGGGCGAGGCACTTACCTGTGCGGCCGCAACACGATTTTTCAGTTCTTGGACGACGATGAGTGGATTTATTTGCTGCTGGTGGATTTGCACAAGCCCGAAGGTTCATATTCACAGGCCGCTGACGATGAATTTGATGCTTCGGCTGCATGCACCCGCGTTTTCATTGCATGTGACAAGCGTTGTGAATGGTGTACACTCTAGCGAGCTTAACTGTTACGGGACTCCTGCAGGATGTCCTGTAACAGTTTTTCCTCCTCGGGTGCATGCTGCACGACGAAGGCAGTGGCCTCACGATCACGCTCACAGAGCTCATGGATGGCTGGGATGGATATGGTAAGACATCTCAGCGTTTTTTTCATCTTAAAAATTGATTTCTCTTGATAACTCAATGATCTGCTTTGATGGTGCAGGTAACTTCATTGCATGTCGACAGGGGTGGTAGAAAGAGGTGACAACAGTGTGTAAGGGTGACAACAGTAGCTTGCATGCGTCCAAACCGATCCTTGGTCGTTAGATCTCCTCATACAATGAATTTTGGGCCGTCCCGAACTTCTACAGGAAGTTTCCTGTAGAAATACAGAACTTCCTGTAGAAAGTTTGCACCTTCCTGTAGAAAGTCTGCACCTTCCTGTAGAAAGTCTGCATCTTCCTGTAGAAGACTTAAGCTGTGATGAAATCGTGCCCATACCTTGGAGAAGATGAGTATTCTTGGAGGAGGTGCTGGTGAGGTCTCCTGGCAGCATGATAAGGATCCTTGGCTTTGAGTTGAGAGACCTCCTCTCCTTCATAGAACACCTGCAACCTGCATGCATTTCCACATTATAAACTTGTTGTCCCTGTCTTTTTTGCATATTGTTTTTTTCTTTTTTTTTTTTTTGAAAGATAGCAGGGGCGCCTCAATGAGGTTTTCACCCTTGCCATCTGCCTTAAGTGCCTCAGAGAGGTTTTCACTCAAGGATCTTTTTTGAAATCTCTTTTTTTTTTTTTTGAAAGACAATAGGGGTGCCTCAATGAGGTTTTCACCCCTACCACCTGCCTTGGAAGCCTCAGAAAGGTTTTCACCCAAGGATATTTATTATTATTATTATTATTATTATTTTTTAGATCTTTCAAGATATGCCCAAAGCAGAGGCAGAACCCTTCTCTATGACCAACACTGATTTCTCCATAGTTTTGATGAACTCTTGTCTTGAGAGAGGTTTCCTATAGATCTTCAATCGATGCCCATTGACAAGCATGGGGATGGCTTCCTCATCAATGGTCTGAATAAGAACAGATCCATTATCATGACATTTTTCCACTGCATATGGTCCCAGCCATATGGTTCTCAGCTTCCCAATGAAATCTTTGTGCCTGGAGTCATACAACAGTGCCCAATCCCCTGGCTGGAATTGTTGTCATGGAGGTGTTGGTCATGCCACACCTTTCTCTGAAGTTGAACCACTTCTGAGTGAAGGAGGGCCTGCATCCGGTGCTCGTCCAGTCCATTTAGCTGCAATAACCTTTCTTGTTGTGCATGGCTGAGATCTAGGTCTAGCTGAGCTGCCATCCTCAAAGTATTGTATTCAAATTCAATGGACATCAAAGCTTTCTTCCCATAGACCAGCTCATAAGGTGTGAAGCCGGTGGTGGTCTTCCAGGTGGTGTTGTAAGCCCATGTGGCCTCAACCAGGCGATCTGCCCAATATTTCCTACTGCTGCTCACCACCTTAGTCAAAATCCCTTCCAATTCTCTGTTGGTGACTTCCACTTGCCCATTTACCTGTGGATGATAGGGGGTGGAAGTCCTATGCTTGATTTTGTGATGAGTTAGTAGGTCTTCAATTAAGTTGGATGTGAACTGGCTCCCTTGATCGGTGACCAGCTCTCTTGGGTAGCTAAATTTGTAGAAGATGTTCTCCCTTAAGAACTCAGCCACCTTTTCTTCTGTTGCTGCCTTGATTTCTTTAGTCTCTGCCCACTTTGTCAGGTAGTTAGTGCACACAATGATGTAAGACCTTTGCCTCGAAGGAGGGTTGATTGGACCCACAAAATCCATACCCCACTTCTCAAATGGCTCAAGAGTCACTTGAGGTTGGAGAGGCATCTCATCCCTTTGAGTCGGTTTCCCCATTCTTTGGCATCAGTCACATTGGCTGATATACCTTCTGACATCTTGATGAAGTGTGGGCCAATAGTAGCCTGCCTGCAGGATTTTGAAGGCAGTCCTCTTTGCTGCAAAATGTCCTCCACAAGGCCCATCATGACAGGTGAGGAGGATATCAAAGACTTCCTCCTCCCTTACACAACGCCTTAAGATCTGATCAGGGCCAAGCTTGAATAGATTTCCCCCGATCCAAGTAAATGAGGCACTTTTTCTGATGATTCTGCTCTTCTCTCTTGAAGATAGGTGCGGAGGGAACTGTGCTGAAACAAGGTAGTTCACTATATCAGCAAACCATGGAGAGAGTACTGAGATAGCAAACAGATGTTCATCGGGCATCTGGTCATCCATTGTTCCATCCTCATCTGCAGACAAATCCAATCTAGATAAAAAGTCAGCAACAACATTTTCTTTACCTGGTTTGTCAATAATGGTCAAATCAAACTGCTGCAACAAAAGTAACCATCTAATAATACGAGCATTCACATCTGGTTTATTCATTAAATATCTAATTGCAGCATGATCCGTATGTATAAAGGTTTGATAGCCAGTAATATAATGTCGGAACTTGTTTAGTGCATGGACCACAGCCAAGAATTCTTTCTCGGTTACAGTGTAATTCCGTTCAGCTTTGGACAAGTTTTTGCTAACAAAGTAAATGGCATATGGAAGTTTTTGTTCAACTTGTCCTAAAGCTGCCCCTATGGCTTTGTTCGAGGCATCAGTGTGGATGTGGAAAGGTAGGGCCCAGTTTGGACCTCTCAAGATTGGGGCTGACACCAACTTGTCCTTTAATTCATTCAAAGCCCTCTGACAATCGTCAGTCCATTTAAACTCCACATCTTTTGCCAATAGGCCAAACAATGGCGAGGCTAGCTTACTGAAGTCTTTAATGAATCTCCTGTAATACCCTACTAATCCTAAGAAACTACGAACATCCCTTACCTTTTGGGGAGGTGGAACCTTCTTGATGAGAGCAATTTTGTTAGGATCCACTTGTAACCCTTGGCAAGAAATGGTATGGCCTAGCACGGTCCCTTCAGTCATCAGGAATTCACATTTTTGAGGACTAAGGGACAGGTTCATCTCAATGCATTTGGTTAGGACCTTTCCCAGATTGAACAATGCTTCCTGGAAGTTGGACCCATAAGGAGTGAAGTCATCCATATAGATTTCCACCGCATCATGGACCAGCTCCGAGAAGATGCTCAAGACAGCTCTCTGGAAGGTAGCAGGAGCATTGCATAGCCCAAAGGGAAGAACTCGGTAGGCAAAGGTACCCCAAGGACAAGTGAAGGTGGTCTTATCTTGGTCTTCCGGGCTGATTTGGATTTGGTTGTACCTGCTAAACCCATCCAGGAAAGAGAATAACTTCTTTCCTGCCAGTCCATCCAACACTTGATCTATGAAAGGTAGAGGGAAATGGTCTTTCTTGGTAGCTTTGTTCAGTTCTCGGTAGTCCACACAGATTCTCCACTTCCCATTTTTCTTGGGAACCAACACCAGAGGGGACACCCATTCACTATCTGAGATGGGGCAAATGAATCTGGCATCCAACAGTTTTTGCAATTCTTCCTTGACAATGTCCTTAAGGGCTGGATTCATTCTCCTCTGAGGTTGCCTAACCAGTTTACAATCCTCTTTGATGTATATGTTATGGGTATAGACCAAAGGATGGACTCCTTTCATCTCCTTATAGCTCCAAGCAAAAGCATCTAGATGACTGGCCAACAGGCTACACAACTCCTTTTCCTGGGAAGGAGATAGGGAGGAGCTGATTTTTAACGTTCTCTCAGGGCCGAACTCCACATTATTGACTCTGGGAGTGACAGGGTTGGTGGCACAAAGGTCCACTAAGGTGCTGGCTTGGGCATCCTCCACCAATTTCTCTAAGGATAGTGCACTGGAAGGTGGATTTTGGATCAAGGTTTCAATCAAGTCATCCTCGGTTGGGGGGTCTCTTCTAGTGGTGTCTAGGGTGCACAAAGGGGCTGACTACACCTCATCCTCTTCTCCTTCCTCCAACCATAGTGGTAAGTCATGCTCTAAGGAGGGTTGGGCAGGAGGGTATAGGACTAGCTGCTTGGACATAGGACCATTTTTGATGGTCATGTTTCCTGCACGACAACTTATGTAAGCATCTGCAGTAGCTAACCAAGACCTTCCCAAAATAACAGAATATCCAGTAAGCTTTGCCTTGGGTTGCAGAACCAAGAAATCTGCAGGGTATTCCCAAGAGTCGACAGAGACCAAGACATCCTCCACAATCCCTTCGGGAGTCACGGTGGAGCGATCTGCTAGTTGCAGGACTGTCGAGGTCTTCCTCAAGGAACCCTGAAGATTGAGTTTGAGCATGGTATCCCTGGTCATCACATTAATGGCAACCCCCAGATCAATCAAGGTGTGAGGTATGATGGTGCCATTGATGTGGACATCTACTACAGGACTTCCAGGATCTAGGTACTTTGGGAGAATGACTTGTCCTAACATAAGGTCAGACAGTTGTCCTAAGACATTGATGGTTGAAGCATCTCTCTTTCGCCTGCCTGGGCGTTTGAAACACTTTTCCTGAACTAGTTTGTTGTATATTGGCACATCCTTGATGGCTTGGAGAAGTGGTATTTTCACACACAACTGCTTGAGCTCTCCCAGAAGCTCATCCTCCTCTGGGTTGGGTTGTGTGGTGGCTGTTAGTCTCTCAGGAAAGGGTGGAATAGCCTTTGGTTCACTTTCCTGTTTGTCCTCCTCGTCCTCTGGGGGAGGAGGTTAGCGATCCAGAAGAGTCTTTCCAGATCGAAGATTGATCTCCTGGATCTCCACAGCATAGGTAGGGCATGATGTTTCCCCAGTGTATACCTGTTGGGCCTGTCTATTGTTGGGGTTCGGGTTCGGTTGAGCAGGCATTTGAGGTTGCCTTGGAGGAGTAGGAGGTAATGGTTGAGGTTGAACTGGTGGTGGAGGCAAAATGGCGGGAGGAGTGTTGTACTGGGGCATCCACCCCGACTGAGGTACATTCCACTAAGGCTGTGGCTGGGCATGTGAGTGATATGAATGCGTAGTGGGCTGAGTAGGGTACTGAGGTGGATAAGACCATGGAGGAGGCATAGACGAGGAAGGATGAGCAGGGGGACCCCAGGAAGGCATAGGAGTCGATTGGTTGGGGCTGTAATAAGCTTGGGGTGCCCCTTGCATCCCCTGTTGGTAAGGTCTAGGTCCTTGTGGCCTCCTTTGGTTGAGGAAATAGAGAGGTTAAGTGGGGGGTTCTGTCCCTTGGTACATGGCTTTAAGCCCAGGTAAGGTTGGACATTGATTTGTGGGATGGTCCTCCTCACAAACGAAGCAAACTTCAACTGAATGCAATGGGCATTCGTTCTTAGGGTGTCTCCTTGTACATCTAGGGCAGAAGATAGCCAAGGCCCTCTCAGCTTCTTCCTTTTTCTGCTGGATCCTGAATGTGTCAAGTTGCATGGCAATGGTCTGTCTCACCTCACTCTTAAGATCTTCTAATTGATTTGCAAACTCATGCTTGGAGAAAGGAATACCAGCTGAGAGGAAGTTTCCTCTACCTCATTTCCGGGCTACCCTAGAGTGGTTTCTAAACACAGTCTTGATGTCCTCATAAGGCAGTTGGTAAATATCTCCCCCAGCTAACATGTGAAGGGTATCTAAGAGGTATTCAGGGACTCCTCGAAGCAGGACCAACTTGAGGGATTCAGGGTCAAGTGTGCACCTGGCCCATTTATAGCTAAGTTGGAACCTCTCCTCATAATCCTCTAGGGACTCATCATTTCCCATGGTCATCCGAAAGATTTCTCCCTTGGTTTCCTTGGACCTACAGTAGTCCCGGTACTTGGTATTGAAAGCTTGCTGCATCTGAGCCCAAGTGGTGATACTATTCCCAGGTAAGCCCATGAACCAGCGTAATGCTGCATCCTTAAGAGTTGAAGGGAAGAGTTTCAGCTTCTGCTCATCTTCAGTATAGTCATAGGTTCGACAAAGGACATCAAACTCAAACAGGAAGGTATCAGGATCTTCAGTAGTCAGTCCATGGAAGTGCGGTAGAGCGGAGGGACTAATGTTTTTCATTTTCATGTCTCCATTGGTTTCTTAGATGGGGAAGGCACCTTCTATTCTCTCATCATCTCCTCTATTGTCAGCCATAGCTTCAGATGGGATGGTCTCTAATTCTTCTTCTGCTATAGGATCTTCGTATATCTCAGGAGGTTCACCTATAGGTTCTTCTGGATCACTGTCACCGAAGAAGAGATAAGTGTGACTCAGTGATGTGGTGGGGGTGTTGGGTAAGAATTTGCCTGTTTTATCTCGATTCCTACGAGGCATGAAATGGAAAGACTTTTTTGATTGCTTTTGTTTTTTCTTTGGTACCTGCAAAACTGAAACAGATTGATCTACAACTAACTATCTTGTTGAAATAAAAATGCAGAATTGAAATGAAAGCAGGAAAGAACTAATCTACTTTGCTCAAATGGAATTGCAGGAATGGAAATGCTAGTCTACGCTTGCAGAATTGAAATGCTAATCTATGAAAGCAGGTAATGTCTATTCTACTTTTGCAGAATGGAAATGAAATAAACTACTTGGGAGAAGGCGAGAGTAGGAAAATAGAAGAAAAGCAACAATTACTAATACTATGACGCTTCCCCGGAAACGACGCCAAAAAGATGGTGGGCTCCAGTATTGTAGCAATAATGCTACAACTCCTGGAGCTTCCTTCTCTAATTTTATCAACCCGGTAGTTCGTAACAAACTTGGAAGCGACAATGCTGTATGCACAAGTACTAGCTCTTGTCGCAGCTGTCACTTGGTCAGCTGGCACAAGTCCGCTAGGGCTCAAGCCAACTTCTATATGTTCTCAGAAGAAGCTTTTTAAGTGATGAACGAAAGCTATCTCAAAGGAAATTAACCTACTTTGCAAGAATGAACTGAAAGCCCTAGTAAACCCTAATCTGACCAGCTTAATCCTTACGATGCAATAGTGGGAATGCAACTTCTAAAAATGATGCCATTACTTCTAGTGAGATGAGATGCATGAGTTTAAACTACTTTCATCTGAAGAGAACATGTTTTTGTATTTTTTCTCAAGTGGTTGGAGTTATTATGACTGTGCTTCTTATTGGGTCTTGACTGTGCAGGGGTAGTTCAAGGGGAGGAAGGTTTGGGAAAGGTCAGGAGGACTCTAAGAGGTTCCAGGGGATCCCTAACATCATTCCAAAGAAGTTCACAATGTTCAGGTGCCTGGCAACTGTGTTTGCAAGCTTCTACAGGATGTCTGCAGGGGATCCTACAGGAAGCTCGGGATTTTGACAGAAGTCTACTAACTTCTACAGGATGTTCTACAGTCGGATTTTTGGGTGACGGAGGGGTGAATGAGCTATATGGGTGGATAGGTAGGATGAGAGGGGAGCTTGTGATGGCTTATGGACAGAGAGATGAGATGGAGAGAGGGTGTGTAAAGCTGGTTGGTCGATAGAAGGGTAAAGGTAATGGAAGGCTGAAAAGATAAAACAACGTGGATAATAGAAGAGTTGGTGGGCAAAGGATCTAGCTGGGAGGTAAGGAGATGGCTTAGGCACGACTGAGAAGGATAAGGAAGTGATAAAGTGGTGCTGCGCAGTGTAAATGAAACAAATCACCTCTGTCTTGCACAAGACCGAGAATTCATCAACCTATTCTAACTGTTTTATTAAAAACCAAAGAACAACGATGGAAGTTAAGATAGAAATCATGCATGGTGCTGAAACAAGGAGTTATTGCTCAAGATCTAAATGCATGGACACTTCTAGCAATGGAAATATGACTTTAAAGATTGCATGAACATGTAAAACTGCGTTTTTTGGTGGTTGGCACGGTCTACACTCCTAATCTCTAAACAGAGGTGGAAGTGAGTGTACGATCAACCTTTTCTTGGAACTCTGATGAATTCTAATCCTCCTACTCTAATCTAAGCTGCTGAAAGCACTTTATCCATAAACTAACCTACTTAATCACATCAAGAAATTTGAATCAGCAGACTGTGTTTTCCAAATGCATGTCAAGGCAAAGAAATGAAATGTTGAAAGGAAAGACAAGTAACAATAAAAGGAAAGGAGGCCTATTTCTCTCAGGTTGGGCCCAAACCTGAGAGCTATAGCTCCTCTAAGAACTCAGGATTGAACTCAAATCTACCTGCCTTTTATTAAAAGATCATAATCATAAGTCTAACAACATGCCAAAAATGGCTTACAAAGAGCAAAACAGAGCTATAGCTCGTGATTCAAAATCTGCAACAAAGGTTCAAAAGTCCCCATCGAAGGCTACAACCTCAATATTTATACATGATGAGGGCCAAGCTGGCCTCCTAAATTAGTGGGGCTTGGCTGTCCAACTAAAAGTAAACTACTGTTCCTGTAGAATCCGTTGGCTGCCTTCTAGCTCGGTGGTGATAGTTGTTGGAGCTCGGAGTTGGGGTGGAGATCACGAGGAAGGTCATTCAAGGCTGTGGACAACCTTCCTACAAACCCGCAATGCCACCTTGGCTGTCTCCTTGCCTCCATCTGCGTGGTCTTTGCTCCATTTAATGTCAAAAAACCTGAAATAAACATGTATTAGCCACATAGGCATAATGACTGCCCTCCTTCCTACAAATAACATGAATATACTAAGAAATGATGCATAAGTGATAAAAAATGAAGGGTTGAGCAAGGTAAGTAGGCCAAATGAGCCCAAAATGTTACCAAAATTTGGGGCTCATCACCAATTCTCGAGCTAAAAATTTATCAGGTACATACAGGGGGAGAACATGGGGTTTAGTGAGGCTACCAAAAAGACTTGCATAGGTAAATTTTTCCTCCCCAAACCAACTACCCACCGCTTTCAAGTCAATTTCTGCCTCCTCGGATATCCTGGGGGTAGGCTTATTAAAAATAGAATAATATATAGGGAGAATAAAAACATTGCAAATTTTATACAAATGATTTTTGTAGTGAGCCTTCCATAACTGTTGATGATAAATATGGATTGGATTCGGGTCTTTGGGAGTCCATCTCCATCTGAGTAAGGAAAATTCAGAATTGAAACAAATAGTATCCATAATGTATGCACTCTAATAGAAAGGGGGAATGGTTCAGGAAGTTTTATGTGCATTTTTTCTGTACTATAAAATCGCTATGGCTAGTTTATTAGACAAAATATTTGCCCAAATCCATCACATAACCATTGATTGCAGCTTCCATTAGAGGGACCATTTTTATAGTGAATTTAGTAGAATCATGTATTCCCCACATCCTACACATCATAGCTCCAGCATAGCAGTAAGGGGAAGCTAATGAGTCAACATAGTACTTACCAGATGACTCATTCTTGTGCCTTTCCAGGTAATGTCTCCACTGCTTTATCGGGGCTGACTTTGAGTCATTTTCCTTCGCAAATGCTTCCAAGAATGCCTTGTTGTATCACTTCTCAGGTTGAGGTAAGTGATACATTTCCTGAGATCCTCAGGCTGAAATGAACCGAATATCCTCCCATCGCCTATGCAGAAGGTTTTTCCTGAGAATGGAATTTTCTCTACCACCCATCTTACCACATCAGTGTATGGAAGGATTTTAGCTTGCACTGCTATCTTGTGAAGATAAGAACAAGCTAATTCTTTAAGAGTTCCTTTTGATTTGTTAGTTGAATCGGTTGTGGCTTCCTTTGATAATTCTTCAGGCTCCTTTGCTTCTATTAGATTATAAACGCTCTCCTAGCTAGTGTTTCCCAGACCAAGACACATCGTATCTGCGATTAATCATTTCTTGCTTAGTTGTGGTTCCTTGGCCACAGGAGTGACTGTGGACTTCTTTGATTTCTTCCCCATTTTCTTCGGATTTCTAGTTTCGGAGGAATTTTGCACAAATAGTTGCAAACCGTGATACAGAGAAAGTGTTGCTGCAAGCCAATATGACAATGAATAGAATTACGTCGTTTGGCATATGATAAATGAAATATGGTTAAGGATTACCATGGATAAAATATTTTAAAAGATCTACACTTAAATGCATTATTGAATATCCATTTAAACTGTCAATCGTGGTAAATAACATCATAAATTCCCATCACATCGTTCATATGCCGAATGATTATTTTAAGCGTGCTTTAGATTTCATTGATTGGCGATCGGCAATAAATCGCAAATCAGTGATCGGGAGTGTCGAAGGGAAGGGCTTTAGCACTTGCTGTAAATATCTCTAACTACCGAAAGGTGATATAATATAATGCATGCAAACTTTTTAAATGTATATTTACTTTTCAAGATGCGTGCCTAATTAATATATCACAAATGGGATTTGGCTTGAGCTTTTATCCGTTTTTTATGTGACTCCGCTGATTGCCGATTGCGATTTTCTTTATTGCATCGGGGTTTTGAGTAGGCCTTGTCATATGTCCCTTTATCATTGACATGGCCGATTTTCTGATTGTGATTTGCTTTATTGCATCGGTGGAGTTGAGGGGCTTTGTCTTATTGTACCTTTGGCATTTGTTTCCCCCAATTTACTGATTACGATTACCTTTTCGAATTGGAGAATTAGGTGAGGTTTCGATTTTTGTGTGTGTTTCCTTTGATATTGCAATATGCAATCTCCGATCAATTAATCACAATATAGAATGGATTTATAATATTTACTAAAGGAACACATTATTTTTATTTAAAAGGCTTTATAAAATAATTCATTTACATCATGACTTTTAATAAGGATTTTTTCTTATGATGAGGTAAATACCGTTTTATTCACACATCTAACTAAGTTTATTTTAAAAGGGACCCATTTCATATTAAGATATTGTGTAAAGTTTTTTATGAAATGGGGGGTTGTTGTACAGCACAACATAGCTATAGTTTGACAAGTTTTGCATTTTCTTGCATAGGAATGTGCATCCTTGAATAGTGTTGACCAATAACAAGTGACATGTAGGATTTTATGAGCTGTGGTGTTTCCTCCGAAATGACCTCCAGCTAGTCTATCATGTAACTCCTGCATGACCCTTTCATCTTCAAGTTTTTCAAGGCATCTTAATAATACTCAATCATACATTTTTCTAAATAATACATCATCAATCAATTCATATTGATTTGATTTCAACTTTAGAGCATGTTTTATTTTGTAACTGAGATGTATAGGAGCATATCCATTCCTCAAATAAAAATTCAAATCAACATATCGTGATTGTGCATCGTTGAGTCTTACCTCTGATATTTTTACTTCATTACCTTGGTCTTCTTTTGTTGATAAGTGGGAAGATCTAGTTAGCATATTGAAAAACCTTGGCCCCTAACAATTTTAGCTAGCCAGATTTCTAAATCGTATTCTTGAAGTGTAGTGACCCAATTGGCTCTTTTATCCCCCACTTCTCTTTGAATCAATAGTTGCCTTACTATAGGGTAAAGTACTATTATTTTTGTATGCGTTTTGAGGAGAAAAGGTATGAAATGTTTCAAGGTTTTAAAGACAACAAAAGCTTGTTTCTCAACAGCTGAGTAGTTTAACTTGAAACCCTATAAATTAGAACTGAAAAAAGAGATAGGTGCATATATGTTTGGATCATTCAGCTGTGTTAAAACTACTACATATGATGTGTCAGATGAAAAAGTATACAACAAAAAAGGTTTGAAAATGTCTGGATATGTTAAAGAAGGGGCATTGATGATGTATTTTTTTATTAACTCAAATGACTCCCTTTCATATTTTCCCCATTTGAAGACTGCATTCTTTCTTATCGGTGATTGAAGGGGTAATACAATATGTGAGAAATTTGGAACAAATATTTTTACAAAATTGATCTGGCGTAGGAATGATTGCATGGTATTTCTGTTATTAGGAGAGGAATCTTCTCAATTTATTGGATTCTATCAGGATCAATATAAATTCCTTTCTTGGATACTATGAATCCTAGAATCTTGCCTTCTGCCAGAGAAAAGTATGACTTTTTGGAATTCAAAGAAATGCCATATTTCTTGCATCTTTCAAAGATATGCTTTAGGTCATTCAAATGATTACTTATGCTCCTAGAGTAGACTGTTATGTCATCTAGGTAAATAACAACTAATTTTTTTATTAGACCTTTAAAATCAATATCCATGGTGCATTGGAATCTATCACTTGCATTGATAAGTCCAAAAGGCATCTTCTTATAAGCATATGTCCCCGACTTGTCCTGAATGTTGTCTTTAATATGTCATATAGATGTACAAGAATATGATTGTATCCTGAAAATCTATCTAGAAAAGACATTAACTCAGAACCTGGAACTGATTGCAAAATTTTCTGCATGGTAGGCATAGGAAAGTTATCCTTTTGAAAATCCCTATTAAAGTTTCTAAAATCAATACAAATCCTAATGTCTCCATTATTTTTCCTAACACAAACCATATTTGACACCCATTTTGAGTGTCTAATCGGAAGGATTATCTTTTCTTTCAGAAGTTTGTTCAACTCAGATTTGATTTTACTTTCAAGGATTGGATGAATCTTTCTAAGCTTCTGTTGAACTGGTTTCTCATTAGAAGTCATTGGTATGGTATGTTGAATTATAGAGGTATGATAGGTCTTGAGATTTGAATAATCCAAGCAAAGAAACCTTTATATGTTTTCAAAAACTTAATGAATGATATTCATTCTTCGGATGATAAACCAAGACCTAGGTTGATATTTTGTGGTTTTTCAGTTGTACCTAGGTTTACCACTTCAAATCTCAAAGTAGAACTCTTAGTCTTGGAGTTAGTAATATTCTTAAATCTATCTTTCGAATCATAGAGATATTCCATTTTGACTACAAATTTTGGAATTGGGTTTTGATCTTGTTTATGGTTGATATACAAGTCATTCTCATGTTCATCTATGATTTGTTTCTCATAAGATACTTTTGATGTAAGGAAATTTATTATATCAGCATCATTATTAAACAATCTCCAATTTGTTACATTGTCAGGAATAGATGGTCTGAAAAATAACTCTATGGAAAATCTATCTGGACTAAATTCTTCTGAAGGTATAAGCCTAGATGCTACATTGGCAAGTAAGTCAACACTTACATTTTGTAATCTGGGGACTGAAGAAATATTAAAAGTAGTGAAATGAGAAGTAAGATTCTGGGCTAAAGATTGGTAATGTTTGAGATGCCCAGATAAGCAATGGATAGTATTTCCTACCTGTTTAATAATTGTTTCAGAGTCTCCATATACTTTAAAATATTTGACATTAAGGCCAATGGAATTGTACGACCCTTGAATCAAAGCTTCATATTTTTCAGTATTGTTAGTGCATTGAAATTCAAGCCTACAGGCTAACATGTTTTTCTCTCCTCGCGGGTTGATTAATATGCTTCTTACACCTACACCATCTTCAAATTTGGAACCATCAAAATAAAGAGTCTAGAATAGTGAATTATTTACAAATTTATCAACTACATCTACACACTTGGAAGCCTTTGTTTGTGAAATTTTTTATATCTGAGATATGACATCATTATCTGGAAAGGGAGATTTTTTATTATTAAATGATCCCAAGAATGACTTAGTCAAGTAGTTTCCAATAATGTTATTGGTGAAAGCTACATGTTCATTGCTTCCCTTGAGATCAGTGACTGTGTAATTCATGAATTTTTCATGGTCTACTCTGATTTGGTTAGGTTTACCATAGTGTGGCAATCACATGTGAGACTAATCAGTTGCAAAGTTTCTATGTAACTTTTCAGAGCAATCCCTACTTAGAATAAAACTATAAAATTTAGGGATATTAGCCACTAGAATATTAATTATCTGTGAAACTTTTGGATTAGAGGAAATCCTGATTGAAACTGATGTTATTTGTCAAAGTACCTCTACTTTAGTTCTATCCATTTGAACTATGTGTACATCAGATTTTTGAGGTGTAATATTTAATTTGGTGCACATGGTTCTTGGCATAATATTTGAAGAGGCTCTTGAATCAACATGGAAATTATGGACATTTCTATTGAAAATATCATTACGTAAGAAGAAATGGAGGTGTATGAGAAATAGAAATGTCACCTATCAGAACTAAATCTGAGGGATTTACTTTGTTTGAAGATGAAGGAGGTTCTACCATATTATAAGCAACTTGAGTGACTACATTGGATGGTAGAGCTGATATAGGAACTGTTGTTACCTCTTTAAGTAGAATTTTTTTGTTGTTGCTTGAGTTTAGTCAACTCATGTAATGAAATATTTTCTCTACTCTTTTTCATATCTTCGACTATGTTATATTCCACTGTATATGAGATTACCAATGTTTTAGAAGAAGTTGGAGGATCCAGTGGAATATAATCAGTTTGAGTAGTCTTAGATTTCATACTTACTAGCTTCTCTTTTACATGAGTAGCAGTTTTCTGTTTCGCAATTGTTGTAAACATATCAGGAGAGCTTTTACTTCTTTTAGTTACTGGCATATCTTTTGCTTCCTCTTCAGTTGGAAGAATGAAGTCCCACATTCCATTTAACTCAATGTCTTCTTCTGTTTCAACTTGCTCTTTGGTTGGCAAGTCTTCTTATGTTTCCAAATCGCATTAGAAATGATATTTGGTGGCTGAGATGTAGAAGAAGGATTTCTTTTAAATGAGAAAAAAGGTTTCTTGGGAGTAGATGATTCTGCAACCTGTTTCTTGATTTCGACCATTTCATTGGACATGGTCTTAAACACCTTCTAAAGTCCTTCAGGGTTGAAAGGGACCTTCGAGGTTTTTTTTTTTGAATCATCCTTGAATGTTACTTTCTTTGATTTCCTTTCGTCTATCTATGACCTCTTTTCTAAGGCAATAATCCTTCTTTCAACAAACATATATTCTTTCATGGTTTCTACGAGGGTAGCCTTATTGTCTCTATATACAAAAATTGTGATATTAGAAGGAAGGGATGATATACCATTTTATTTGTACATTTACTGTAGGTTTAGAGGCAACTGGGATTTTGTTTAACAACTTGTTGAATCTAGAGTTGAAGTCTTTGACCCTTTCATCTGAATTTGCTTTTAATCTGGAAAGA
Source organism: Pinus tabuliformis (assembly GCA_031772625.1). Classification (NCBI taxonomy): domain Eukaryota; kingdom Viridiplantae; phylum Streptophyta; class Pinopsida; order Pinales; family Pinaceae; genus Pinus; species Pinus tabuliformis. The sequence continues at coordinate 95,324,550 of CM062813.1, forward strand.
TCATTGATTAAGGATGATATAGTCCTGTCATCACCAAATTTTTCAAGAAATATTTATTGAAAGTATCACAGTTTTTTATTGAGCCTGTTGGAAGGGAAAAATACCAAGATCCTAAAGATCCTTGGAAAGTATAAGGAAAAAGTTTAACTATGACATCTTCATGTGCAACTCCATTAAGATTCATGACTAGAATAAAGTTATTTAGATGTTCTTCAACAGGAAGACCATCATCAGGATTGTACTTAGGTAACCATTTTTGTGGGTTTGCTGGGGAGGATTTGGATTATCAACCAAAAAAACGCCAGGATTTGTCTAAGTTTTAGTGGGTTGATTGGCCATAACTTGATTTGGAGACTGGGAAGATGGGAAGGCCAATCCACAAGTAGGTATATATGGTGAAGAACTTGCTACTAGGTTAGTACTACTAGTAACGGTACTAATTGAAGAGTGGATTGTTGAGAAGAGGTGGATTGAGTAGAAGTGTGTTGGGTCCCTATAATACTAGTGATTACCCCATTACTATTGTAGTTATACCCCTTATTTATATTGTTGTGCCCCTATTACCCCCATATTGTTATTTCTGTGCCCCATAGAATCCCTCTATTGTTATTTTTGTGGCTTTATATTATTATTGTTAGGTCGGCTAGATTATATTGTGACTCCTTAGACTCCTATATATAGAAAGGAGGTTTTGTCATTTGTATCATCCAAGAATTGTTCATTTATGTAATGTAAAGGAGGTTCCCCCTCGAAGAGGCTGAATTCTAAGGCGTTGATCTATCTTTTCTATCTTTTATTGAGCTGGTTTCATAACATTTGGTATTAGAGCTTTGGATTCTAGGGTTTCGCTGCTCCAAACAGGTCATCGTGACATTTTCACTATAACTTCTTTTTCTGTGACGTTTCAGAAGTCGCAAAAAAAACCCATTTGAGACGAAATCGCGTTGAATCTTGAATCCGAATTTCAAATCTTTTTGCGTGATATTTGTGGAGATATGATCTGAGGAAGTTGGTCTTTTGCAGAATCTTGAATTAGATTCAAAATAGGTGACCTGGGGAAAATCGTCATAACTTTCTCTCTGGGAGTCAGATTGAAATTTCCTAAGAAGGTACAAAAAGAGGACGGACTGTATTTTCTTTTATATCTTTTTCAGAACTAAACATCGAAAATTGTACACGTGGAACTTCATACAAGTTCGCTCTTCTGGAAAGGTCTATAATCAGGTCATCTTGGGAGATTGTGCATAACGCTTTCTCGGAGAATCCAATTTGGATCAAACTAGTGGCATTGGAAATAGGACACAGAGAGCTACTACAGGTCACAAATTTAGAACTAGATGATTGGAAAGTACAGAGATACATCAGAGGCAATATCGAGCTCCTACAAAGTGAAAAAAGGTGTGTAGATTTTTTTAAATTTTTGCTTAAGCTTGGTTTGAAAATTTATTTTGAAGGAATTCAAAGGGCATAATAGAGCATTATTATCGGTAACTGATGCCCCGAGGAAAGAAAATGCAAACACCTAGTAAGGAACTTGAAAGCTCTAGCATGACTCATGAAGAAGAGGAAGAAATGCTACATGATATATCAAAATTACAAGAACAAGTGCAACAAATGTCACGCTCACAAAAGTTAACAGAAGCTAAGATAAATGGCGTGGAAGCTAAGATGAATGGAATGGAAGCTAAGATGGACAATTTGAAGATAGATTTGAACACAAATTTGAAGACATGCATGGCAGATTTGAAGACATATTTGACAAATTTTCTACAAGAAATACTTACTAATGGTGAAAAGGTAGTAAAGGAAACTCATGATGAGAACAAAAGAAATGTTAATCATGATTCCATAGACGCTAATGTTGGATCGAAGAATCACCATATTCCAAAAATTGATATGAGGAAGTTTGATGGCAAGGATCCCGCCACATGGATATTACAGATGGAGCAATTCTTCGATCTCAATAATGTGCAAAACGCACAAAAGGTACGTATGACAACTGTATATTTCGAACCAACTCAGTTTGTATGGTATCAATGGCTTTGTTCTCGTAAACAATTTATCACTTGGGCAATTTTTACAGAAGAATTTATAGCACATTATGAGGATACAAAAAGCAACACTTTTTTTAGCCAATTGATAAGTCTCAACCAAAAGGGTTCAATAATGGAGCACATTGAGGAGTTCCAAAAATTGAACATAAGGGTAAAAGATATTCCAGAGGATCATAGGATTGATGTGTTCATAGGGTCTTTAAAGGATAATATCCAACATGATTTTCACCTTTGGGAACCTAATTCATTAGAGAAGGCATTCAGGTTAGCGAGAAAAATGGAAAGCAAAATTATGGCAACTAGGAAGCATACCACTCACAACTATAAAGATGGAAGTGTTGTTGCCCCTAGTCTTCCACAACCTACAAGGTTGACACCACAACAATTGGAAGAAAAAAGAGAAAAAGGGCTTTGTTACAATTGTGATAGCAAATACACAAAAGGTCATAAGTGTGCTGAGAAGAAATTATTCTACATAGATTGTGAAGAGGAAGAAGAAAAGGAGCAAGAAAGGTCAAAAGAAGAGGATATACTCCAGGAACAAAGCCTAGATGAAGAACAAATAAATCCGACCATATATTGTAATGCATTGGCGGGAATTACCACTCCTCAAACCATCAAGATAGAAGGACAAATCAAGAAGAACAAGGTAATAGTGTTGATTGGTTCAGGAAGCACCCACAATTTTATTCATTGTAGGGTAGCAAAAGAATTGAATTGCTTCCTATATCCAGCACCAGAGTGTCAAGTGATGATTACAAATGGAGGAACAATAAATTTCTCTGGAAAGTGCCATAATATCAAGCTATCCATGGGAGGATATGTATTGACTAGCCCAATGCTTTCCATTCCAATGGGAGGTGCTGATGTTGTACTAGGTGTCCAATGGCTACAATCCTTGGGTACAATAGCTTTTAATTTGCAAGAACGTTTCATCAAATTTTCTATGGAAGGAAAGGAAGTTGAATTAAGGGGTATTGCAGGGAAACCAGGAAAGATAATCAGCTCTAATGGCACGACAAAGCTTCTAAAAAAGGAGCAAAGAGGTGTAATTGCACAATTATTTTCGCTAGATGTTTCCACATTGGAATCATCTATTTATGTAGATCTCCAAAAATTCCTGGACAATCATTCCAAGGTATTTGAGACTCCCAAAGGTCTCCCACCTATGCGTGATCATGATCATGCTATTCATCTGACTCCAGGAAGTGTTCCTCCAAACATCAGGCCGTACAGATATCCCTATGTCCAAAAAAGTGAAATTGAACGTATGGCTGCAGAAATGCTAGAGGCTGGTATAATTCAACCGAGTCAAAGTTCTTTCTCAGCTCCAATAGTATTGGTGCACAAGAAGGATGGATCATGGCGCATGTGTCCGGATTATAGGCAGCTCAACAAGCTCACTATTAAAGATAAGTTCCCCATTCTTGTCATTGATGAATTACTGGATGAATTGCATGGATCAATTTACTTCACCAAGTTGGATCTTCGTTCGGGATATCATCAAATCAGAATGAAGATTGAAGACATTCTGAAAACAACATTTAGAACTCATGATGGTCATTATGAATTTTTGGTCATGCCTTTTGGCCTTACCAATGCACCTTCAACATTTCAAGGTTTGATGAATTCAATTTTCAAACCATTCCTTAGAAAATTTGTGTTATTATTTTTCGATGATATACTAATCTACAACAAGTCTTGGAAGGATCATGTTGAACATGTTGACAGGGTGCTATAACTATTGGAGGAGAAACAATTATATGCAAAAATATCCAAATGTTTCTTTGGAGTCCAGGAGGTGGAATATTTGGGTCATATTGTATCTCATGAAGGAGTTAAGGTAGACCGAAGCCATTAAGGAATGGAAAATCCCCACATCCATAAAGCATATGCGAGGATTTCTTGGGTTGACAGGGTATTATCGCAAGTTTGTTAAGAATTATGGGAGAATAGCAGCACCTCTAACAACATTATTGAAGAAAGATTCATTTTCATGGACTCTGGAAGCAACAAAGGCCTTTGAACATCTTAAAGAGGCAATGTGCCAAGCACCGGTCTTAGCTACACCGGACTTCAAAAAAACCTTTATTATGGAATGTGATGCTTCAGGAAATGGAATTGGTGCTGTTCTAATGCAAGATGAAAGACCCATTGCTTCTGAAAGTCGTCCAATCAAGGGAAAGTTTTTAAGCAAAGCTATTTATGAGAAGGAAATGTTGGCAATACTCCATGCACTTAAGAAATGGCGACCCTACCTAATGGGAAGACACTTCAAGGTAAAAACGGATCATGATAGCCTTAAATACTCTTTAGAACAAAGATTATCCTCTGAAGAGCAACAAAATTGGGTCACAAAGATGTTGGGTTATGACTTTGAAATCATCTACAAAAAAGGGAAGCAAAATGTGGTGGCAGATGCACTCTCAAGAAAGGATGAGGATGTGGAAGCATTGTTGTGTTCCATTTCTATTATCCAACCAGATTGGATAAACGAAGTGTTATAGACATTTTTGTGCCTTACAGCATTGAGCATGAAATGTCCATAATTCAAGGGATCCAAAGTCCTTAGAGATGTTGTTACAGCTCCTAAAGGAACAAGGTCAACCAATGACAGCTTATCCCAGAAGTTCTCCACCAAAAACCACTCAGAAACAGTCAATTCAGGATCAATTTAGAGGCTCCACTAGCTGTCTGCACTGAAATGCAGAGATTACACTGGCTAGGTGCACTGCAACGCAGGTAGAAGCACTACCAGGGTGCGCTGAGTGGGAAATGACAAATGGCAAGTTCATTCAACGAGGTGGAAAGACCCTGGAAGCTTCCAAATCTTCTCCAATGACACTTGCCTCAATGAATTCGACTTGTGATGAGTAAGAGGTTCTCAACCTCCAAGTGGAAGCAAGAACTGACAAAGAGAAGCCACAAGTCAAAACATGAGCTGACTCATCCTCTCTGCTCACATCTATATATGGATCTCTCACCCAGAGGTTCAGGAGGATGGAATTTTGTACTTTGCAGAGAATTGATGTTGGTTTGAGATTGACATTAGCACATTGGGTGATTTATGCTTTGTTGGAGGATAGGAAGGGATTCTGTCACCGAGAGGTAGATGCTGGATCAGAACTCACTTGGTTGTATCTCCTCTCAGAATTTATTATCTTATCAATAAACTATTTGAGTTTCTCCTACATGTTGTATACCAATGATGTTTTGTTATTCTTATATGTTTAGCTTAATCTGATCTTGAGCTTTTTATGAATGTATATATGTATCTTTGTGTAGTTTCTCTTTCTTGTGATCTTGCGGGAATTCAGTGAAGCTGGGCCGGTGAAGGAGCAAGAAGCTGGGAGCTATCGAAGAGAGGAGTGATTTGGATCGAAAAACTAGCAGAAGATACAGGTTAGTTAGATCCTCCTTCCTCACTTGCATTTCATAAAGAAGAATACTCGAATAAGTTTACCTGTTTGTTGCTAAGGCACTATCACCTCTTAGAGTGGGATAGGGGCATTCCGTATTGGATAATTTTCCCAACAACAAATTGGTGACTCCGCTGGGGAGAGTATCTTGTTGGTTTTTTTGTGTTTCTGGTCTTGTTCTTCTCATAAACTCAGAAGTGCTGAATCGAAATGCACTTGCCATTTTCAAGTGCAAAGTAGAGATCTGCCACTCTAGCCCACTCACTGGGCCTGTTTTTATGATCTGAACAAACTGATACACAAGTGCTCTAACAGCCCTTTGTGATAGATCTTAGTCCTCCTATAAATCATCCTCCTAATTGTACCTAATTGATAGCTTTGATTTGGCCAAAAACTGTTGATTTAACTGCAAACCGTAACCCAGAACCCAGAAACAACTCTCGTTTCTGCTTCAGCACAGACTCTGTGAAGAGGTTCTGCATTTCAACGCAGGTCCCGTGAAGTCTACCTGCGCTGAATGTCAAAACCTCTGTGTTGGGAGTGCTCTGAACAGTCTTTGCCTTGTGCAGCTGTGGTTCCCTGCTTCCTTTTGCTCAGTTTTATCTCTATTTTTGCAGCCTGTTATCAGTCAGTGTACCTATCTGAAACCCATTTTCTTTGCCTCAATTCAGCCTCAGTTTTATAAAGAAAGTGTATTTGTTCTTTGTGTATTTGTTACATCATTTGCAGTTTCCCATTACAAAAGTAAACTAGTCATACTGTCGCCCTTAGATCTAGACCTGTCATAAGTGTCGTTTTGATCTTAGGAGTGAGTTTGTATGCTGTTCATAGTTGATTTAGCTTTTAATTTTGTCGTTTGGTTTGAATTTATGCATTTCTAGTGTCGAAACAAGTAAATCATAAGGTGTCGTAATCGTATTTTGATTTTGAAAAAGGAACTTGTTTATGTTTTCACTTGAAATTGAATTCAAATTTATACAACAGCTTTCTTTTTAGGCATCAATATTAAGGAAGCGAAAACAAATACATGCATTTGTGCATTTGCATTTTGATAGTTTGCATGCTTTGATATAGGGAAAGTGCATTACAGTGTGCTCTATGCTCTTTGAGAAAAGTTGTATCTTCCCCTTCCCCTTGTAGCTAAGATTTTCATTGTTGAAAAGATATAAAAGCTTGCTTATCATCTTTAGACTGCATTTAGGAATTTTATCATACATCTCATGGTGATCCAAAAAGGAAAACTTCTAAGAAAGATCAACCTAAAATAAATTGAATGAACTTAACAACGCTTTGTAACTTAACGCACAACATAGAGGTCTAGGCTAGAGACGTGTTCCGGCGTCGTAAAACCTGGTGATTGTCGATCTCGCTGATGGTTGGGTGATTCCTCCTGAGGGACGATAGCGCCAGTACGGATTGTGCTCCCACGTACCGTCGAGTTTATATTGGGAGACCCCTATAGGCATAAAACCTTTATCCTTAGGAAGTCGTGTCGACCGCCCTACTGATCGCAATGCACTGAACATAGCATTCAGGAATATTGACCGCCCGTACCTTAAAAAGTATTTTGTGGTTTTGTGAAAAGTTTGGCACACCCTCTACCTAGAACTCCAGAGCAGTTCCTTTTGGCCTTTTTCAGACTCTATAACGGAAAAAGTCCATCCGAGCATTTGTCACTTCGGGCTCGTTAAAACATCGAAGGAGACTAGAGTCATCTTTAGCTTTTTCTCGACTCTTTAAAACTGAAAAAGCAAGTTGTGTCTAAAGCGTCGTTAAAATTTATTTTAAACGGAACAATCACCCCTTTTCTTGCGTTGATCTTTAAGTTGAGAAAATGGAACCCACCAACCAAGGAATTCCCCTTGGTGGAAATCCTAGTCCCTTCTCCTCTTGGGGAGATGTTGGTGCGCCCCATATGGCCACATTGTCACTTCCAGGACTGACAATTGGCTTGCCGATCTGGCTCTTCTCAACCAATGTCATTCAGAACACCACTATTCCTGAATAGTCGAGTCAACAGTTAGATCAGTCCAGAGTTGACCACCAGCCTTCTACTTCCTCTAATTCTTCCTCTCCTCCTTCCTCTTCGCTTGACGGAACTGGTAAAACAAAAAACCAAGTTCCTAAGGAGAAGAAGGAAAAGAAGAAGAAAGAGAAGAAGAAGAAGGAGCCAAAAGCGACTGGGGGCAAACAAGTGTCGTCTGACAGAAATCCACACACAGCACTGACTAGGCCTAAATCGCCATGTGTCATATGCAAGGGAGACCACTTCCACAAAGATTGTCCCTGCATCCCTCGGATACTAAGGGACTGGTCCCCCCGTTTGCACAATCCGGTGGCATCAACCTATGATAGCCATGTTGAATGCATACCGTCAACTAGCGAGAGTGAAGTCCTTGGACAAAAAGGGAGAGCTAGATCTCCCTGTAGACTGTGCGAAGGCAACCACGCCATCCACCGTTGTCCCTTCTTAGACGAAGCGAAAAGAGTTTTGGATGATCGTTCGATTTCACCGTTACGACTTCCTCCTGGATATAAAAAAATCTTGTCGAGTCCCTCGTTAGTTGAAAATCCAGCTGGCCCGCTCAAGTGGTCAGTTGAAGCGACGGTCATTGAAGATGAACCAGCTGAATCCATACCCGACGAAAGTCAAAAGGTCGAGGCGGCAGTTGACCCGGTCTTGCCTTCAGAGGATTTATCTTCGAATGATACAGTCACTGAAGAGAATAAGGATGACACCATCCAAATTCTCTTCATCAACACAAACTCCGACGAGCACGGGGGCACTCCCCCCATTCCTTTATCGCAGGAAGGAAGTTCGTCAGAGCGATACCCAGCCGTTTACTCGGTCCCACCACCAAGCAACCTAGTTGTCTCCTTCGACTGGAATCAACTAGGCAGACCCCGTTTTTCAGCAAGCATACCATTCAGAATTATCGTCCAAATATACAGAATGGTCTGGCTGGCACCATCATTGATGAAGGGGCATCTGTGAGTATCCTTTCCTCCACTGCTTGGAAAGCGCTTGGTTCGCCAATGCTTTTGCCTAAAATGAGAAATCTGACAGGATTTGATAAAGGAACCAGTCGACCTTTAGGGATCCTCCCCAATGTGCCTATCACATTGAAAGGGAAGACCGTTCAAATGAACGTGATGGTCGTTCAAGGACCCTTGGATTATAACCTACTCCTTGGACGAGACTATATATATTGCATGGGAGCCATCGTCTCCTCACTCTTTAGAGTAATGTGTTTTCCGCACGAAGGAAGAGTGGTCAAGCTCGTGGACCAGCTTTCATTTCCCGGATCACGCATCGCAAATAGTCATATACCTTCCTTAAATGGTCTCTTCACGCAAGAAATGTCTCAACCCACGGTCCGTCCTCGCGATGAGCGCGAGTAATTCGAAAGGATATGACTGGAACCCAGGGGGCATGCGTCCTGGTCTACTTCGGTAGGAAAACTTTGGGCATAGGGTAGGTTTCAGCGGGAGAATATGACTAGTCTGTACCCCGTCCATCTTGGAAGAGGGGTTATTCTAGAATAAGATTCTTTTGTCAAAGTTATGTGAGTTGACAGACGGAGTCTCTCACCTTTGTCTATTTCGGTAGACATTGCCGAAGAAGTGTTTTGTTTGAAAGATTAATAGAACAATCTTTGGGTAACCTGAAAGAGGTAGGCATTTCCTGGTAAAAAAAATGTTTTATCTGCAAATTGAGGGGTAACCTTAAAATCGTACTTTATTCTTGGGGGCATGCAAACCTTTTGGGGTGCAAGCAAGGGGCGACTATTTATTTTTTAAATTTTTAGGTCCTCCCTTTAAACCTGTAGGTCTAACCCTTTAAACTCGTAGGATTAGTCATTTCCGAACTTGCATAACGAAAGGATTCGGGGCATAGCTTTGGTAAGGCACAAGCTCCATAAAAAATGGCATCTTACATGAGACATTCTTATCATATGACTGGGTTATCGAGCAATTTTAGCACATAGTTCATGCTCGTTAAAAAATAAACATAAGATCGAGCAGTTTTAGCACATAGTTCATGCTCGTTAAAAAATAAACATAAGATTGAGCAGTTTTAGCACATAGTTCATGCTCGTTAAAAAATAAACATAAGATTGAGCAGTGTTTTTCTGCGTTTAAGCTCGTTAAAAAAATGAACTATCTTCTGGTAAATAACCGCCGTGAATGTAACATTATCAGCCATTAAAACCTTGGTCGTGTCTTCACCGTCACCTCCACTTTTCCATTGGCCGATCGTTCACCTCCATATGATTGTTTACCCATTTTGAGGAACAGCTGCGAAGAGTGATTTCACTAGCCATCCTTGTGATACTGCCGTGATTGGAAAATTCCAACCTTTACCTGGAATCAGCTGCTAACCCGTTTTATCACTCGTTCCTCAAAAGGCGAGTCTTCTTTAAGCTCTTTTCATCTGACTCGTAAAATATGAAAAGATTGCCGAGTTTTGGCCTTCCAGCTCGTTAAAGCGACCGGAAGTGCTATCCCTCCTCTAGATTTTAATCTTTTTGGACCTGAGGGATTATTGCACAAAAATATCGAGCGCTTGTTTTGTTCGGCTCGTTAAAACTATCGAAAACTCATCCCTTCTGTATTGTTTTATACTTTTTCGGACTTAAGGGATTAGATGACGAAAAAGGACTTTCGGAGTTGACTTTACGTACCTTTTCAGATTCTCTAAAAATGAAAAGGACCGAGTTATCTTTGTCGTTAGACTCGTTAAAAACATTAAATAGCAAAAAACTTGTCTTTAGACGAGAACGAGTTTCACTATCGCTAGGCTCGTTAAAACATAGCGATGGGTTTGCCCGAAGGGAAAATTATAGAACAAGCATATGTTATCCTCCTCAAGCTTGACAAAAATAAAGAGGTACTGGTCAGCAATGACTGGGGAAAAATTGGGAGAAACTCAAAGAACTTTATTGGTAGCAAGTCGCTCTTGAACATGACACTTCCAGTCTGTGCCTGAGTCGGGTTGGGTTGTTTCATTCACCGGTCACATCACCATGGTCTCACCAATACCATCCATCTTTGGGGTAAATGCTACCAATCCATCACACAAGTGTCGCCGATATGTTCAAGAGAAGTCATCCAGAGAAGTCAACCGTGTCCCATCCACTACCATACATTATCCTTCATCCTTTCATGACTGTCACCCTGAATCATATGTCATCAGATCGTTTTCACCTCCATAAAAATCATTTGCTCCGTTCCGTATCACTGATGTGGGATACATTAAGGCCCTCCTTTGATGGATCGCTTCTTGTCGACATCAGCTCATTATCCAAGAAGTTGATCTAGGAACAACCCCTTCAGTACTTTGAAGCTTGCATATCTCAATGGCAAGTTTCTCACTTCCGGCGACAGGTATACATCAATGACCTTCGACCGAAAGATTTTGCGTGGTGTTCAACGCCAAGTCCTTTATTCACACCACGTGAATTGTACTGTAGTACCTTGAGGGTCATTATCATTATCGGTGATTCCTCTCGTGCTTGTTAACGGTTTACCTCATTGACCGTAATCAAGCGATGTCTTTCCATGTTCGACATCAGAACATTTCTCACATGGATCGACTTGTACTTAGAGTGAAGATCGGATGAGATTGAAGACCCCGGATCTAGTTTCATCCATCCGGGCTGTGATATATATTCAGGAAAAATAAAGACATTGACATGTACAGCATTACAACAGATAATCATCCTACCAAAAGGATGATGATTTCATCAAAATCATCAGTCTACCATCAGACGATTGTCTGTTCTATGTACAGAAAAATGAATTTATAAAGCTGAGCATGGGAATGCCCGCCTCAGCTAGATCATGAAAGCAGTATGAAAAATAATGTATTGTATTGTATCTTATTACAGGTCTCCTCCCAGCATTGGAATAACTTCGGATCCTCCTAATAAAGCATTTCACCCGATAAACGACCTCATACTTTAGGGGGCAACTGTTATAGACATTTTTGTGCCTTACAGCATTGAGCATGAAATGTCCATAATTCAAGGGATACAAAGTCCCTAGATATGTTGTTACAGCTCCTAAAGGAACAAGGTCAACCAATGACAGCTTCTCCCAGAAGTTCTCCACCAAAAAGCACTCAGAAACAGTCAATTCAGGATCAATTCAGAGGCTCCACTAGCTGTCTGTGCTGAAATGCAGAGATTACACTAGCTAGGTGCACTGCAACGCAGGTAGAAGCACTACCAGGGTGCGCTGAGCAGGAAATGACAAATGGCAAGTTCATTCAACGAGGTGGAAAGACCCTGGAAGCTTCTAGAATCTTCTCCAATGACACTTGCCTCAATGAATTCGACTTGTGATGAGTAAGAGGTTCTCAATCTCCAAGTGGAAGCAAGAACTGAGAGAGAGAAGCCACAAGTCAAAAAATGAGCTGACTCATCCTCTCTACTCACATCTATATATGGATCTCTCACCCAGAGGTTCAGGAGGTTGGAATTTTGTACTTTGCAGAGAATTGTTGTTGGTTTGAGATTGACATTAGCACATTGGGTGATTTATGCTTTGTTGGAGGAGAGGAAGGGATTCCATCGCTGGGAGGTAGATGCTGGATCGAAACTCACTTGGTTGTATCTCCTCTCAGACTTTATTATCTTATCAATAAACTATTTGAGTTTCTCCTACATGTTGTATACCAATGATGTTTTGTTATGCTTACATGTTTAGCTTAATCTGATCTTGAGCTTTTTATGAATGTATATCTGTATCTTTATGTAGTTTCTCTTTCTTATGATCTTGCAGGAATTCAGTGAAGCTGGGCCGGTGAAGGAGCAAGAAGCTGGGAGCTACCGAAGAGAGGAGTGATTTGGATCGACAAACTAGTGGAAGATACAGGTTAGTTAGATCCTCCTTCCTCACTTGCATTTCATAAAGAAGAATACTCGAATAAGTTTACCTGTTTGTTGCTAAGGCACTATCACCTCTTAGAGTGGGATAGGGGCATTCCGTATTGGATACTTTTTCCAACAACACGAAGCAAGGGAGGAATGGAAGAATGACGAAGAAGTTTCAGAACTTATTCGAAAGCTACAACAAGATTCCAGTACTTCTGATACATTTAGTTGGAAAAATGATTCGTTATGGTACAAATAGCGCTTATACCTCTATAAGAATTCCCAGCTAAAACAAAATATTCTTATGGAATTGCACACTTCTCCCTTAGGAGGGCACTCAGGATTTTTAAAAACTTACCACAGGTTTAAGAAGGAATTTTTTTGGGATGGCCTTAAATCAGATATTCAAAAGTTTGTGGCGGAATGTTTGTTTTGCCAACAAAATAAAGTTGAAACAAGTAAGACACCGGGTCTATTACAACCTTTATCCATTCCAAGCCAACGTTGGGAAGAGGTTTCAATGGATTTTATCACAGGTTTACCCAAGTTCGAGGGAAAGAGTGTCATCATGGTGGTAGTTGACAGACTTACCAAGTATGCACACTTTTGTGCATTATCACATCCATTTAAAGCCAGTACAGTTTCTACTGCATTTATGGAAACAGTTCAAAAGCTACATGGAAACCCAAAGATTATTGTAAGTGACAGAGATCCCATTTTCACTGGAAATTTTTGGACAAATTATTTTCTTGTCTTGGTACTCAGTTAGCTCATAGCTCATCTTATCATCCTCAATCTGATGGGCAAACTGAGATAGTAAACAAATGTTTGGAAGGATATCTTCGTTGCTTTATATCTGATAAACAGATGCAATGGGTCAAATGGTTGCCTCTGGCTGAATGGTGGTATAACACTTCCTTCCATACAGCAACAGAAATGACCCCATTTATGGCACTTTATGGGTATCAACCACCATCCATCACATCATATTTAAGAGAAAATTCTAAGGTTCATGCAGTGGAACATCACATCGAACATCAACAAAAAGTCCTCCAACTCTTAAAGGATAACCTCGTGTTGGCACAAAATAGAATGAAACAACAAGTAGATCAACATCGCAGTGAAAGAAGTTTTGATGTAGGTGATTGGGTATTCGTACGACTACAACCATATAAGCAAATGTCCCTAAAGCAAGCTAAGAAGGATAATAAACTATCACCAAAGTATTATGTTCCGTACAAGGTGTTGCAAAAGATTGGTACTATGGCATACAAATTGGAGCTTCCTGCAGCTTCTCGATTGCACCCAGTTTTCCATGTTTCATGTTTAAAGAAGGTTATAGGCGACAAGCTCCCAATTCAAACAATATTGCCAGAACTTAACGAGGAAGGAAAAATTATATTGGAACCGGAAGCAATCACAGAAACAAGAAATCGACAGCTACGAAATCGATCAATTTCAGAGTATCTTATCAAGTGGAAGAACTTATCCGCTGAAGATTCCACATGGGAAGATGAGAATTTTATTCAGAAGTATCCAGAACTACTCAAGCGTTGAGGACAACACTTTTTTGAAGGAGAGGGGCATGTTGGGTCCCTATAATACTAGTGATTACCCCATTACTATTGTAGTTATACCCCTTATTTATATTGTTGTGCCCCATAGAATCCCTCTATTATTATTTTTGTGGCTTTATATTATTATTGTTAGGTTGGTTGGATTATATTGTGACTCCTTAGACTCCTATATATAGAAAGGAGGTTTTGTCATTTGTATCATCCAAGAAATTTTCATTTATGTAATGTAAAGGAGGTTTCCCCCTCGAAGAGGCTGAATTCTAAGGCGTTGATCTATCTTTTCTATCTTTTCTTGAGCTGGTTTCATAACAAAGTGAATGGAGAAGTGAATGGATGGAAAAATGAAGTGATCTCACTAGTATCCGATTCAGATCTTGATGTGATAACTTTCTTACATCATGAATGAATGGGAAATTAGAAAGGAGTTACTCCAAGCCTTTCACTTTTTGATCTAGTTAATACACCAGTTTCTCATACTAAGGAAGTGACACTTTCTTCAGAAGCTTTTGGCCTTTGTGGTTTCTCGGTAGAAATGGATATCTATTCTAATTTTTGTATCAAAGAGTGAACATCAAGAGACTTGAGAGTATAATCTAAAGGTTGTCTTAATACTTCAAGAGGCGAGGGAGATGTTTCTACAACTTCATATTTCTGATCCGGAGACCTTGAACAAGATCTAGAAGGTGTAGAAGTTGTTGAGGGGTTTTGAATCTTATGAAAGTTTTTTGATCGATATTTAGGTTTATATTCCATTCATAGTCATATGGCCCTCAATCTAGTGCCAAAATATTGAAGCGTCAGATTTCTGTTGACCAACATGGGGGATAACCACCCAGTCTCGACCTTAAAGACAACTCATTTTCCATTTGAAGTGGTGACTCTGACTAGGGATAATGGGACCAGTTTCCTAGTGTGGGTTTTAAAATGAGAGTTGGTGTTTTTCAAGGGAGTGTAGTAAGAATAATGATAACTAAGTGGCCTATTCTATTGTGAAAATCTCTTGCTAACTTAATCTAATATAAACCTGGGTATTCTGTGTGATATGTGATCTAAAAAGATATATGTTTGACATGTGATAATAAAGATCAATCACGCATTAAACAGAGGTGATAACATGTACATATAATTTCTTTGACTAAATAATTAGACAAAAAACGTATAAACTGTATCACATATATCTCATGATTATATAGGAAAATAAACAATTTTAGCTAGGGATCATACAGTAGTGCAATTACTGCATAACAGAAAGAACATATCTCATATACAATTCATGAAAATGAAATGTTATCACTAATTAAATAGAAACAAAACTAATAATACAAGATAGAAGTACCATATATGTGAAGTTCTGCTCATTTGACTAATGGCATAGATTAGCTACTTTCTTTAGATCAAATTATCTTCCAAGTATACGATAGTGCATCAACAAAGGAAAGTAATATGAAATTTAAATAAATGACCATGTTCCATAATTTCATCAAGGCATTCACAAACTTACAGAAGTGCATTCTCTACAAATGTTTTTGATAAAATTCAGGACCCTTCTCCAAATGCATGAGAAGGGTATAAATACTATTCTAACTAATGTTCAAAAATAGATTATACAAAAATTTGAGGAGGTTTCAAACAACCATCCTCCTCATTAGTCAACTAACTCTAAAAATAAAAGTGACTTGATGAAAAGAGGTTATAATGATCACTTTCTGTTTTCCAGCTTCTCTTTTAAATCACATACATCAGACATTAGTTTCACTTGAGGAGGTGCCCCAAACTATGTTCAGACATATCCTACAAAAATAACATCTGTGAGAGTTGGAAACATCTGTTGAGTTGAATGGAGTGAGAAGTTGAGGGTCATGATTTGACTGAGTGTCTTGACAAGGTATTGCCAATACGCCTCCCAGTTTGTGTTTGCTAACTTTGCGATTGCTTCCATTTGGATTTCCGCTCTTTCCTTCTAGCTTTTGTGAAATTCATTTAAATTTGGTAGTATTTTCAGGTTACCTTCTTTCACCAGGTTGGTGGTGTGCAAAGTGTGGTTTACTACTTTTACTATGTTCTTTGAGACCCCTGATGCTCTCACCACTACTAATTCAGCTTGCTTGATATGCGCATCCCAATTCGTGAATAGAATGTCCTTATTTGTCTCCTCAATTGTGGGAAGATTAGCTCTGATTGCTTCTTATGTTTCTTTCCATTCAATGAATTATGATATCCTTGTATTTAAATAATTAAATTCAATTATTTGGTCAATCTCCTTATCTGTTAACTGATCACTGGTGATCAGATAAGGAGCGATATGCGGCATTCTTTGGAAAAATTGCTCTTTCTGTTTTGATAGAAGGGAATTTAGCTCTAGTTCCTCTTTCATGAATTCATTGACATTAGGGACATCTTCATATTTTTCCATGGATTCTTGCAATTCTTGAATTTTCATGTTCTTCGCAAAAATGTCTATTTCATGGATTATATTTAACACTTCCATATTTTGTTGCATTTGAGAGATTTGTTCAGTAGCTTTCTGGTTCACATTTTCTTTTTCAATTTGCAGTTGTTGCTCAAGCTGGGCTATCTTCTCTTCCCTCACCCTTAACAAAATGGATATCTCTGTATCTTTATCCATGGTGGTAGCTGCATATGCCCCAGTAAATTGCGATAGTCTAGTCATGTTTTCAGCTGGATTGGGAGGAACATCCTTCCAGATTATGTCCATCAGTTCATTCCCAAGTGGGATCTCTCGTGTCTCTACCCTAATTATTTTTCTCTGTCTCCTTTCTACAACATTGTTAAGTGGGTTGTAGAACACATATAAAGGAGGAATTTCAGTCACCTTTAGGACAATTTCCAATGTGGGTAAAGCAAGAATGATTTTTGTCTGATACAAACTTGTCCCTTGCTCATCCATGGGCTCAGACTCTGTAATTCTCTAGGTACGCGAAGGAGTGTGATATTCCATGGTTTCCTGGACATGTGTTGTCTTAGGAGTGTCTTGTAATTTTTTATTGAATTGGTCCCACTACTGCTCCAAACTCCTGCTTTTGATCTTAGAACCGATACCTTTAATTGGGTATCTTATGACCTGCTTTTCAACTAACCTTCTACTAGATTCCGCTGTATTCCCAGTGTCTTGGGCTTTCCCTATATCCAGTGATTTCTCTGTGTCCACTAGAGACTCTATGTGAGAATTTGGTTCCTCGTTGTTGACAGTCACACTGGGTGTTGTTCTGTCCTCAGCCTTTAACAAATGCAATGGAATTATTTCGAGCCTTTTGTTTTTGAGTTCATGAAAGCTTTAAAAATATTTAGGACTCGGATTGGCCCTTGCCCACACAAATTCTTGTTCGAATGATTCAAATGACTATAAATGGTCTTTAGAATTATTAGCCTCATGGTTAAAGGGCTTAATCTTCACTACAGTAGTAATATTATGTGCTATCTTGTCAGGGTCAAATTTCCTCCTCGGCAGAGTATGGAGCCTAAGTTTTCTAGGCTTAGTGATTCCTTAGCTGCATGGTTGAAATTTTTTAACGAAAAGGAACCACATTGAATGGGAAAACATGGCCACAATGACTTTTTATTATCTTTTAGGGTCTTGGTCAAGCATTTTCCCATAGTCTGGTGGGTTATTTCTCTTGCTATTAATTTATCAAAGACATACAAAGGGAGGATATGCAGGTTCGTTGTACTGCCAAAAACCCCGATGTATGTAAAACATTCTTCAATAAAATACTTGCCTACTATGAGAAGGTCTATAGCGGCCTTCTTGGAAAACTTGGGACCTTTCTTATTAAAAATCAATTGATGCAAGGGTAAAATAACAACATGGCATACTTTATAAAAATGGGGTATATAATGGGATTCCCAAATCTCTTTATGGCTGAGATGGATAGGGTAGGGGTCTTGAAAAGTCCATTTCCAACCCATGTTTGGAAATTTAGTGTAGAAATTAATGGCATCCATGATATATTCACTGAAACAAAATGGAGGAAGGTTCTGTGTGGAGGACGATATCTTTTGACAATACTCAAAGAATTATTAGATAAGATAGTGGCCTAATTCATTATGTGGGAACTGACACATGCATCAATTAAAGGAATCCATTCTATGGAAAACTTGGTATTATTAGGTAATCCATATAGCCTACATAACATCAAGGCTACATATTTGTAGGGGTTTTCCAAAGAGGCTACGAGATACATACATGTTTCATCATATTTGAACTCGTTCTCTAGTACCATCCGACCCTGGATCATTTTGAAAGGTTCTTCATTTTTCTCTACGAAGTTGGTCACGTATGACTTCTCATAAATATCCTGAGGGTCATGTATATGATACATTTGCTTCAGGTCTTAAGCTTTGAATGACCCCATGAGCTCCATCCTTGAGTTCCTGAATTTCCTGTCTTCAATACTGATATTTTACACCACCCACCTAATCATATCAGTATGTGGGAGTATTTTCGCACTCGCTCCTATTATATGAAGGAAGGAATAAGTAGTATATTTGAATTGGACTCCCGAAGGTTTTATTGAGTTAGTTTTCACCTTTATAATAGTAATTTTAGGACACTCATCTTCAAGCCTATTATATATGACTTCCCATGCTTCTCTCCTCCATCAGCGTTGCAAACAGTGTTAGTGAATATAGGCGAGATTTCTGATAGCTCAGACTCTATTATTCTCTGCTTCTTCTAATTTTGAATCACCTTTCACAATGTCATGTCTTTTGAATATTTCCTGAAACATAAGATATATATCAGCACAGATGATATAGGGAAGTTAAGGCTGAAAGCACTATGAAATGACTTTGAATCGTGGGAAGATTTTGAACGAGATATTCATCATTAACTGGCCATAACTTGAAACACCATTACCTCTCCTTGGGTTGCTAAACATTAATTACCCTACCAAACCACTTATTATTATATTAAAACACAGTAATTTCCCACGCTTCATGCTTTATTCGCACATCGTAACTTTTAAACGTTGTAATATAGCATTGCCTGGAGATAATGCAAAATACGATTGTGAAAATTGCGATATCGCATTTCGAAAATTGTTAAAGGATGACATAATGGCATGCATTATTTATCTGTGACTTTGCGAAGTGCGATTATGTGTTCTCAAGGTGTTCTAATCGGAACATCACAGCGGGGGGCCTCATCGCACTTCGCATTTCAAGATTTTCTTAAAGATGTTTATAATTATCACGTGGAAAATTGCGAAGTGTGATTTGTGATAAAGGTCCTAAGCTTGGTTTCTCTTCTAAGGGTTTCAAGGTGATTTCTTATTGTTAGCATTTATTTTACAAAGGCTAAAAATTTAAAAAGGGTCCCCATTTATATGTCAAATATTAAATATTACTCATATGAATGGGGGGGTGTTACATAGTACAACACTTTGTCAAGAAGCTTTTCCATGTGACCATTGACCTTATCTAGCCAATACTCCCTCTCCTCATTGATCTCTAAGGTAATTCTATCCTCCATGTCTAGCCCTTCATCTAGAAAACTGTGTCCTTTCTCCTCCTTCAATGCCTTTTTGAGTCCCTTGGTCCTTGGCCTCTTTTTCTTGCCTTATTTTTTCAGTTTCCTCAAGTTCACTAGGCTCCAAAATGGCTTTTCATTTTCCTGCTTTCTACAACAATTTAGTTTGTTATTTCTCCATGATGAGTTGTTTATCTTTAAGCTGACTGTTTTCTTATTCTAGGAAGGAAATGATGAAATGAGGGAGTTAGGGAAGGGAGATGATGGTAGGGGAATTTTGGGAGATGGATAGGGGCGGTAGAAAACCTAGGAAGTTTGAATGGAGTGAAATGAGAGAGAGAGATGAGTAGGAGAAATTTATAAATAGTGTTGTTAGGAAATCTGCCTAAAATGCTAGGTATGAGCTAGGGTTTAGGTAATGGTAGGGAAATCTAAGGATTGATAGGTTATTTAGTGAATCAAAGTGTGTTTTAAACATGTATAGATGTGTGAGGTGGAGGATTTACATGTTTTCAGTATCAAAACTAACCAAACCATCAGTTACACTAGCTTGTAGCACAAAAATTCCACCTAAACCCTAGATGAAGATAACTTGCATTTGAATTCATCTTGCCAAAGGAAAAAGTAATCAAAAGAGTTATACTTACTTGTGAACAAGCTTAGGGTAGCAAGAAATAAGTTTGAAAGCTTCAAAATCAAATTTGGGTGAGTTTGGAAGAGTTTCATATTGCCATATATACACCCCGCAGCACCTTGAGACTGGGGATGGATGGGTGGGGTAGCCACTAATGAGGAGGGACTTCGTAATGCGCCCTTCAGAAGCACAACACAGTCTCCATAAGCATAATGCCTATCTTCCAAACCACATTTGGAGGCCTTAAACTACTCCACATTGTGAACGTGATAGATCGTTGGAAATATATTGAAGTCTTCTACACGATGGACTCATCTAGAATTTAATTTGGACACTCCAGTAGGGAGAAAAAATGGTTTTTCCAAGGTGGCTTTGAAAACCTAGGGTGTCTCTGACAAATTCCCAGTGCCAACTTGAAGAGCACCTTTGGATGCTTTACAGAAATCCAAATCACGATATCAAGGCACTTTTGGAAATATTAGGACATTTGATACACAATAGAGTCATTAATCACCACCAACACCTGCTCCAAATCCCTGAAAAACTGTCTTGAATTCAAATTGTCCATAAGTGCATCGACCCTCCCATTGCAAGGGTAGTTTTGGAATTTCTTTGAAATAATAACACCTCTACATAAACTGAAGGAGGTTTTTGTTACTTTACATATCATTGACAAAAAACTATTTCACTTTTGTAAAATTCTTCTCCATTTTGTCAAAAACATATTTTGAAGAAAAATTGTCCCTATGAGAAATGATGAGTTGAGGTAGTGTACTGCAGCATTGTCTTATTTGAAATAAAACATTACCTTTACCTTTATTTTTCTTTCCCTAAGCTGCTAACTCCCTTTACCCACTCAATTACATGATGGACATGTTTCTGTTTTGACCTATGGTATCATGATGACACATGTAGTGAAAGCCTAGACCATGTTCTAAAATGAGGAATTTAACCATTTCATTACCCAAGCCACTTAAATGAAGATATGATACGTCAAATAAGACAATGACCATGATGAGTGATGAATACCATGAGTAAGTGAAGGGAGCAACTTTTGGAAATAATACTGAGAGGGGGGGGGGGTGAATCAGTATTATCAAATCAATAACTTTTTCATTTAACACTCAAATTTATATACACTACTTCAGTGAAGGTAACTCGTGTGTACACGCAATTGTCTTTAAAGAAACCAACATATATCCAACAAACTTATTATTCAGTTAATTCATCATTTGTTGATCTTTAATCAATGCATCAGTACTTCATTAACCATATAAATAGTAGCCATGTGCAGTAATAACAAAATAAACCATCACACATAAGAAACACACATGAACACCAAGATTTAAGGTGGAAACCCAATGCAAGACAAAAACCACTTGTTGTTGTCTTCTTTTAATATAAGAAAAACATGTTTACAATATTGTACTGGTGCAAAATCATACCAATATGAAGGCACCTGCCTACAGAAGGCTACAACCTTCTCTCCTTCTTCAACTTCTAATGGAAGGGAGCTACAACCCCCTAGATCTTGTACTAGTTGATACATTTACTAGTACGTAGGTGCTAGCCTATAGAAGGCTCCAACCTTAACTAATTTTCTAGCTACTACTGGAAGGGAGCTCCAACCCCCTGGCTCTTGTACTGGCCGATATGTTTACCAGTACGTAGGTGCTAGCCTATAGAAGGCTACGACCTTCTCTCTTCCTCCATGGACCACGTTTCATAAATTTTTAGATTCGATACTCCTGGAATACAACACCACAATCTAAAGGCCACATTTCATCAAATTTTCATACTGGACCCATCAGAAACATTGAAGCTCAAAATCAATCACCACTACAATACAACCAATCACTGAAAACCCATCATCACTAAAGCAAATCACAATCAATCAATCTGAACATTCAAAACATTGTCACCAGAACACAGTCACTAGAACGCAGAGCAGAACCCAAAACTCTGCATCAACAACCAAAACTAACTGTAACTTCAAACATCATATTTCATAATGTATATGCTACTTCGATGTGCCGACCGAGTGTGTATATGCGCTTTTATCAAATTGAACCAATGTACAGATCTGAAAATATAAACTTAAAACTTAACAACTATTCCATACTTATGTCATACCCAGACCATAACATTTACAAAATAAAACATGCATTAGTATTCAGATCTAGCCCAATCAACATCGGATCACGCAATGATAAGTCATTTCAATTCTTATGATCCTGATCTAACATTGTATCCAAGGTGCACAAAATATTTCAGTTGATCTCATAATCATAGCCCTTGCAAAATAACATATACTTCAGATAGAAGTATTCCTCAGAAACCCATTCACTTGCACACAGTGACCTAATGATATTCTCCTCCTTATATAGTTTTAGGAATTTCTCAATACCTCAAACAAAATACCTCAGACCAAATACCTTGAACCAAAGACCTCAGACTAAATACCTTGAACCAAAGACCTCAGACCAATACCTTGGACCAAATACCTCGGACCAATACCTTGGACCAAAACCTTGATTTTCCATCCCATATGTGCTTTTCCTTCCGTGAAAGTGAGTGTATACGTATATACTCCTTTTTTTCTATTAACCCACATGTATACGCTACTTGGACAAAATGAACCAGCGTATACCTCTCTTTCTTCAGTCTTTAGAGTCTCATTTGTAATCCTTTGTTGTTAATCTATTGTACTATGAACTGTCATCTATGTGATTTTCCATCAAGGATAACATTTCTATCATAATTCCAATAGCAGCAATGACCTAGCCACAACAGCTAGTGACCAAATTGTTATTTTAAGATTCACTGAAATGACAAAAAATTGACTTGACACCCTAACAACACCTTGTAAGAGCATATTTGAACAATGGTGACAGGATGAAGTGAATGACACTAACATTGGATCCAACTGGGGATGACAGATCTTTGGAGGTGTCAAGAACACCGTAGACCTAGTAGCCTTGTTCATTGGGCATGGATTCAAAATGAAAAGACTAAACTCAAATTGAAAACTAATTGACTAACTAACTGACTTGACCATCAGAAACATACTGACTGAAAAATTGACCTTACAACTTTTTTAACAAAAATAAAATAGCAGTTGATTATAAAAGCCTTAGGACCTTCTCCTTGGGCTTCAAAATTTTGATGATAACTGCCAACCTACTGAATATGTATTTACAATCATGTGCAATGATCCCTCCAGTGTAACCAATCCAGCATATTGCTACTTACTTGAATCCTACTCACACTTTCCTTGAGTAGGTAGAAAAAACAAAACATTGGCCACTCCAAGTGTCTATTGAACATGTGCTCATGATCCATAATTACAAGAACATTCATCTTCCTATATGGATACAAAAAATTAGTGTAAGGATCCTTAAAAATCTAAAATGTTACCTTATCTTGAAATCCAACAAAAATACAAGTACTCCTTTCATTTTTATTTTAAAGAATACTTAGTTGTTGATCCATAGGAAGGCATTGGGAAGTATGAATTTCTACTACTTGAGTGTTGGCTGTAAATTCTTCAAGCATGAGAAACTGTGATTCTATCTTTGGCACACTATCTATCTCAGGCTCATACTCTTCCAATTCGTAGTCTAAATCATCCTTGAACATAACACATTCTTCAAGATTAATAAACATGTCATCCCTATCCTCTTCATGAAATAAAACAATCCCTATTACCTGATCTCCTTGCAGGAAATCTACATCACAAATTGGCTTACTCACAACAACTTTCTATATAGTTTCATCAATCTCATGGCTGTCATCATTTAAACCCATATTTTCATTTTCAATAATGGAAGAAATTTCACTTACACATTCTTCACGGTTTGAGTAATGCAAACCTTCCTTAACATGGGTTGTAACATTGTTTTCAAGAGTTGATCTATTTCATCTTCATAAAGAGGAGAACATTGATTTTTATAGAAATCAACATTGGCTTGGCGATTTTCATTTTCATGATCAAGAATAGGCCTTTCTCTATTTTTGTCCCAATCTGCTCCATCCAAGGAGGAATCTGCTATTTCTTGTTGGGAGGAAAAATCATAAATGGCTTCTAATATATATTCTTCCATACATTCTTCATCCCCATATGAATTTTCAAGAAATTTTCATAAATATCACAACATCTATCCATAATTGATAAGGAAAAATTGTAGCTTTGATAATGGTGAAAGAAAACTGAATGAAAATCTTTTAGAGAACATAAATTAGTAGATGGTAAACTCTCATACCATTTCCTCACTATTTCCTCCAAGGTAGCCATGAAGATCTTCATCAGACAATGTTCAAGAAACTTAGTATTTAATCTATGAATATGAAAATGAAATTTGACCAAATGCAAACTAACATCTTCTCCATACTGACCTTTAAAATTTGGCAGCCTTGTTTTCCAATATATACAAGGAATATGGAACAAAAAACCAAGAATATGAGCTGGATTCATAGGAGCATACTTTTGAGCAGTTGAATCCATCTTGAAATAGTTAAGTCACCAAGAATTTCTTCAAACTACCGGTTTTTGAACAATGGAGTTGCCATGAAAAATCTGAACCTTTGGATTCTTCGACACTGGAGTCGCCAGGTGAAAGATGGACATCCTTTCTTAGTTCTGATCATTGTTCACCATCAACAATCAAATCTGATCCTTATCATTATTTCCCAGGGAAGACATGATCTTGCAATCCCTGGCAATGACACCAAAAAATGTTATCCTCTACAATTTCCTAGGTTGAGGAGGATATCTAAAGAGGTAACCTCAAACCACGTTTAGCTCAATAGCTAGCCCTACTGAGCCAGAGATGGATATCTCATAGTATTTATCAATCAATATTTTTAAAGAAAAAATATTTTAAGCTACATATGAATGTTTGTTTGTGTATTTGTGAATTTAGGATTTTAAGTTTTTTTAGACTAGGGTTTAGAGCAATTGATTAGGTCTAGGCTCCAGGAATGCAGAGACAAGTATATAAAGGAACTAGGTATCAGTAGGCTATGATATACTTGAAATGTTGTTAGTGTAGCATATATTAGAGAGTTTTGAAGAGACTAATGAGATGAGTTGCTGAGGGGTTGTGTACACGCAACTGTCTTTAAAGAAACCAACATATATCCAAAAAACTTATGATTCAGTTAATTCATCATTTGTTGATCTTTAATCAGTGCATCAGTACTTCATTAACCATATAAATAGTAACCATGTGTAGTAATAATAGAATAAACCATCACACATAAAAAAACACACATGAACACCAAGATTTAAGGTGGAAACCCAATGCGGGACAAAAGCCACTTGTTGTTGTCTTCTTTTAATATAAGAAAAACATGCTTAAAATATTGTACTGGTGCAAAATCATACCAATACGAAGGCACCCACCTGCAGAAGGCTACAAACTTATGTCATTCTTCACCTTCTACTGGAAGGGAGCTACAACCCCTAGCTCTTGTACTAGCTGATACCTTTACTAGTACGTAGGGGCCAGCCTATAAAAGGCTCCAACCTTAACTCATTTTCCAGCTGCTACTGGAAGGGAGCTCCAACCCCCGGCTCTTGTACTGGCCGATATGTTTACCAGTACATAGGTGTCGGCCTATAGAAGGCTATGACCTTCTCTATTCCTCCAGGGACCATGTTTCATAAATTTTTGGACTAGATACTCCTGGAATACAACACCACAATCTGAAGGCCACGTTTCATCAAATTTTCATACTGGACCCATCAGAAACATTGAAGCTCAAAATCAATCACCACTACAATACAACCAATCACTGAAAACCCATCATCACTAAAGCAAATCACAATCAATCAATCTGAACATTCAGAGCACTGTCACCAGAACATAGAGCAGAACCCAGAACTCTGCATTAATAACCAGAACTAACTATAGCTTCAAACATCATATTTCATAATGTATACGCTACTTCGATGTGCCGAACTAGTGTGTATATGCACTTTTATAAAATTGAAGCAACGTAGAGATCTGAAAATACTAACTTAAAACTTAACAACTATTCCATACTTATGTCATACCTAGACCATAACATTTACAGAATAAAACATGCGTTAATATTTAGATCTAGCCCAATCAACATCGGATCATGCAATGCTAAGTCATTTTAGTTCTTACGATCTTGATCTACCATTGTATCCAAGGTGCACAAAATATTTTAGTTAATCTCATAATCATATCCCTTGCAACATAACATATACTTCAGATAGAAGTATTCCTCAGAAACCCATTCACTTGCACACAATGGCATAATGATATTCTCCTCCTTATATAGTTTTAGGCTTTTCTCAATACCTCGAACCAAAACCACTTAGGATCAATACCTCAGAGCAAATGCCTCGGACCATTACCTCAGACCAAATACCTTGAACCAAAGACCTCGAACCAATACCTTGGACCAAATACCTTGGACCAATACCTTGGACCAAAACCTTGGAAAAAAACCTTGATTTTCCATCCCATACGTGTTTTTCCTTCTGTGAAATTGTGTGTATACATTTACGCTACGCTCCTTTTGTTTTATTAAACCACATGTATACGCTACTTGGAAAAAATGAACCAGCATATACCTCTATTTATTCAGTCTTTAGAGTATCATCTGTAATCCTTTGTTGTTAATCTGTTGTACTGTGAACTATCATCTATGTGATTTTCCATCATGGACAACATTTCTATCATAATTCCAATAACAGCAATGACCTAGCCATAACAGCCAGTGACCAAATTGTTATTTGAAGATTCACTAAAATGACAAAAAATTGACTTGACACCCTAACAACACCTTGTAAGAGCATATTTGATCACTGGTGATAGGATGAAGTGAATGACACTAACATTGGTTCCAACTGGGGATGACAGCTCCTTGGAGGTATCAAGAACACCGTAGACCTAGTAGCCTTGTTCATTGGGCATGAATTAAAAATGAAAAGACTAAACTCAAATTGAAAACTAATTGACTAACTAACTGACTTGACCATAAAAAACATATTGACTAAAAAATTGACCATACAACTTTTTTAGCAAAAATAAAATAGCAGCTGATCTTAAAAGTCTTAGGACCTTCTCCTTGGGCTTCAAACTTTTGATGATAACTGCCAACTTATTGAGGATTTATTTACAATCATGTGTAATGATCCCTCCAGTGTAACCAATCTAGAAAATCACTACTTACTTGAATCCTACTCACACTTTCCTTGAGTAGGCAAAAAAAAAACATTGGCCACTCCAAGTGTCTATTGAACATGTGCTCATGATCCATAATTACAAGAAAATTCATCTTCCCAGATGGCTACAAAAAATTAGTGTAAGGATCCTTAAAAATCTGAAATGTTACCTTATCTTGAAATCCAACAAAATTACAAGTACTCCTTTCATTTTTATTTGAAAAAATACTTAGTTCTCGATCCATAAGAAGGCATTGGGAAGTATGGATTTCTGCTACATGAGTGTTGGTTGTAAATTCTTCAAGCATGAGAAATTGTGATTCTATCTCTAGCATACTATCTATCTCAGGCTCATACTCTTCCAATTCATAGTCTAAATCATCCTTGAACATAATACATTCTTCAAGATTAATAAACATGTCATCCCTATCCTCTTCATGAAAGAAAACAATCCCTGTTAGCTGATCTCCTTGCAGGAAATCTACATCACAAATTGGATTACTCACAACAACTTCCTGTATAATTTCATTAGTCTCATGGTTGTCATCATTTAGACCCATATTTTCATTTTCAATAATGGAAGAAATTTCACTTACACATGCTTCACTGTGTGAGTGATGCAAACCTTCCTTAACTTGGGTTGTAACATTGTTTTAAAGAGCTAATCTATTTCATCTTCAGAAAGAGGAGAACATTGATTTTTATAGAAATCAACATTGGCTTGGTGATTTTCATTTTCAATATCAGGAATAGGCCTTTCTGTATCCTTATCCAAGTCTACACCATCCAAGGACGAAGCTGCTATTTCTTTTTGGGAGGAAAAATCATAAAGGGCTTCTAATATATATTCTTCCATACATTCTTCATCCCCATATGAATTTTCAAGAAATTTTCATAAATCTCACAACATCTATACATAATTGATAAGGAAAAATTGTATCTATGATAATGATGAAAGAAAACTGAATGAAAATATTTTAGAGAACATAAATTAGTAGATGGTAAACTCTCTTACCATTTCCTCACTATTTCCTCCAAGGTAGCCATGAAGATCTTCATCAGACAATCTTCAGGAAACTTAGTATTTAATCTGTGAATATGAAAACAAAATTTAACCAAATGCAAACTAGCATCTTCTCCATACTGACCTTAAAACTTTGGTAGCCTTGTTTTCCAATATATACAAGGAATACGAAACAAAAAACCAAGAATATGAGCTCGATTCATAGGAGCGTACTTTCGAGCAATTTAATCCATCTTGAAATAGATAAGTCACCAAGAATTTCTTTAAACTACTAGTTTTTAAACAGTGGAGTTGCCATGAAAATTTTGAACCTTTGGATTCTTCGACACTGGAGTCGCCAGGTGAAAGATGCACAACCTTTCTTGTGTCTGATCACTCTTCACCATAAATAATCAAATCTGATCCTTATCATTCTTTTCTAGGGAAGATATGATCTTGCATTCCCCGGAAATGACACCAAAAAAATGTTATCGTCTAAAATTTCCTAGGTTGAGGAGGAGATCGAAAGAGGTAACCTCGAACCACTTTCAGCTCAGTAGCTAGCCATATTGAGCTAGAGAGGGATATCTCATAGTATTTATCAATGAATATCTTTAAAGAACAAATATTTTAGGCTACATATGCATGTTTGTTTGTGTATTTGTGAATTTAGGATTTTAAGTTTTGTTAGACTAGGGTTTAGAGCAACTGATTAGGTCTAGGCTCCAGGAATGCAGAGACAAGTATATAAAGGAGCTAGGTATCAGTAGGCTATGATATACTTGAAATGTTGTCAACGTAGCATAGATTATAGAGTTTTGAAGAGACTAATGAGATGAGTTGCTGAGGGGTTTCACTCGGTCCTGTGGTAGACCCTGTTCAATAGGAGATATGCAGGATTGATTCTGGTGGTGAAAGAAGATGGCGAGCAGTGGAAAGATAGAGATCAAGAAATTTAATGGTCAGAGTTTTGAGTTGTTGAAACTCAAGATGGAGGATATGTTGGTGGATAAAGATTAGTGGATCACGGTAGATCCAGGTACTAAACCAACGGGAGTGTCCGATGAAGAATGGAAGAATTAGGATCAAAAGGAAAAGAGCACAATAGATTGTCTGTCCTAGATTCAGTATCATTGAATATATGAGGGGAAGCTACATCTAAGGCTTTGTGGGACAAGTTAGGAACTCTGTACCAATCTAATTCTTTGGTGAATAAATGGTTCCTATGGAAAAGGTTGTATAACCTGAGGATGAAAGATGGAAACTCGGTGACAGAGTATCTGAATGCATTTAATACTGTGGTAAGTCAGTTATTATCTGTTGATATTAAAATTTCATATGAAGATAACCGCATCAGTTTGTTGTGTTTTCTATCAGATTCGTGGGATAGTCTGGTTGTTGCAATAGGTAGTAATGCAACTGCCTTACAGTTTGATGAAATAGTCTCATCCTTGCTGATGGAGGAGATGAGACGGAAAAATATGGAGAGCTAGAATGGTGATGCCTTGTCTGTACAAGGAAGGTCCCAAAACAAAAACAAAAATAAGTCATCGAGTGGGAGATATAAATATAGAGGGAGATCTAAATCTCCAGGAAAACCTGTAAAGGTGGTGTGCTTTAAATGAGGAAATGAATGGAACTACAAAAAGGACTATAAATATAAAGCTCCTAACAAAGGAAAATGATTTGATGATGCTCCTTTGGCAGAGGTGAAAACCACCTCAAATGAAGGTGGGTATGTGTACTTGGCTTCTTAAAGTACAAATGTAGATCATGAAGCATGGTTGACTGACTCAGGTGCATCGTTTCACTTCACTCCCCATAGAGAGTGGTTCTGCGAGTATGAGAAATATGATGATGATGATGTCTTCTTGGGGGATGACAAGAAGGCTAGAATCATTGGTCGCAGAAAGGTAAAGTTGAAGTTGCAAGGTGGAAGGGTTAGAACACTTTCGGCTGTTCTGAATATCCCTGCATTGGCCAGAAATTTGATTTTCATAAGCAAGCTGGATGATGCAGGTGTAAAAATAATGTTCAAGAAGGATACCTGCAAGATGGTTCGCGGAGCACTGATATTGATGTAGGGAGTTCAGGTTGGAACTCTATACAAGCTGCAAGGTAGCACTGTTGTTGATGGGTGCAACAATTTTGTGGTTCCTGAAAGTGGAGCAGAAAATCTAGTGGTCTCTCGAGAGAAGACCATACTGTGAAATAAAAGGCTTGGACATATTGCAGAGAAGGTCTTTGAATACTTCATGGTAAAGGTATGAGTAATAGCTCTCTAGATTTTGATTTCAATGAAAATTGTGAATATGGGAAGAAGAATTGGGTGAGTTTCTCGTCTGGTGGTAAGAGGGTGAAATAGATATTAGAACCTGTGCACAGTGATGTATTTGGACCTGTGAATGTTTCATCACTGGGTAAGTCTATGTACTATGTATCATTTATAAATAAATTCTCAAGGAATACATGGATATATTTCCTTAAGAAGAAATATGAAGTCTTTTACAGGTTTAAAAAATTTAAGGTTCTGGCGGAAAACCAGACAGAGAAGAAGATAAAGGTCTTGAGGATAGATAATAGTGGAGAGTTTTGCAGTAAGGAATTTGAAGAATTCTGTAAGAAGTGTGGTATAGCATGACAGAAGACTACTCCATACACACCTGAGAAAAATGGAGCTGCAGAAAGAATGAACAAGACATTGATGGAAAGGGCAAGAAGCATGCTTAGTGGTGCCAGGTTAGCACAGGAATTATGGGCAGAGGTGGTGGAGACAACATGTTACCTAGTCAACAGATCACCTTCATCAGCGTTGGAGGATGAGACTCCATAAGAGGTATGGACTGGTAAGAAACCCTCTATTTCACATTTGAGGGTATTTGGATATGATGCATATTTACATGTTCTAAAGGAGAAAAGAGCCAAGTTGGATAGTAAATCTGAAAAGTGCACCTTTATTGGGTATAAGCATGGTTTAAAGGGTTATAAGATTTGGAACCTAGTAACAAGGAAGGTTGTGTACAATCGAGATATGGTGCTCAAAGAGGTGAAAGATGTTATTAGACATGAAGTCCAACCAAAGGAACCTAAGAAGATCAAGTTTGGGCTTAAGGAGGAAGAATCGAACTCTACAACAAAGGAGGAATCAGAAGATGAAGAGCCACAAACTCCGGGTGTGAGAAGATCAGTTTGAGAAAGAAGGGAGTTGGAAATGTATATTCCATATACTTTCTGTTCAAATTTTTCTTTATATGATACTAGTGATGATACCAGAACTGTGAAGGAGGCAGTAGATTCAGAGGATGGAAAACTCTGGGAAGAGGCCATGGTTGATGAAATTGCATCTTTGCTAAAAAATGAGGCTTGTGATCTGGTGGAGTTACCGACTGGAAGGAAACCCATTGGCAGCAAATGGGTGTTCAAGAAGAAGACAAATGCAGAAGGAAAGGTGGAGAAATACCCATTGGTAGCAAAAGGTTATTCCTAGGTGCCTGGAATTGATTTTGGTGATACTTTTTCTCCTGTTTCCAAGGTAAATTCTATTATATTACTTTTATCTGTTGCTATTGCTTTTGATTTTGAGGTAGAGCAGATGGATGTGAAGACATCATTTCTACATGGGGATATGGAATAGGAGATCTACATGAAGTAACATGAAGGTTTTGTGGTGAAGGGTAAGAAATAACTGGTATGAAATTTAAAGAAGTCTTTGTATGGGTTAAAACAGTCACCAAGGATATGGTATTAGAAATTTGATACACTTGTACGGGGACTTTGCTTCACCAAAAGCAAAACATATCACTTTGTGTATTTTAAATTAATTGGTGACCATGTTATTTATCTGGTCTTGTATGTGGATGATATGTTGTTGGTTTGAAATAACAAAGAAATTATCCAGGATTTTAAGACCCAATTGTCCTCCAAATTCGACATGAAATATCTTGGTTCTACAAACTATATTTTGGGCATGGAAATTAAAAGAGATCAACCTAAGAGCAAGCTCAAGTTAAACAAGAGGAAGTATGTCGAGACAATACTGTAGAGGTTTAATATGAAGGAGATTAAACTGGTGAAGGTTCCTATTCTCGTAGGTGTAAAGTTATCTGCCAAACAGTGTCCCAAGACACAAGAAGAGGAAGAGGACATGTCCCATGTTCCATATGCAAGTGTAGTCGGTAGCATGATGTATGCAATGGTATGTACTAGACCAGACATTTCACATGCAGTGGGATTATTCAGCAGGTTTATGTGAAAACTAGGAAGGAGCACTGGACAACAGTGAAGTGGGTTTTCAGGTATTTGTGTGGCACTAGTGATTATGGTTTGTGCTACCAAGGAAGACTAGGATTGGACAGAGTGTTGGATATTCATGGCTTTGTTGATGCAGACTATGTTGGAGATTTAGATTAGAGAAGATCTACAAGTGGGTATGTGTTTAACCTATTTGGAGGTGTAGTTAGTTGGATGAGTAAAAAATAATCTGTAGTGGCACTATCAAATACAGAGGCATAATACATGGCAGCTACTCATGCAAACAAGGAAGCAGTTTGGTTGCAGAGATTGTGTTCAAGTATGGGGTTAGTATAGGGAGCTATAAGAATAGGCTGTGATAGCTAAAGTGCAATTTTCTTGGCAAAAAATCCTGCTTATCATTCAAAGACAAAGCACATTGATGTTCAATATCACTATGTGAGGGATATGGTAGAAGAGAAAAAGATGTTGCTGGTAAAGGTGGACACTTTGAAGAATATTGTAGATGCATTGACAAAATTTGAGCTCTGAGAAGTTATCTTAGTGTAGAGAAACAATGGGCATTTCAGGGCTAGATAAATGACTAAGCTCTCCTCTGGCCCCTTGTTGAAAGAAAACAACAAGTGGGAAAATGTTGGGTTATGTTATATTCTTTCCACGACTAGCATCTCTAGTTAGCTAGGGGCTTAGAGGGGGGAAAGTACCCCCCCCCTTCATTGCACTGACTGCATAGTGGGGGGGTCATAGGGGGTTTGAGGGGGGCATACCTATGTTTTTGTGCATGGTTTTCGCACATGGTTTTGGTCACGATGGTTTTTGGTCCATGGTATTGGATGCTTCGGCATGTATAAATATGTATTGTAACATTGAAAGGAACATAATGAAAAACCAAGCTGGTACTCCTGGTTTTGGGATCCAGGGGAAAATATCTGTGTATATGTGTTTTATGTGTTATGCTCTTGAATTGTTTATTTTTTGTTCTTATAATTCGTATGCACATAATTTCTGTACGGGGTTAAAACCTACACATATGAAAGTATGAATTCATTAGCTGTAGAAGAAAATAAACAAACCTATGAGTTCCACATAAACAGAGCTTGAAATCAAGGATCCTATCTATATAACTGCAAGGAAATCCATAAAAATAAGACAAATCATGTGAAGCAAGATGATTTATCCATTAGAAACTGATAGAAAGAGTAAACAAACACCATAGACTCACTGAAATAGATTTCTTGAAAAATAGCTGCAACTGCCCTTGTATTTGCTAAAGATGACATAAACATACATGTGTTACAGGGAAAAGTGTCTACACAGAACTGCTTATCCCACTAAGGTGTGGTAGCTACCTTAGAAACAAACAAAGTAAAGCTACTTTCGTTTTTCCTTTATGAAATATAGATGAGAGAAGAACAAAGAAGACCAACCTTTGTCTTACGCTAATCTCCTAATTCGATTCCTCTCTCTCTTGATAGGCTTCCGCTACTTGCTCCCTTGTATGCCCAGCTTCATGGAGTACCTGTAAGATCACAGTAGTATGAAACTATACAAGAACATGGATCTATAATCATAAACAATCTAGAATCAGATGTAAATTGACCATACAAATGCATAAAACATAAATGACACAAGAGTATGGAGGAAAACTAGAATAGCTTTTATTGATAAACAAGAAAGAGCCAAGGGAGTTACAACCAGTTGTTCTGACCCAGCATCATCCTCTCAGCAAGTAAGCCCTTCTTCACCTCATACAAAGCTTAGATCACCCAACACTATGATGTTGTCTCAAGAAACCAACAACAATTCCTTACAATATACAAAATTCCAGCCTCCGGATCTCTGGGATGAGGGATCCATATATTGATATCTGTAAGGGAGATGAGTCAGCTTATGATTTGATTAGTGTCTTCCCTCTGATAGTTCTTGCTTCCACTTGGAGATTGATGATCTCTTACTCATCGTTGGTCGAATTCAAAGAGGCAAGTGTCACAGGAGAAGTTTCTGGAAGATTCCATGCCTCTCCACCTCACGGATTGACACTGCCATTTGTCACTGCTCGCCCATCGTACCCCATAGGAGGGCTTTTTGAAATGCAACGCACGCACATAGTGTATTTAGGTGAGATGCAACGCACTTTGCCTATGGAGCAGCTGAAATGATCTTGTTTTGACCAGTTCTAGGCAGTTTTTCATGGAGAACTTCTGGGAGAAGCTGTAATCAGTTGACCTTATTCCTTTAGGGGTTATAACAACACTTTTAGGGATTGAGGAACCCTTGGTTTATGGACATTTCATGCTTGGGGTTGCAGTGCCCAAAAATGTCTATAACAACATGCCTCCTCCACAAAAGTCCAACCTCTCTCTTTGAATAAGAAATGATACATATAGACTCAATTGAACCAATTTCCCACCGTCAAGAGTCGAATTCCTAGGTGGTGGAACTGTTTCCAAGATTCTCTCAACCAACAGGTGAGAGTGAGAAGGTCAAATACCAACACTTTTTTTAGACTTTGTTTTGGATTTTTCTTCCTTAATGAGGCCTAATAAACCATAAAAACAACTTATCATGTCTATTTATTCATTATTACATCATCTAACTTATAACTAACTTCAATTACATCAATAGTTTTGACTTTGACCAAGTCAAACTGAAAACTAGGAAATTACACAGTGAAATTTAAATGAACAACA
Source organism: Pinus tabuliformis (assembly GCA_031772625.1). NCBI lineage: Eukaryota > Viridiplantae > Streptophyta > Pinopsida > Pinales > Pinaceae > Pinus > Pinus tabuliformis. Next base: position 95,359,745 of record CM062813.1, read on the forward strand.
CAAAAATTTGCAGAGGCGCAACACTGAATATGATCCCACTTTACGGAGACTTCCTCATGTCGAAATGAATATCTAAGGGAATGGTCAACTATATTTTCAAGTCTAGTTTCCAGAAAACCTTGAATTTTTGAAAATTACCCCCATGAAGGCATTAAAAAATTAATTCTCCGAAGCTGTCTTCAGAAGCACAACACTTGTCAAAAAGAGGGGCATAATCCTAATTTTTGACCCCTTTTTCCCCTTTTTCTCAAAATTTAGGTTTTCTCTGAGAAATCTGATGAAATGGGTTTTGAGAGGATGCCATGAGATTTTGAAAACTATAAACCATTTTTCATTTGGATGCCGGAGGAAAAAGTACACTGCCAAGTCACTACGCTCATGTGAGTAGCCAATTTTTTGAATTTAGCACCAAAATAACCAAAAAATAAAAAATGGCCAGAATTCCTTCAAAATTGGTCATGATATAATTTTTTTTTTTATGTCAAACCCTCATGGATGCTTCAACAATAATCTATAAGTTATCCCTCTCATTTTTGTCCTTTAAAGTTTTCTTGAGCTTGCTTTCCAACTGTTTGAGCATGATATTAATATCATGTTTCTTGTTTGATAGTGATGTACCATGTGCCTTAGTAGTTGGTTATCTTTGTTGGGTTTTTCAAGAAGCTTTTCCAAGTGATCATTGGCCTTATCTAGCCAATACTCTCTGTCCTCATTGATCTATAAGGCAATTCTGTCCTCCATGTCTAGGTCTTAATCTATAAAACTATGTCCTTTCTCCTCCTTTTTGAGTCCCTTGGTCCTTGGCCTCTTTTTATTGACTTGTTCTTCAGTTCCCTCAGGTTCACTAGGCTCCAAAACTTCTTTGCCTTTCCATGCTTTCTGCAACAATTTGTTTTCTCTTTCTCCATGATGAGTTGTCTAGCTTTAATATGACTGTTTTCTTGTTCTAGGAAGGAAATGATGAAATGCGGGAGTTAGGGAAGGGAGACTATGATAGGGGAATTTTTGGAGATGGATAGGGGTGGTAGAAAACATAGGAAGTTTGAATGCAGTGAAATGAGAGAGATATATGAGTAGGGGAAATTTATAAACAGTGTTGTTAAGAAAACATCCCAAAATGCTAGGTATGAGCTAGGGTTTAGGTAAAGGTAGGGAAATCTGAGGATTGGTAGGTTATTTAGTGAATCAAAGTGTGTTTTGAACATGTACACAGGTGTGAGGTGGAAGATTTACATGTTTTCAATATCAAAACTAACCAAACCATCAGTTACACTAGCTTGCAGCATGAAACTTTCACCTAAACCCTAGATGAAGATAACTTGCATTTGAATTCATCTTGCCAAAGGAAACAGTAAGAAAAAGAGCTATACTTGTGAGCAAGATTATGGTAGAAAGAAATAAGTTTACAAGATTCAAAATCAAATTTGGGTGAGTTTCGAACAGTTTCAGATTGCTTTGGCACAAGCGCAGTGCAGTGTCTAGAATTGCAGCACCACCTTCAGAAGCGTAGCACAGTATCTAGAAGAACAATGCCTGTCATCCAATCCACATTTAGAGGCCTTAAACTAATCCTAATTCCAAACTTGATAGATCATTGGAAAGATCTTGACATCTTATACAAGATGGACTAATCAAGAATGTATTTTGGACACTCTAGTATGGAGAAAGATTGATTTTCCCAAGGTCACTCAGAAAACATAGGGTGTCTCTGACAAAAGCACAATGCCAACATGAAGAGAACCTTTGGATGCCTTTCACTAATCAAAATCACGATCTGAAGGTACCATTGTAAATCATAGGATGTCTTCTACACAATAGAGTCCTTAATCACTTCCAACACCTACTCGAAATCCCTGAAAAACTATCTTGAAGTCAAACTATCCAAAAGTGCAACAACTCTCTCATTGCAAGTGTAGTTTGGGAATTTCTCTCAAATAATAACACCTGTGCATAAACTAATTGAGGTTTTTGTTCCTTGGCCTATAATTGCAAAAATCTCTTTTACTTTTTTAAAATTCTTATCCATTTGGTCAAAAACATATTTTGAAGCAAAATTGTCCCTATGAGAAATGATGAGACGAGACAATGTACTGCAACATTTTCTTATTTGAAATAAAACATTACCTTTACCTTTATTTTTCTTTCCCTAAGCTGCTCACTCTGTTTACCCACTGAATTACATGATGGACATGTTTTTGTTTTCACCTATGGTATCATGATGACACATGGAGTGAAACCCTAAACCATGACCTAAAATGAGGAATTTAACCATTTCATGACCCAAGACACTTGAATGAATATATGATACCTCGAAGAAGACAATGACCATCATGAGTGATGAAGACCATGAGTAAGTGAAGGGAGCAACAATGGCCTAGACACAACAACCAATGACCAACCTTTTATTTGAAGATTGATTGAAATGACAAAAATTTAACTTGACACCTTAACAACACCCTGTAAGAGCATATTTGATCACTGTGACAAGCTGAACTGACTGACAGTAACAATTACAACCAAGGCAAGGTATATTGCTACTAGCATGGCTAGCTATAAGGAATTCTAGTTGAGAAAGATCTTTGGAGAGTTGTTTGAGAAGGTCTTGGATATAATAGTGGTATATTGTGAAAACAAGAGTGGGATATGATTAGTAGAGAATCTATTTTTCATGACGAGTCCAAGAAAATTTAGATCAAATATCATTACATATATAACATAGTGCAAAGAAGAGCCATGAGACCTCATCATGTTTCAATTGATGAGTAGATTATAGAAATACCCATGAAGGCTTTACCAAATGGGAAGTTCTTGGTCTTTAGAGAGCAACTTGGACTAATAGATGTGACCCTCCTAAGTAAGGGTATTTCCTGATCAAGGACCCTAAGATACTTCTTCCACTCTGTTTGAGCTCCTAAGGTAACTAGCTCTATGCAACTATGACTTAGGGCATTTTGACAATTGACTACAGAATCTGACTATTGACCGAAGGCTTGGGAACATTTATTCTAATTAGTATTTTGCGGGTATCATCTCCTCGATATTGTTTGGTTGGTTTTTATAGTATCTACATTGATGATTTGGAACATTATAGAGTCTCTTTATTGAAAAGTTTATGAAAATCTAATAAGAAGAAGAATTTGAAATGGTTTCCCCCCTTGTGGGGTTTTTCGTTGGTCTTTGACCAAACATGGTGTCTCTTATGTGTATCTTATTGTCCATTTAACTTACTATTCTATCTACAGTTTGTATTAATCATTAGAAGATTTAATTGTGTGTGAATATTGCTAATTGAAGATCAGAATTGGGCTAAAGTAAATGTAACAAGATAGAATAGTGGAAAATGAACAGGTTAAGGTTACGATTAACGATGTTTTACATTAGGTTAGGTTAAGGTTAAAGGTAGGTTTGTTTTAGGTTAAGATAGGTTAACGTTAGGTTAATGTTAGTTAAGAAAAAGGTTAGGTTAAGGTCAGGTTATTTTAGGTTAATCTAAGGTTATATCTAGATTTGATTAGGTTAGGGTTAAGGTTAGGTTTAGGTTAGGCTAGGTTAGGTTAAGGTGAAGCTTACATTAGGGTTAAGGTTAGGTTAGGTTAGGGTTGATTTCAGGTTAGGTTAAGTTATGTTAGGGTTAAATTTAGGTTAGGTTAGGTTATGTTAAGGTTAGGTTCGGTTTGGTTAGCTTAGTTTAGGTTAAGAGCTAGGTTAGGTTAGGTTAGGTTAAGTTAAGGTGATGTTAGGTTAGGTTTAGTTAGATTAAGGTTAAGGACCTTAGGTTAGGTTAAGGTTAATCTTAAGCTTAAGGTTAGGCTAATATTATGTTAGGATAAGTTTAGGTGAAGGTTAGGTTAGGTTAAGGTTAAGTTATCTTTGGTTAGGTTAGATTAGGTTAAGTTAAGCCTAGTTTTAATTTAGGTTGAGGTTAGGTTAGGTTAAGGTTAAATTTAAGGTTAAGGTTAGGTTAAACATAGGTTGTGTTAAGGTTAAGGTTAAATTAGGTTAAGATTAAGGTTTAGGTTAAGGTTAATGTTAACATTAAGGTAAAGCTTAGGCTCGGTTAGGTTAATTTTAAGTTAGGATAATGTTAGGTTAGGTTAGTTTTATATCAATAAAATGTTAACATTAGGTTAGTCATAGGTTAAGGTTAGGTTAAGGTTATGTTGTTTAAGTTAAGGGTAGGTTTGGTTAGGCTTAGGTTAGGTTAGGGTTAGTATTAGGTTAAGGTTAGATTAGCTTCATTTTAGTGTTAAGGTTAGGTTAAAGTTAGGTTAGGGTTAGTTTAATATTCGGTTAGCTTAGGTTATGTTAGGTTAATGTTAAGTTAGGTTAGGGTTAAAATTAGGTTAGATTAAGGTTAAGGTTAAGGTGAGGGTTAGGATAGGTTAAGGTTAAGGTTAATATTAGGGTGGGTCTAACCTAACCTAACCTAACATTAATATTAACCTTAACCTAAGGTAAACCTAATCTAATGTAACCTAACCTTAAACTAACCTTAACCTTAACTTACCCCTTAACCTAACCTAAACATAAATTCACTTGACCTTAACCTAACCTTATCCTTATCCTTAACCTAAATTAGTCTAATATTAATATAGCACTAACTTAATCAAACCTAACATTAACCTTAACCTTAACTTTAACCTAGCCTAGCCTTAACCTTAACGTAACCAAACCTTAACTTATCATAACCTAACCATAACCCTAACCTAACATAACCTAACCTAACATAATGTAACCTAATCTTACTTAACCTATCATAACCTAAATTTACTTTATCCTTACCTAACCTAACCATAACCTATCTTCAGCTACCATAACCTAACCCTAACCTTAACTTAACCTAACATAAATTTAGCATAATCTTAACCTTAACCTAACCCTAATATAAACTTAGAATAAAACTAACCTTAACCTTATCTTTATCTAACCTAGCATATCCTAACCTTAGCTTTAACCACCCTAAACTAATCCTAACCTAACCTTAACTTAACCTAGCCTTAACCTTAACCCTAAACTAACATAACCTTAACCCTAACCTAACCCTAACCTTAACCTTAAAAAAACCTAACATTAACCTAACATTAAGGTTATCCTTAAGCTAACTTAAGCTAACTTAAACTAACCTTAACCTCACCTAATATAACCTCACCTAACCCAAGGTTAACCTAATATAACCTAACCTTAACCTTAACTTAACCTAACCTTAACACTAACTTAATCTAACCTTAACCTAACCTTAGCCTAACCTAACCTTGAACTTATCCTAACATGTCCTAATATAGCTTTAACCTACCGTATCCTAACCTTTAAATTAACCTAACATAACCTAATCTTAACTCTAACCCTAACCTACCTAGCCTAACCTAACACTAACCTTAACTTAACATTCATCTAACCTTTATGCTAACATAACCCTAACCTCAAATTAACCCTAACCTAACATTAATACTAAGCTAACTTAAGGTTGGGTTAAGCTAACGTTAAGGTTAGGTTAGGTTAAGGCTATGTTACATTATTTTAGGTTAGATTAAGGTTAAGGTTAGGTTAGGTTATTGTTATGTTAAGATTAGATTAGGTTAAGGTTAGGTTAGGCTATGGTTAAGTTTATGTTGAGTTAAGGTTAAGGTTAGGTTAGGATAGGTTAGGCTAAGTTAGGTTAAGGTTAGGTTAAAGTTAAGGTTACATTAGGATAGGTTTAGGCTAGGTTAGGTTAGGTTAGGTTAGGTAACTATTAGATTTAATGTTAAGTTTAGGTTTAAGGTTAAGGTTAGTTTAGGTTAAGGTTAAGTTATTATAGGGTTAAGGTTAAGCTATGTTGGGTAAAGGTTAGTTTAAGATAGGTTAGGATTAGGTTAATTTTAGGTTAAGGTTATGGTTAGGTTAAGTTCGGTTAAGGTTTTGTTATGTTAGGATATGTTAGAATTAGGTTAAAGTTAACCTTGATGTTAAGGTTACCCAACCTAACCTAAGTTAGATTAGCTTAGCTTAGGTTAGGTTAATGTTAACGTTATGGTTCAGGGTAAGCTAAAGTTTAACTTAGGTTAGGCTAAGGTTAGGTTAATTTATCTTAGGTTAGGGTTAAGGATATGGTTAAGGTTTGGTTAAGGTTAAGTTGGGTTAGGTTAATGTTAGGTTACATTAGATTAGGTTAAGGTTAATTTAAGGTTACATTAGGTTACGTTAAGGTTAGGTTAGCTTATCTTACGTTAGGGTGAAGGTTAGGTTAGCTTATCTTAGGTTAGGGTTAAGATTAAGGTTAAAGTTAAGGTTAGGTTAGGTTCAATTAGGTTAAGGTTAACTTAGATTAAGTTATGTTTAAGGTTACATTAGGGTTAGGTTTAGGTTAAGGATACGTTAGGTAAGGGTTAGGTTTAGGTTAAGGTTAGGTTAGGTAAGGGTTAGGTAAGGTTAGGTTAGGTTAGGTTAGGTTAAGTTTAAGGTTAAGGTTAAATTTAGGTTAGTGTTACACTAAAATTTGTCACCATGACTATTTGCAGTTAGTATGGCTCCATCAACTGTCATACTATCCTCCTTGGCAATCCTCATACCTCTGCTCTCCATGTCAAACTTCAAGAAAGAGAGAAAGTCATTAAAAATCTATATATCTCTGGGTACGTAGTTTATCTTAGCCTTACCTACGTGTACGCACTCCAAGTTCACAATACCTGTGTACTTGTACGCTCTGTATGTAAAGCAATGGGTGCGTACTCCTGTAAAGGTCAAAAGGCGCAAGTTTCACTCCAAAAAAGTTACTTGTGGTCATTTCTAGAGCATTCCAGAAGCTTGTTTGACGTGTATGAAGCGCCTCCAGATGGTTCATGTATCCCTACCAAAGAGTAACTTATCCCATCAAGAGGGGAGCTATCCCATCCAAAGAGGGGCTTATCCCATTGATGGTGGACCTGAATAACTTCCTCTAGAGCACTATAAATACAGGCATTGGGCCAAAAGGAGGGAGGTTGAAAGCTGAACATTCCTAAGGGTAGATGCTGTTGGAATTAGGACTCCCTTGTAAAGCTTGAGCGAAGAGATTCCCATCCTTTCCTAGCCTTATTTGAGAGTGGGTGAGCTGATCAAAGTAAAGGAAAACTCTTGCTGGACCCTAGGAGGGACTTACACAACACCAAGGCTCAGGTTGTAATGGTTCCTTTTGTTACCTTTTAATGCAAATGAACTTATTTTTCTCAACAGATTGTTATTCATGGTTTGTTTCATATACTCCTTGGCCTATATGATAGATATGTATTGTTTTATGAGTTTATCAGGTGCTATTTAATCTTTTGGCTTGTTAGTGAATGCAGGTTTCGAAGAGAAGGAGGAGCTCATCCGGATCGGCGAGGCTGGACTACTACAAAACGTTGGACTAAAGGTATGTTAAAGATCCCCTGATTACCTGTATTTGCAATGCATGTTTAGAGAAAGGTAGCTATATTTGTCATGTTTGTCACTAGAAAGCTTTTGCTTCTAGGGAGGTCAGTTGTGTCCGCACTAATGACTCTTTCCACATGACAAAATGGCGACTCCGCTGGGGAATCCATTGATGTGAATGTTTTTTCCTTTGTATCAACTTTTGATCTGAGAAATGTTATTTGTTTTCTGGTTTTTTGGCTGTCTGACTGTGTATTTGGGTGGGCTAGCTTAGGGTTAAATTAGATTTTAGTTTTTCTTTGTTTTGCTAGAAGTACGCAACCTCTGAGTTGAGCACAGTGCGTACCTGTACGCACTGTCGCTTTGTGCACAGAGCGTACCCGCACCTGTGCAAACAGGTCGCCTGCGTACCCCTGTCAAAACTAAGAAAATTTCATTTTCCTTCTTTTTTGCCTTTTACATTTTGTTTTTAATTTGTTTTTCTGCCCAGATCCACTAGTCTTCTGCCATAAATCTTCACCTAAGCTTGTTTCGTCAGTGTCGAGGGTTTTAGTGAAATTCATAGGGGTTTTGCCTTAGGGTTTGATTTTTAACTGGTCCTGTAGTGACTTTGGCGTTAGAGGTTGTCAAACTTTGGATCTCCTTGGTTTTGTTCAGTCCTCTTAGGAGTCGGGCGTGTCATAGAATTCACCCTTGTGAGAGACCTACCTTTGTGTCTTCTCTTTGCGAATCTCGAAAAAGTTTGTTGTTTGAACTTTGAATTTTATTCTTGAGAAAAGAACAAAAAGATTTTGATTTTTGTTTTTGACTAGTTTTTGGTTCTGCACTAACTAGTCCTTAGTTACATTTTGACTGAGTAAAACATCCAGGAATCATCTTTAGTAAGCTTTTGACTCGTTAGATTTACTTTTAGGTGCTTTTTCTCTTAGATTTTATTTTGAGTGAAATTCAGTTGATTTGATTGCCATGGCTTTTTTAACTTTGATTTTTGTTAAAGTAAGTTTTACATGCTTTATTAATTAGGAAAAATACAAAAATATCTTTTGAAGGAAAGTTTCCTTTGGTAGCATTTGTGTCTTTGAAAGAAAAAGGAATTTTCGTGAAGTGATTAGTGGTCATGTGTCGTATGTTTTGAAAAGATAAAGAGTTTGTTTCTTTGTTTTTCATTGCCAAGAAAGTTGTTTTTTATATTAATTTGCATTCTCCAACTCTCTTAGCTAGGGAATTCATTGAAAAAGAAAAATTAGTATAAATCATCCTAAGTGCATCTTTTTAGTGGATTTCGGTCGAGTCTACACACCATCAGTTTCATCTCCACTACCTTTTGTCTTAAATAAAGCCATAAAATTAACGCTTAAAGTAAAATCAACTTAGTAACTTTTATTTACTAGGGCTCTGAAACACCAATATAGATCAGGCTAGTGTCTTGGAGTAGGAGAGTAATTAACTCTCCAAGACAACAAAACCAAACAAGTAGCTCATCTTGTGGTAGGATAAATCCAACTGTTTCATTTGTACTCTGGGAAAGCTCCTCTTAAAGGAGAGGCACGAGCTCGTGTCCGAACCAGTGAGGGGATCAATCCTCCCTCGTTGGGAACGACTCCAGACACGCACGTATTACAAACGGTAAACCTCGGATTAACCATTGTCGAGGAGCCAGGGGTCACTTGTCGGTAAACCTTGGATTATTGTCAAGGAACTGGCAAGGGGATTAAGCTTGATACTCTGCCCTTGCGTGCTGTCGGAGTGTAGACTGTTCCCCCAAGTGCATTTGTTGTTGTTGGTAACCTTAGTGACCATTATCTTTAGGATTCTACCGAGGTGACGATGGAGGGAAGATCCCACTGTACCTGGAGCAATTGTCGGCTAGACTCACTTGGATTTTCCGGGGGGTTCACTTCACTCGAGACGGTTAAAGTGGAGGAACTTGTGCCGGTCTATTCATTAAGCAGGTTGCTGGGGTAACTGTTCCGCTCACCACTTCTGTACTGAATTCGGCAATGTTGGGTTTCATCTCCAACTAGTGTTTTCAGTCCGGAAGGCTACTGTTTGTGCATGGTTTGACGCCCTAGATTATTTAGGCGTGTGATTCAAATTTGTTTGGTTCTTTAGAGACTTTAGGTGGTTTGCTTTGAGATTTTACTTTGTTTGTGTGTGCAGTAGTTAAAAGTTTTTAATTGTGGCTAAATTACCGAGACAGTCCCGTAGACTTCGGGGCAAGTCTCCTGAGATTGTTACCGTGGCTGATTTGTTGAGTAAGTCCCATAGATTGCGGGGTGAACCTCCCGAAGAGGTCCCGAGTCATTACGAAGGTTTAAAGGTCCTTGTAACTCCTAGTGGCAGTAAAGTAGGTTCACCGGAAGAAGGAGAATCTTCATTGGTAGTCCATCCAGATTATCAAGGTCTAGAAACAGGTTATAATCCCGAAGCAGTTGTAGTTTCCGAGCTTGCTGGTAGTTTTTCATCTACTAGTGATATAGGTGAAGAACCTGAAGTATCTGAACCTGTTACTCCAACTTCTAGTGCACCTAATTCACCTAGGGTAGAAAGAGTCATCACCGAAAATCTTCCTGCTGGTTTGATAGCTATTAAAGAACTTGCTCTAGAGGAAGAATTAGGCATATCTATCCTTGAAGATCAACCTACTATTGCTCTAAGAGAGCGTGAATCTATCTTTTACAGTCCTCCTAGAAGTACTACTTGGTACCTTTCGTTAACCAATTATTTAGACAACTCAGGGATAAGTTTTTCTCCACCTCGAACTCCTTTTCCACCTGGAGGTATTTATACTCCTGTAAATATGTCTGGTCAGTCGTCCGTGTTCACTCAATCTCCTGATTCTTTCTTGTACGACGGTCCTTCTATTCCTTTCGGGTATCAGTCACTTTCTGGTACTTTTGCGGGAGCATCTCCTCAACCCATTGAACATGGGTTATTAGCTGGAAACAATTATAATAAACCGTTGGGTGTAGGGGACATTTACATGATGTCAGGTTCAGTTCCCGGTTCTCAACCTCAAGGTGGTCAATTACCGCCTGGGGGGCAGCCTCAATTAACGCTTGGGGGGCAACCTCAAGGTACACAAATTGTGTCTGGAGGGCAACCTCAAGGACAGTATGTACCCATAGTACAATACAATCCTCAAGGTCAACCCCAGCCTCAATATGTACCCCAGGGTCAACCTCAGTATCAGTATTTACCTCAAGGGTATCAACCTCAAGGTCAAGGTCAACCCCAGTATCAATATTTACCTCAAGGTTATCAACCTCAAGGTCAATACTCGAGTCAAGGTTATCAACCACCTCAAGGTCAATCATATGTTCAAGGTATGGAAACTGTACCTTTCAGTTATCAATCCTCTCCTCAATCCGGTTATGGATCTCAACATCCTCAACCTGTCATGGGTCAATACCCTGGAATGAACATAGTGTGGGATCCATCACAAGTTCAACAGGTATTGCAGCCAAGTATACAGTTGTCATCTCAAGTTGGACAACCTTTAGTTGCTGGTCCATCCCGGCAACCAGTCCAGTCTAATGTTCAAACTTCTGTAACTTCGGTAGTTACTCAGCCACCAATTGCACCTCGTACTCCATCTCAAACGGCTGCTGCAACTACCGCAACATCTACTCCTTCCACCACACTTGCTTTTGGAGTATCGACAGCTCCAGTTTCTACTGTCTCTGCAATTACTCCTCAGACATATTTACCCTTGTCTGGATCTACGATTCAAACTACAGTTCAGATGCCTGTAGGACAACCTGGTTTAAGTATGGTTGTCACTAGTCATTATAACCTTACCAGATTCCCCGACAGGAGAGTCTTCTCCTGAAATTTCCGCTTATATCCACGCTGTAGAGTCATCTACGGCTAAATCAAAAAACGGTGGAAAGAAAAAGGGTAAGAAGAAGGGTAAAGCAGACAAGACTCCAAAAGAGAAAACAGAAAAGTTGGAAACTAATGACGAAAAGCGCAAACCTCGATATCCTTGTCTAATTTGTGAAGAGGATCATTTTACAAGAGATTTCCCCCATCGGGCCGAGGTTGTGAAAATCGTCAAAGGTTCCTCAACTCCTGTTGTTTTGAAAGATCCGTTTCCAAAGCAGGAGAGTAAGATGATAGGTTCTTCCTCGAGTGCCACTGAAGAACCCATATTGATGATGTCTCATGTAAGGATTGCGACTCGATCTCACGATTACGGTAGTAAAAGTCTTGTTGATGGATCGAAAGAAGCAGAATCTTCTCATACAAATACATCAACCTCAGCTCCCGGTTCCAATCCACTACAGATCGAGAAACCTAACCCTGACTTAGTAATAAAACCGCCTGCCAAGGGTGTACTTCGAAGGTCTGCTTTCAATCCACATGCGAGAGCGGCTCAGAATTACAACATTGTTGAGGATTTAGCTGTTTCACCCTCAGCAATGTCGGCTCTAGAAGTACTGCAATCATGCCCAGCACAACGAAAATTACTTTTGTCGGCTATAGGAGCTGTTTATGTTCAGGACCCGAACCTGATAATCTTTGATCTAGAAAATAGTACACCACGTCTCCCTCATCAGATGGCTTTCCAGATCCCAGTGATAGTAAAAAACAGGCCTATTCATCGGACTGTAATTGATGAGGGAGCTTCCACGTGTATTATGTTGATTCAGTGTTGGAGATCGCTTGGTTCTCCTTCGTTGAACCAATCCCCGAAAATTCTTAAGGCCTTTGATGGCTGTGGGTTCCATCCGTTTGGCATTTTACAGGATTTGCCTATAGGGGTTGAAGGAAAAACCGTTAGCCTAGATGTGGAGGTGGTTGATGCCCCTCTGGACTACAACCTTCTTTTGGGTCGAAGTTGGTCTTACGCTATGACAGCGGTCGTTTCATCGGTCTTCAGAGTAATAAAGTTTCCACATAATGGCAAGATCGTGACAATAGACCAGCTGGCTTATTTTTCATCCGACCCAACCTCTTCAGAGAGTATCCAGCATGTCGGTAAAACGACTATCCCTTATAAGGATGTTGGCGTAGGATTAGTTAAAGATTCCGGTTTAATGGGAACTTTTCCTTTTCCTCCAATCAACGCAGACCCTTCATTAGCATTTATTCATATGATTACGTCAGATACTATTATTTACGATGATCCTTGGATTGTCCCATCTGAATCTGAGATAGACTCATTCGGTGATGCAATGCCTTTGAGTCCATATGAAATTGCCTATGAAGCCATGCAGTCTTTTTCCGACCCAAGTTCAACCCGAATCGACCAAATGAATGTGGTCCATGAGGAATCCCTTTTCGCATCAACCTCAGAGTTAATAACGTTTCCCGAAGTTGTGTCATCTGACGAGCAACTTTGTGAAGTCCTGTGCGTAGACAATTTACCATGGGAAGATCTCCATCATAGATCTTCATTTTTACCTGAGGATGATCGTTTTGAAAATGATTTCTCATCAATCTTTACAGCTGAATATGTCAAAGATGCTCATAGTCCAATGAAACATCCTGATTCAGAGCTGAATTTGGGAAATGTTTCTCGCACTATTCCCATTGACATTTCAGTGAAGCCCAGAATTGTTGAACACATTCATATAGGTGCCTCGTGTTCAGATGACGAAATTCAAATATACAAGGCCCTATTTCAAGAATTCCGCGACGTGTTTGCCTGGTTCTATGAGGAAATGCCAGGAATTGATACCTCCATTGTTTTTCATGAGATCAAAACTTACTCGGATGCTAAACCCATTCGGCAACGTCTGCGTCAGATACACCCTCGGAAAGCGGCTGCAATTAAAGCAGAAGTTGAGAAGCTGTTGAAAGTAGGTTTCATTTATCCGATCTCGTTAACGGATTGGGTATCGAATATTGTTCCGGTTAATAAAAAAACAGGGAACAATAAGAATATGTATCGACTATAGGGATATCAATCGTGCTTGTCCTAAGGACAACTATCCCACGCCCTATATCGATCAAATAATTGATGATTGTGCTGGCAGTGAAATATTTTCCTTTATGGATGGTTTTTCCGGTTACAACCAAATCAATATTCTACCTGCCGATCAACCAAAAGCGACTTTCATTTGTCCATGGGGGACATTTGCTTATTGAAAATTACCTTTTGGGCTTAAGAATTCCGGAGCCACTTTTCAAAGGGCGATGTCTTATGAATTTCATGACATCAAGCACATTGTGCAACCGTATCTCGATGATTTGCCCGCTCACTCCTTACGTCGAGCTGATCACGTTGTCCATTTACGAGTAATTTTTATGAGGTGTAGGAATTATCATATATGGTTGAACCCACACAAATGTGTCTTCTGCATCGAAGTAGGACGATTGCTGGGATTTGTAGTTTCAAAAGCCGGCATTCGCGTCGATCCCTCGAAGGTCGAAGCTATCATCAAATTGCCTCCTCCTTCGAGTTTGCACCAACTCCAAAGTTTGCAAGGGAAAGCAAACTTTTTACGCCGATTCATTCCTAACTACGCCAAGATTACCAAGGGTTTTACCCGGTTGTTGAAATAAAATGCTCAATTTTCTTGGGATGAGATAGCTCAGAAATCTTTCGATGCGCTAAAGCACGCGTTGACCCATGCACCGTTGCTGCATCCTCCCAACTACAACCAAGATTACTTTTTGTACCTCGTCGCCGCTCATTCCACTATTGGAATGGTCTTAGTACAGGAAGATGAATTCGAAATGGAGCATGTGATATATTATCTTAGTAGGACGTTAAATCCCACCGAGCTAAAATATTCGCATGTGGAGAAATTGGCCCCGGCAGCTGTTCAAGCTGTTCAACGTTTTCGTCATTACATTCTTCTCCGTAAAACTACAGTCATTTCGGATTGCAACCCTATGATCTATATTTTGACTAAACAATTGCTAGGGGGCAAGTACTATAAATGGATTGTTATCTTGCAAGAGTTCGACTTGGAGTTTGAAAAATCTAAGCCTAAGAAATCTTTAGTTTTTGCGGAATTGATGTGTGACTTCCTGCTTGCTGAAACGGAAACTGTGGCAGAGGAACCCATTGCGGACGAATCTCTGTTTCTCATCAGCACTTTAGATCCGTGGTATGGGGATATAATTGTCTATCTCCAAACCCAATCCTTTCGGCCCGAAGCTTCAAAGTCGAAACGCCGAAAAATTCGATTCCAGTCCCAATAGTACAAAATTATTGGAGATACTCTTTATCGTCGTGGGGCAGATTTGGTTTTTCGCCGTTGTTTAACTCATGAAGAGGCAGAAAGGGTTATGAATGACTGTCATTCTGGAGCGTGTGGCGGTCATATGTCTGGGTATGCCACAGTTGAGAAGGTGTTGCGTGCTGGCTACTTCTGGCCATCCATGTTTAAAGATTGTATCATTGCGGTCTGAAAATGCCACAACTGTCAAGTGTTTTATCGCAAGATGCGTGCACCACCTGCTCCCCTCCACCCTATAATTGCCGTTGGTCCTTTTGCTAAATGGGGTATCGACTTTATTACATGTAACCCTCACTCGGCCGGGGGGCATGCGTATATCATCCTTGCAGTTGATTATTTTACTAAGTGGGCCGAGGCGATGCCTACATTCGAGGCTGACGGCAAGACAACTGTGATTTTTGTATTCAATCATATTATTGCTAGGTTTGGTGTCCCACAAGCGATAATCACTGACCATGGACGCCATTTTCGAAACATTATGATGACAGAACTTACAAGCCAGCTTGGTTTGCGTCATGATAGTTCTACTCCTTATTATCCCCAAGCAAACAGTTTGGTTGAGTCCATCAACAAAGTTCTATTTATCATGATCCGAATAATCATTGGTATTCATCGGTCGAATTGGCACAACATGTTATTTTCAGCGCTTTGGGCGTACCGAACCTCAGTGAAAACATCAACAGGGTTCACTCCCTTCCAACTAGTTTATGGTTTGGAAGCAGTGTTGCCCATTGAATGCGAAATCCCATCAATTCAAATGGCTATCGAATTACTTCCAGCTACTTCCGAAGAGGAGAAGCGTCTATTATACTTAGCTAAATTAGATAAGACTCGACGTGACGCTGCATTGGCAATCGAGACTCACGCAAAAAGGATGAAAGCTCAATATGATCGCAACGTGACTCCTCGTAATTTTTCGGAAGGAGACCTAGTGCTATTATATGATCAAGCTAACGATAAATTAGGTGCTGGAAAATTCGTTCCTATGTGGCATGGGCCCTACATTGTCAAGCGAAAGCTAGCAAAAGGGGCCTATGAGCTAGTAGATTTTGATGGGGACTCTTTGGGTAAGCCCAGAAATGGACTTTACCTAAAGAGGTATTATGCTTAAATGATGGGTGTGGAGATTTTAGTTAGGTTAGGTTAATTTTTCTTTCTAGCTGGTGTGTTTGTTAGTTTAGACAGTGTGCTTAGCTTAGAAAGTGTGTTTTCGTCATTATTCTGGCTTATCTTGGTTTTACTCTTGATATTGCAGATGTCGACGCTTCTCCAAATGTACATTGGATTTGCTGATGGTGCTTGTCGTAGTACACGGAATATCTCTTCCGCAGCTTGGGTTATCTATTCGCCCTCTGACAAGTTAGTTTCTATGCATGGGGTGAGCCTCGGTCAAACAACAAACAACATTGCAGAATACAGTGCAGTGATTGAGTTATTATCTGAATCTATTTCGTTTGGGATTCGGAGTTTGATAGTGAGGTTAGATTCTGAACTCGTTGTATTACAGCTTAATAGAGTATATGCCATTAGAAATCCAGTGTTATTAAGGTTATTTTTGAGAGTGCGCCTCTTGGAATGTGAATTTGATTACATTGAATATCAGCATATTCCAAGGTCATTAAATACATTAGTAGATGCAATTGCTTCTCGAATGTTAGACAGACATTTGCGATAATCATAAATGTAAATTTAAAAACATTTCATCATACATGTTTAACAAGATAAGCCGGTAATAATGATATATATATATATATATAGATAGGAGCGTGTCAAAAATATACATCGTCTTCGATCATAGGTTGAAAAACACCTTATGATCGGCAAAAATGATAAGTACAAAAAACCAAAAATGTCACATGTGTCCACAAAAAGTGACTAGCCAATCACTGGTGGTGCTCTCTATACAAGACCACTGCCCGTGCTACCCTACACAGGAACCTCCTAAAAGGTCCTAGGACTGCGACCACATAGCGCTGAAGTCGGATAGGAATATCGTCTATAGTCGTCTCTGGTATGTCCGCCGTGAGACGCTCTAGGTCTTGTTCCAGCTCGGCTAAGGTCTCTGTGGCCACATCCTGTGGGGCCGGTGCTGGTGCAACTGGTACTCTTCTCTCGAATGGCCGGAGATTGGCCGGACGCTGTGGACCTACATCTGCATTTTGAAATTTGTCACTGTCAGTTTTGAGACGATATAAAAAACAAAAAAGTAAATAATTTAAAAACATGTGAAGAATGAAGTACCTCTGTCGTCCCATTGTTCTCCCTGTGGAAGAACCATGTCCGGATCACCATGAAAATCTACTCCGGCATAAGGAAAATCCTGGATCGCAAAGACCTGGTCCTCCAACCAGTGAAAGTAACCCGCAGGAAATCGAACAACTCCCACTCCCTCATCAGGATGCCGGGCCATCACCGTAACCCATCGCATCAACTTTGGCTCCCGAGGAGGCCTAGCTAGAATAGTGAGATGCTGTGGGATCAGCATTGGAACCCTCTCTAGGGCAAAGCTCACAACTAGAGGCCCATACCCAAAGGTCTTTAATTGCCCGTTCTTTTCCCTAGTCAGTTGGCCCTTCATATTGGCCAACACAACATCACACCAATTGAAAATGGTGCCTCGGTAGCAATCTATCGCCATCCGCATTTGGGACCCGGTGGCAATATGCAAAGCGGCTGCGCCTCAGAGTCTGGTAACTGTAAAGGCAATTACCATAAGTTCAGGTAGGGATATGTATTTGATTTCTATCCCTTTCTCCTGGTTCTGATTGTTGCACCACTCTAGCCGGAGGCTAGCAAGGGATTGGCCACCTGGCCTAGTCCCGGACAGAGTCAGTTGCTCGCCCCTATTAGGCAAACCAGTGAGAAAATATATGTCTGAGGGCTCTATCTCGAGTTGGTGCCCTCCGATGTAAAAGCATTGATCCTGGACGTTCCACCTTTCAACCAGCCATTCTAAGAATCGCACCTGGGCCCTCATGCCAGGTATGGCCCAGTATTTGTAGGGACCGGATGCCTTCAAAGCATCAATGGAGGGTTGATGATCTATTGCGGCCAAATCGACATCTTCGTGTTCTCTTTCGCGCCAATCAAGCATGGTGGGCAATCTACACACCAGAAAACATTCATTAGAATTCATTAAATAAAAAATTAATGGTTTAGTTTTGAGATTTGGGGATTTGAAATTGCTTTGCGCGGAGTATGCACCCCGTGTTCAGAAACAGAGCGTATGGACGCAGCTGTTCTGAAGGTAGGGTGTGTACTCCTGCCATTTTCCCATGAACGAAAATGTCGGGGTACGCAGGTCGCCCATGGGGCACCTGCGTACCCCGAAAGGCGGATCCTAAAACCCCAAAGCCCTCAAAAAATCAAAATAGGGCTTAAAATGAAATTCTAAATGGATGAAAACAAAGAGGAGGATGTTGTGAAATACCTGAAAGAGACGGAACTCGATTCCGACGGTCGGATTCTCCGCATAGTCCACGGGAAGTTTCTTTCCAAAAGCCCTTTTCTCTCCTTCAATAGTAAAATGGTAAAAATGACATGGTAAAAGGTATTTTATAGGTTTTTTGGATAAATGAATGCTAAATTTGTTTATTTTTCACCATGGAAGGATATTTCTCAATGCATTTTTGCTTATCTTAAACAGGTATGAGTAATGTGTCGTTTTTGTGCAGGACAAAAGGACTTTCAAGGAAAATTATCATTTTTCACAAACCAAAATGTCAGAGTCATCTTTTAAGCTCTTTTCTGACTCCTAAAACATGAAAATATTGCCGAGCGTTTCTTTTACACTCGTTAAAACGGAATTAAAAGACGGTCCCCTTATAGCTCTTTTCTGACCGTAAAAACAGGAAAAGATTGCCGGGTTTTGGTCGTTTCAAACTCGATACAGAAATAAAACGACATGTCCTTGATCGCTTTTTACTTTTCAGGTCAAGAGGCACTAATCATGAAAGTACTCCTTGGTCGCAAGACTAAGCGGTTCTCTCAAGTATTATTTTATACTTTTTCGGGCTTGGGAGACACAACTTTACGAAAAAGTTCAACCTAGAGTCTTCTTAAGTTTTTCAGACTCTCTAAAAATGAAAAACTCTGAGTTTCTCCTATACTCGACTCGTTAAAATTTCACAGTAAAGGACCTGTTCGATTACAAATAGGAATGGACCACTCCTTCTTAGGGTTCGAATCAAAACTAAGTTGGACTCATCCGAAGGATGACCTTATAATCAAGAATATGTTATCCTCCTCAAGCTTGTAAAAAATAAAAGAGGTACTTGCCAGAAATGGTGGGGGAAAAGAGAGAAAAATGAGCCCATTTGTTATCCTTTATCTCAAAAGAAGCCTTATTACCACTCTTGAACACGACAATTTCATTCACCTGGGTTGGGAAATCCTTTGCCTCACAGTTGATCAAACACATTGAAAGTCTTTAGCCGGGTATTAACTTTGGGTCAAATGTCACCAAGCCATCTATCATGTCGTTATGTGTTCAAGAGGTCTTTGTAATAAACATTCATCTGCAAAATACTCGTCATCCATTTTGACCGTCCCTGAGTCAGTCCTTACAGTTACATTTCTTCAACTTGATCTATGATTTCGTGTTGTGGGCTTGCCTGCAACGGGTCGCTTTCTATCGACATCAACACATTATCTAGAAAGATGACCTAGGAATCGTCAATACCTTGAAGTCTGCATGCATCAATGGCAGGTTTCTCGCCTTTGACGACAGTTTACATCATTGACTTTCGATCGAAGGATTCCATGAAATGTTCGACATCAACTCATTCATTCACATCTCATGGATTGTACTGGGTACTTTGAGAACCATTGACATCACTGGTGGTCTCTCTCACGCTTGTTAACAGTTTACATCATTGACTGGTAATCAAGTGGTTTCTACCATGTTCAACATCAACTCATTTATTCACATGGATAGAATCGTACCTGTTCAGGAAGTAGAAATGGAGTCCCTGGATCTAGTTTCCACCATCCAGGCTGCGAGGAGTTTTGTATTCATTGTACAGTAGACTAATCATAAAAAGATGGTTGCGTCCATACTGTGTCTACAAAAGTCTATGATTATGATGTACTGCAAAATCATTCCTGTATCAGAGCAGTAGATAGTCAATTAGTTAAAGTTTTCAATCTGAGTATGGGAATGCATACCTCAGCGATGATATGATCTTATATATGTATTTTGTGTTGAATACTTGCAGGTTCCGACTAGGATCTCCACAATATAATCCTTGAAATGATAAAGTACTTCACCCTTCCTAGATGATATGAAACCCTAAGCTACTACAGGCTTCGCACTTTAGGGGGCAATCTGTTACACTAAAATTTGTCACCATGACTATTTGCAGTTAGTATGGCTCCATCAACTGTCATACTATTCTCCTTGGCAAGCCTCATACCTCTGCTCTCCATGTCAAACTTCAAGAAAGAGAGAAAGTCATTAAAAATCTATATATCTCTGGGTACGCAGTTTCTTTTAGCCTTACCTGCGTGTACGCACTCCAAGTTCATAATACCTGTGTACTTGTACGCTCTGTATGTAAAGCAATGGGTGCGTACTCCTGTAAAGGTCAAAAGGCGCAAGTTTCACTCCAAAAAAGTTATTTGTGGTCATTTCTAGAGCATTCTAGAAGCTTGTTTGACGTGTATGAAGCGCCTCCAGATGGTTCATGTATCCCTACCAAAGAGGAACTTATCCCATCAAGAGGGGAGCTAGACCATCCAAATAGGGGCTTATCCCATTGATGGTGGACCTGAATAACTTCCTCTAGAGCACTATAAATACAGGCATTGGGCCAAAAGGAGGGAGGTTGAAAGCTGAACATTCCTAAGGGTAGATACTGCTAGAATTAGGACTCCCTTGTAAAGCTTGAGAGGAGAGATTCCCATCCTTTCCTAGCCTTATTTGAGAGTGGGTGAGCTGATCAAAGTAAAGGAAAACTCTTGTTGGACCCTAGGAGGGACTTGCACAACACCAAGGCTCAGGTTGTAATGGTTCCTTTTGTTACCTTTTAATGCAAATGAACATATTTTTCTCAACAGATTGTTATTCATGGTTTGTTTCATATACTCCTTGGTCTATATGATAGATATGTATTGTTTTATGAGTTTATCAGGTGCTATTTAATCTTTTGGCTTGTTAGTGAATGCAGGTTTCGAAGAGAAGGAGGAGCTCATCCGGATCGGCGAGGTTGGACTACTACAAAGTGTTGGACTAAAGGTATGTTAAAGATCCCCTGATTACTTGTATTTGCAATGCATGCTTAGAGAAAGGTAGCTTTATTTGTCTTGTTTGTCACTAGAAAGCTTTTGCTTCTAGGGAGGTCGGTTGTGTCCGCACTAACGACTCTTTCCGCATGACAGTTAGGTTATGGTTAAGTGAACTATTAGGCTAAGGTGAAGTTTAGGTTAGGGTTAGTTTAGGTTAGGTTAAGTTTTTAAACTTAAGGTTGGGTTAGGTGAGGTTAAGGTTAGTTTTAAGGTTAAGGTTACGTTAAGGTTTGGTTAGGGTTAAGGTGAGGTTAGGGTTTCATTAGGATAGGTTAGGTTAAGTTAAATGTTAGGTTAGGGTTATGGTTAGGTTAAGTATTGGTTAATGTTAAGTTTACATTATGTTAGGTTTAAGGTTAGGTTAGGGGTAGGTTAAGCTAAGGTAACCTTAATCGTAACCTAACATTAACATTAAACCTAACTTAAGCTAACCTTAAATTTAACCTTAACCTAACCCTAAGCTAAGTTAAGCTAACCTAAAGATACGTTAAGTAAGGTTAGATTAGATTAGGTTAAATTAAATATAGGATAAGGTTAAGGATAAGTTAACATCAGGCTTATATTTGAAGTTAGGGTTAGGGTTAGGTTAGTTAAGGTCAAGTGTTATGGATTTCTTACATTGGGATTAACATTAGGTTAAGGTTAATGTTAGGTTATGTTGGGTTAATTTAAGGTTATGGATAAGATAAATTAAGCTAAGCTAAGATAACCTTAACCTTAATCTAACCTAACCTAACCGAATATAACATTAACCCTAACCTAGCCTAACCTAAACCTAACCTTAACCATTATCCTTAACTTTAAACTTGACCTAGGCTAACCTAACCTAATGATTACCCTAACCTAACCCTAACCTAACCTAACCTAACCTAACCTTAACCTTAACCTAAATTAACATAAATTTAACCTTAACCCTAACCTAACCTAACCTAACCTTAACCTTAGATTAACCAAACCTAACCTTAATCTTAACCCTAAACCTAAGTTAAAATTAAACTTAACCTATCCTAATCTAACCTTGACCTAACCTGACCTTACCGTAACATAAAACTTAACCTAACCTAACCAAACCTAACCTAACCTTAACCTTAATCTAACCCTAACATAACCTAACCTTAAACTAAGCTAAACCTAACGTTAAATTTAACTTAACCTTAACCCAACAAAACCTAACCTAATTTAACCTTAACCTTAACCTTAACCGTCACCTAACCTTAACATATCATAACCTTATCCTAACCCTAATTTTAGGTTACATTAGGTTAGGGTTAAGGCTATGTTAAGTTAAGGTTAATGTTAGGTTAGGTTAGGTTAGATTATGTTAGGTTTAAGTTAGGTTAGGTTAAAGTTAGGTTAAGGCTAAGGTTAAGGATTGACAAGTCTCCTTTGTCGCACACATTCACCTCCAATGCCTCTAATAGTATGTTATTAGATCTTGACTAGACATTATTCCAAAACCATGAAAGCTTCATTTTCCCTTTGACTGGTGCAAAGGAATACTACTGAATAACATCTTTGGTCACATCCAAGCCTGGATTTTCTGTTACATTCTTGATTTGTTCAATGTAATCCTCAATCTTCTGAAATATGACATCCTTGCTTATGATTACTTTAAGAGATCAGATGGCGGACATCCCATGATTTTGTGTAAGAGACTCAAACCCATTATGAATTCAGTTGTAGGTAGCCATGGTGTTAACCGATTGTGCTCGAAGATGTGAGTAGTTCTGTAGGTGGGGTCTCAACTACAATCTATCAATTCCTGTGAAGATTTTATCCCTATTGTTATAGAAATTTTTGGGCACTGCAACCCAATCATACATGTCCATAAACCAAGGGCTCCTAAGTCCCTAAAAGTGTTGCTTCACACTAGTTGATTACATCGTCTCCTAGAAGTTCTCCATAGGAAACTACTCAAAACTGGTCAAAGCTGGACCATATAGACTGCCCAGTGTAGAGGGTGCGATGCATCTCACCTGCTCAGTGTAAAAGGTGCAACGCATACTGGAAAGCCCTTCTGTAGGGTGCGATGGGCAAGAGTAGACAAATGGCAGAGATAGTTTGCAAGGTGGATCATCATGGAATCTTCCAGAAACTTCTCCTGTGAAACTTGCCTCTCTAAATTCACCCAGGGATGAGTAAGAGATCATCAATCTCCAAGTGGAATCAAGAACTATCAGAGAGAGGACACTAATCAAAATCCCAGAAGCTGACTCACCCCCCTGCAATCATCTATATATGGATCCCTCATCCCAGAGATCCAGAGGATGGAATTTTGTATCTTGTAAGGAAGTGTTGTTGGTTTTTTGGTGGTATATCATAGTGTTGGGTGATCTAAGCTTTTCATGGGGTGAAAAAGGGCTTTCATGCTGGGAGGATGACTCTCGGTCAAAACAATTGGCTGTAATCCTCTTTGCTATTATGGATATTAATAAAGCTATACAAGTTTTCTTCCACATTCTTGTATGTTTGATGATATATGCATTTGTGTGGTCAATATATATCTGGTCCTATATTTTTTACGATTGTAGATCTCTGTTCTTTGATAGTATTATGCTGCTTTGATTCCACAGGTGCTCTTTGAAGCTGGGAAGATGAAGGCAAAGCGGAAAGGATTTGTTAGAAGGGAGAGGAACCAAGCAAGGAATTGAGCGCAAGACTTAGGTTGGTGTCCTTTGTTCCCCTCTTATCTACTTCTCATAAAGGAAAGAAAAATTAGTTTTAGTTTGTTTGTTTCTAAGATAGCTACCAGTCTTAGTGGGACTAGCAGCTCTGAGTGGACACTAGATTTCCCGATAACAAAATGGTAGTTTTTCGAAAGATGACATAGTGTAGAAATATCTGTATCACATGAACAGCTGCGAGAGCTAGCTTTTCAACGTAGAAATACTTGCTTTCTGTATCATTTAAGTTCCTACTCAAATAATATATAGGATGTACAATTCCATTGTCTTCTTGAACTAAAACCATTGCGATGGTCATATCTGTTGCAACCAGATACAGGTTAAAGTCTTTTTGATAATCAAGAGCATACATTAATGATGCTTTTATTAGAGATTGCTTTAAAGCATCAAAGGAAGCTTGTGCAACCTGATCCCAGACGAAGGGTACTTATTTTTTCAATAGACGAGTATAACCCTTAGCAAGTTCGGCATAATTTGGAATGAACCTCCTTAGAAATTTTTCTTTCCCTTGGAGTTTCTGAATCTGAAGCAAATTTGAAGGTGGGGGAAAATCAATGATTTCCTGAAAATCAAAAACTGAGGGATGATGAAGGTCACTAGGAGTATCTTCCTTGTAATCCGGAAGATGGGAACGATGGTCGTATTCTTCCCATGGTGCCCTGTCAATTATCATTGACTGAACGATTCCTTCGACTGTAGAATGTACTTGCGACCAAGGATCTGAAGGGGTACCATATTCCTTAGACCTATCTATCCAAACGCTTAATGAGCGTTGATTTGGGTTTGCCTCCCATGCCGAAAACATTGATTGCTACAATATTTCTATTGGGCTTTGAGGCAATACCTGCAGATGATCCATGTCAATATCGTTTTCAGAGATCTTTTGAATAGAAGATATCATATTGCAGGTTCACCGTTGCCACTTCCGCCAGATTGATTGGAGGTGGTAGGGCAAAAGTCCCCATTAATATAGGGTCTTTTAGTAGGCCTACGCCGATATTTTGAAGCGAATGAGGGCTTCCGTGGATCATCGAATGCTTCCTGTAACTTGTGAACTGTTGGGGAGAAATGTTTGTTGGTTGAAGATTATAATTCATCCTTGAAAGGGAAATGTAATCTTCCTGAAGTAGGTCGACACAACGGCTTCCATAACATATATCCAGGGCCTTCCTAGTAAGATTTTGTAATCGAGGTTTCTGTTGATTACTTCAACATCTATTTCTACTGTTTTCCCCCCCAGTTCGACTTGCAAGTTACTTAAAATCCCATATGGGGTGTATGTTCGTCCATCAAATGCTTTTAATGTCATCGAAGATCACGACAAGGGTGGAGATCCTAAAGTTTTCCAGCAACTCATTGACATAATGCATGTAGATGCCCCCTCATCAATAATTGTTCGATGAACAGTTTTGTTGAGGGCTTTCACTTGAATAAAGAAAGCTAGTTGAGCTGGTAACTGAGGGTCATATCCTTTGTGATTAAAGGACACAAGATTGGAATCCATTGTGTCAATCCCACCTATCGCTGATAATAAAGCCTGCTTTTGAGAGGGGCAATTTTGCAATACCTCAAGTGTTGACATAGCGGATGGTGATTGGGCCAGATCCTCCACTATATTGTAATGTTGTGCTGCTCTGGCACGAGGATTAAATGTCGATTTATGTACTACTCCCTTTGGCGGCTTTATTGTTAGTTCAGGAATGATGGGTGGCATAACTTCGGTCAAAGTTGTTGTCGAAATACTAGGTTTATCATTAGCCTTGCTGTCCGACAACTATGAATTCCCGTAATCTTTATTCCTTGTTGATATCAAAGAATCATTTTGCTTCTTCGAAACCGACAACATTAGCACCTGGGATGGGGAAGCATTGTCACTAGCAACTAGATTTGTTCCTGGATTTGGAAACGGATCAGTCAATACCGCTGAGCTTTTTGAATTCTTGAAGAATCTTCTAAGCTCAGCTTTATATGGACACTTTCTTGTCCAATGATCCTCATCACATATAAGGCATGGACGATTTGGTTTCCTATCTCCAGAAGGGTTTACAGAATATTTTTCAGGGGACGACTCCTCCTGTTTCTTCTTCTTCCCTTCCTTTTTCTTCTTACCTCCTGGTTGCTTGGTTTCTTTGACTTTGTTAGTTGATATAGAATTTACTTCCGAGGCGAGAAGTTCTTCATTTACATTTTGACATGAAACTGTACGGGCATTTTTCGACTTAGCCTTTATAGTTTTCATGCTGGTCATTCCTATCATGCCATCCCCGACATGAGAGTATTTGTTTGATTTAGGAGAGGGAGGAACGGAAAATTCCGGTCTAGGAGCATCAGGGATTTTATCGTAGAGCGTGCCAGACTGAGTATAGGTCAAATCTAAATATTGCGCATGAGAAATGACTTTCTCTTCATTGACGACTCCTCCCTTTGCCATATCTTCTATAATAGAAGGTAACAGTGACTTAATAAACCATTCAGCCAACAGCTAATCAAGAACATATGTTTTTACCATTCTACGACGACGTCGCCACTCATGAATATGATCGGAAATGTGAGTGGATATCATTTGCTTGAAATTGGTAAGAAGCTCTGTTCCCATTTCATGCCTTATGGGGAACTGAAAATGGGTTAAAAAGGTTGTGGCTAGGGTACTGAAGTTATCAAACGAAGCTCTAGGAAATTCGATATACCATTTTGCTGCCAGACTAGTTAACGTTCAATGAAAAAGGCGAAGCTTGATCGAATCATCATTTAGAGTGTTACATGAACACCATAGGTGAAAGGTCATCACATGATTCGATGGGTCTTCACCCGGATTTCCATTAAATTTAGGAATATCTGACGGAAGTTTATGAGGAATCACTAGCCACCAAGGGGCGTAAGCGATTGGATCATTTGTTAGCCGATTTAGATCTGGTAACTCTAAAGTTGCCACGAAGGACAACTGTTGATTTAGGTTCGACGAAGAATACCCAGGATAAGATGGGATTGCCTGAGCAGTGGGTCTTTGCATATCAGCATAGTGCATTTGATGCTGATAAATTTGGTAAGGTTGATGGGCATAACCATTATGAAATGGTTGATGTTGACCATTTTGAATATACGGTTGCCCATTACTTGCAAAGATTTGATGCTTAGATCCTTGGTAAACTTGTTGGAATTGTGGTTGTTGAAATTGCACTAGCCATGGTTCTGAGACTATGTGTTGTTGTCCAATACTGGATGTTTGACAAAGATGAGGGGTAATGGTACCCATTTGAGCCTGGGTCACTCTAGTTAAGGAGCCACTAATTGATGATTATGGTGGCATCATAGAGACAAGGGGCTGTTGGATTGTGACCTGAGAGACTTGAGGTTGGCATACAATAGGTAATGCTTGTACTTGCGACACCGTCATAATAGTCGGTGCAATGGGGATATTTGACATAGGCAGACTTTGTTGCATTGAGTATACAACTCTTGGTTGCTGAGGCAGTATTGGCATCCAACCACTAGATGTAATTCCAGCATAACCTGAATTCTGTTGCAAAATCTCGTATGTTTGACCTCCTGGAGGAGACAATGAAAGGGCATATTCCCCCCATATGGTGGTAATTCAGTGCTTAATGGAATGATTTGCCTTTGGGGACCGGACTGCCCAAATTGACACTGCAAAGGATCAATTTGTTGAGACTCAACATAAGAGATTCCAGATATTATTCTGGATGAACACATGGGAATAGACCATATTGTCGAAACAGCCCCTAGATGGATTCCATCCAGCGATTGAGAGCTAGTTATGACAGATGGTACACCGACGAACATTGTCGCAGTAGCAGCAGGAAGTTCTGCCGCTGCTGTGTCAGATGACACAGTCCTAGATGTCGACGGTTGTTCAGACATATCTAGTCTATCAAAAGATTTCCTAGCAATTCTATAGGAGCTTTTGATAATGGTAGACTAATTTCTAATGAAGAAGGATGTAGGGTGATCTTAACCCCAAAATTCGATGGACTACTAGATGGGGGATCCTCTATAATCTCTTCTATAGCAATCAACCTAGGTGGAAGGGGTAGACCGTCAGGTCCATAAAATATTTCTGGTGCCGAAGAAGGTAGAGATTCTACAACGACAGATGTTTGGGGAATAGCTTCTGAATCAGCTGTAGATGGAGTCGATTCAATTATAGAAGTGTTTACCCTCACACTAGGATCAGTTCTACTGTCCTCTAGTGGCTGTGGAACTCTTCTGTAAAGGCAGGGGTACCAAAAATGTTTGGAGTAACCGGAGTCTCCGAGGGTGTCGGAATACTTGTTCCAAACAGACTAGGGGACTTTGAGCTGATTAAATGAGTTTGCTTTGTTTGTAATAGTTTTGATTCTGGAGACAAAGACGGTTGACTCATAAGTCTCTATGAATGATGGGGTTTTAATTGACTTTCCTCCACGATTGTGGATTACTCGATCAACTAAAAATAAAGGGGAAAATTTTTTTGAATTAAATGAATTTTAGATGCTTTGACACAACTTGTTTTTTCAATTTTTAAGAGTCGAGAAAAAACAAAAGATGACTCTAGTCGCCTTCAATTTTTAATGAGCCTGAAGTGACAAGTGCTCAGATGGACCTTTTCCTTTAAGGAGTCTGAAAAGGAATGAAAGAGAATACTCTGGAAATCTAGATAGAGGGATTACCAAACCAATCGCAAAACTATAGAATACCTTTTACGGTACGACAATCAATCTTCCCAAATGCTATGTTCAGTGCATTGCGATCGATAGAGCGGCAGACACGACTTCCTATGGATAAAGGATATAGCCTATTGTGGTCTCCCAATATATACTCGATGGTACGTGGGAGCATAAGTCCGTACTGGCACTTGTCGTCTCAAAGAGGAGGAATCACCCAACCAATAGTGAAAGCGACAGTTACTAGGCTTTACGACACCGGAATACATCTCTAGCCTAGACTTCTAGATGTTGTGCGTTAGGTTCCAAAGCGTTTTTATGTTCATTGAATTTATTTTACATTTGATCTTTCTTAAGAAATTTTCCTTTCAAGTTCACCACGTGATGTAGATATACAATTCCTAAAATTCAATCTAAGATGATAAACAATCGTTTAATCTTCTTTTTGCAACGAAAATCTTAGCTACTAAGGAAAGAGAGACGATATTCTTTCAACATAGAGCAGAAAGCACACACTAGATGCACTATCCTAAATCAAACCAACAAGCAGTCTAAATGCAAATGCACATGCATGTATTTTTTTTCAACTTTCTTAATGTGTGAATGAAATAAAGAATGCTAAGTACAAATCTGAATTATCTTTTCAAAGCGACAATACTAACAAATTTCTCTTCAAAAACAAAAGCAAGATAATGATGACACTTTGCTATTTTGAAATGAAAACTACTTTTGACACTCGAAAAAATACTAATTCAAATCAAATACAAGAGTAATTGTATAATCGACCATCAAGAACAATAGAATTCTTTTCTTTGACTGAAAACAACACTTGCGACACTTTCAAATCAAAAGACGACAGTTTGATAATGCTACTTTTTTGTAAAAGAGAACTGTAAATGGCGCACAATACATAAAAACATTCACAATTCTTCGTACTATGGAGGTGGAATCACGCAAAACAAGGGAGTTTTTACAGTGGTATACTGATCACAGACAAAAAAATCCTGAATAACACTGAAGAGAGTGAACACAGAAACCGGAATTTGAGGGCAGAAGAGTTCTTGTCTGATCAGTGCACCTGCAACACAAGGAAAGTGCGATGCAACACACCTACTTCACACAGGAGGTGTGATGCATCCATATTCCAAAGAGGAGAAAGTGTGATGGTCGAGGGACAAGACTTCAACTTGGTTTCGGGTCACAGTTTGTAGCTTAGTTCAGGGATTTAGGCCGAGTTAATGATAGTCAGTAAATAGAAATCATAGGGGCTGATCTAATGAGGTTACTAGAGCCACCACTAGGGAAATTAGAAGGTTTGCAAATCGATTGTTCAGTTTATAAAAAAAACCCGGAGATAGACTGAAGTAGCATTGATCTACTTTTCACTTGCATAGCAAATGCAGTTCGAAGGCTAGTTGGCTTGAATTCAGGCTCCGTCTGTAAGTTTATAAAAAAAATTATAGACAAGCAAACAATCTATTCGCTCCCCAGCGGAGTCGCCATTTTGTTATCGGGAAATCTAGTGTCCACTCGAAGCTGCTAGTCCCACTAAGACTGGTAGCTATCTTAGAAAAAAACAAATTAAAACTACTTTCACTTTCCTTTATGAGAAGTAGATAAGAGGGGAACAAAGGACACCAACCTCAATCTTGCACTCAGTTCCTTGCTTGGTTCCTCTCCCTTCTGACGGATCTTTGCCGCTTTGCCTTCGTCTTCCCAGCTTCAAAGAGCACCTATGGAATCAAAGCAGCATAATACTATCGAAGAACAGAGATCTACAATCATAAACAATATAGGACCAGATATATATTGACCACACAAATGCATATATCATCAAACATACAAGAATGTGGAGGAAAACTTGAATAGATTTATTAATATCAAGAATAGCAAAGAGGATTACAACCAATTGTTCTAACCTAGCGTCATCCTCCCAGCATGAAAGCCCTTCTTCACCTCATGAAAAGCTTAGATCACCCAACACTATGATATTTCACAAGGAAACCAACAACACTTCCTTACAAGATACAAAATTCCAGCCTCTGGATCTTGGGATGAGGGATCCATATGTACATGATTACAGGGGGGTGAGTCAGCTTCTGGGGTTTTGATTAGTGTCCTCTCTCTGATAGTTCTTGATTCGACTTGGAGATTGATGATCTCTTACTCATCCCTGGGCGAATTCAAAGAGGCAAGTGTCACAGGAGAAGTTTCTGGAAGATTCCATGACGATCCACCTTGCAAACTGTCTCTGCCATTTGTCTACTCTCACCCATCACACCCTATAGAAGGGCTTTCTAGTATGCATCACACCTTTTACACTGAGCAGGTGAGATGCATCGCACCCTCTGCACTGGGCAGTCTATATGGTCTAGCTTTGACCAGTTTTGAGCAGTTTCCTGTGGAGAACTTCTGGGATATGATGTAATCAGCTGGTGTGAAGCAACACTTTTAGGGACTTAGGAGCCCTTGGTTTATGGACATGTATGATTGGGGTTGTAGTGCCAAAAAATATCTATAACACCTATTTTATCTAGATTTAAACAAGAATGCAACAAATTATAGAGATAACCACAAACATAGAGACGTAGTGGAAATAATACTTCATTTCATTTGTTGACACCTAATCCTCTACGATTGGGTGAATTTGGAATGTGAACAGTCATCAAGAAGATGAACTGATCAGTCACATTCATGTATATAACAATACCTACCTAATGAAATAAACGAATCAGTTTTTCTGCCAAGTCTGGAGTTACTCCTGGCCTGACATGGTATCAGAGCCAGCCCTTTTTTTAGCCTTTGTGCCCCTTGTAACTCCTCTGTCTGCCTTATCCCCTCAGGTCTGACGTGCTGCAACTACCTCTGTCCTGACATGGTTAACGCCTGACATGGTGAACATTTGAGATTCTTCAAACAGAGGCTGCGTGAATGGTGGAAGGAGCCATTTCATTTTTATGAAAAAAAGACAGTAAAACTTTCAGGTATCAAAGCATTTGAATTGTTGAATGTATTAATGCTAGTATCTTTATATGGGTTGAAACTGCGCTGAATGCATATGCTGGTGTATTAATCTATATTGATCGCTGGTATTAAATTGTTTATATGATATTTGGAACTGCGTTGAATGTGCTCGTATGGTGTATTGAACGCTGGTATGTGCTCGTATGGTGTATTAAATGCTGTTTTAAATGGTATTTGAAGTGCTGAGTTGAATGTATTAACATTGTATTAACTGCGTTGAATATATAACGTTGTACTGAATGGAGAACGCCTATAGTTTCATATATTAATGTTGTTCCTTTCAGAATTTATCATTTCAAATTCTGTGGATGCCATCGACCTATTTGTAAATTGTTCAACCTCATCTTCTTGTGACATCGTACCATCTTCCCCGAGCTTGTTTTTGGAAACACATTCACTGGAAGCATCCTCGTAGGTGCTCTGATGTAAGGGTCAGCCTTCAGTGCTTCATGTGCATATTAAGAGACATTGTGGGAGATGGCTCTTCCTTTGGAATAGCAACAATTATATCATAGATCACCAAAACAAAGGACCGAAGGTTGCTGACAGCTGAAACAAAGCCCTTGGTACGCAGAAGATTTGAAGCGGATGAGGGCGATGTTTGGACTTGGCGGTCATCGTTTCCGGCAGTGTATGCAAAGATTCAGTCCTATAAATAGGAGCTGCAGTCAATAATTGCGACATCGATTTTGTTGTATCATTGTAATAAGTATAAGGTGAAACCGAGTTTGCATCATTGTAATAAGTATTCAGATAATCTGAATTTTTTTTATCAGCAGCAGAAGTAATTTTTTACAGAATGCATTCAATCATCTCTATGGTAGGAATAGTTCTCACTGGCAAGGAGAACTATCCTGAATGGTCCTGGATGATAAAACACACCCTCATCATCAATGAGTTGTAGAAAGGAGTGTGTGTCGGAGAAGGAGACAATGACCCAATGCAGCCGACATCAGACAAAGAGCTCGTCATTTGGGATAACAAGAACAACAAAGCATATGCATTAATCGCATCATCTATAAATGAAGAAGTAAGTCGCCATATTTCATCATATTCAACTGCCTTTGAAGCTTTACAAAAGCTCAAATAACTCTATGACTCACATTCTTCACTTGAAGTTGTTCAACTCATGATTAAACTCTTCACTCTTGAACTGAAAAATAATGATCCTCTTGCTCTTGCATCTGAAGTAAAATCCATAATGCATGATATCAAATCCACTAAGGTTGAGCTGGATATCCCTCTTATTGCTTTTCTCAAGGCACTCTATCCTACTTACTCCAATTATCTTGAGTCTTTACAAGCAAATGGAAATCTTAAAGATATAACCTTTGACTCTCTTGTGAAAAACTTTGCTGAAAGAGAGAAAGCCTTTGGAAAGAAGACAGTCCCTGAATATTCTGAAGAGACTATTTGCCTTGCTCATAAAGAAAAACATCCTGCTCAAGATTCTACAAGAGGAAGAGGTGGACGAAGAGGAAGAGGAAGATACTTCAGAGGCAGGGGGGGCAGACATTCTCAAGCAGAAAAAGCAGATATGCATTGCATTCGCTGCAAACGAAATGGATCACATGATGCTTCTACATGCAAGCTACCATGGGACAAAATTGAGCAGAAAGGAAACCAGCAGAAAGGTAAAACTGATGATACAGACAAAGGTAAAGCACCTGAATCCGCCCACTATATTGAGGCACAATGTAACATTGGAGTAAATGAAGATTTGTTTAATGCTTCACTTGCTTCTTTGAAAAATGATTGGTTACTTGATTCAGGAGCAACCTGTCATATGACTCATAGGAAAGATTTTTTTGAAGATTTCACTGACAATGTTGATGGAGCAGTATACTTTGCAAATCAGTCAAAAATCAAGCCATCAGGGCTTGGCACAATTAGGCTTAAATTGCCTGGTCTTCCAGACTTTCTTCTGGATCATGTTCTATATCTCCCACAGCTCAAGAGAAACTTGTTGTCCCACTCACTTTTCATGAGGGGAATAGAAGAAGAAAGGCTTCTCAAACTGCAAGGAACCTCTACTCATGCACAACATTTATCATATATTTCTCATCATGAAGAAGGTACACTTCCATCAAGTTTATTATGGCATGCTAGATTTGGACATTTAAACTATGACAGTCTCCGCTTATTGAAGAAAAATGGTGTTGCTAGTTTGCCTACAATTCCTAGGAAACATAAGCAATGTGATGCTTGCATTCTAGGAAAGAATAGCAAACAGTCTTTTCATGATTCACATTCAAGAGCACATAGGAAGCTTGAACTCATTCATTCATATTTATGTGGTCCAATGCCTGTTCCTTTTGCAAATGGAAATAAATATAACATGACATTTATTGATGATTACACCAGAATGTGTTGGGTTGATTTATTGAAGAACAAATCTGATGCTTTTCAAACATTCAAGAATTTTCATAAATGGATTGAAAATGATGCACAATCTCATATTGGGTCTATTCGCACTGATAATGGAAAAGAATATACATCAAATGAATTTGAAAACTATCTTCTCCAACATGGGATTAAACATCAAACAACTGTACCTTATAATCCCCAACAGAATGGTGTAGCAGAAATAATGAATAGAACAATTTTTAATATGGAACGATCCATGCTTTTCTTCAAAAATGTAAAGATAATGTTTTGGGCTGATGCTATTCTATGTGCTGCATATATAAAGAATAGATGTCCATCTAATGCTATAAGAAACAAGACTCCTTATGAATTGTGGTATGGACATGTTCCTTCGGTAAAACATCTTAGGATCTTTGGTTCCACCTGTTATGCTTTGATACCAAAGGTAAATAGAAACAAACTTGGTGCTAGAAGTCGTAAGTGTATCTTCCTGGGGTATTCAAACACCTCTAAAGCATACCGCCTCTATGATGAAGTTAATAAAAATTTTGTTGTATCTAGAGATGTCATTTTTTTGGAATCATCCAAATTTGACAATGTTGTTGAGCGACAACTTGATTGCTTGGATAGATTCGCAAAAACAAAAAAATTTCAAGAATTTGATAATGAGATTCCACATTTTGCAGGGGGGATTCCTATACTAGATCAACATGTGGAATCTTCTTCTGAAGAACAATCTCCCCTGCATGAAACTCCAACAACAGATGATGCTTTAAGTGATGTAATTGATAGAATTGGGAGACTCAATCTTGATTTAGTCCCAACTCAATCAACAGAGCAGCCTGGACCATCTCATAAAGGTCCCCCAAAGTGGCTGACAAAGACACTTGAAAGTGTTCATCCTGATTAAATTGGAAAAACAAGAACCAGAAATTCAAACCGACAAAATGGAGGTGATGTAGATGACTCTAATTCACCTATTGATATGGATGTTACTTATGATTGTGAATTGAACTTGTCTACAGATTTTGAACCAACTTCCTTCAAAGAAGCTGCTTCTCATGATGAATGGAAAGAAGCGATGAAAAAGGAGTATGATGCCCTCATAAAGAATGGCACTTGGAAGCTGGTTGATCCTCCATTTGGAACCAAACCAATTGGTTGCAAGTGGGTCTACAAGAACAAATACAAAGCTGATGGCTCACTTGACAAGCAAAAAGCTAGGCTTGTGGAAAAAGGCTTTGCACAGAAGGAAGGGGTCGATTATGAGGAAACTTTTTCCCCCACAGAAAAATGGGCCACCATCTGGACACTCTTTGCACTAGCTGCTCAGAATGGTTGGAAAGTCCATCAAATGGATGTAAAAACTGCATTCTTGAATGGAGATCTAAAACATAATTTTTTTATGTCCCACCTGAAGGATTTGCTGTGAAAGGACATGAACATAAAGTATGCAAACTTGTGAAGTCATTGTATGGCCTCAAACAAGCACCACGAGCCTGGTATGAAAAACTAACTGAGCATCTTCTGAAACTCAACTTCAATAATTTTGATCTTGATGATGCAACTTTATTTGTCAAGAAAGTTGGAAAAATAGTTGTATATCCTGTGGTATATGTAGATGATCTTTTAATGACAAGGAACAATGACAGCTATATTGCATCCATAAAGAAATAATTAGTAAAAAGTTTTGAAATGACTGATTTGGACTATGTTCATTACTATCTTGGCATTGAAGTAACCCAACATCCAAAATCCATATTTCTTTCTTAAAATAAATACATTGGAGATTTGTTAAATAGATTTGGCATGACATAGTGCAATCCTCTTTCTACTCCAACGGAACAAAACTTAAAGCTCACATCTATTGAAGGAAAGGAATTTGAGGATGCAACAAAGTATAGACAGTGTTAGCGCTCGAATTTGGCCTCAGGCTGAAGAAGGCAAAATCCCAGGCAACATCAAACCACTTAGCCTCGTAGCTAGCCCTACGAGGACAGGAGAGGGCTCTCTCCGGGTCTATCTCGGCAAAAGGTCTTCAAAGGTCTGATATGACGAATAAGAACACTGATTTTAGACTAGTAAACTGATAGGGAAAGTTTGATTTCAAATTTTTAGGGTTTTGTTGGAAAGCTGAGCACGACAATTTTGGGTGCGGGGATGAGACACAGTTTTTGCAGAGGTCTTTTTGGGGCAAGGTAGGAGATTGTCTTGATGCCTTTGAAAGAATTGAATGGATAGGTATGACTGGTGAGGAGCTAAGGAGAGCAAGAAACCATCAGGAGTTCTCCTTAAACAGATGAAAACATAGATATTAAGTAAACTTAAAGGCAGAGCATAGAAACCATGAATTCTACCTTAACACTTCATTTACTTAATTTGCAGAAGAGAAGAGTAGAAAAATGATACACATAAAAAACTTACAAGTACATGAAAGAAACACACCATCAACACAAATCACCATAGGAATCCCAAATAGTGCTGCAAAACCCTGGTCTTTCCTTCGCCAAAATTGCAGAGATACAAAGAGTAATACAGTCTAAGCTTATCCCTCAAGAGTCCAACCATGAAAATGACTAAGAAAGTACATAATATAGGCAAGCTAACACATTTCCTTGCCTCTAGGGGTCGAGCTCATCATCCTAGGAACTGTTTCAACCAATTCTAAACTGAGCACTACAATCTAGGAAATCAAAACAACTTGCCTCTATAAGCTAGGAAACCAATTCATTCATTAATTTTTTGCTATTTTATGAATGAATATTCTAGAATAGGTAAAAAAGTGTCATTTCAACATGAAATTACATCAATTACATCAAGGAGGATGAAAAATCCCACCAAAAAGTCAAAACTGGTCAAATGCTGCGTTTTCCTGAGTTGAAGATGAAAAATAGAGAAAATGTCCTGATGCGTAGCGCGCCATTTCTCAACGCATAGCGCGCCTTTCATCCCACTTTTGGGGCACTTCCCGGCATCCAAATGAGGCTTAGGGGGGCTTTTTGGAAAGGTATGGATGTCTACTTTCCAACCCAAGTGGAATTTCTCAATTTGGTGCCCACTTTCCCCTCCAAAAATCACATCTCCCAAGACTTCTTCCTGTGTGTCCAAAAAGGGGCAATGAGGTCATTGTTTGCATGTTTTTTGACCTTTTGGGGGCCCAAAACTTGACGAAATGTCTTGGTAGTGGCTGTGAAAGTGTAATTTGTCATGAAAAATCCAAAAATGCTGAGTTTTTGTGAAATGGATATGCGTTGAGCCAAAACCCTGATGCGTTGCGCGCCTGAGTCCTACGCATAACACAACTTTCAGATGCTTTTTGGAGGCCTTCTCGGTGTCCAAATTGGGTGAAGGATAGCTAGTTGGAAAGGTATTTGAGTCTAATTTCCACAAAAACTATAATTTTTAAATTTGGAGTTCATTTTCTCTATCCAAAATCAAATCTCCCAAGACTGGTCAAAATGTGCCAAATGAGGCTGCCTCAAGGCAGAGTGCTGTTGCAGTCAACGTGTGAATGCCTTCCTCAACTCCAAATTGAGCTCATGATAGCTCATTGGAAAGATATTGGTGTCTAGTTATCATTTGACTCATCCAAAAATTTATTTGGCCAATCACGCTAGGAGAAAAATCGATTTTCCCAAGGTCACTTCAAAGGTGAATTTGATTCTCTCGAGGCGATTGTATTTTTGACATTTCTCTAAAACTATGACACTTGTGTAAAAAGCGAGGGAGGTTTTTCTTCTTTGGCATGTTGTGGACAAAAACCGCTCTCAGGTTTCTAAAATTCATCTTTTATTTCTCTGGAACATATTTTGAGTGAAACTTATCCCGATGTGTGGAACAAGGGATTTTGTCGAAATGAAGCGAAATGAATGGGATAAGGGGCTTCTAAATTCTTGTGGAATTTTTTGGAAGTAGGGAGGGATGTTAGGAAGCAGGGGAAAGTGGAATCTCGGAGATTGAGTGAGGGGAAGGGGTTCAAAAGGGAAAAACACAGGCCCAACCTAGAAAATTGCCAGGTTGTAGCAAGAAACTAGGGTTTGTGAAAAAATGAGGAATTTGGGGAATATGAGTGATGGGAAGTGTTTGATAAGGTACATGAAAGATAGGGGAAGGTGTATGAACATATGGATACAAGTTTTGCTAATGATTTTACCGTCCAAGAGAAATTAGCTTTCAAAACCCTAGGAGAGGGAAATGACCTTGCCTAGGTGCAACTAAAGCATGAACAAGGTGTAAAATGACTCATTAGACACTGACATGATAATGAAAACCCTATGAATGATGATAGAATCAGCAGAATGATGACATAGACCGACATTTGGACAAATTAAGGAGTGAAAGTAAACCCTAGACCTAATGCATAGTGACCAAATTTTGCTTGAAGACTCTTTGAAATGACAAAATTTGACCTTGACACTCTGAGACCATTTTGTAAGAGCATATTTGATCATTGGAGGAAGGATGGAAAGATTGACACTAACATTGGCTCCAATGGGGATGGTAGCTCCTTGGAGATGCCAAGAACCGCAGATCTTTGGGAGAGCAGACCAGCACCTTCGTCCATTGGGCTATGGAGTCCATTATTTCGGCAAACGACACATGACTTTGACTTATTTATTGTCTAAAACCTAATCAAGCCGAAACAATTATGAAACCAATATGACTGAAAACTGACTCATAAATGACTCATGACTAACTTAACGAAAACAAGAACTTACAAAGCTTATTGAAGGGCAGCAGTCCATCAAGATTTGAAATCATGATGACAACCACCTGTGTTTCGTACAAGACAATATACCATCAAACTATATCAAAATGCCAATGCAACCAATCAAGCAGATGCCTTCTTGATTGATTCTCCTGATCAGATCTTATGATCAACAATAGATACTGGTAACTGGGTATCCAAAAACATAGCTGACCATGATCTCCTTCATCACTGAACACAACAATAATCACTTTCACTGTTGACTGTAACAAATCTGCCATTGGATCCTGAAAAACATGAAGATTTGCCATTGCCACCTCCTGCTGAAAAAACAAGGTGTCTTTTGCTTCAAATTCTGATCTGCCTTCATCATGTGCTTCAGTAAAAGTATGCTCATAAGCTTCAAAAAACTCCGAACAAATGGATGAGCAGATCTATTCTTGGAAAAACATTTCAGCACATGAAACATATGAAGAATCTGAAAGGTAATCCTATATGCTCTGATCTTCTGTAGTCTGATAATATGGTAGGTAATCTTCAAATGATATGA
This sequence comes from Pinus tabuliformis, assembly GCA_031772625.1. NCBI lineage: Eukaryota > Viridiplantae > Streptophyta > Pinopsida > Pinales > Pinaceae > Pinus > Pinus tabuliformis. The sequence continues at coordinate 95,398,588 of CM062813.1, forward strand.
CAGCTGGATTATCATCTTTGTGAAGGAAAACATTATCTATTTGTTGATCTACAAGACAGTCATCTTTTTCAACAGAGGAAGAAGTTTTCCCAACAGTTTCCTGACTATGCGTGCACTGCAAATATGTTGTAGCTTGGGCTATAACAAGACCTTTCAAGAGCTGATCTATCTCCTCTTCAGACAAAGGAGACAATGCCTTTTTTTTTCTTCTGCTTAAACAGTAATTATCTCCATATGACAGGGCACTCAGACTATCATTTATTACTGAGTTATTGAAAGGAGATTCATCACTTACTTGCACAAAGATCTCACCTTGCTGTTCATGAACTGACTGGATTGCTTCTTCATGAAGGTTGTGTTCTAATGATGGACTAACAGTATGAATTACTGTGTCTTATTCATTCCAAATGATTTCAACAAAACCTGGAGTAGCTGACTGCACATTATCACAATCTACAATCAACACTGGACTTACTTGCATGCTGTTGTCTTCTATGGGTAGATCTGAAATGTCATTCTCCCTTTCATCATTTTCAGCCATATTATCTTCAACCTGCTGATCTTGATTCTGCTGCAAAATGTCCTGATCATCTGGACAAGTATCCTCTAAGTTTTCTTTATGCTGCTGAAATGGATTCTCATACAGAGCCTCCATGATCTCATCATCCATAAAATTATCATCTTCATAATATTTCTCAAGGCTTTCAATAAAACTATAAGCATGCTTGCAACAGTCTTGAACTAAATTTAATGATGGATAAGGGTCCTTATATCGTTCAATGAACATAGCATGAAAATCCTTTAAACAATAAATACAAGCAGGCGGCAAACTTTCATACCATGATTGGGCTTTACCTTCCAGAGTGGCCAAGAATATCTTCATCAACCAATCTTCAGGAAAATCAACCTTCAACTTGCGAATATGCATGTGAAATCTAACCAGATGTAGAGCAGCGTCCTTCCTACCATCATATTTAAATGTAGGCAAATTCCTTGACCAATCTACCTTCAGAATTTTATTTGGAAAACCAGTGATGTGATCTCGGCTCATGGGAGCATATCTTCTTGCAACCCGATCCATTTTGTAAAGCTCAAAGCTACTAATCTTCCTGTAGTGAAGTCACCATGAAGCATTGATCTCTGGAGTTTTCAGTGAAGGAGTCGCTAGTGAATGATTTCAGCCTTGTCAACATCTGATCGTTGTCCACCATCAACAGTCAGATCTGAACTTGATACATGTACTGGGGTAATTAAGAAGTTAGATGTCACGTTTACAAGCTAGACCAGAGATTGACTGAAGCAGCGTTTATCTACTTCCGCTAATGCAAAGCAAAAGCGTTTCGAAGGCTACCTGGCATAACTTCAGGCTCCTTCTGTAGCTTATAAAACAAATGACATCAACCAACAAACCATTTGTTCTCTCCAGTATGATCGCCAATATGTTAGCGCTCGAATTTGGCCTCAGGCTGAAGAAGGAAAAATCCCAGGCAACATCAAGCCACTTAGCCTCATAGCTAGCCCTACGAGGACAGGAGAGGGCTCTCTCCGGGTCTATCTCGGCAAAATGTCTTCAAAGGGCTGAGATGACCAATAAGAACATTGATTTTAGGCTAGTAAACTGATAGGGAAAGTTTGATTTCAAATTTTTAGGGTTTTGTTGGAAAGCTGAGCATGACAATTTTGGGTGCGGGGATGAGATACAGTTTTTGTAGAGGTCTTTTTGGGGCAAGGTAGGAGATTGTCTTGATGCCTTTGAAAGAATTGAATGGATAGGTATGATTGGTGAGGAGCTAAGGAGAGCAAGAAACCATCAGGAGTTCTCCTTAAATAGATGAAAACATAGATATTAAGTAAACTTAAAGGCAGAGCATAGAAACCATGAATTCTACCTTAACACTTCATTTACTTAATTTGCAGAAGAGAAGAGTAGGAAAATGATACACATAACAAACTTACAAGTACATGAGAGAAACATACCATCAACACAAATCACCACAGGAATCCCAAATAGTGCTGCAAAACCCTGGTCTTTCCTTTGCCAAAATTGCAGAGATACAAAGAGTAATACAGTCTAAGCTTATCCCTCAAGAGTCCAACCATAAAATGACTAAGAAAGTACATAATATAGGAAAGCTAACACATTTCCTTACCTCTAGGGGTTGAGCTCATCATCCTAGGAGCTATTTCAACCAATTCTAAACTGAGCACTACAATCTAGGCAATCAAAACAACTTGCCTCTATAAGCTAGGAAACCAATTCATTCATTAATTTTTTGCTATTTTATGAATGGATCTTCTAGAATAGGTAAAAAAGTGTCATGTCAACATGAAATTACATCAATTACATCAAGGAGGATGAAAAATCCCACCAAAAAGTCAAAACTGGTCAAATGTTGCGTTTTCCTGAGCTGAAGATGAAAAATAGAGAAAATGTCCTGATGCGTAGCGCGCCATTTTGGCAACGCGTAGCGCGCCTTTCAGCCCACTTTTGGGGCACTTCCCGACATCCAAATGAGGCTCAGGTTGGCTTGTTGGAAATTTCTGGATGTCTAATTTCCAACCCAAGTGGAATTTGATAATGTGGTGCCCATTTTACCCTCCAAAAATCAAATCTCCCAAGACTGATTCCTGTGTGTCCAAAAAGGGGCAGTGAGGTCATTTTTTGCATGTTTTTTGACCTTTTGGGGGCCCAAAACTTGATGAAATGTCTTGGAAGTGGCTGAGAAAGTGTAATTTGTCATGAAAAATCCCAAAATGCTAAGTTTTTGTGAAATGGACCTCCCCAACTTAAGGGTAGCGCGCGACGCGCTACGCGTTGAGCCAAAACCCTGATGCGTAGCGCGCCTGAGCCCTATCCATAGCGCGACTTTTAGATGATTTTTTGAGGCCTTCCCGGTGTCCAAATTGGGTGAAAGATAGCTCGTTGGAAAGGTATTTGAGTCTAATTTCCAAAAAAATGGGAATTTTTCAATTTGGAGTTCATTTTTCCTATCCAAAACTAAATCTCCCAAGACTGGTCAAAATGTGCCAAATGAGGCTGCCTCAAGGCAGAGTGCTTTTGCAGTCAACGTTTGAATGCCTTCCTAAACTCCAAATTGAGCTCATGATAGCTCATTGGAAATATATTTGTGTATAGTTATCATTTGACTCATCAAAAAATTCGTTTGGCCAACCAAGATAGGAGAAAACTCGATTTTCCCAAGGTCACTTCAAAAGTGCATTTGATTTTCTCGAGGCGATTGTATTTTTGACATTTCTCTAAAACCCTGACACTTGTGTAAAATGTGAGGGAGGTTTTTCTTCTTTGGCATGTTTTGGATAGAAACCTCTCTCAGTTTTCTAAAATTCATCTTTGATTTCTCTGGAACATCTTTTGAGTGAAACTTATCCCGATGTGTGGAACAAGGGATTTTGTCGAAATGAAGCGAAATGAAGGGGCTTCTAAATTCTTGGGGAAACTTTTGGAAGTAGGGAGGGATGTTAGGAAGTAGGGGAAAGTGGAATATCGGAGATCAAGTGAGGGGAAGGGGTCCAAAAGGGAAAAACACAGGCCCAACCTAGAAAATTGCCAGGTTGTAGCAAGAAACTAGGGTTTGTGAAAAAATGAGGAATTTTGGGAATCTGAGTGATGGGAAGTGTTTTATAAGGTACATGAAAGATAGGGGAAGGTGTATGAACATATGGATACAAGTTTTGCTAATGATTTGACCATCCAAGAGAAATTAGCTTTCAAAACCTTAGGAGAGGGAAATGACCTTGCCTAGGTGCAACTGAAGCATGAACAAGGTGTAAAATGACTCATTAGACACTGACATGATAATGAAAATCCTATGAATGATGATAGACTCAGTAGAATGATGACATAGACCGACATTTGGACAAATTTAGAAGGAGTGAAAGTAAACCCTAGACCTAATGCCTAGTGACCAAATTTTGCTTGAAGACTCTTTGAAATGACAAAATTTGACCTTGACACTCTGAGACCATTTTGTAAGAGCATATTTGATCACTGGAGGAAGGCTGGAAAGACTGACACTAACAGACAGCTTGTAGGAAGTCTCATCTACCTCACTACTACCAGACCAGACATTTCATTTACTGTTGGAATCCTCTCCAGGTTCATGCAAAATCCTTGTGAGGGACATTGGTCTGCTGCAAAAAGAGTTCTAAGGTACGTGAAGGGAACTCAAGACCTTGGAATCAAGTATACACAGGTGGACGAATTCAGATTTATTGGATACTCTGATTCAGACTTCGATGGAGACAAAGAAACTAGAGTATCTACTTTAGGCTATGTTATGAGTCTTGGATCAAGAGCTGTCTCTTGGAGATCACGCAAACAATCAGTTCCAGTAGATTCCACAACAGAAGCAGAATATGTGGCAGCAGCTGAAGCAACAAAAGAAATTGCGTGGCTCAGGAAAATTCTTGAAGATTTGCAGGTAAAACAAGTACAATCAACTCCACTCATGATTGACAACACCTCTACAATAAAGTTGGCCAAGAACCCAAAGTTCCATGATCGTACAAAGCACATCAATACTAAATAGCATCTGATCCGACATCATGTTGAGGCCAAAACAATCCATCTCCGTCATTGTTCCAAAAATGAGCAAATTGCAGAAATCTTCACCAAAGCGCTTGGAAGAGAAAAGCTTGAAAGATTCAGAACGATGCTTGGACTCACCAACATCCCTTCAGATTAAGGGGGGAATGTTGACACCTAATCCTCTGCGATTGGGTGAATTTGGAATGTGAACAGTCATCAAGAAGATGAACTGATCAGTCACATTCATGTATATAACAATAGCTACCTAATGAAATAAACGAATCAGTTTTTCTTCCAAGTCTGGAGTTACTCCTCGCCTGACATCATTAATGTAAAATATTGAAATATTCTTGCAAACAGAAATGGAAACAAACCAGCTAGGGCAATGGTAGCTTATCTCTGAGAAGAGATGTGGCGGCTACATGCCTCTAAACTGTCTTAAAATGAGGCTCAAGGGCCTTTTTATTATTTAACAATAAATGAAAACCATAAAAAAACAAAACCCTAACCCGAGAAGATGTAACACCAAGAGTTTATGGGCCCCATTAGGGTGAGTTCGACAGCCAACTTCCCTGGGTCGCGACTTGGCCATATTATCTCAGTTTGATGTGCATGATAACCTATTGGAAAGGTATCTCCAAGAACTACGATGGAAAAGACATTGTTTAGGGCCTGAAAATGGCTCCGAAAGTTTAGGACCTGAAAAACTGCTAAAAATAGTAAACTGTGCTACAATTAATGAAACTGAAAAGATGAAAGAAGCAATGGTGGGGGTCCTAGTGGAATTGGAGGGTGGCCACCAATATCCACCTGGATCATTCCTCCCCCCTTAGGAGGAAATGGTTCTCATTGTGTTTAGTTCCTCCATGAGATGAGGAAACTTCTGCTAAACTTGGTCCCTGGTGAGCCACTTGCCTCGGTGAAGGAGTTGGCCTACATTGACAACTTGATAAAGTTGGATATTCTATGAGTGTGCTTGATCTGTGTGTCCATGATTTGATTAGTTGTAGCTTGTTCCATGAAATATGGATTTAACTCTATGGGTGTGAGTTGTTCTACAATTTTGGATGTGTTTAGTAATGGTGGAAAGTATGGCCAAAGGCGGTCCACATTGAACACTAGGTGCAGGCCAAGGAATGGGGGATTGCTGAGCTCAAATGCATTGTCTCCCACAACCTTGGTAATGGCTTAAGGACCATATTGACTTGGTCTGAGTCTCTGATAGGCTCCGGTGTAGGTTTTAACTCCATACAAAAATTACCTGCATACAAATTCTAAAACACAGAAAATAAACAATGTGAGAGCATAACACATAAAACACATGTACACAAAGATTTCCCCCTAGATCCCAAAATTGGGACTACTAGCTTGATTTTTCATTATGTTCCTTTCAATATTACAATACATATTTATACATGTCGAAGCATCCAATACCATGGACAGAAAAACCATTGCGTCCAAAACCATCGATCGAAAACCATCGTGTCCAAATCCAAGTGCGAAAATCGTGCACAAAACCATAGGTAGGTCCACCCAACCTAATATAGCGTCCAATTTTTTTTTTCTCGGGGCTTGCCCCAGACCTAGTAGAGGGGGGATACCCACCCCATTCAAACCCCCTAATAAAGGGGACTGCATCCTCCCTTGTGACCCCCTGCTATGCAATCAGCGCAACGGAGGGGGGGCTCCAGCCCCCCTCTAACTCCCTGGTTCACTATGTCAGCTAGTTGTGGAAAGAATAACACAACCCAACATTCTACCACTTGTTGTTTTCTTTCCATAGGGGCCAAAAAGAGAGCTTAGTCATTTATCCAACACTACAATGCCCATTGTTTCTCTACACCAAGAGAACTTCTCAAAGCTCATAGATTTTGTTAATGCATTTGCAGTATTCTTCAAAGTGCCCACCTTTACTAGCAACACCTTTTTGTCTTCTATCATATCCCTCACAAAGTGATACTGAACATCAATTTTATTTGCCTTTGAATGATAAGTAGCATTTTTTGCATAGAAAATTGCACTTTGGCTATCACAATCACTCCTCTTTATCTCTGCATTATTGATATTTATGATATTCAATCCTTAAAGCTTAGGGCCTTATTTTCGGGCTTTAACTTTAAAAATCACCATCCAATCGATAATAGACTGTTTGAAGGAAAATGAAATATGTACAATGGGAAATAAAAATCGGTAGTTAGGTTCAAAATAGTGTTTGAGCATTCGACCATTCACTCATCCACCTTTTGCTTCTGTACCATCCATCTCTCTTAGGAAGAAAGCATTATTACCTTTGAAAGCATAAATGACATATGGGTCTTTCCATAGGAAATCAAATTTCCCATGTTTACCTATATCTTCCCTCCTTGAATCCCACTTTAGGACCTTGTCACCGAGGTAGAAATCTTCAACATTGGTTCTTTTGTCAAAAATCTTTTTAATCCTTTCCTGCACAACCTGAGATATGATGCATATTTCCTCCCTGGTTTGTTGAAGATGAATTGTTTGGTTGATTCTTCTTTGGATAATATTTGGTTCAACCTACAATTCTTGAAGCAACTTTATCACTGGTGTTCCCAAAGAGGATGGAAAAATAGTTTCCATCCCATAGACTAGTTAATAGGGTGAAGTACCAATTGATTTATTTGTGGTTAGTTTGTTTGCCCATAAGGAATTGACTAGATTTTTGTTCCATGTTTTCTTATTATCATCTAACAACTTTTTTATGATGTTCACCAGACTTTTGTTTGAGGATTCAGCCAGTCCATTTCCTTGAGGATAATAGGTTATGGAATGGACCATGGTTATATGATACTTGTTGTAGAAATCTATCATATTTTGGATTTAAAGGTTGTCGCATTATCAGTAATGAGCTCAATTGGATGTCCAAATCTCAATAGAATATTGGTTTCAAGGAAGGTTATGATAACAGTGTCAGTGGCTTGCCTTGAAGCTATGACCTCTATCAGTTTTGTGAAATAGTCTGTAGTAGTTAGGATCCATTTGTGTTGGGTAGAGGAAGGTGGGTGGATTTCACCAATGAAGTCTGAACCCCTTTGTTGGAAAGGTGTTTCAGCAAAGATTGGCTTGAGTGGTAAAGGTAAAATCTTTTTCTTTCCTTCGAAAATTTGACATTTGTGACAGGAGGTCACAAATTTCTTTACATCAGAAAACAAGGTAGGCCAGTAAAAACCTGCTCTAAGAATTTTATCAGCAGTGGTTTTCCAATAAAAGTGTCCTCCATAGTCACCTGCATGAAATTCTTGTAATACTTTGTCAGATTCATCCTTTAATAAACAATTGAGAATAATTCCTTCATGATTTCTCCAAAATAAAGCATTGTTTAATATACAAAATTTTAAGGATTTCATCTTTAAAAATATTCTTTTGGTCTTAGATAATGCAGGAGGAGCCTGTAAATTCAATAAAACATAAATGATATCAGCATACCATGGTGATTCAATAAAGGCCTGGATGATTAGTGGAGTCACCATCTCCTCTTCATTATCTATTTACGCAATAAAGTTTATATCCAAGGCTTGACAGTTCGATACAGCCATGATATTGGCTAAACCTTGGCCCTTGATTAACTTAGTTGGCTTGATTTCTATATCATATTCTAGAATAGTAGCAGTCCATTTTCCCCTCTTTCCATCTGGACCATCCTAAGCTAGAATGTCCTTGACTACTGAATTAGGAACATAGGCTACTATATGAGAATATAAGGTGTAAACCCTAAAATCTTTCATAGATTTTATCAAAGCAAAGGCTTTCTTTTCCATTATATTATATTTTAAGGGGGCATCTCTCAAGGCTTTGCTAAAGAAAGCAATAGAATGTTTGTAGCCCTGGTCATTTTTCCGCAGTAAAACTACAACAATTGTATGCTCAGAAGCAAAGGAAAATATGATGAAATCTCTATCAAATTTTGGGCTGATCAAAACTGGAGTTTTAGTTAAGTCTAATTTAATGTCTTGAAATGATTTCTTAGCCTCAATAGTCCATTTCATGGTCAAATATTTTTTCAACATATTTTTCAGTTATCTAATTAATTCAGCTAGATTAGAAATAAATCTTCTAAGAAAGTTAATTTTCCCTAAGAAATCTTATAGTTCTCTAATGTTCCTGGGATGTTGTACCTGTAAGATGGCTTCTATTCTTGCAGGGTCTATTTGGATACCATCTTTTGAAATTATATGACCTAGTAGCTTTCCTTCTTCTAGTCCAAACAAAGACTTCTTGGGGTTCAAAGAAATTCCATATTTCCTGCATTTAATAAAAACATGCCCTAGATGATCCAAATGTTGGTTGTCAGATTTTGAAAATACAGTAATGTTGTCTAGGTATATCACTAGGAAATCATGGATTCTAGCAAAGGCTATATCCATAGCATTTTGGAAAGTGGCTCCTACATTCATTAGTTGAAAGGCATTTTCACATACATGAATGTGCCCCAAGGAGTAGCGAAGGCAGTATTGGCTTGGTCATCAGGATGAACTAAGATATGACTGTAACCATAAAACCCATCCAATAATGAGATCTTGGTTGCTCCAACTTCTCTCTGTAAAATGTGGTCCATTTTGGGGAGAGGGTAATTGTCTTTCAATGACACTTTGTTGAGGTTTATGAGATTGACACAAAGTCTGATCTCTCTAGTTTTCTTCCTAGTTGGCACAAAGTTAGAAACCCAATCAGAAAATATGATTGGTGCAATTATCTTAGCATCATACATTCTTTGGATTTCCTTTTCAATCGAAGGTAACAAGATTGGATTTATCCTTCTAAGTTTTTGTCTGAAAGGTTTTTGACTTTCCTTTATAGGGATTGTTTGTTGTATGATGTTGATGTCATAGGACTTGAGGTCCTCATAACTCCAAGCAAAGACATCCTGAAATTATTTTAATAATTTAATGTATTTTACTCTTTCAGTGGAAGGTAATGATTTAGAAAGTTCAATCAATTTTGGATTTTTATCGGTGCCTATATTACACTCCTCTATATCATATTTTAAAGGTTCCATTTTAGGCTTTCTAGGGACATCATTTGAAGCAAACAAGTATTTTGAAGGGGTTAATCCCTTAGGTAAGAAATTGTCTTTGAGATTGATTACTTCAGTGTCTTCGTTAATTATTTCATCAATCTCAACTTTCTCTAGGTTTTCTACATCTGATTTTGTAAATTTAGTGGGATGAAATCTATCTATTTATTCACCTTCTATCTCATTTATTTATATTTTATCTTTAATGTTAGGGTCTATTGATGTGTCAGTATCTATTTTTCTATTTACAAACTCTTCTTATAGGATTAAAAAATTGTTTATCTATCTGTCATTAGAAAATATTTTCCAGTTCTTCAAATTATCAAGGATTGCAGGTTTGTTCCTAACTTCAGCAGTGTATTGATGGTTAGGTTGAAAGGGTAACCTGCAAGTGCTGGAAAACATTGCTAAACTATGAGCCTGCATATTATGTTTCCTAGGAATTACAACAAGCTTGGTTTCTAATAAAGTGTTTAGTATTTATACAATGGTTCCTCTATAATAACTTAATCTAGGGTCTTTGGTCATATATATACATAATCTATTTGTTTTATAACTTGTTTAGAGTCTCCCATGACAGAGACTCTTTTGGCTCCTAAATTCCTAACTAATTTAAGGCATAAAATTAGTGCTTCATACTAGGACATATTGTTAGTGTGTTTAAAATTTAGTTTGTATGCATGGCCTTCTGAGTGATTATTCTCTAGATTGTAAATCAAAATTCCTGCTCTTGCTCCAAACATATTTAATGTTACATCAAATTAAAGATGCCATAATACCTCATGTTCATAATTTTCATCATCTGGTGCAACAAACTTTTCCTTATTTTGACTATCATGTTTAGTGGAAAGTTCTAAAGTTTGGAGAGTTTCCTCTTGTTTTGAAACTGCAATTTCTTTTGGTTTTGTATCAACACTGTCTAAAAGAATTTCTTGTGTTTTATCAGCATTATATAGGATAAAGGAATCAATGTTTGAATGTATGAAGTATATATAAAAGTTTTGAGGAAGATCCTAGCTACTTACCATATATTTCATTAAAGTTTCTTGATACAACTTTTTGGGTTGTCAAAATACAAATATTGTCGCATATGACATATCAAGTTGTAAAGATCCCTAAATTTTGGTTCCCCATGATCTGGATAACAACATGCCATACTTCGGTGGGATGTCAGTGACCACAATATCCATCAGGATGCTCTTGTTAGGATATTGAACTAAGGTAACACACAAGTCTTTGATCAATCCTAGACAGTTTACTTGAGTTGAGTCAAATGAGAATAAGTCCTTGTAAGGTCTTGTAATGTCTAGGTTCAATTTTTTCATTATTGATTTGGGCATTATGTTGTGGGAGGCCCCAAAATCCAACACTGCATTATGAGGAATTTTGTCATGGATGCCAAGGCTAATGTAGAAAGGTGGTATTACTCCTTCTAGTGGTTTTTTGTTTAAATGAGGACCAAATATAAGTTCTGGTTGGTCATCAAACAAGTTAACATAATCCTCATTTTCAACAATGTTTAGAGTCTGGTTTATTTGTGTTTTGTACGTTTCATTCTTGATTAACTTTGTTAAAGGGACTAAAATCTTTAACTTAGCTACCTCTTCTCCCAAATTGAATGGCAAGGGGGCTTTTTTTGTTTGAGAGTTTGGAATTTTCATAGCAGGGATTTGGGTGGGATGGTCTTATTTTCCCCTATTGAGGACCTCTTCTTGTTGGTTTTCAAGTCTAGTGTTTTTAGGTGTGTCCACTGGGTTTTTAGGGTGAATTGAAGTGGAGGGCTGATCATCAGAAGGTTGATTAGGGTGATATCTACAATGGTGGGGCCAGAAGTATTTTGGTTTTGTCTGGGGAGAATCTGGAGGATTTTAGAAACTAGTGCTTATTTTTTTTCGTAGGTTGATTTGGCAATGTTTTCTTGGTTTAATCAGGGGTATCAGAGTTATTTTTACTCCTTAGGTTATAGTGTTTATGCACTTAAAAAATGGAAGAATCATATCCTTGTTTATAATCAAATGACTCTCCAGACTGGATTTGCAATTGCTGTAGCATATCCAGTTCGTGCTCATCTTGGGTTAGGAAACAATATCCTCATCATCCAATCCCATCAGATTAATCTGTGTATCTTGTTCTGGATCATCAGGCTGGGATGTTTCTGCATAATTCTCTTGAAAAGGAGGCCTAATACTCTGATCAGTTTCATTCTTACCAATGTTTTAGTTTTGGATTTTTCTAAAGTTTGGGTTTCTAACTAGGGGGGATTTTTAGTTATCCCATTGAGGTTTCCTCTCCATATTCTCTATTCTATCCATTAACTTTTCTATGCCTTTCACTAAGCTATATATTTTTAGGTCAGAGGGTGAAGGTTCATCTTTTGTTGCTCCTCTTCTTTCATTCCTAACTCTAGCTCTTCTAGCTAACAAATTAGCTTCTACACTAACTGCTACACTCTCCATTTCCTCTAAGGTTGGGGGGTTTCGTTCCCTGAGTTGGTATGCCATATCCGTGTCAAAACCATCAAGAAACTTTATTAATGCTAAATCAGGTGGGGGTCTAAGGTTAACTGGAATCACATTGTATATATTGTTAAATCTGGTGCAATAATCCTGTACAGTTTCATTAGGTCCCCTTCTAATATTTTCATACTCTGAAAGGATCTGTAAGGGTTTTTTTTTTTCTTCTCCCATCTATTTAAATAGTGTTGATAAAGCACATCTAGACTGTCAATACTATTAGGATTTAATCCTCTAAACCATTTTCTAACATCACCAGCTAAAATCTGAGCAAATAGTCTCATTTGAACATCACCTATACCAATTTTATGTAATTAAAAGTAGTCTGTCATTTTATTGACATGGTGATGTGCAGTCTAGTGTCCTATGCCATCAAATTGTATGATTTTACTCTGGTAGTCTGCTGGCATGGCACCAAGTGGGGCATGTAAAACAAGAGGAGCATATCTATTTTCCATGGCTATAATTTGGGAGGGGCTAATATGTAAAGTTGAGGTACTGGAAGATGATACAGTAGTGGAGGATGAACTAGGACTAGTAAATGGCGGATGAGTAGTTCTAGGTTGATAAGGGAGTGAGGATATGAATGGTGGCGGGGAATAGACTTCAGAAGTTGAAGGGAATAATGGTGAAGTAAGAGTAGTGTATGATTGTTCAGAAAGCTCAGGGATATTGGCTGTACTAAGGGATTTTTTTGCTGAATTCAAAATGTACTCATCAATTGATTTGTTGGCTTTTTGGACTTCAAGGTCTACAATAAACTCAGAATCTAGGACAATATTGTTGAAATGTGTGCAACAAGAAATGCTAAAAATAGCACTACTATAAATAGCCTGGCTCTAAATAGCAGTTCAGCCATTGGAGGTCTTAGCAACAATGGGTGAAAAGTGAAAGTGCTAAAAATAGATTTTCTAAGAATATCATTTCAGGATCCCTAGAATAAAAATAGGAAGTAAAATTCGAATTTGATATCAACAGCAGTTTGAAAATTAATTAATTATTTCATCTTGAGTTAATTAGTTAAGGAAAATCAAACTTGAAGTCTATGTGAGTGATCCGAATGAAAAATGGCATCAACCCATGGTACTCATCCACCCATATTATTCATCGACCCATGGAATTTACCCATAGTATTTTAAATGGAATCCACCCGTGGTATTGTAAAATCAACCCATGGTATTCATTCACCCATGGAATTGACCCGTGGTATTGTAACTGAAAATACTATAAGTAACAAGTCACATTTTGTAAAAGAATAGGTTGTCCACCACAATGTAGCCTTTACAGTTCAGAGGCATGTAGCCACAAATCTCTTCTCAGAGATAAGCTACCATCGTCCCAGCTGGGTTATTTCCATTTCTGGTTGTAAGCATATTTCAGTATTTTCCATTTGGATCAGAAGATAAGGGGAAGAAGCCAGAGGGAGATGCATTGGTTCATAAGGCACCCACAAAGCAACCGAAATTTAATTTGGAGCATGCAAAGGAAACATTTATGGAAGCTAAGAAGAGATTCACGGAAGCTTCTACGTCGGGAAACAAGGATCAAACGGAACCAGAGAAGGATACTTTCATGCTAACCACCTTCTTAGACATGCATGAAGTTACTACAGGATGCTAAAACGGTGAAGGAACTGCAAGAATTAATAACTAGGTGTGCAAGATCGGGTGAACCTCGAATGGTCCGGAGGCTAGGCAAGCATGCATTGCGCACCAGACGGGAAATGCGATTGACTGCCCAGATTGGGGACTACGTGATGGATCAAGTCGTTCTAGATTTGGGGTCAAACATGAATGTCCTACCTAAACAGACTTGGGAGTACATGGGTAGGCCTGTACTATAATGGTCTCCTATCCAATTATGGATGGCGAACCAGCAAAAGATCTTGCCTATGGGAAGACTGCAAGCAGTCATAGTAGACATCGACAGTGCAATCACACAAACCGATTTCGAGGTCATAGAAATTGTGGATGACAGTAGCCCATATGTTGCATTATTAGGGATAGATTGGGAAATGAATATGAATGGAGTCATCAATATAAAGAAACGAAAAATGATATTAGAAAAGAAATCTCTCCGTGTAGTGGTTTTGTTGGACCTAGCTGAAGGGGGGCGCTATACTGAGTCAGTGCGCGATGAGGACAGGGTGAATCCAATAGTGGACGGAAGAATCTCATGGGACCATGATAGTTCTTGCACGTCGGACTCAGATGAAGAGATTGAGCAATAGTAAAACCAATTACATGAGGTAATGACACTAAATTGTAACAGGATGGTTAGATCACTACATCGTGTAGCAATAGAGGGAAGGGAATGGCTAGCTGGTGAGGTTGCCACAAAATCAAAGGAACCAATCGACCAATGCAAAATGATGAGGCCAAGACAAAATCCACCGGAAGTATCCGCGAAGGCACCATGCGTGACAATTGCGTCAGGAAGGGGTACATGCCCAAAGATGCAACGGAAGTGGCATGGATGTCGAAGGCAAGTGGGTGCATGGGTTGGAAGGCCAAATGGGGTAAGCATCCATCACCAGCATAGGCTGCAGATGAATGTTGTGCAGACACCCACCCAAATTAAAATTAGCAGCCCGAAGTCACCCCAGCAATTCGATTCGCCAGCAGTTCGCGACAAAGTTAGGAGGGGACCAGGGGAAAGCACGCACAATGTCCACCCAATAAAGTGACCCAACGGGGAGTTGCGGATACCACAGGTTTGATGGGCCTATAATCGAAGGTATAAGGAAGCCTAGAAAAAGCGGGGTAGTAGCTGGCCTCATGAAATCAATCAACTTTGGGTGTGGCTAGGAAAGAAAAGCACGCTAATAAGGGAGGGAATTAGCGGGATGGCAAGTAGCGATGCCCACGTTGGCCGCATGTGTCAACACAGAAGGTAACCTGGCCTGGTTAGGCCTCGTGCAGAACTAGAATGGTCCACGATCCTGTTATCATGGCTTCACCCACACCTACGAAAAGGTACACCCCACACAACAGCGCACGAAGAAATAAAAGTTCCAATGCCACTTGAACGGTGCACGCAGCCTGGACTAGCAGGAAAGCTGATACATCGCACCTGGGGTATGACCACCTGACTAGCTGTGGAAAGCACAGTCTTAGCACCCCAAGTAGTTGAAAGAAGCCACAACTATAAACAAGTCTATGGGAAGATGGTGGGGAAAACAGGTTCTGTCAAGAGTCATTTAGTCTACCAGATCGCGGCTACACATGGAGGGTTGCGATACCACGAGGAAAGGTCAAAAGGTGACCATTAACACCACTATTCTTAACAAGAAATTTAAGTTATGGAAGGGAGGAGCGGGTGGTGGACAATTAATACGGGAGTTCCGAGTAAGATCCGAAAAATCTGCCGCCTAGACACTGGTACTAAACTAAAAGTGAAGGGAAGGGATCTATTCAAATTTACGTAATCCTCTAATAACCTGTGGATGACACTGGAATATTTGTGATTTGAACCAGTGAAGAGTAGCAAACACTTGGCTACCAAGCACTCCATGAGTACCATGGCCAGAACGCAAGCACGGTTTGCGCAGGAATTGCACCCAACTTAGGAAGAGCTAGATGACTGACTCAGGCCCCTGAGGTTCCAAAGTCCCCACGCACACTACGACCCAGGAAAAACAAGCAGACGATAGGGACAGTCAGGACATCACCAAGATTCAACAAAAGGTTAGCAGTTGAAAAGCGCAATGCAATCACCACTGAACCCACCGAGGACAACAATGATTTACAAGCCCTGATTGACCAGATTGTGGCACAAGATGAGGAGGAAGAAGATGTGTTCCAAATCCCTTCATTACCTCCATATCTCTCTCTGTGGAATGGGATGACCAAAATACTGAAGGACCTGGATGCTGCAATGAGTATGCTACAGATCACACTTCTCCCAGATGAGATAAGGTTTGATGGTTTTCCGCTGGGCCGTATACCAAGTATCAAGTTAGAACATTAGGATCTAGCAGACAGTGACAAGTTCCCCCAATTGGCCACAGACAAGTTATTGCCATGGAAATGGCTATTAGGTGTGGAAAAGGTGGGCTTACTCAATCTAAGGTGGATACTCCATTATCAGCGTGTGGCCATCACCATATTTGTGATCCGCCAATTGCTTTGTCTGATACATTATGGGTATCTCTGGTTGGAAGAGCTGATTCTGACCTCAGCTAATTTATTCCACTGAATTACGCACCTAATGGTTAAAGGGAATGATCCCACAGACATAGCCAGAACAAGTAGCGATGTGGGCCTCGCCGAAACAATGAAGGCTAAATATCAGCTGGAAAAAGGAAAGTGTGGGTATGTAATAGCAAGCATCAATGACTACACATTATGAGTCACCACTCAGCTACTAGCCAGTAAAATCATGAGGAAGTGTCACACAGATGAGGTGCTAGCTCCTATCATTGCGCTTGTGAAGCAGTGGGCAGAAAGGGTTCAGTTCAACTAGGCACAATTTTTATGCGACGAATTTTTGACAAATTGTTAGGAAGCATAGGACAAAGGTAAGACATTTCATTATGCATGGTTGCTACTATCAATCCTTCTGGTTGCAGGAGAACTATAGTAGGGTAGCTATTTTCCCAACATTAAGGACAACCTACCTAAAGCAGTGCCTTATACTTCACTTTGGGCTACAAAGGACGCAGCGAGGGTTTCTGAAATCAAGGTTTTTTGGACCTTCATGGAAGGGAGTATCTAGACACGATCACTTGAAGATTATGGATGTCTCCAATGATATACAACAATTTCCAAAGCACGATCGAGTTCAAAGCGGACATGCATCAATTATATATTTGGGCGCGGAAGGATCCAAAGCGAGCATGGGTCACACTTCCATTTATTGCAACAAACGATTCCATTTAAGAGGTATTAGCAACATGGCCTCCAGAGTGGTGTGCCCCAGACGAGGCCGTCCTAGACAAAATGGTAGCAGAGCAGCGGAAAAAGGAACTCCAATAGGGACTCACTCAATTAGCATGAAAGACACGACTGGGACAAAAGGTAGCATCACAGTAGGGGGCCACCAAGAAACCGATAGCCGAAGAGACCCCGGCAGATCAGGAAATGGCCTTTGAATAGGACACACAAAGGGAAATGGAGACACACAAACACACAGACCATTTTACAGAATCAACCCAAGTCAAGCGGCAACGCGGTAAGGAATCACTGCACACATGCGAAAAGTCCAAAACAGTGAAGGCTTTGGAGAAAGAATTTATTGATAGCAGCCAACCAGTGAGAAATGTACCTACCAGTGTGTTGGCAGAGCTAATCACAGAATGGACAACTATGTTGTGGAATATCCGAGTGCAGTTGCAGGCATTACAGGTGCAACCCCCAGGGAGGTCATCTTCAACCTAGCAGAGGACATAGTCACAGCCGAGTAAATGGTGCAGACTCACACAATGAACACCTTAGCGTTGCCAGCAGGCATGGTCCTAGAAGAAGTTTCAGGTGAAGAGCGTTGGGGATTGAATCTGGCCACCCTTCCAAGAGAAACACTATACCAACTACACGATGGGTTAATGAATGAGCTTCATATTAGGGTCAAAACCTTAACAGAGCACAAGGAAAATTTGGAACATGTCACTCTCTAGCATGATGACTTGGTCGCACACTACCAGGAGGTGGAATAGGCCACGATGGAGGATTGTAGCAAGGTATTGGAGCTAGCTATCCCCACAGACCTTCGAACAACTGCCAAGATTCATAACATGGACACATGATTCTGTATGGCCCAGGAGGAGGCCGCAAAGGCTTAGTGGGAGTTAAATTTACAAATTGCAGAGCTAAGACTAAAGGCGCAACCGCCCACACCTCTAGAAGTTCAAGAATGGTGCCACAGTGAAATTCAAGCCAGAATGGAAATGATAGAGCACGTTGTCCAAGATTTCTCGAGACTATTAGATCAGTCTCTCTTTATGCTCACCTCCCTCTAGGAATACCCAACCATACAAAAAATTGAAACTGAAGTGCGAGAGTTGTAGTAGGCTTATGACACAGCCCGAGGGACTACACAGACAGTCGCTATCACACAGTGGTTGGTGAAAATGAAGGAGGCCCAATCTCTCAAGGCACAAGTTGACATTGTGCAACAACAGGAGGTAGTTCTTAAAGAACACATCTAGCCTTAATTTGATGAATCATTCATGGTCTCTACAACTATTGAAGGCAAGTTAGTGCACATGCAGGAAGTATGTGATACCGAGCAGGCAACTGCAAGTGGTACGAATGCATCAGCGACTCACTTGGAACAGGTACAGAGGATAGCGACAGATTTTGTTGAAAGCACATGCAACACACATAAATTGTTGACCGACCTCCATGCAAAGATTACCGCACCAGCCGACTGACTTAGGACGAGTCACGATGATTGTGTTTAGGGCATGTTGGGTAGCAGAAGCCCCACGTAACAGTTGTCGAGTTGAAAGCCTGAAATTTTGGGTAAAGATATGGTAAAGACTCTATGGGATGCACGGAGCGCGAAGTGTAATGAGTCAAGTCAAAGGGTTGTCTACCCAAAAATAATGTAAAGTGAGTCATCCTGCCCATGGTCCGTGGACCATGGAAATGTATAAATAGAGCAAGGCTCTATGGTTAAGACACAGTTAGTTTTTTTGCATTACTGATCTAAATTGTAATGGGTTTATGAGGCAAGAAGTTTTGGAGCATCTCTAAGTCCGATTCAAGGGTGGGTAGATGGAGGCTCTATAGCTGTGTGCACAGAGGCTCGGTAGAGTCCGTAGCCATGTGCGCGGACCCATTCAACTAAGTGCACAACGAATATCTGGTTGTATTAGAGAAAGAGTTGAATGAAGATAAGTCGGTTCTGAAATACTGTGTTGAATCTGAAATATTGTGGATCTGGTTAATTTATGGTTGATATCCCTGTTTGTTCTGTATGCTTATGCTTATGTTATGAGTTTATGAAAATCTATATCTTTTCTGAGTGCGCGCACTAGTTATCTCTATTAAATTTTTGCTTAAAGACTGTAACAAGTAGATCTAATCTATAACAACTCATTAAGTAATAAGTATTAAGGAATTGCCTTGTTCCGAATCTACGTGGAAGCAGAGTGGCACGAGGCCACAGAACAATGTGAAAACCCTCCAGAACACATCAAGACATCCCAAGGGTACGAAAACCTAGTTCCAACACCCTCCCCTACTACCTCGGGTGAGACCTCAGTCCGCGCTTCGTGGGATGTTGCCGAAAGGGTTCGTGGCTACGAGATTTGTTTGGCTAAATAACTCTTCCGAACCTGGGTCAGGCCCATATAAGCCAATAGTGGGCCATACGAGTTGTAGCTTCAGGCAATGAATGGATATTTCTTCATCTCCTCTTCTTCGACATCTGCATGCTTGAAATTATGTATCTCGTATAACCTGATCTGGAACGTTAGAGTGGGTGAATTTTGCCTTCTTCATCTGATGCATCCGATCTAATAAACCTGCCAAGATGTGATATGATACTTCATGCATGATGATTTTGTCTAAGGTAAACTTTGGTAGAACATTTGGAGGCTTCTCTGCATTGTACATCCATATGAATGTTTCAAACGGTGAGGCATACCAATCTTTTATATCAATCAATAGCTCCATTGTTTCTTTCGACATGGAGGGTGGATCTTGTTCAAATATCATCTTGTACACTGGGGTGACAAAATGATTGGAAAATATGTGATAACTCATCTAAAGCTGTATTTGGACAACATCTTACACCAAGTGTTCACAGATGTCTCCGTCGAGGTCCATGCCCACTAAAAAACCGAGAATTCATGACGGGCACATATTTCATCCAAGATGTAGGCAGACATGTAGATTTCTTCTTGTGTACCTTTGGGCAGCTGTTGAGCTCTTGTTACCTGTTCCTTCAGCTGGTAAGCCAACGTTTCAGACCAGTTGCATGCTTTTCCTTCTTTGGCCAGTTGATCCAATGCAATCATCCAGCTATGTGGGAAGGTTTCCATGCATTCTTATCCATACAAGTGACATGAAAATATGACCAAGTATTGATATTCCTTCTGTAGTATCTTTGTCTTGTAGACCAAATTTGGTGTCATTCTGAATTTGGCCAACTCCTTCACCCAGTTATCCAACATATCTCCAGAGTTGGCATTGCTACTGGGTATGCTGAAGGGAGTCTCTATGGTGATCACAGGCTTCGATTTTGTTCATAATCCTGTGACCTAAAGGTAACAATCTTCATCCCATTGACACTAATCAAAGTTATCATCTTCAGATCAGTGTGCAAGATGATCCAGTGTGTCATGTCTATGCATGGAAGCACGGTATACCTGCATGCAATCTAGTACAAGCCAGATTTTTAGATGTTCACATAGAATTGGAGGTCTTAAATATCTTCCTCAAATTTTCCCACAAATGCATCATTGACCTCTTTCCATTTCATCTTGATGTCCTTGTCTACAATCAGCTTGATGTCTTAATATATTGGCAAGCTTGTAGACAATCACTTAATTGCTGCTGTAGTTGCAATTCCGTAAGTGTCCTTTGATCTTTCTCTCTTGGAGGCCATTGATCTTGAATTGCTGAGAGGTGGACGAACACCTGCTAGAACTAGAGACATAGTTACATGCATGGTAAGAAATCTGTCATCTAAAACCAAAGCAAACTTGAGGAATGGCATGCAACATACCTGGGGATTGACTGGCAAGGATTGCACAATTTTTCTTAGGAGGTGGGGAGATTGGCTACCAGAACTGTACAAAAGGTATTTCGGGTTGTCTGGAGGCTGACTGGCTACTGGAAATGTGCAATGTGCAATCCAAGCTAGCCTATTGGCTGCTGGAATTACGCAATGCACAATTTCTACTGGCAAGGGTTGTAGGCCCAGTGACTTCATTGCACAATTTTTTGGGTTAGTAGTCACTGATTCTCAGAATTGCGCAATGCAAGACTAGAGGATAGTCACTGGCTAGAAATGCACATTTTCTCAGAGGAAGGCAGATCCTTCAAATGTTGCCTTGATGAGGCAGAGTTTGGGCCAAGGCTGCTTGGACCCACCAATGGGAAACTAAAAGCAAATGTGAATGTGAATGCATGGCGATACTGAGTGTAAGCAGGAGTGAATGATCGTGCATGCAAATACTGAATGGGATATTCATAAAATGGAACAACATGCATGTGGGTGAAGCGAGTCGCTAAATGGATGGTTGTTCTTACAAAATAGTTCCATGCATGTGATAGCGGTGAGATGCTAACAAAAACTAAAAGGATGCTAGTATAAGCTAATATGCATGCAAACGACAACAAGAATTCATAGAAATCAAGCAAGCAACACTCACACAAGGCAAAACACAAAAAGTGACAAAATAGTTGAAAAACACAAGTTAAGAGGACTTACCCATGAATAGGTGATCTAGATATGTCAAGGACTCTTGGATGTGTTGTGGGATGTCAGAGCTCCAAGATCGATGTGAATAAGTAAGCTTTGAAGCATTGAATAAATAAGTTTGAGGCGCAGATGCACATGCCACAAATCTAGGGAAAAGTGACACTTGGAGGAAATATTCTAAAATGATCTTTGCATGTAATCTCTAGCTGCTAAAAGTAGCTCCCTAAAATCTAGGGATGTTTTTTGCATGTTTATTATTTCTATTTCAGGAAAAAGTAGCCCATGCATGCAAGTCAAGTTTTCTCGGTCCCGAGTGGAACCAGTCAACCCAATGGCACATGCAACAGTCCGCTTGGGTCAAGGGAAAGTTTGCACATTTCTGGGAGGGAGCTGGGCTGACTACCCAAAAGGATTGTGCAATTTATGGGCTAGGAAGTCCTGCTGGGATAGATTGCACAATTTTTCCACTAAAGGTTGATAGGCAGATTTGTGCAAGTGTAGAGCCCAGCAGGTTGTTAGATAGGATTGCACAATTTCTAGAGGGAAGGCTGGTTTCCCTCCATAATTGCACAATTTGTTAAGGGAGTTGCTCAGCCTATAGTTGGGTCAAGTCTGGAGAAACAACCTATGAGGAGGATGCAACAAACTATCATGCATAGGCTCGAAATATGCTAGAAAACCACTAAAGCTTGTGTACTTGAAAATGTAAGACATGTTGTAAATAGCAACAAGAAATTCTTAAAATAACATTGTTATAGATAGAATTTCAGGATATATTCCAATTTTAATTTTCCCTTGAATTAAAACTGAGAATTAAAAGTTGAATTTAGTCTCATCAGCTATTTGAAAAATAAATAATTAATTCATCTTGAGTTAATTAGTTGGAGAAATTCAAACATGAAGTCTTTGTGAAGACATGCAACAATTATCCCTTTGATTGAGGAAGTTATCCCTTAATTAAGGAGATACGGATGAGTTGTCTTTGAGTTGTAATTAGTTAGCTTAGTTAACTAAGCTAAGTCCAGTTAAATTAGTTCCAAACAGTTGGAGGAAATAATTGTGAGTTTAGTCAGTTAATGTATGCATGTATACAACTAGTGTTCTCCATATAACTAAATATTCCCTCATAAATAACTCATGCATGTCAGTTCAAATTCAGACCCAGTTGAGATTAAAGGCATGAACAATGTACTATCAGTTGCAAGAATATTCCTATGAGAATGTCTCTTGCATGAAGAAGGAATTCATTCCTTGAGGATTGTGTAATTTCTACAGAGGTCAAAGCAGTGCATGAGGTGAGAATCACATAGGTTATAATTGGATCACCCAGGAGAAACAACACAAGGAAATAGGAGGCTTCGAGGATAGAGGAGAAGGCATATGTGTTGTCTATTCTGTCTATGAGCAGTAGTGAGGGATCGTACTGAGAGCTGGATAGCTTGAGAGCTAAATCTTTGTGTAATCATGAGATATTTCCACTTGTATGATAATATAGATAGCGGGGTTTTTAGTTGAGGCTTTCCCCAGAGTATTCTTCTTATCTTGCTTCCGAAAGTTTGATTGTAGAAGTAGATTAAGTAATTTTCTTTGGTACATTGCATAATCAGTTTAATCTACAGTGAGAATTTCTACATGGTATCAAAGGAAAGGTGATCAAAGTGGAGAACCGTATACAAAGAAGTTTGAAGTTCTTGATTGTAGGTACAAAATTGATTCCTTATCACATCTCAAAGTTCACCAATGGCATTCAATGGTTTGAGACTTGAGTATGCCCTCAATGGAAACTTGAATTACATAGCATGTAAGGATCACATGGAAGTGGTATTAGAGGGCAATGGTTTGAAGTATTGCATTGATCAAGAAGACCCCAAGCCAACAACAGCTAATGCCCAAGAATTGGTGGAATGGAAGAAATGTGTGGCGATAGCAAGGAGGATTCTTCTGGAGGGAGTTCGAGACCATATTGTCTTGAGTCTCCATGGGAAGGAGACTTCGATTTTAATGTGGAAGAATTGAAGGACCTATATCAGAAAAGCAACAACTAGAGGAAGCGGACGCTGAAGGACAAACTTCAGAAAATCAAGTGTGAAAAGGGTGACACGATTTTGACATATTTGAACAAGCTCACCACCTGTAGAGATGAGCTTGGAAGTGTAGGAATCACAACAACCAATGATGAAATGGTGAGTCTTTCTCTCCTCGGTCTTCCTAAGATCTAGCATAGCTACCAGGGCTTAGTGAATGGAAGAGAGAAACTGCCAGATTGGGAATGATTGTGGTCAGATTTGATGCAGGAGGAGCACCAAAGATGTTTCTTCATCTAAGCATGATGATGAAGAAAATATATAGCCTTAGAAATTAAGGCGAGGAAATGGAAAGGGAAGGCTTCCCATTCCAAATCGAGTTCTTCCCATGGTAGGAAGAATATTGACAAATCTAAAGTGAGATGCTTTAATTGTCATGAGGTGGGCCATTATGCAACAAATTATCCATTGAAGAAATCCAAGAAGGGATCCTCGAAAGGATCAGAAGGTGAGGCACTGGCCTCACAGTTTGAATTGGATTTTACCCTCATCTCATGCATGGTTTCATAGATGGTGGCTTGTGTTTGTTACCTAGATAGTGGAGCCTCATTCCACATGACCGGAAATAAGAGTTTATTTAGTAACTTGGAGGAGAAAGACCTCTAGATGCGCATAGAGATGGGCGATGATGGAAATTACCATGTTTCAGGTGAAGGTATGGTTGTGTTTCAGAGGGAGCATGGAGCTCCTCTCACCATGACTGATGTAAAGAATGTGTCTGTACTAAAGAAAAACTTGGTATTGATCGCGATGTTGGAAGATAAAGGCTATGATGTAGTCTTTATCAAAGGAAAGGCATTCCTATGACACATAGCCACGGGTCCAACCAAGAGGATTGGGATTCTAGTGAAGAATCTCTACAAGATGGAGGTAGATGACTGTGCTGCATTGAGTTCCAAAGATGAATTGGTGCAAAGCCAAGATATTGGTGAGTAATGGAATAGACGGTTGGGCCACTTGCATCATGGGGCCTTGATGACAATTCAACAAATTTCTACGGGACTTCCCAAAGGTAAACTTGAGCAAGTGGACACATGCAAAAGTTGTACCTTGGGTAAGTATGCAAAATATTCCTTTCATGATTGAGACAGTCGACCTAAAGCAATATTGGAGTGAGTTCATACAGATGTGTGTGGACCATTCTCGAAAGCCTCCACCACTAAACAAAGGCACAATGTGATTTTCATTGATAATTTTTCTCATAAATGTTGGATCTATTTCATGCAGAAGAAGGATCAAACCTTCTCAAGGTTTTGTGAGTTCAAAGCCTTGGTTGAGAAGGAATCAGGAAAGAAGATCTGGGCCTTAAGAAGTGACAATGGTGGAGAGTATGTCTCTTAAGAGTTTAATAACTTTTGTGCAGTGGAAGGAATTAAACGGGAGTTGATGGCACCTCATAACCCACAGTAGAATGGGGTGGCCGAGAGGAAGAATAGAACGATTATGGGGGAGCTAGAGCGATGCTCCATGACCAAGGCCTACCACTTCATTTGTGGGTTGAGGCATGCAACACAACAATCTATTTGTAGAATAGAAGCCTGCATCACATTCTTGGGATGAAGACACTAGAGGAAGCTTTCTCCGAGAAGAGACTAGATGTGAGTCACTTGGATATTTGGCTCATCGGTTTATTTCCATGTGACCAAGGATGCGCGAAAGAAGCTTGAGCTGACAGCAGAGTTGGGGATACTTGTGGGGTACACTGATACACCACACAACTATTGAATGTATTTTCCTACCAGTTGAAGGACAATGATTTGTAGAGATCTTAAGTTTGATGAGCAGAAGGCCATGCAAGTTTCCCTTGAAAGGGAGCTCCAACTACAAGCTGTGGAGGAACTTTTGGTTCCTAAGGATGAGGAGCCTCAGACTGATATGGAGCAGCCGCATGCAGAGGTTCCAGGAGTGGAGACATCCACTCAAGCAGAGTCTTCCAGAGATGGGTGGAAGTGCATGAGAGAAGATGATAGATTATTGTTGGATGTGAGAGAGAATGTGGGAGAACCATCTTCTTAGCGTAGACAGAGGAGGTCACTTGATATGTACACTGGATGCATGGCCCTTGTTGGGGAACGTGCTGAGACAGAGCCATCTTCCTTTAAGGAAGCAGTGCAACAACCAATTTGGGTTTATGCTATGGTGGAGTATGACTCCATAGTTTGGAACAGTGTTTGGGATGTGGTTCCAAGAATAGAGAACAAGTTAGTTGTGAGTTCACATTGGCTTTACAAGGTAAAGCAAGTTGTTGATAGTAGTGTGGAGAAACATAGGGAAAGATTTGTTGCCTGTGGTTTCTCACAGGTCGAGGGGATCGACTATGATGAGACTTTTGCTCCTATAGCAAGGTACTCATCTATTAGATCCATGTTGGCACTATCAGCACAAATGGGTTAGAAGATCCATAAGATGGATGTGAAGAGTGCATTCCTCAATGGCAAGATTGAGGAAGAGGTGTACATAGAGTAGTCGAAAGTATTTGAGACCTTCAATCATGAGTTGCATGTGTGCCGACTCGAGAGAGATTTGTATGGGTTGAAGCAAGCACCTCGTGATTGGTACAGTAAGATTGACAACTACTTCATTGGGTTGGGCTTCACAAAGAGTGAAGCAAATGTGAACTTGTACCACATCATGGTGGAAGGTAAGCAGTTGATCATTGTTCTTTATGTTGATGATCTGATATTGACAGGTGATGATGAGCTGATCATGTCATGCAAGGAGGACCTTGCAAAAGAGTTCAAGATGAAAGACATGGGTCTCATGCACTACTTTCTAGGCATGGAAGTGTGGCAGAAGGATGGGGAAGTGTTTGTGTCTCAAGGCAAGTATGCCAATGTGATACTCAGGAGATTCCACATGGAGAAGTGAAATCCCATGCAAACTCCTCTAGCGGGTAACTGGAGGAAGGAGGATGATACTTTAGGAGAAGTAGTAGAAGCTATTGTGTATAGGCAGTTTCTGGGTTCACTGATGTACTTAGTGAACACACGACCATATTTGTGCTATGTGGTGAACTAGCTAAGTCAAGCTATGGTTTAGCCTACCAAGCTATTTTGGAAGGTGGCTAAGCATGTTTTGAGATACCTCAGAGGCACATCTCAGTATGGATTATGGTATAGATGAATAAAGGGAGTGAAGCTTCAGGGCTTCATAGATGCAGATTGGGCAGGGTTCTATTAGATCGGAAAAGCACATCAAGAGGAAATATCAACCTTGGTTCAGCTATAGTTTCTTGGTACAGCAGGAAACAGAGGTCAGTTTCACTCAACTCAACAGAGGCTGAATGCATGGCTGCAAATCAGATAGCATGTGAGGCGATTTGGATGTGGAAAATTCTAGTTAGTTTGTTTGATCGGAGGAAGGATCCAACTGTGATCTATTGTGATAATAAGAGTTGTATCAAACTCTCTAAGAATCCAGTATTTCATGACAGGTCCAAGCATATCGACATTCGGTATCATCATCTCAGAGACTGTGTGGCAAGGAGGATCATGTTGTTACAATATATTTCGACCGAGGAGCAAGATGCTGACATTTTGACTAAGGCATTATCAAAGTGTAAATTTGAGTTCCATAGAGATAGGATTGGGGTGGCAGATAATCCCTTTCTTGTTGAGAGGGAGTGTTCAAAATAGCAACAAGAAATGCTAAAAATAGAATTGATATAGATATAATTTCAGGATATATTCCAATTTTAATTTGTCCTTGAATTAAACTTGAGAAGTAAAATTCGAATTTAGTCTCACCAGTTGTTCGAAAAATAATTAATTAATTTATCTTGAGTTAATTACTTGGAGAAATTCAAATGTGAAGTCTTTGTGAATGTTGTAGGGAAAAGTATCCGACTCGGATGACCCTAACCCACTCTAAGGGTGACAGTTCCTTAGCAACAACTGTAAAACAAACTACTGAAGGTTTACTTATTCATGAAAGCAAAAGAGGATGGAGAGAGCACTAACCGTTGCCTTGCGCTTAATGTCAAATCCAAACTCTCCTCTTTGGCCGCTTGCTCCTAGCTCTTTGTCCTTCTGCTCGCCCAGCTACAATGAGATCCTGCACAATGACAAAGAAGGAAACTACAAGAGGAATGCAATCATAACTGGTTCATGGATTAGTGTAAACCAAACATGCAATCATCACAATATATAATTGAACAAAAGCACATAGAAGAACCTCAATAGCTTTTATTAATGAAGAAATAAAGGTTCTGAGAGTATTACAACCATTGCAGGCTCCAACCCAGCAACACCTCCCAACAGAAAGAATTGCTCTTCTTCACCTCTCTCAAACAATCACCCAATAACTCAAGAATGAAACCAACAGCATATCATTACTTTGCACAAAATTCCGGCCTCCCTGAGCTCATAGGAGAGAGCTCAATATATAGATGAATTGAGAAAGGATGAGTCAGCTTGCAACTGATGTGTAGCTGCCTTGTGTCCTCTCTCTCTTCAGTTAATATTTATTGATCTTCAGTTCTTGAGTCCACTTGGTGAACCTTGCTTCCACTTGGAGAAACAAAGCCTCTGACTCATCACAAGGCGAAATACCTGATCCAAGTGTCATTTTTGGAAGATTCCAAAGCTATGACTCACTCTGCCACATGTCCAAACTCGCCCAACGCAGGTGGGCTTTGTTCTGCCTGCTTTGCAACGCAAGTACACCATGGAGCAGTTGTGTTTCAGCGCAGAAACCCAGTGGAGCACCTGCTTTGATTTCAGGATTGCTTGTTTTTGAGTGTTTTCAGGTGGAGAACTGATCTGAGAGCTGTTGGTTTGCTGACCTTGTTCCTCTAGGGGTAGGAACATCATGTTTAGGGAACTTTGGATCCCTTGGATTATTGACAATTCATGCTTGTTGCTGTAAGGCACAAAATTGTCTATAACAGATGCCCCCTAAAGTATGAGGTCATTTATCGGGTGAAATGCTTTATTGAGAGGATCCGAAGTTCATTCAATCTGCTGAGAAGTGTCCTGTAATAAGATACAATACAATACATTATTTTTCATACATTTTTCATGATCTAGCTGAGGCGGGCATTTCCATGCTCAGCTTTATAAATACATTTCGGTACATAGAACAGACGATCGTCTGATGCTAGACTGATAATTCTCTGCCGAATTTATCATCCTTCACTGATAATTCTCTGCCGAATTTATCATCTTTTGAGAAGGATGATCATCTGTTGCAATGATGTACATATCAAATGTCTTTATGTCTTGAATATATATCGCAGCCCGAATGGATGAAACTAGATCCGGGGTCTTCAATCTCTTCCTATCTTCACTCGATGTACAAGTCGATCCATGTGAGAATTTCTTGAAGTCAAACATGGAAAGACATCGCTTGATTACCGGTCAATAATGTAAACCGTTAACAAGCGCGAGAGGAATCACCGATAAGGATGATGACCCTCAAGGTACGGCAGTACAATCTACATGGTGGGAATAAAGGACTTGGCGTCGACCACCATGCAAAATCTTCTGGTCGAAGGTCATTGATGTATACCTGTCGCCGGAAGTGAGAAACTTGCCATTGAGGCATGCAAGCTTCAAAGTATTGAGGGGGGTGTTCCTAGATCAATTCCTTGGATAATGAGCTGATGTCGACAAGGAGCGATCCGTCAAAGGAGGGCCTTAATGAATCCCACATCAGTGACACGGAACGGAGCTAGTGATTGTGATGAGGTGAAAACAAACTGTGATGTATGATTCAGGGTGGCGGTCATGAAGTGGATGAAGGATAATGTATGGCAGTGGGCGGAACAGGGTTGACTCTTTACAGAACCACATCTCTTGAACATATAACGACACTGATGTGATGGATTGGTAGCATTACCCCAATTGTGGATGGTGTGGCGAGGACCATGATTCTGCGACCGGTGAATGAAACAACCCAACCCGATGCGGACGGAGGACAAAGTGTCATGTTCAAGAGCGACTTGCTACCATTAATACTGTGAGGTTCTCCCAATTTTTCCCCAGTCATTGCTGACCAGTACCTCTTTATTTTTTTCAAGCTTGAGGAGGATAACATATGCTTGTTCTATAACCTGCCCTTCGGGCAAGCCCATCACTATGTTTTAACGAGCCTAGTGATAGGGAAACTCGTTCTCGTCTAAAGACAAGTTTGTCGCTATTTAATCATTTTAACGAGTCTAACGACAAGGAAAACTCGGTCCTTTTCATTTTTAGAGAGTCTGAAAAGGTACGAAAAGTTAATTCCAAAATTCCTTTTTCGTCATCTAATCCCTTAAGTCCGAAAAAGTTTAAAACAATACAGAAGGGATGAATTTTCGGTTGCTTTAACGAGCCGAACAAAACAAGCGCTCGATCTTTTTGTGCAATAATCCCTCAGGTCCAAAAAGATTAAAATCTAGAGGAGGGATAGCTTTCCGGTCGCTTTAACGAGCTGGAAGGCCAAAACTCGGCAAACTTTTCATATTTTACGAGTCAGTGAAAAGAGCTCAAAGAAGACTCGTCTTTTGAGGAACGAGTGATGAACAGGGATAGCAGCAGATTCCAGGTACAGGTTGGAATTCTCCAATCACGGCAGTGTCACAAGGATGGCTAAGTGAAATCACTCTTCGCAGCTGTTCCTCAAAATGGGTAAACAAACATATGGAGGTGAACGATTGGCCAAATGAACGGATGGAGGTGATGGCATATAAACACGACCAAGGGCTTTTAATATGGCTTTCAAAGGTTACATTTATCGAGGTTGTTTACCGGTTCATTTTTTCTGGATGAGCTTGAACTGCTAGGGAAAGATTGCTCACAATTTACGTTTATTTTTTAACGAGCATGAACTTCTGCACAAAAACTGCTCGATTCTTGCGTTTATTTTTTAACGAGCATGAACATTGCTAAAACTGCTCGATGATGCCCCCAGCATAATAATAATGCAGATGAGGCGCATGCCTCCTAAATCATAAGGGGACATTTCATTTTTTAATGAGGTTGACATCGTAAAGAACTATCCTCTTTTACTCCTTATTTCATTTTTTAAACGAGGTTGACTTGAGAAAGGAACTATCCTCGAACTTTTAGATCCGCTAGAAACAGAAGGTCTCATATTCCATTGTGGTCATTTCCGCCAGATTACTTGAAGGCGGCAATGCGGAAGTACCCATTAAAGTAGGGTCTTTTAGGAAAATGACTCCGATATTTTGGAGAGAGTGATTCCTTCCCTGGATCATAGGAATGTTTCCCGTAGTAAATGGTGGCACAACTTTTGTCGAAGTTGTCGTCGAACTGCTTGGTTGATCATTTCCTTTACCATTCGATGACTGCGCATTCCTGCAGTTTTTGCATTTTGTCGAAATCAAAGCATCATTCTGTTGTTCAGAGGTCGACACCATTAGCACCTGGCACCGGGAAGTATCCCCACTATCAACCAGATTTTGACTTGGATCGGGAAACGGATCAGTCAATACAGCTGGGGTTTGTGAATTCTTTAAGAATCTTTTAAACTCGGCTTTATATGGACAATCTCTTGTCCAATGGTCCTCATCACATATCTGACACCCAGAAGTTGGTTTCCCTTTTCCAAAAGAAGTTTTTCGAGGAGACGAATCTCCTTGTTTTTTCTTCCCTTTGTTTTGATTCTTCTTGCTTCCTGGTTGATTGGTTTCTTTGCCCTTATCTGTCGATACGGCATTTACTTCCGAAGCAATAACTTCTTCATGCGCATTTTGATTCGAATCCTTACGAGCCTTCTTTTGATTGGTCCTTTTCGGATTCGTGTTTGCCGTGCCAATCACGCCATCGCCGGCATGAGAGTCACTGTTTGATTTAGGAGGAGGAGGGATTGAGAACTCTGGTCTAGGGGCGTCTGGTATTTTGTCATAGAGCGTGCCGGACTGAGTATATACTAAATCCAAGTATTGAGCACGAGCGATAACTTTCTCTTCTGTTACGACTCCTCCCTTTGCTACATCTTCCGTTATAGCCAGAAGTAATGACTTTATAAACCACTCAGCTAAAAGCTGATCAGGAACGTATGTTTTAACCATTCTTCGTCGACGTCGCCACTCATGTATATGATCTGATATATGAGTTGCGGTTGTCTGTTTGAAGTTAGTCAATATCTCTGTTCCCGTTTCGTACCTTATTGGTAATTGAAAGTGGGTCAAGAATGTCGTGGCAAGGGAGCCAAAATTGTCGAACGAAGCTCTAGGCAACTCTATATACCATTTTGCCGCTGGACCTGTCAATGTCCTCTGAAAGAGGCGAAGCCTTATCGAATCATCATTTAAAGTGTTCGACGAACACCATAGATGAAATGTCATCACATGATTCGACGGGTCTTCACCTGGATTTCCATTGAATTTAGGAATGTCGGATGGAAGTTTGTGCGGAATCACTGGCCACCAAGGGGCGTAAGCAATTGGATCGTTTGTTAACCGATGTAAATCAGGCAACTCTAAAGTTGCCACGAATGGTAACTGCTGGTTCAAGTTAGGTGAAGCGTAACCAGGATACGATGGAATCGCCTGAACAGTCGGTCTTTGCATACCAGCATAATGGAGTTGATGTTGGTATGATGAATACGGTTGATGGACTTGACCACTATAAAGTGGTTGGTTTTGACCATTTTGAATATATGGTTGTCCAGTATTCGCAAATATTTGCTGTCCAGAACCTTGGTACACTTGTTGGAATTGCGGCTGTTGGTATTGCATTATCCACGGTTGCGACACCATGGGTTGTTGCGCTACACTAACCATTGGACCAAGATGTGGGGTAGTTGTACCCAACTGTACTTGTGTTGTCCCACCAGTAGGTGATTGTGGTTGGGTTGTAGGGTCAAGTGGCTGTTGCATGAGAACCTGAGCAATCTGAGGTTGACACACAACAGGCATTGTTTGAACTTGCGACACGGTCACAATAGCCGGTGTAGTTGGGATGTTTGTCACAGGTACACACTGTTGCATAGAATATACAACTCTCGGTGGCTGGGATAGCACAGGTACCCAACTACTCGTTGAAATTCCGCCATAACTTGAATAAGGTTGAGAGTTCCCGTATGGGTACTGCCCCCCATACGGTAGCAACCCAGAACTCAAGGCAACTGCCTGCCTTGGAGGACTGGATGGCCTAATTAGATTCCAAAAAGGGTCAATTTGATGAGCCTCACCATGAGAGTTACCAGACATTACTCCGGAACAAACAGGAACAGACCATACTGTCGAGATAGTCTCTTGCTGGACTCCTTCTAGCGACTGCGAGCTAGTTGGGATAGATGGTATGCCGGCGAACATTGTTGGATTTACAGCAGGTAATTCTGCCGTCGCCGTGTCATTCGACACAGTCCTAGATGTCGACGGTTGTTCAGTCATTTTTAGTCTATCCAATTGATCACCTAGTGATTCTACAGGAACTTCCACTGGTGATGGACAAACTTCTGTTGTAGCAGGAAATAGAGCGACCCCTACTCCAAATTGAATTGGAGTGGATACTTGCAGTTCTTCTATAATTTCCTCTATCGCAATCAGACCAGGTGGAAGAGGAAGACCGTCAGGTCCGTAAAAGATTTCCGGTGCCGAAGAAGGGGTTGTATCGACCGCGACGGATGTTTGAGGAACAAAACTCTCTGGACCGGTTACAGATGGAACTGGTTCAGTCATACGAGTATTTGCCCCCAGACTAGGATCAGTATTACTGTCCCTCTGTGGCGATTGAACTTCTTCTATTGAGGCAGGGTTTCCAGAAATGTTTGGAGTGACCAGAATCTCAGATGTTGTTGGAACGCTTGTTCTAACTTTTAAAGGAGATTTTGAACGGGTTCGACGAGCTCGCTTTGTCCGGATTGTTTTCGATTCCGGAGACAAAGACGGTTGACT
This sequence comes from Pinus tabuliformis, assembly GCA_031772625.1. Lineage (NCBI taxonomy): Eukaryota > Viridiplantae > Streptophyta > Pinopsida > Pinales > Pinaceae > Pinus > Pinus tabuliformis. The sequence goes on from CM062813.1 coordinate 95,431,985, forward strand.
CGCAAGCCTCCGAGAACGACGGATATTCAATTGACTTTCTTCCACGATTGCGGATTACTCGATCAACTAAAATATAAAGGGGAAAATTTGTGTTTCCGATTTGAATGAATTTTATTAGACGCTTTTAAACATAACTTTGCTTTTTCATGTTTTAAGAGTCGAGAAAAAGCTAAAGATGACTCTAGTTGCCTTCGATGTATTAACGAGCCCGAAGTGAAAAATGCTCGGTTGGACCTTTTCAGTTATAGAGTTTGAAAAGGGCCAAAAGAAACTGCTCTGGAGATCTAGGCAGAGGGTGTGCCAAACCTTTCGTGAAACCACAGAATACGTTTTACGGTACGGGTGGTCGATCTTCGTGAATGCTGTGTTCACTGCATCGCGATTAGTAGGGCGGCCGACACGGCTTCCTATGGATAAAGGATAATTGCCTATAGGGGTCTCCCAATATATACGCGACGGTACGTGGGAGCACAAGTCCGTATTAGTGCCACCGACTCTCGGGAGGAATCACCCACCTTCGTAGAGATCGACAGTCACTATGTTTAACGACGTCGGAACACGTCTCTACCTAGACCTCTAGATGTTTGCGTTATGTTTCAAATGCGTTGTTAGGTTCATTCAGTATATTTTAAGTTGATCTTTTTAAAGTTTGCCTTTCAAGGTTCACCACGAGATGTATATGACAAATTCCTAAATGCAGCCTAAGATGAGAAGCAAGCTTTTTCAAATCTTTTTGACTGATGAAAATCTTAACTACTGAGAGAGAAAGAAGGCAAATTCTTTTCACACAGTTCATACAGCACAAACTAATGCACTTTCTCCTAAATCATCATGCAAACTTTTTCAAATGCAAAATGCACAATGCATGTATTTTCTTTTCCCTTTCTTAATGTGGATGGATACAAAAAGAAAGTGGTTATATAACTTTGATTTCGATTTAAAGCGAAAGTAAACAAGCTTGTCCAAAATCAAAAGACACCTTAAGATTCACTTGCTTAATCACTGGAAATACATGAAATCAAACCATATGAACGAAAGTAAAATGACTAACCAGCTATGGACAGCAAACAAGCTAACTCTTTAGACCAGCAAAATGCCTAACACAGGTTCAGATCTAAGAGGCCAAAAGCATGACTAGTTTACTTTTCGTTATGGGAAATTGTAAATGAGAAAGAAATACAAAGAACAAGTACAATTTCGTTATATAACAGAGGCGGAATGATGGCAAGTAATATTGGTTTCAAAACAGGCACAAGACTGACACCTAGCAGCAAAACTAAGTGAAAACAGGTAAGAGAAAGGAGGAAACCCCAAATGCACTAAGCAAATTTGGGTCAACGCAGGTTCTGCACAGTCAAACTGGCTCTCAGCGCAGGTAGCTAGTTCGGGACCTGCGTTGCAAAGCAGGTAGCCTGTGTACTACCTGCTTTGGAAAACGAGAGTTGCGTTTTCACAGTTTCCGGGTCATAATTTTCTCAAAAATGCACGGTTTTTGCTCAAATCAGAAGCATTCAGTCAAGCACATTCAAAGGGATGATTTAGAAGGTGCAAAGCTATCACTAAGAGCTTACAAGGATCCTTGTAGATCAGCTCTTCAAATCATGAATTTGCTCAGAAAATGAGCAAGAGTAGCTGCCCTCTACTTCGCTTTTGATATAGTCAAAAGCTTTTCGATTTGGTACTCTTTTGTTCAGGAAATGAATAGCAAAAATACTACAAACACAATCAAACGGATACGATCCCCAGCGGAGTCGCCAGTTTGTTGTAGGGAAAAGTATCCGACTCGGATGACCCTAACCCACTCTAAGGGTGACAGTTCCTTAGCAAGAACTGTAAAACAAACTACTGAAGGTTTACTTCTTTATGAAAGCAAAAGAGGATGGAGAGAGCACTAACCATTGCCTTGCGCTTAATGTCGAATCCAAACTCTCCTCTTTGGCCGCTTGCTCCTAGCTCTTTGTCCTTCTACTCGCCCAGCTACAATGAGATCCTGCACAATGACAAAGAAGGAAACTACAAGAGGCATGCAATCATAACTGGTTCATGGATTAGTGTAAACCAAACATGCAATCATCACAATATATAATTGAACAAAAGCACATAGAAGAACCTCAATAGCTTTTATTAATGAAGAAATAAAGGTTCTGAGAGTATTACAACCATTGCAGGCTCCAACCCAGCAACACCTCCCAGCAGAAAGAATTTCTCTTCTTCACCTCTCTCAAACAATCACCCAATAACTCAAGAATGAAACCAACAGCATATCATTACTTTGCACAAAATTCCGGCCTCCCTGAGCTCATAGGAGAGAGCTCAATATATAGATGAATTGAGAAAGGATGAGTCAGCTTGCAACTGATGTGTAGCTGCCTTGTGTCCTCTCTCTCTTCAGTTAATCTTTAGTTGATCTTCAGTTCTTGAGTCCACTTGGTGAACCTTGCTTCCACTTGGAGAAACAAAGCCTCTGACTCATCACAAGGCGAAATACCTGATCCAAGTGTCATTTTTGGAAGATTCCAAAGCTATGACTCACTCTGCCACATGTCCAAACTCGCCCAATGCAGGTGGGCTTTGTTCTGCCTGCTTTGCAACGCAGGTACACCATGGAGCAGTTGTGTTTCAGCGCAGAAACCCAGTGGAGCACCTGCTTTGATTTCAGGATTGCTTGTTTTTGAGTGTTTTCAGGTGGAGAACTGATCTGAGAGCTGTTGGTTTGCTGACCTTGTTCCTCTAGGGGTAGGAACATCATGTTTAGGGAACTTTGGATCCCTTGGATTATTGAAAATTCATGCTTGTTGCTGTAAGGCACAAAATTGTCTATAACAGTGAAGACATGCAACAAATATCCCTTTGATTGAGGAAGTTATCCCTTAATTAAGGAGATAAAGATGAGTTGTATTTGAGTTGTAATTAGTTAGCTCAGTTAGCTAAGTTAAGTCCAATTAAATTAGTTCCAAACAGTTGGAAGAACTAATTGTGAGTTCAGTTAGTTAATGCATGCATGCATGCAACTAGTGTTCTCTAGATAATTGAATATTCTCTCATAAATAAGTCATGCATGTCATTTCAAACAAAGACCCAGTTGAGATTAAAGGCAAGGATAGTGTACTATTAGTTGCAAGAATATTCCTATGAGAATATCTCTTGCATGAAGAAATAATTTATTCCTTGAGGATTGCACAATTTCTACAGAGGTCAGAGCAGTGTGTGAGGTGAGAATCACATAGGTTACAGCTAGATCACCCAGGAGAAACAACTCAAGGAAATAGGAGGCTTGAAGGACAGAGGAGAAGGAATATCATGTATTGTTTATTCTGTCTATGAGCAGTAGTGAGGGATTGTACTGAGAGCTGGATAGCTTGACAGCTAAATCTTTGTGTAATCTTGAGATATTTCCATTTGTATGATAATACAAATAGCAGGGTTTTTAGCTGAGGCTTTCCCCAAAGTATTCTTCTGTGTTTCATGTGGGATTGAATCTTCTTCTCTATTATATGTGTTCTATTTGATATTGCTCAAAATTGATTAAGTTTCCGTAAGTTTGATTATAGAAGTAGATTAAGTATTTTGCTTAAGTACATTGCATAATCTATTTAATCTACAGTGAGAATTTCTACAAGACATGGTGCTGAGGATGGTTGGTAGGGAGGATCCAAAATGAAGCTAAGGAAATATTTTAGAAGATTGTTTTAGCTGCTACAACACTTCCATAAATCCTTGTATGAATGCTTCATTTATCTTAATGCTCATTGATCTGTTAAGTGGATTACATTTTACTATGCTTGTTACACTTTTATGCTTTGTTATGTCTTTTTCCTCTTGTGTAGGTATTCGAACGCTGTGAGAAGTAAGGATTGAGCCTGAGGAGAAAGCGATCAAGATCTTCAACAAAGGAGTGCATTATAGCATCAGAACGAGGTAGGTATCCTTCCTCTTCTCTCATTCGATTGTAATTTAGGAAAGTGTCTCATAGATTGTCTTGTTTGTTGCTAGACCCACTCATTGGGTTAGAGGGATTGACTCTGTCTATAGAGAGGATTTACCTATACAATACTAGTGTATGAAGCATGGGGTGCTTTCTTCAGCCCATAAAATTCTCTCTTGAGGTGACACACATGCAACTCATGGTCAAAGGTCTCAAAACCTTTAGGCTACTCTATGTACAACTCTTCCTCATTCATGCCATTAAGAAAGGTTGTCTTCACATCCATATGATGTATCTTCCAACCCATATGTTTTGCTAGTGCCAATATAGATCTTATTGACAAGTACCTTTCAACATGAGCAAATGTCTCATCATACTTAATCCCCTCTACCTGTGAAAATCTATGGGCCAAAAATCTAGCCCTATGCTTCTCCACACTACCATCTGCAGCTTTCTTTACGTTGTGAAGCCAACAGGAGCTCACCACTGACTTTTCCTTTGGTCTTGAGACCTTATCCCAAAAATTGCTATGAACTATGGAGTCATACTCCTCCACCATATCATCAAACAAAACTAGATGCTACATTGCCTCCTTAAAGTAAGATGGCTCTGTCACAACACATTCACCCACAAGATCGATGTATCCAGTGTCCCTCTCAGGTGACCTCATCTGCCTACACTAAGAAGTTGGTGCTCCCACATTCTCCCATGCATCATCCAACAATCTATCAGCCTCTCTAGTGCACTTTATTCCGTCTCTAAAAGACTCTACTTGAGTGGATGTCTCCACTCCTAGATCCTCTGCATGTGGATGCTCCACATCAATCTGAGGCTCCTCAACCTTTGGAGCTAAAATCTCCTCATTCGCATATAGCTTAGGTTCCCTTTAAATGGGATCTCACATGGCCTTCTCCACATCGAATATGACATCCCTGTGAACCACTGTTATCCTATCAGTCAACAAGTAGACCTGATAATTGTGAGGTGTATCAGTGTACCCCACAAATATCTCGAACTCTGTTGTAGGCTCAAGAATATTCTGTGCATCTTTGGTCACATGGAAATATACTGATGACCCAAAAATCCAGAACTGACCAACATCTGGGCTCTTACCGGAATAAGCCTCTACTCAACTGTCTCTGTCGTGAAAGGAAGGCTTGGTGTATTTCCCCAAAGTACACCCCTTGCATATATGAACTTGCTCAAGTGTACCTTTGGGAAGACTGGTAGAGATCTACTACAATATCTTCAAAGTCCCATGATGCCAGTGGCCCAATCTCTAGTGCCACAACTTGCTAACGTCTTGTCTCTGCACCATTCTTGCATTTGTGCTCAAAGAAACACCTTCATCTACTTCCATCTTATAGAGATTCTTCACTTGAATCCCTATATTATTTACTTTACCTATGGCTATGTGTCAAAGGAATGCCTTTCCTTTTGAGAAGATCACATCATAGCCTCTATCCTCAAGCATGGAAATAGATATGAAGTTCTTATTCAGCCTGGGCACATACATAACATTCTTCAAGGTGATTAGAGCCATATGCTCCCTCTGAAAAGTAATTGTTCCCAATCCAGTAACACTGTACTTCCATCATCACCCATCTCGATATGCATCTGGAGATATTTATCATCCAAGTCACTGAATAACTCTTTGTCACCAGTCATGTGGAATGAAGCTCCATTGTTTAAGTACCATACACTTCCCATAATTTATGACACCATGCATTAAATGATGGAAAAGTCCAATTCAAATTGAAAGGCCAAAGCCTCACCCACTACTCCTCGTGAGGAATTCTTCTTGGCCTTCTTGAGTGGAAAATTTGTAGAAAAATGGCCTAGCTCACAAAAATGAAAGCACTTAGCTCTCATCATGTCTTTATTCTTAGCTCCATTATAAGAATTTGATTTGGAATTGGAAACTTTCATTTTCCCCTTCTTTGCCTTAATTTCTAAGGAACAATTCTCTTCATCATCAGTATTTGATGAATATCCATCCTTGGTGTTCCTCTTGGTTCCTCCTGCATCAATTCTGACCACAGTCATTCCTAATCTAGAAGCTTACCCCGACCATTGATAGATTCTTGATAACTATGCCAACTCTTTCATAGTCCTAGAAGAGAAAGACTCACCATATCATCCTTGAAAACCATGATTTCAACACTTCCAAGTTCATCAAGACATTGAGTCACTTGCTTAAGTATTTTGGAATAGTCTCACCTTTCTACATTTTGAAGTTTTGAATTTTTTCCTTCAGTTACAATTTCCTTTAGTCATTGTTGTTCTGATACAATTTCATCAATTCTTTCCACATAACATACAAAGTTTCCTTTCCATGGAGACTCGAGACAATGTGGTCTCGAATCCCCTCAAGGATTATCGCCTCTCCTTTACCACACACTTCTTCCATTCGGTCAAATTTTTTCCATCTAATGTTGTTGGCTTAGGAATTTCTTAATCAATTAATCACTTCAAGCCATTATCCTCTAGCACAACCTCCATTCTATCCCTCCAGGCTATAAAATTTGAGTTACGTTCCGAGGCATACTTGATTCGCAAACCATAGAATTCTATATGTCGATCCCGAAGTATGTATTGAAAATTCAAATTTCACTTGTAACCCAAAACTCAAAACTTTGAAATCTCCTCTAGTATACTATTCTCAACTCTGATACCATGTAGAAAATCCTATAGATTCACAAACTCATGCAATTTACTAAAGCACGGGACAAGGATCTACTTCTACTTTCAACCAGAAGAAGCTAGTAGATTGATGAAAATAATATGAACAAGAAGAATATAAATGAATAGACCATAACACAATAAGTATTTGGGGAAAGACTTATCTAAAAACTCCCACTATTTGTATTGCATTAAATCAGAAATCGAAGACTATAATACAGTGCTTGTTCTCACAAGAACAATCCCAACACTTAGTATGATCAATCTCCTTGCTCACAAGCAAGCTCAAGCCAATCTCTAGCCTCTTTCGCTTCTCTCCATGCCCCTATTTCCTTGCGCAATTCCTATGGATGAATAGCCCATATTAATGGGAATCCAGTGCTTCCAAAACTATGTAATCCAATCTAGGTCTAGTTCCTGATTAAATACATGATCTATACAACTTAGTAAATCGTACAATGGATAGTACATTTTCCTTGCACTCTAGTCTCAAATGGGTATTTCTCAAAATTGACATGCATGAGTTCCCAATGAGGGAATATTTAATTAACTAGAGTGAAACTTGTGGAATCTACACTAGTGCACCGACTTACTGTTAACTCTCTATTAGTTCCTCAAAGAGTTTGGAACTAATTTAACTGAACTTAACTCAGTGAACTAAGTGATATAATTTCCAACTTAATTTAAACTCATACTGAACCCCTAAAACATAGGGAGAATATATACATGACTACAAAAAGACTTCCAACTTGAAATTATTAAGATAATTAAGTTAATTAAACTTAACTAACTATTTACAAGTTTCTATGATAATAGAATTTGATTTTAATTCTCAGTTTAATTAAAGGACGAATTAAACTGGAATTTTTTATTGCCATTTCTCAACACATTCATGTATATTATCTGATATCTGTATAATAGGCGTCTGTTTGAAATGGGTAAAGAGTTTCAGGCTGGAGTCCGATCGACCAGGGAGCTAAAAGAATGTGATGAAAGTGGTGGTTATTGAACCAAAGTTTCCATGCGTCCCAGATGGTTGACCTATGTACCACTTGAACATAGCCCCCATAAGGTTGCGTTGAAAAAAGGGTAGAGGAATAATGTCTTTTGTGATGCTATTAGAGGAAAACCATAGGTGAAAGGTCATGGCATGATTTGCAGGATCTTCTCCTTGTTTACCTTTGAATTTAGGAACATCTTAAGGTAATTTGGTACATCTAGGTGGCCAATCAAGGTCGTGCGCTATGGGATCATTAGTTAGTTGGCTTAAATCATGTAGATTTAAGGAACCTAAGAAAGGGACTTGAAATTTATTTTCCATCATAAAATGGTTTTGAAAAACTATGCACAAAGGTGTCCCTTGTGGGGTTATGTGAGGGGAGCTCCCCTAGGTACCCTGGGGGCTTTCCAGAGGGGTGGTTTATGGGCTTCCCAAAGTGGTATTGTGTGGTTACCCATGTTTGGTGGTGAAAGGGGTGATTTTATTGGGAGGAGTCCCAAGAAAAGTTATGATGATAAAGGAAGATATTATAACAGTGGATGTGTGGTGTGTTCTATGTTGAAATTGCGAGAAACCTAGCACACCTCCTAGTAATGGTGGGGAGGTCTTGCAAATGTCTAGATCGATAGGGAGCCATTGGGTACCCTATGATGTCGATTAGAGTGTGTGTTACTTTGGGTGATTGAGGTAAGGAGTTCAATATCAAAGTAGATAAATTACATGCTTAAAACAAGGTGAAAATAAAATTATTACTTTTCCTTTATTTTAGACTATGTGATCAATAAAAAAAATGGTTTTTGTTTGTGTTTACATATGATAAAATATCCTATGAAGACCTAATTGTCCTTACCACTCTCGAAGGAACTAGGCCTTGCAGTTTTGATGGGTACTGGGGCAACATCCCGAGAGAGAAGGTGATGCTTTCTATTAGTCGAAGAATCAACAAAGGTAATGAAATGAGGCTCACGTTCTACCCACATTGTCACCTATAAGGAAAGGATGCCCTATATTTTGTCCACTAAAGTACCTTCATCCCACATGAGCATTGGATTATTTAGCTTCTTGGTAGATAGTTACCAGTATTGAGCACTATATGGGTTGGGTAGCACCAAAGAGTACCACTCGGACTAGACCTAAGTCGAACCCCCCTGAATCAGGTCTTTTCCATTCTCGAGTATTCGTTTTTGTGGGATGATTGAAAGATTTTAACCCTAAAATACAAGTTTATGTTTCAAATATGTAACATCATGGCAAGTTATGAGATGCCTACCCACAATGGTTCTAACTTAAACTATAAATTCTTTGGTGGCCTCTGTGGGGAATTTAGTTGGTTGAAGTTATGGTTTCTTTTAAGGGTCTTACTTTTCTTTAGGGTGTGAGATGCAAGCTAAAATAAACTAAGTATAAAAAGCTCTAGAATCTATATGCTTTCTAATACAGAGTTTATAGAGACTTAGTGTCTGATGAAAGTGAACATACAAAGTGTGGTAAGATGTGGATATACAATTAGGCTTTACAATATCCACCTAATTACACTGTGTTATTTTTTCCTTGCATGAAAAAAGAAGATATGTGGATATTGGGCCACTTACTCTTTTTCCTATTTATACTAAATGAATTTCAAAATAGGGAGATGGAAATTTAAGTGAGTTAAGAAAATTTTCATATGAAAACCCAAGTTCATCCAAGAGACGCAAGGGGAGTAGAGATTAATTACTTTCTATAATAACATTTTCTCCTAGTCCCACAATGAAATAAATAATGCTTTGGTTAATAACAATATTTGTGGATGATTGGCCACTTACTCCTTTAATAGTTAAGCTAGGTGAATTGTGAACAAGAAAAGTAAAGATAATCTAATTGCTCTATTAATTATGATTAGTAAAGAAACTACGAAATCTAAATTGACTACAAAATAATTGTAAAGGTGAAGGAAATTCACTAGAGGCTGCCTATCACCTAAAAAAGTGAAATTACAACATATTTTTTGCTTTCTAGAAACCACGTGGGTTTCATTATGGACAGATGCAGTGGTGCATCTATGACAACCCTCATGAAAATTCCATGTAATAAAAGTTAATAAAGGAAAAATAATAACCATGGTTGATGAGACACTTATACCAATTTGAATGTTGGGCAAAAGCATAGTGATGGGGATCACTGGTGATTGATTAATGGTTAAGGAAACTGGAAAAGGATTTGGAAATGAAAAATGGAATTTTGGCACATATATTTATGAAAATAAGAGAAATTAGGAGAAAAAGGAAGGTGAAAGGTGATAGGCTGCATGTGAGGAGCAAAATGAAGGAAAATAATGGAAATTAAAGAAAATGGAGGCGTCATTGATAAAAAGTATTCTGAGGATTAGTGGGCAGGCTTGGTAAGTGTAGATCTTTGTCAGTTTTGTTTTGGAGCTCTCATTCTATTCTCTCTCTCATACTATTGGACAATTAGATTTTTCTTGGAGCACCATTGGAGAGTGTGGCATACTTGGATGCTTGGACAAAGAAATAAAAGGAAGAGAAGGAAAATGCAAGAGGACATCAGGATCAACAACTACACTGGGTTTTCCTTGTAGGTACCGAGTTGCATGTATGTGCTTCCTCACTATTTTTGGCATGTAGGGAATATGCATGGGGTTTATGGGTCATAATATGTCATTGGAATGGAGGATTTCCTGGATTAATAATGTACTTCCATAGCCTTTCCATTTACTGGATAGGCATGGTGTTATGGGTTCTTCTGTATATTTTCTGGTTGGTTCTCATGTTTCCTTTAGCATGGGTTGAGTTACTATTTCCAGTAGAGTTGCTTGGAAAAGCTCTCTGGAGCCCTATAATAGCTTGGATTGAGTTACTAGTCCTAGAGCCTTGGTTGGCAAAATTCTCTAGAGCCCTTGGTAGGTTGATCTACTAACCCTCGAGCCTTGGTTGGAGAAACTCTATGAAGCCAAGAGGAAGTTGTGGGTTGAGTTACTAGTCCTAGATCCTTGGTTGGAACAAAATATCTAGAGCCCTGGAAGGCTTGGGTAGATACCAATCTAGTGATGGTTTATGATGTCTGAGAATGAGGTTGAATCATTGTTTGATGGGATGAGACGGTTTGGCCTCTAGAAGCCCTGGATGGTTTTGATTGATGTGTTTTATGAGATCACACATTCATGCTTGGAATATGGCATGAGGATGATTGGTTCAAGAGATATTTGGATCTGACATGTCTATGGCTAGGTGGTTTTGGAAGTCCCAAACGTGGTTGGAATTTGCATCATTAATATGAGGTTATTTCTCCTTGTTAATTCATGAGTATTATACTGCTTTATATGGCTATTGTTTCCTTGGTATTTTTGTTATTATTATGTTGGTTATGAACATGTATTATGATAGTGGCTATCCATGGCTCTAATCATGTTTTTACTTGTAAGTGAATGAAAAATGTATCTATGGCCTAACAGATGAAATTGCATCTAATATGTTGAGGCATCAATGATTCTTAGTGATTCTCAGATAAGTATGCGAATCCTATGTTGAGTTCTATTGTTAAGACTTATAACTTTTATGTTTGTGACATTTTTTATGAAATGCACATTATGGCTAGTAGCGGTCTAGTCTAGTCATTGTCAACGTTTTTGTAGATGTATCATTGTTCCACTGTGAAATTTCATTTCTGAAGAGTGTCATTGAATTTTGGATAGTGACCTGAGCTATGGGCCTAAAAAAGTGGCACAAATATCGAATTCGTAGGCACAACACAAGGGGGAAAACTCCCCAAACACTTGCTTACCCTTGTGGGAAAATTTGGAGCCTTCTGGATACATGTTGGACATATCAAGGAAGTGTGCAAGGGTTTGATGCATTAAAACTTTAGTTGGTCTTAGGCGCTGGTTACTTGAGTGGTTGGGATGGCTCTTGAGAGTTCTTTTTATGACGTGGAAGGTTTGTGTGATGTGTTTTGTTGGTTCCACTTCCTTAACTAGCACATAGGGAGTCAAATCACATCATAGTAACTTCTCGTCACATGTTTGTCTGGGTTGGCTGATTACATGGGTAGATGTGGGAGGATAGTTTTACAGAGTGGTATAAGAGCGAGTTTCATTATCTTTGGGTTATATATGATACCACAGAGTGGTATCGGAGTGGGTTTCATTCTCTTTGGGTGGTGTCTAGTTTCTATTCTTTCTGGGTGATATATGATACCATAGAGTGGTATAAAATCATTTTTCACCCCTCAAACTAGATGGGTGGTGTATTTGTCATGCTTTCATGTTAGTTTCATATGTGTTCTTTATGTTTGTAGTCCATGTGCTTGTTGCATTTGCATGGTGTTGACCATGGTTGTAGTGATGTCACCATGTGAAGGTTGATGGTGTTTTTGTGGAATGTGTCGTCATGAGTGTATGGTTGTACATGCATTTGTTATGCATCTCAATGTCTATATGGTGTTTTTCATGCATTTCATGGTTATGTTTATGCATTTATGATAGGTCATATATGAATTGTGAGTTCATGGCATGAAATTAGGTCATCATGATGTTATTGATATGTTATGATGCTAATTTGTTGGCCAAGATAATGCAGGAGATACAGACCATCAAAGTGAAGTTGCAACATTGGACCTTGAGGCAAGAGAATGTTGTCATATAGGTTTTTATGTTGGGCATGCAACGATGTAAGTTAAGGATTGATATATGAATTATGGTTATGTGTATGCCTTAGATTCTATTTATGTTATGTTGAAAATGCAACAAGATGATGGAGCTTAGTGGAAAGAAGTCGCCTTCACTAAGTGGGCCCGCAGGCTATTTTTGGCATAAAGTCTATTTTTAGACATATGGATCATGGTCTATGAGTTGCAGGATGCTGTTTATGGATGATTGGTCATGTTGGGAAAAATATATGGGCTTCTATTTTTGGTTCACAACACAGTGATCAGAGTCTATTTTTATATTGCCAGGCTAAAAATAGAAACAGTCAAATATTATTAGCCCTTAGTAATATTTGGACTCTAAATATTATCTTATTCTCTTGCAGCACTTCAGTTCGAGCTACGGATGTGGCACATGCAACTGACAGAAGGAATCACGTGGTTTCTTATGTGTTAGTTGAGCTATTGCATGGAGGACTTCAGTTAGAACTCATGCATGTGAGTTCTGTGGAGTTGGATGTGGAGTTGATGGAGTTGTGTTTAGTTTGACTTACTCGAACTAGTTGTATTTAGTCTAACTAAAGAATACACTAATGATGAGTTGTGTGAATTAAATATTAATTAATTCACTAATTATTAACTCACAAAGCAACTAAAGAATACATTAGTTAACTCAGTGCATGGACAGTTCAATAGAGACAGGTGTTAGAGGTAAGTGAAAGGGTGAGTTGTGACTATCAGTGGTGCATGAGATTTGCACATGCATGTATTGAGTAATGCCAATGAGGATTGCACAGTGTGGGCCAATATCAAGGCAATTGTAGCTTGTGATCACATGATTTCTCTTGCGGTATTGTGCAATAGAGGCAGGCAAAGCAGCGGAGGAGATTTGAACCTATGACTTGTTTGGATCTGAGCTAGTTTTGTGTGTAACAGGTGGAGATAGTGTTGGATACTTGTGAGCAGTATTGTACTATGTATTGTTACATGTTCTCAATCATTAATATATAGATAGTGTGGGGTTTTCAGCTATAATTGTTCCCCAGGTTACATACTGTGTTAATGTGTGCATGCGATTGATGTTTCATTGTTTTTGATGCTTCTAAATTGATGATCAACGTAGAGGAGGTTATGTATTATGCATGTATTCCGCAATAGTGTATAATCAGGATAATCTCTGTGAATAAGTGTCATATTATAAAAAATTTATACATGGTATCGGAGTTGTTGATCATCAAATCTATTATTCAGAAAGTGTTTATATCTTATTTCTTCAGGCAGAGTCTGTAATCGAGCTAGGTAGCCTCTGGATTCATCCTTCCTTTGGAAGGTGAGATATCTAGTAAAAGCCCATATAGTCGATCTCTCTATGAGAAATACTTTGTTCTCAAAAATCTTAGATCATAGGCGGTTGAGTTTGGCGCTGGTGGAATTCGAATTTGCAGCAGTGTTTTCTTGGTATCAACGTGGCAATGTCTTTCAATGGATTGCGATTGGAGTATGCTCTTGAGGGCAGCTCGAACTATATTGCATGGAAGGATAGGATGGAGGCAGTGTTGGATGATAACAGGCTGAAGGAGTTCATAGAGGCTGAGGTCCCAAAGCCTATTGATACTGCACAGGTTGATGCTTGGCAAAAGAACACAACAAAGTGTCGAAGTATTCCGTTGGAGGGCATGAAGGATCACATTGTGTCCAGCTTGCACGGTAAAGCTTCTCCATACTTTATGTGGAAAGCATTGACAAATCTATTCCAAAGAAAGAGCAATCAGAGGAAGCTGGCGCTTAAGGATAAACTCAGAAACATCAAATGTGAGAAGGGAGACAGTATGCCCAAGTATCTCACAAAGTTCACTCAGTGCAGAGATGAGTTGGGAAGTGTGGGGGTGACTATCGATGATGAGGACTTGGTGAGCTTGGCTCTCCTTGGTCTTCCAAAGAGTTGGCATTCCTATCAAGACTCTGTCAATGGTTAGGAGAAATTCTCAGGATGGGAAAGACTTTGGTCAGAGCTTGTGCAGGAGGAGATCAGGCGGAATACCAGGGACGGATCCTCATCAAAGGGAACTGATGAAGAAAATTTTGCTTTGGCTACCAAAGCAAAGAAGGGAAGAACATGAAAGATTCTCAGTCTAGTGCGAAAGGAAAGAAGTAGGACATGTCCAAGGTGAAGTGTTTTCACTGTCACCAGCACAGACACTATGCCACTAATTGTCCGCAGAAGAAGAACAACAAGCAAGCTGCTAGATCTGCAGCAGGAGAGGCTCTAGCCTTGCAGTTTGAGCTTGATTTTTCATTGATCACATGCTTGGTTTCAAGTGTGATGGGATCAGTGTGGTTCTTGGATAGCGGTGCATATTTTCACATGATAGGAGATCGAGATTTGTTTTCTGATCTAGATCAAAAAGATCTTGGAGTGCACATCGAGATGAGCAATGATGGTGGATACAGTGCGACCAGTAATGGTACCATTTCCTTTGAGAGGGAGTCTGGTAAACCCTTCAGATTGAAGGAAGTGATGCATGTTCCGGGATTGAAGAAGAATCTTATTTTTGTGGCAATGTTAGAAGATAATGTTAGTGTCAGTCTTTCCAACCTTCCTCCAGTGATAAAACATGCTCTTACAAAGTGATTTTAAAGTGTCAAGGTCAAATTTTTTCATTTCAGTGAGTCTTCAAGTAACATTTGGTCACTAGGAATTAGGTCTAGGGTTTGCTTTCACTCCTTCCAAAGTTGTCCAAATTTCAGTCTATGTCACTATTCAGTTGAGTCTACCATCATTCAGAGCATTCTCTTTATCATGTCAGGTTCCATTGGGTCATTTTACACCTTGTTCATGCTTCAGTTGCGTCTAGGTAAGGTCATTTCCCTATCCTAGGGTTTTGAAGGAAATTTCTCTTGGATGGTCAAATCATTAGCAAAATTTGTATCCGGATTTTCATACACCTTCCCCTATCCTTAATGTACCTTATTAAACACTTCCCATCACTGAGATCCCCCAAATTCCTCATTTTCGCACAAACCCTAGTTTCTTGTTACAACCTGGCAATATTCTAGGTTGGGCCTATGTTTTGCCCTCTTTGACCCCTTCCCCTCACTGAATCTCTGAGATTCCACTTTCCCCTACTTCCTAACGTCCCTCCCTACTTCCAAAAATTTTCTCAAGAATTTAGAAGCCCCTTATCCCCTTCATTTCGCTTCATTTCGACAATTCCCTTGTTCCACACATCAAGATAGGTTTCACTCTCCTAACGTCCCTCCCTACTTCCAAAAATTTTCTCAAGAATTTAGAAGCCCCTTATCCCCTTCATTTCGCTTCATTTCGACAATTCCCTTGTTCCACACATCAGGATAGGTTTCACTCAAATGATGTTTCTGAGCAATAAAAGATGAATTTTGGAAACCTGAGAGAGGTTTTTGTCCCAAACAGGTAAAGGAAGAACAACCTCCTTCATGTTTTACACAGGTGTCATGGTTTTAGAGAAATGTCAAAACTACTGTTGCCTCCGGAGAATTGAATGCACCTCTGAAGTGACCTTGGGAAAATCAAGTTTTCTCCTAGCTTGGTTGGACAAATGACTTACTTGATGAGTAAAATGATAACTAGACACAAAGATATTTCTAATGAGCTATCATGAGCTCAATTTGTAGTTGAGGAAGGCATTCAAAACATGACTGCAACAGCACTCTGCCTTAAGGCAGCCTCATTTGGCACATTTTGACCAGTCTTTGGAGAATTGATTTTTGACAAGGAAAATTAACTCCAAATTGAAAAATTATAGTTGGTTGGAAAGTAGACTCAAAGCCCTTTTCGACGATCTATCCTCACCCAATTTCGACACCGGGAAGGCCTCAAAAAGTCTCCTACAAAAAGGTGCTCCACATAGGTTATATACGTTGCGCCTTCCATATGTGCTGCGCCAGTGTATTTTTGCACTGAGAAATGAAACTATATGCGCCGCGCCTTCCATGTGCACCGCGCCAGTTGCCCAATGTTCCGAGCCATCAAAAAATTCACAAATTTGCTCCAAATGTTCTGATTCTTTCTTTTCATCCAAGATTAGTGCTTGTTAGATGGTCGTTGTCTTATGGTGTTGGATAGAAAAATCAAACCCTAACGATGTTAGGGTTTTGTATTAACTGTTTGGCTGCCAAGTTACTACTCCCACCTCACATTCCCTTGCTCCATTTTTTCCTTGATTTCCCTATTTCATAAAGTCACCCGCTCTTATATTCATTAGTTTCATATCCCATTCCCCCAATTCCTATTTTACAAAGTCCCAAACCCAAACCCTAGTCCATATACTATACCCTATCCCAACATTCCCTCATATCCCAAGTTACTCATTCCTAAGTCCCACTATCCCTATCCCTAAAGTCATTGCATTCCCTATCATTCATGTCAACTGTAAAATTCCCAAAACCTCAAATATTCTAAATAGTCAAGTAATCGTCTATTGTTCCTACATTTTTCAAAATTCCAAAGGGCAAACATCACTTGACAAGACCCCACTATCCACACTGCCCTATTTCCCATAGTCACTCCCACATTTGGAAATTGGAATGGCGTAAAAGGCAATATCAGCTCTGAATCTTGACCGAAGCTTCTTTGGTTGAGCATGGCACTTGATGGGGGACCTACAGTCCAAATTTCAAGAAATTTGGACAAATTTTTGACATTTTGGAATTTTTGCACTAAAAAACAGGGTTTTTCCCTATATGCGCCGCGCACCTTGCACGACGCTTAGGATTGGGAGCTCCAAATTACAAATGGCTTGAAGTTTTGGATTTG
Source organism: Pinus tabuliformis (assembly GCA_031772625.1). Classification (NCBI taxonomy): domain Eukaryota; kingdom Viridiplantae; phylum Streptophyta; class Pinopsida; order Pinales; family Pinaceae; genus Pinus; species Pinus tabuliformis. The sequence continues at coordinate 95,449,025 of CM062813.1, forward strand.
TCATGATAAATCATGAATTTTGGTACTTGGACAAGAAATTTGGGCAAGTTCTGGGTCCCCAAAAGGTCAAAAAACATGAAAAAAAATGACCTCACTACCCTTATTTTGACACACAAGAAGCAATCTTGGGATAATGCACTTTTGGACAGGCAAATACACACCAAATTGAAAAATTCCACTTGGCTTGGAAAGTAGACAGGCAGAGATTTCCAACAAGCCAACTTGAGCTCAATTTCGACTTCAGAAAGTGCCTCAAAATCAGCAGCAAAGTAGCGCGGCGCATATAGAAATCAGCATGACGCATATAGATGTTTTGCCCAATTTTTCATCTTCCAGCTCAAAAATTCAGCCAGCTTGACTAGTTTTGCTTTGTGATGTAATTTTTGACTTATCTTTATGTAATTGAGTGAACATGATGTAATTTTGGCACTTAGTTACTTGTTCTAGAAGATTCATTCACCAAAGAGTGAAAATTTAATGAATGAATCAGTTTCCTACGTTATAGAGGCAAGTTCTTTTGACTGCCTAGATTTTAGTGCTTTGTTTAGAATTGGTTGAAACAGCTCCTAGAATGATGAGCTCGACCCCTAGAGGCAAGGGAAGAGGTTGGCTTGCCTATATTATGTAATTTATAAGTCATTTTAATGGTTGGACTCGTGGGAAAAGCTTGGCACTTTATTGTACATTCACTTCTGCATTTTTGGCAAAGGAAAGACCAAGGTTTTGCAGCACTGTTTGGGATCCATGTGGTTTTATGTGTTGATGGTGTGATTCTTTCAGTATTTGTAAGCTTTTATGTGTATCATATTCCTTCTCTCATCTTCTAAAATTGAACAAATGAGGTGTTAAGGTAAAATCCATAGATTGTTATGCTCTGCCTTTAAATTTGTTTGATTTTTCATGTTTTCATCTGTTTAAGGAGAATCCTTGAAAGCTTCTTGCTCTCCTTAGCTTCTCACTAGTCAGATCTACCCATTCATTCTCTTTAAAAGCATCAAGACAATCACCTACCTTGCCCCAAGTAGACCTCTACAAAAACTGTGTCTCATCCCCGCACCCAAAATTGCCTTTCCCTTTGATTCAACAAAAACCTCAAGAAATCAACCTCAAACTCCTTGTACTTCATACCTAGCCTAACATCAATTGCAAATTTAGTCATCTCGAGCCTCATCGATTACCTTTTGCCGATATTGACCTGGAGAGAGCCCTCTCCTGTCCTCGTAGGGCTAGCTACGAGGCTGAGCATCGTTTGATGTGGACCTAGAACCTTGTCTTTTCATCCTGAGACAAATCTAGGCACTAACAAGAGGAAGCTGGCACTCAAGGATAAACTCAGAAACATCAAATGTGAGAAGGGAGACAGTATGCCAAAGTATCTCACAAATTTCACTCAGTGCAGAGATGAGTTGGGAAGTGTGGGGGTGACTGTCGATGATGAGGACTTGGTGAGCTTGGCTCTCCTTGGTCTTCCGAAGAGTTGGCATTCCTATCAGGACTCTGTCAATGGTCGGGAGAAATTCCCAGGATGGGAAAGACTTTGGTCAGATCTTGTGCAGGAGGAGATCAGGCGGAATACCAGGGATGGATCTTCATCAAAGGGAACTGATGAAGAAAATTACTCTTTGGCTGCCAAAGCAAAGAAGGGGAAGAACAAGAAAGCTTCTCAGTCTAGTGCAAAAGGCAAGAAGCAGGACATGTCCAAGGTGAACTGTTTTCACTATCACCAGTACGGACACTATGCCACTAATTGTCCGCAGAAGAAGAAGAACAAGCAAGTTGCTGGATCTGCAGTAGGAGAGGCTCTAGCCTTGTAGTTTGAACTTGATTTTTCATTGATTCATGCTTGGTTTCAAGTGTGATGGGATCAGTGTGGTTCTTGGATAGTGGTGCATATTTTCACATGACAGGAGATCGAGATTTGTTTTCTGATCTGGATCAGAAAGATCATGGAGTGCACATCGAGATGAGAAATGATGGTAGATACAGTGCGACCAGTATCGGTACCATTTCCTTTGAGAGGGAGTCTGGTAAACCCTTCAGATTGAAGGAAGTGATGCATGTTCCAGGATTGAAGAAGAATCTTATCTCTATGGCAATGTTAGAAGACAAGGGATATGGTGTTGTCTTCAGCGAGGGAAAGGCTTTCTTGCGCATTAAGACAATTAGAGAAACCCGGAAGATATGGGTTGCAGATAATCCATATCTTGTTGAGAGGGAGTGTTGAAAATGCAACAATATGATGGAGATTAGTGGAAAGGATTCGCCTTCACTAAGTGGACCCGCAGGCTATTTTTGGCGCAAAGTCTATTTTTAGACATATGGATCATGGTCTATGAGTTGCAGGATGCCGTTTATGGATGATTGGTCATGTTCGAAAAAATAGATGGACTTCTATTTTTGGTTCACAGCGGAGTGATCAGAGTCTATTTTTAGATTGCCAGGCTAAAAATAGAAACAGTCAAATATTGTTAGCCCTTAGTAATATTTAGACTCTAAAAATTATCTTATTCTCTTGGAGTACTTCAGTTTGAGCTACGAATGTGGCACATGCAGCTGACAGAAGGAATCACATGGTTTCTTATGTGTTTCTTAAGTGAAAGGGTGAGTTGTGACTATCAGTGGTGCATGAGATTTGCACATGCATGGATTGAGTAATGCCAATGAGGATTGCACAGTGTGGGCCAATATCAAGGAAATTGTAGCTTGTGATCACGTGATTTCTCTTGCGGTATTGTGCAATAGAGGCAGGCAAAGAAGCGGAGGAGATTTGAACCTATGACTTGTTTGGATCTGAGCTAGTTTTGTGTGTAACAGGTGGAGATAGTGCTGGATACTTGTGAGGAGTATTGTACTATGTATTGTTACATGTTCTCAATCATTAATATACAGATAGTGTGGGGTTTTCAGCTGTAAGCTTTCCCCAGGTTACATACTGTGTTAATGTGTGCATGCGATTGATGTTTCATTGTTTTTTATGTTGCTAAATTGATGATCAACGTAGAGGAGGTTATGTATTATGCATGTATTTCACAATAGTGTATAATCAGGATAATCTCTGTGAATAAGTGTCATATTATTCAAAATTTATACAATGGTTACATACATGATAGAGGCTATTTTGTAGTTATATGCACATGTGTCAAATAGTCGTGAATGATAGTAACCTGTAGTTGTATGCATTTCTATTGTTAGTTTATGACAATTAACTTGATAATTATGTTATATGTTGTTGACGAGCATGTTATGTGTTAACTTGTTGATTTTATATGTCAGTTAATGATTAGGATTATTTCATTAATATATTGATTTTATATGTATCATGCTAAATGGGATTGGCTTATGCAGATGGTTAGGATTATGACATTCAGGTATCACTCGACTTATTTGTGACATTGTATTGTAATAATTTAGGCTAATTGTACATATGTGATTGTTATACATGAACAACAAATGTTTATGAGCTTATGATGTGAACATGTTAGTTAGTTACTATTATGGATATCATAATCTTATTTGTGTTTGAGTTGATGTATTGTGAAGCTATATCATGCTAACTATATTGATTGTGCAAAAAAAATAGCCTCCCATGAGATACGTTGAGGTATGAGATTGCTTATGTCATCTACTGTGTGCTCGAATGTTTGATTATGTAGTCTATTTGGTGTTTGCATGTTTGGGGTCTATTATGTCACCTAGTTGATTTAACTAACATGGTACATTTAAGGTATGGTTGAATGTTTGATTAATCACATGGTATGAGTATGTGTCTATAAGAGTGCATCAAAAAATGATATTGTTTTAAGATGGTTGTACTAACACATATGTGTTGAGATAGATGACACATACTTGAGTGTAATAGGTGAAAGTTATAGCATTATTTATAATGACTATGAGTTGACTATGGATTATGACATGATTTATAGTCTTGGTAAATGTTGATTTTAAATTGATATATATTATTTCCTTGTTATTTGGAACATGTGGTTGACATGTGTGAGAAGTTGCAGGGAAACATGCTTGGTATTTGCATGACAAAGAATAGTTGATGTGTTTATATAATGAATAGTTGGGTGATGTGATAGAACATAATAAGACTCAGTTGCAGCATGGTAAAGGTAAAATAAAGGAATTGGGTGAGAATTCCTTTGGCTATGTTTGGAAATCGCAATTCCAAGCAAATGAGTGCTTCACATATAGGAAGTCTTCTAAACCCTAATTTGTTTGAAATTATGTGGATATGTGCTATATTCATGAACATGTATTCAACATGTATAACAATTGGTGTTTAGTTATAGCTATATATGTCAAGGGAATTGGAGTCCCTTTAGTTATGGCATGGATCTATTTGGTTACAAGGAAGCTTTATTGGCATAACAAGGTAAGTTAACTGGTATATTGTTATGTTTATTTATGCAATGACAATTATGTATTTATGGGACTATGATGCATGGAATTACATGGCAATGAGACTTCCATGAAATCTTGAAGAAGGATTAGGTTGATATTTCCCTTGGAAGCTTTGGGAACCATGGGATTGAGTCATGGTTTTTGTTAATAGTTTGGTTCTTTTGGTGTTTTTTTATTTTCTTGTGCTTGATTTGCAGTTTCTTTTGTGTCTTGTGAATGGCCATGCCACTTTGTTTTTGGTGTCGTACCACTATTGGTTTTCCATGGTTTTCTTCTTTGTTGATTTTTATTCTTTCCTTTTTATGTTTTGAGGGTCTTGGGGATTGGTTTCCGAAACATAAAGTTAATGGAGCTCAAGACGGGATAAATGAAAACCTGATAGGTTGTGTAAGGCCTAGATGAATCTTAGTGCATGTATAAGGGCAGTTGAAAGCAAGAATATGACAACCAATTGGATTGGTTGGGTCCATTGGTGTAAATGAACGATGGTAGGATAGTCATGAGAAAGGTAATAGGAAATTTAAAGTAAATAGACTTGAGGTTTTAAATGCCTTGGTTATGTTGGGAATAGTTGTTCTCCATATTGTGCATGTTGTGAACAAATAAATGGAGTTATCTTAACCTTGATCTTATGATATATCGTAATTATGTTGTGATCACGATTATGCTGATGACTATATATGTATACATGTACGTATGTATGTCATTGTCTGACAGGGTTATTAGAAATCGTTCTTGTGGAGGAACGATTGCTTATGCAGGGGAATGACATGAAGAGATTCATGGTTCATGAGGAATCAAGTGGGATGAATAGCCTATAAGATCTTTAGGTTCAATATCATGTGGATATAAATTTGTATTATGTGATTATACTATTTCTATGTTTATGTTATTATAGGTTGTACTAAGGGATACATCATTGAAATGAAAACAATGTGCTTTGTGGCATGCTAAGATAAGCATGGATGACAAAGAGGAACTAGAAACAAGGTTGCTTGGTAGAGGCAATTTGGTTTTGGATGTGAAGTTATATTATTGTGTAAACGTTGTGCATGTTATATATTCAACGATTGTACCTATGGTGATGTGGAATGTTGTATATGTAATATAGTGTATATATGATGTTGTATGCATGTTGTATATACGGTGTTGTATGTATATTACATATGCAATGTTGGGTATAGATGGTGCTATGTACATGTTGGATATGTGGTGTTTTGTGGATATGGTGCTATGTAATTGTTGGATATGTGGTGTTGTATAAATATGATGCAATGTACATGTTGAATATGCAATACGATGTATAAATGGTGTTATGTACATGATTGTACATGTGGTGTTGTGTGCATGTGGTGTTGGGCACATGTTGTACATGTGGTGCTCTATGCAACTAGTGTTGTGTACATGTGATGTCATGTACATGCGATGCAAGTGGTGCGATTTACATGTGGTATTATATACACATTGTACATGTGGTGTGGTGTACATGTGGCATTGTTTACATGTTGTGTAGGTGGTGTCATCTATATGTGATGTTGTGCACATGTTGTACAGGTGGTTTTGTGAACAAGTGGTACTATGTATATGTTATACATATGGTACTAGTGTACATGTGGTATTGTGTGCATGTGATCCAGGTGGATGTTGGTGGCCACCCACCTATCCCATTTGGACCCCCACAATTGTCTCTTTCAGTTTTTTAGTTTCCTTAATTATAGCACAGTTTACTATTTTTAGCAGTTTTTCGGGTCCTAAACTTCCAGAGCCGTTTTGAGGCCCTAAACGACGTTTTTTGGGAAATCCACCGCCAGCGATTTTTTTGATAAAAGTCGTCTTTTCCGTCGTAGTCCTCGGAGAGATCTTTCCAACGGGCTATCACGCGCGTCAAACGGAGATAATATGACCAATTCGCAACCCCGGGAAGTTGGCTGTCCAACTCACCCTAAAACGGGGCCCACAATTTGGCGTTTCATCTTCTAGGGTTAGGTTTTGGAATGCGAAGGGTTTTCCATTGTTTCTCAATAATAAATAGGTCTTCGAACCTCATTGTAAAGATAGTTCGGAACAGTTCAGAGGCATGTAGTCGACACATCTCTTCTCAGAGATAAGCTACCATCGCCCTAGCTGGGTTATTTATATTTGTAAGCATATTTCAGTATTCTCCATTAATGAAATGAAGTATTATTTCCGTTGCATCTCAGTTTTTATGGTTATCGCATCTCTGTATTTATGGTTATGTCTGTAATCTATTGCGTTCCTGCTTAAATCCGGATCAGTGGTATCAGAGCGGTCTGCTCTTTCTCTGTTTTTCTTTGCATGTCCCCAACGAGGTCGGGATATAAGGAGTTAGGGCTTGAATTGGTCGAACCTTTGCAAGATCAGCCTTGCAAATCTCGACGACCTCCCATGGCGGATGAGAAGAAAGACGAGGGGCAGGAGATCCTATCAAAATCTTGCTTGAAGAAGCCCTCGAGTGACAAAGGAACACGATGATGGACAACTTTGCCCAGATCCTTCAGCGGCTACCCAGAGGCGATGCATCGGCTTCTAACAGCTACTCTGGAAATGCCAAACCGTTTAAGGTACAAGTTAATTTTGAAATCCCCATCTTCGAGGGTCAAATAGACACAGATGCCGTAGATAAATGGTTAAATCTGTTAGATGGGTATTTTTCTGTTCATGAATTTTCAAGTCAGGAAAAGATTGTTTTCGCTCTTCTCAAAGCATCCCCCCACGTTAAGGACTGGTGGGAAACATACTGCGAGCAGAAGGATGAAAGTACAGGCTCACTGTTTTCAGCTGCCCCCACTTGGAATGACTTCCGGGATTCCATCAAGGAGCAGTACTACCCTGTCAAAAGCTATGAGGAAAAATACATCAAATGGACCACACTGCGGCAGGGACGAGACCAAGATGTGCCAGAGTTCACAAATATTTTTCATACCCTTCGCACACAGTTGGGTATCAAAGATTTTGAGCTGCATCTGGTACTCAAATACTGCGGGTGCCTACACAGATACATCCAGGAAGAGATGGAGTTCTTGAACATCTCCTCACTCGGCACAACATACCGATATGCTGTCAAAATCGAGCAAAAGTTCAAACAGAAGAAGCGAGACTTTGGATCTACAAATCCGAAGCCCAAAGGACAAAGCCAAGGAGGGGTGACCCAAGACAACCCCTCTAAGCTGCAAGAAAAGAACACCACCACGAAGCCGAAGAAGGACAGAGGAAAGTGGTGTGAGTTCCACAAGAGTTCCACTCATAACACAAGTGAGTGTCGGACCAAGCAGTCGCTCGTGGTCGAGTTGAAGGCTTCCGAATCAGATGCATGTTCTGACTCTGAGCCAGAACCCGACAAGGGGAATGGCAAAGGGAAGCAGATCATTGATGTGGATCCTAGTGCCACTGTTGCCACTGCCAAGATCTAGAAGAATGAACCCAAAGAGCTAGAGGAGGGGAAACGTCTTTTCCACTCACAGATGTTGGTGAAGGGTTCGCCGCTGCAATTCATTTTCGACAGTGGCAGCCAAAAGAACCTCATTTTAGCAGAGGTCGTGAAGCGGTTGGGCCTACCGACTACACTACACCCGTAGCCGTATAATATCGGTGGCTTCACGAAGGACGAGATCTCAGAGTTCGCCAACAGTGCCGCCTTCCCTACAGCATCAAGCCCTTCACAGACGAGGTACTATGTGATGTACTATTAGGCCAGCCATATTTGTGGAGGCGACATGCTATGTATGAGTCAAGGCCTCGTGCTGTCATCATTTCTTTGGATAATTCATTATACAGGATACCGGAGGTAGCCCCACCTACTGCCACCTCTTTGATCACTGCTAAGAAAGGCAGCAAGCTCATCTCACAGACTAGGAAATTTATTTTCTATCTGGTTCACTCCCAAAGTAAGGGGAAGATCGTTGCTACATCCATGACCCCCATGAAGGGTTCCTACACGCAGCAGCAACAATAGAGGGATACAGTCAGAACATAACACAAGAGCAACTTCTTCTCACCCACAGGGGTACCACACAAGTTTCAGGTGGGGAACAAAGTTTGGTTGCATCGACAGAAAGAACGCCTTACCAGAACCCATCACGAGCTCAGGCCACTCCGACATGGTCCTTACACCAGTAACAAGGCTACGGGAAACAATTCTTTGAAGCATAGCATTCCTCCATTCCTTCACTTGCACCACTTGTTCAATGTGGACCATCGCCGACCATGCTTCCCACCATTTCTGGACACATCAGAGATTGCAGAACAGCGCACCAGAGACCCATCTCAGCAGAAGCTTCCTCATCTCAAGGAGGAACTCAATGCAATGGGGACCATTGCTTCCTAAGGGGGGAGGAATGATCCAGGTGGATGTTGGTGGCTACCCACCTATCCCATTTGGACCCCCACAACTGTCTCTTTCAGTTTTTCAGTTTCCTTAATTATAGCGCAGTTTACTATTTTTAGTAGTTTTTTCAGGTCCTAAACTTCTGGAGCCGTTTTGAGGCCCTAAACGACGTTTTTTGGGAAATCCACCGCCAGCGATTTTTTTGATAAAAGTCGTCTTTTCCATCGTAGTCCTCGGAGAGATCTTTCCAACAGGCTATCACGCGCGTCAAACGGAAATAATATGACCAATTCACGACCCCGGGAAGTTGGCTGTCCAACTCACCCTAAAACGAGGCCCACAATTTGGCGTTTCATCTTCTAGGGTTAGGTTTTGGAATGCGAAGGGTTTTCCATTGTTTCTCAATAATAAATAGGCCTTTGAGCCTCATTGTAAAGACAGTTCGGAACAGTTCAGAGGCATGTAGTCGACACATCTCTTCTCAGAGATAAGCTACCATCGCCCTAGCTGGGTTATTTATATTTGTAAGCATATTTCAGTATTCTCCATTAATGAAATGAAGTATTATTTCTGCTGCATCTTAGTTTTTATGGTTATCGCATCTCTGTATTTATGGTTATGTCTGTAATCTATTGCGTTCCTGCTTAAATCCGGATCAGTGGTATCAGAGCGGTCTCCTCTTTCTCTGTTTTTCTTTGCATGTCCTCAACGAGGTCGGGATATAAGGAGTTAGGGCTTGAATTGGTCGAACCTTTGCAAGATCAGCCTCGCAAATCTCGACGACCTCCCATGGCGGATGAAAAGAAAGATTAGGGGGCAGGAGATCCTACCAAAATCTTGCTCGAAGAAGCCCTCGAGCGACAAAGGAATGCGATGATGGACAACTTTGCCCAGATCCTTCAGCGGCTACCCAGAGGCGACGCATCGGCTTCCAACAGCTACTCTGGAAACGCCACACCGTTTAAGGTACAAGTTAATTTTGAAATCCCCATCTTTGAGGGTCAAATAGACACAGATGTTGTAGATAAATGGTTAAATCTGTTAGATGGGTATTTTTTTGTTCATGAATTTTCAAGTCGGGAAAAGATTGTTTTCGCTCTTCTCAAAGCAGCCCCCCACGTCAAGGACTGGTGGGAAACATACTGCGAGCAGAAGGATGAAAGTACAGGCTCACTGTTTTCAGCCGCCCCCACTTGGAATGACTTTCGGGATTCCATCAAGGAGCAGTACTACCCTGTCAAAAGCTATGAGGACAAATACATCAAATGGACCACACTGCGGCAGGGACGAGACCAAGATGTGCCAGAGTTCACAAATATTTTTCATACCCTTGGCACACATTTGGGTATCAAAGATTCTGAGCTGCATCTGGTACTCAAATACCGCGAGTGCCTACACAGATACATCCAGGAAGAGATGGAGTTCTTGAACATCTCCTCACTCGGCATAGCATACCGATATGTTGTCAAAATCGAGTAAAAGTTCAAACAGAAGAAGCGAGACTTTGGATCTGCAAATCTGAAGCCCAAAGGACAAAGCCAAGGCGGGGTGACCCAAGACAACCCCTCTAAGCTGCAAGAAAATAACACCACCACGAAGCCGAAGAAGGACACAGGAAAGTGGTGTGAGTTCCACAAGAGTCCCACTCATAACACAAGTGAGTGCCGGACCAAGCAGTCGCTGGTGGCCGAGTTGAAGGCTTTGGAATCAGATGCATGTTCTGACTTTGAGCCAGAACCCGACAAGGGGAATGGGAAAGGGAAACAGATCATTGATGCAGATCCTAGTGCCACTGTTGCCACTGCCAAGATCCAGAAGAATGAGCCCAAAGAGCTAGAGAAGGGGGAACGTCTTTTCCACTCACAGATGTTGGTGAAGGGTTCGCCGCTGCAATTCATTTTCAACAGTGGCAGCCAAAAGAACCTCATTTCAGCAGAGGTCGTGAAGCGGTTGGGCCTACTGATTACACTACACCCACAGCCATACAATGTCGGTGGCTTCACGAAGGATGAGATCTCAAAGTTCGCCAGCAGTGCCGCCTTCCCTACAGCATCAAGCCCTTCACAGACGAGGTACTATGTGATGTTACACCTCTGGATGTTTGTGATGTACTATTAGGCCAGCCATACTTGTGGAGGCGACATGCTATGTATGAGTCAAGGCCTCGCACTGTTGTTATTTCTTTGGATAATTCATTATACAGGATACCGGAGGTAGCCCCACCTACTGCCACCTCTTTTATCACTGCTAAGAAAGGCAAAAAGCTCATCTCACAGACTAGGAAATTTATTTTATGTCTGGTTCGCTCCCAAAGTAAGGGGAAGATTGTTGCTACATCCATGACCCCCACGAAGGGTTCCTCCACGCAGTAGCAACAACAGAGGGATACAGTCAGAACAGAACACAAGAGCAGCTTCTTCTCACCCACAGGGGTACCACACAAGTTTCAGGTGGGGAACAAAGTTTGGTTGCATCGACAGAAAGAACGCCTTACCAGAACCCATCACGAGCTCAGGCCACTCCGACATGGTCCTTACACCAGTAACAAGGTTACGGGAAACAATGATTTGAAGCATAGCATTCCTCCATTCCTTCGCTTGCACCGCTTGTTCAATGTGGACCATCGCCGACCATGCTTCCCACCATTTCTGGACACATCAGAGATTGCAGAACAGTGCACCAGAGACCCATCTCAGCAGAAGCTTCCTCATCTCAAGGAGGAACTCAATGCAATGGGGACCATTGCTTCCTAAGGGGGGAGGAATGATCTAGGTGGATGTTGGTGGCCACCCACCTATCCCATTTGGACCCCCACAACTGTCTCTTTCAGTTTTTTAGTTTCCTTAATTATAGCGCAATTTACTATTTTTAGCAGTTTTTCGGGTCCTAAACTTCCGGAGCCGTTTTGAGGCCCTAAACGACGTTTTTTGGGAAATCCACCGCCAGTGATTTTTTTGATAAAAATCGTCTTTTCCGTCATAGTCCTCAGAGAGATCTTTCCAATGGGCTATCACGCGCGTCAAACGGAGATAATATGACCAATTCGCGACCCCGGGAAGTTGGCTGTCCAACTCACCCCAAAACTGGGCCCACAATTTGGCGTTTCATCTTCTAGGGTTAGGTTTTGGAATGCGAAGGGTTTTCCATTGTTTCTCAATAATAAATAGGCCTTCGAGCCTCATTGTAAAGACAGTTCGGAACAGTTCAGAGGCATGTAGTCGACAAATCTCTTCTCAGAGATAAGCTACCATCGCCCTAGCTGGGTTATTTATATTTGTAAGCATATTTCAGTATTCTCCATTAATGAAATGAAGTATTATTTCCGCTGCATCTCTATTTTTATGGTTATCACATCTTTGTATTTATGGTTATGTCTGTAATCTATTGCGTTCCTGCTTAAATCCGGATAAGCATGTCATACATGTTTTCTTGTAACCCTGCAATACTATGTATGTGCATTCTGTATTCATGGTATCATAACATATGTATTCATTGTGTTGTACTTTGTGTACGTATTTGTTTTGTGTTGTACACCAGATGTAGGAGTGTGTATTCTATTGTGTTGTACATTGGGTGTAGGTGTATGTGTTATATGTCATGTATAGGTGCATGTATTGCATGGCGTTGTATGTCATATGTGGTTGTATGTGTGTGATGCACACTATGTGTATGTGTACATGGTTTAGGAGAAGGAACTAGGTGTTTTTCGGGTGTGGAAATCGATTTGAATTGCATAGGGAATAAGGATAAAGGTACAAGCTACAGATTCATTAAAGGCTAAGTATCAGTATTTTATTTCATTTTTATTATGCATGTGATTTATGATTTTGGTCTATGATGATTACATGTGATCTATGATTGTGGTTTATGATGGTTACATGCAATTTATGATTTTGATCTATGATGGTTGTTTTTTGAGCTAATCCGATGTGATATGTTTATACATGATCATTTGGTCAAAGATGCTAGTTTGACTTGTTGTGACAGGAAGTGAACAAAATTGCAAGTGTGCCTTATTGACGGGCCACCATTGATGTAAGCTTTGAAGTTATCCAATTTATTTCCAATCTAATGGAAATTATTTGCTTGGTACAGGAAAGCATGAAATGCTTGGTTGGTTGGTCGAAATTGATGGTAAACATTAACAACAATAAAAGGAATTTGAAAATCCAATAGTATGTTGGTAAAGCACTTTAGGAGTCAGGCCATTGTGGGACATTTGTACTCAATAGTGTCCATTGATTTTCATGAGCATGCTATGAACGGTAGGATGGTTTTGAGGTAGGTATATTCCTTGGTTTTTATATATTTGATGTGAGGAAGCCTTGCCAATAGATGGACTTCCTGGGATGGGGGTGCCTATGGAACTTGGAAGGTGTGTGACTACATAGAATGGGGTGACCATATTACCCAAGGGACTATGTAACAGAAAAGGGATGGTTGGGTATCAATTTATTTTGGTCATTAGCATTTCTAGATGGAATCATATGCACATTGGGAGTGTGCCCTAGAACAATGAGTCGGTAATTGTTTGCTGAGAGGAAAAGTGACACAGGATTCTAGTGTTAGACAGTGGATGTAGTTTTGACTTTGGCAGTGGATTATGAACTTCTTGGGAAAGAGGTGAATCCTGGTACTACTTTTGAGAGTGGAGGTGTGTCCCTCTGGATTCCCTTGTTGATTGATACATGCATCATATCCTTTTATTTGTTGGTTGAGAAAATGTGTATAAGTGTATATTATTGTAAATATTGTATCGATATGGTTTATAAAGCTCCATAGAGAGTATGGTTATTTGCTCGTTGAAGCAAATGTGTATAAGTATATGTGGTTGTTATTGTAAATATCGTAATGATATGTGTCATAAAGTTCCATGGTTGATGGGACACTTATTCCAAGTTGAATTTTAGCAAAAAGAATAGTGATGGGGATCACTGTTGATTGATTAATGGCTAAGGAAATTGGCAAAGGAAATTGGAAAAGGAAATGGAAAATGCTTTGGAAAGGAAAAATGGAATTTTGGCACATTTATTTATGAAAATAAGGGAAATTAGGACAAAAGGAAGGTGAAATGTCATAGGTTTCATGTGAGGAGGAAAATGAAAGAAAATAATGGAAATTGAAGAAAATAGAGGCCTCATTAATAAAAAGGTTTTTGAGGATCAGTGGGCAGGCTTGGTTAGTGTAGATATTTATTAGTTTAGTTTTAGATCTATGATTATATTCTCTCTCATACTCTTTGACACTTAGAGTTTTCTTGGAGAGCTCTTGGAGAGTGTGGCATACTTGATGCTTGGAGCAAGAAGGAAAAGGAAAAGAAGGAATATGCAAGAGTGCATCAGGATCAACAACTAAAATGGGTTTTTCTTATAGGTATTGAGTTGCATGTATGTTTTCTTTAATAGTTTGGCATGTAGGGCATATGCATGTGGTTTATTGGTAATAGTTTGTCATTGGTATGGAGGATTTCTTGGATTGATGGTGGATTTTCCTAGCCTTGACATTTCTTCGATATCCATGGTATTATGGGTTAATTTATTTGTTTTTATAATTGGTTCTCTCCTCCCTCGATCATAAATTGTAATATCCCTCCTCCCCACCGATTGTGATAATATTTCTGCCCGTCGATTCAGAATATCGCTATCAGACATCACACACTCATTAGTTTTTGTTCCCTAAAGGCCTCTCCGACTTGTGATTGTGATCTACGAGAACCCTCTTCAGATGTGATATTTTATGTGATGCATTCTATAAACTGTCACATCCAGATCGTAGGGAAATTACCATGAACCAGTTTTAAGGGAACCTCTTCCTATGTTGTGATTGCGATGTAAAAAGGTCTGGATCAACAGCCCAAGTTAGATTAGCTGCCCAGATCAACACATTAATTCCACTACCACTCCATTAGAGAACGAGATTATTTGTCGGTGTTTATTCAATAGTATGGTTATTAAATGGAATACAAAGAAAAGAAGAAAAAAGATAAAGAAGGAAGAAAATCAAAGAGACAACAAGACATAGAGATAATGAAGCACTTTCATCATGTTTCAACAACAAACAACCCAACAATGATTCAAAGGGCCAGATGTATGAATTTCCACAAATACAATGTTGTTCTTTAATTTATCGTAACAGTCCATATGACTCCCATTTTTATTTGAACTTTGTTGTAATAGAAATCCCTAAGAAGGCTCGAAGTTTTATTAATCATATAATATTACATCTCAGAGTGGTTGATTGACCTAGCCCAGTTGGAAGATTATGTAATGGGATCTCTTCCCTATAAATATGTAGATTTTTGACTCTGAACAAGGGATTGATGATGTGAGAACCACTATTGTATTATTTTCAATTAATAGAAAATAAAGTTTGCAACAATTTTGTCTTAACCTAAGACTCATTCTGGTTTATGTACCATCCTGTCATGTTCATTTGTTGTTATTAGTTTTCAAAGTTTGTTTATTACTTCGAAATATGTCAAATAACTCCAACTTCCTTCAATTTGTTGTGATTACTGTGAATGTCCTTATCCACCTTAGTAAGCCAAATATGCCTCAGTTTCCATAAAACAATGTTGTTTATTGTTGTTTTTCTTTGACTGACTACATGCCCAATGGTGGCTTCCCTCACACTCTTTCACCTAAAAAATAAAAAAGAAAACCAGAGTTAGCCATCTCCATTCTTAAAAAATATTGAGAGAGACCTATCATATTGGAAGGGCTAACTTCCAATTAAAAGCTGGTTTGAAATAGTTACACCAGGTTGAAAGTTTGAGACATCCCACCCTGCTCCAGCTCTGTTGATAACATTTTGGTGCATCTTCCAGGCGCTGAAAAGCTCATTTTCCAAGTATTCTCTTCGAGTCTCTTCTTTCTGATTCTTGAGGGTAACATGAAATCCGAGTTTTATGAAGGTTGTGATATTACCCTGGAGACTCCACTCTTTAAAGATATTGAAGATCGAAGTTTCATGGTGACTCCACTACTTGTAGATGAATAGCTTGAAGATTTCAAGATGAGTTGTACCGCAAGTCTATCCCAGTCATTAATGAACGTGAATTATCTTCCATTTACATGCTCATGTTATGGATTAAGTTTTTATTCTTAGTTGCCCATATATGATCCTCTACTGATTTTGTTCAAGCACAGTAAAGTAGCCCAGATGTTGAATAAGCTCTTTGTCTGGTTATATTGGAGACTTTATATCGCTTGAATTAAGTAGGTGGATTTTCATATGTTAGAGTAGGAGATAAATAAACTTGTTGGGAAAGCATTTCCTTTAGCCTTAGATTACATGTTGTAATTTTCCTTTCAGTTTTGTGAATTGGGTTTGAATGTAGTCTTTAGGCGGGATCAACCTAATGGTCAGGCAACTTGTCTGTTGGTTCTTTGTTGCACCATAGGGGTACAACATCCCCATTGGAGCCAATGTTATCCATGATAACCACTAAAACAAATTGTATTTTTATTAGTTAACGTCTTCCACCATTGATATTTTCATCTATCTATTGTTCTTCTAAAAGAGGTTGTTGTGCTTTATATTTGGAGATTAAGGAGGAGGAACAAGTTTAGTTTTATTTGTTTTGGAGAAATTCTCTAAAACCCATTTCTCTCATTCATCCCATTTCATCCTTTAGCCACATATTATATTTCAATTCTAGACTTAACCTATATTTAAACTCTAGTCGCATCCCTTTTTTAACTCTCGTCATAATCCTTTAATTAGGCTAGACCCGCAAAACGTATCAATGTCAGCCCTTCTCATTTTTACTTTGTATATGTCTCTATCTATTCCTCTTCCCAATTGCGATTGAGATACCACAGTTCTTTGCCGATATCTAATATTGCAAAACCTCCCCACATATCACAATTAAGTTCATCCTTTAGATCATCGATTGCAATATCCCTCCTTCCTGTCGATTGTGATATTTCATCCCTTGCTAATTACGATATTGTTCCACTCACCGATTGCGATATTGCAGTTTTACGTTGATATCGCATATCGAAAAACTTTTCTTCATGTCACATAAAGCTCCCCCTTCCGATCACCAATTATGATATCCCTCTGATCATCGATTGCGATATCCATCCTCCCCACTGATTGTGATAATCCATCTGCCTGTTGATTACGATATTGCAATCAGACATCGCACAGTCATTAGTTATTATTCTTTGAAGACCTATCCTACTTGCAATTGTGATGTGTGAGTACCCTCTCTGAATGCAATATTTTATGTGATGCATTCTATAAACCGTCACATCCAAACCGTCAGGAAATTACCATGAACCAATGTTAAGGGAACCTCTTCTTGTGTTGTGATTGCATTGTAAAAAGCCCTTGATGAACATCCCAAGTTAAATCATCCACCTAGATCAACAACCCAAATCAACACGTCCAATATGCTTCTGCTCCGTGAGATAGTGAGAGTATTTCTCAACATTTATTCAGCAGCACGGTTATTAAATGGAACACAGATAAAATAAACATAAAGATACAAAAGGCAGTGAAACAAAGAGATAGCAATATATAGAGACAGTGAGGCACTTTTGGCACGTTTCAACAACAAACAACACATCAAGGATTTAAAGGGCCAAATGTATGAATTTCAAAAAAATATAGTGTCGTTCTTTAAATTATCGTAACAATACATACGACTCCCATTTGTATTCAAAATATGTTGTAACAGAAATCCCTAAGAAGGCTCAAAGTTTTATTAATCAGATATGATTAGATCTCATAGTGGTCAATTGATCTAGCCCAGCCGGTAGATTATGTAATGATATCTCTTCCCTATAACTATGTATATTTTCAACTATGTACAGAGGATTGATCATGTGAGAAGCAATGTTTTATTGTTTTCAATTAAGAGAAAATATTTTTTGCACCAATTATGTTTGAACTTGAGATTCATTTTGGTTTTAATCCCATCCTTTCATGCTCCTTTTTTGTTATTAGTTTTCATAGTTTGTTGATTATTTGGATATCTGTCAAACAACTCCAACTTCCTTCAAATTGTTGTGATTACAAAGAATGTCCTTATCCACCTTACTAAACCAAATATGCCTTGGTTTCCATAAAAAAATGTTGTTTATTGTTTTTTTTCTTTGATTGACTCCATTCCCACTGGTGGCTGCCCTCACACTCTTTCACCTGAAAAATAAAAAATAAAAATAGAGTTAGCCATCTGCATTCTTAAAAAATATTGAGAGAACCCTCTCATAGTGGAAGGTCTTACATATAATTAAAATTTGGTTTGAAATAGTTACACTGGGTTGAAAGGTTGACACAACCCAACCTGCTCTAGCCCAGTTGATAATAGGACAAATGCTCTGGAGCCCTTGGTGGGTTGAATTACTAGTCCTAGAGCCTTGGCTAGAAAAATGTTTTGGAGCTTGAACGCGGATATTGGTTGAGTTACTAGCTTGGAGCCTTGGTTGGAACAAACACTCTAGAACCTTGGAAGGCTTAGGTAGAGACTAATATTCTTATGGTTTGTGATATTTGACTCTGAGGTGGAATTACTATTTGATGGGTTGAGGCATTTTGGGCTATAGAAACCCTCGATGGTTTTAATTGATGTGTTTTATGAGATCCCACATTCATGCTTATAATATGGCATGGTGGTGACTGGATGAAGAGGTATTTTTCTCAACTATGTCTATGGTCGGGTAGTTCATGGAAGTCTCGAACCTGGTGTGCCTTTACATCATTAATTAGTTCATGAGTATTAAACGGGTTTATATGTGGATTATATGTTTGTTTTTTCCTTGGTATTTATGTTGTTATTATGTTCGTTATGAACATGTATTATGACAATGGATATTTATGGTTCTCATCATGTTTTTACTTGTAAATGAATGAACAATGTATCTATGGCCTAATAGATGAAATTGTAGCTAATGTGTTGAGGCATCAATGCTTCTTAGCGATTATCAGATAAGTATGAGACTCATATGCTTAATTATTTTGTTAAAACATGTAGCTTTTATGTTTGTGACATGTTTAACAAAATGCTTGTCATGGCTAGTAGTGGTATGTTGAAGAATCTAGGGAAAAGTAGTGTACAATGATTCTTTCTTACTTGATAACAACTTGTGGAGTATTTTTACTTTTCCTTATTAGATTATTCTTCTTCTTCTTATTGTTAGTGCATATGTGTGTACTTCATCAAACTACTACCAAAAGATAAAAACAAGAATGCAAGATATTGGCTCTCTGCTAGGGAAAAAAACTCTCTTCTTTTGAGAGGAAAACTGTTTAGTGAATTTCTCTTATTGAAGATTCTATTAATAAATGCCAAACCCTATACCCCTGACAAGAGTATCCTCCAATCACAGGTCAAGTCCTTCCTTCTTTCTACACCTTATTTCTCGACACTTCTTCTGACACTTTGTCTTTGTTCTTCTGGCAATTTGTTCTCTTACTATGATTCTTGTCTAGAGTTAGAACTTCCTTGAATGAGTCTGCTGGATAAAGTGTTAATATTCTATCCCTTGCTCAAGTATATCTTTGACCAACCAAGATACTTCTTGAGTGTATGAAATTTCTGCTATTCTACTACCCTAGTTTCTCTCACATGTGGAGAGTACCCTTAGTCTATTAGGGCCTTTCTTCCTTCGCTAGAGGGAGGGGATACTTTGGTTGTCTTGGGAGGCCTTGTGAGCCTAGTTTTAAACCCAAAAAACACAAAATTATATATATATATATATATATATATATATATATATATATATATATATATATATATATATATATCCTTTCTATCATACTCGTATATTTCTCATTGTCTTCCTCACATGTGTGACTATTTCTAGCCCTAGAAACAATCCTTTATCTTTGTTGTCCTTCCATATTACTTCATTTCACCTTGTAGACCCTTTTACCTCTACTTCCTTCGTTGCTCTTGTCCTCTTTATCTTGTGGATTTCATAGCTCAAGTAGTGCCTTGTATTTAGAGTGGACAACTTCTATAAATAGAGGATTTTCCCTCTATTTTGGCCAACTAGAAGGTCGACTAGTCACCTTGTTTGTAGGCCAACTTTGAGGGTTTCTTGGAGGTTGTTTCGTTGAGTACACTTCAGATATTTTGCATGGTGGTTTAGCATGCTTGAAGGATATTCTTGATGGTGTGACTTAACTTTGCTTGGAGGTTTTCCCTTTGACTTTAATAAATATTTATACATGGTGTAACATGCCCTTGAGGCCTTAATCATTTCCTTTTGACTATTTGACTCACCTAAAGCGCTTTGAAATGTTCTAGACCTACTTCAATGAGAAATAAATTCATTGACATATATTATAAAATAATATTTCTTTTCTTGAATAAGTACAAATGTCAAAAGTACATTTATGAAGACCGAACCTACTTACACTTTCCTTCAACAGTCCCTCTTAACTAGGGAGGTATTCATACAAAATTTCAAGATGTCTGGCTATTATAAATCTTGAAGAATTCACATAAGAGAAACTGGATTAGAAATACATCTGTTATAGCATCATATCCATCAGCATTGTCTTAGTTCAAGTCTTTGACTAACAACTCCATCTATTTACAATACCATGAGCTACAATGCTGGTGTGACAAATGATATATAGACACCTTCATAATTGTCTATAAAGGTACATACCCACCCATATGTTCTCTGAGTATGACCCTTTAGTCTTCTCTTGGGTTCCCAGCCCCCAAAGAATATCAGTCCTTTTGCCAAATTGTGTCTTGGATGCCCTAGACATCCTTAAATAGTATCAAATGCCAGATGATTAGCTAATACCCCCATTCTTTCTTCCCAAGTGAAGACAACAATGTTGTGTCTATATTGTGTCTACATTTCCATTCCTAGCCTTTATCTAGACTTACGGTTGTTAGTCATGGTCTAGTGCATTACCCATGAAATGGAAAACACAATTTTCGCTCCTTTGTAATCAGGGGTGATTCAAAACTTCCTCTTGATTAGGGACCTATAAGAGCTCCCTCTTAACTAGGGACTCTTTCATTCATCAAAAAATTGTTCTTTAGGGGTCCTTTAGCTACTTGATCTGCTTCCTTTCTTTTATGTCATGAAGTCTTTGTTCAAACTTATTCTAGGCAGGGCACCATCCATCGATCACTTTCCTTCCTGGTTAGTCATGTTTTGATTCCTTCGTGGAAGGTGTCTTTATTTCCATATATTAGGGATTCTTGTCATCTTGGCTACTCTTTTTTCATCTTATCCATGCTTTGGAATACTCTTCTCATGGATGCTTCATTGTGCTTGCATGTTTACATGCTTTGACCTAGTATCCCATCATGACTTCATCCTGATACTGTTTCAACATTTATTTTTCTTTTTTTGGATGGTTTTCTTTATCATGCCATCTTTCTAGAGTAGAATCAGTGATCTACATCTTTTATATCTTCAAGGCCTTCACAGGCGTCAAGGTTCCTTTCTTCCTTTATCAGAGTTGTATTGCCTTCTTTTGAGAGATACTTCAAATAATTTTGTGAGATAGTGATTCTCGTTCATCATGGTGTTCTTCACATGCTTGATCTCTTTCTTAATTTTCTTCTTCTTAGATAGATAGGTAAACCATCTAATGTTTCTTGTGATAGCATTCCTTCATCGCTTTATTTCTAGACTTGTCAGCATTTCTTCTTGCTTCTTAGTCAACAATCTTATGCTCCTTATGTGAGAATATTATTTTGTTGACCTTCATTGCATTATGCTACATGACTTTGAGCCTGTTATTAGTGAAAGAGATTATTTCATGCTTGATCATGTTATAGAACTATCACATGTCTTAAAAATATACAAATGATAACATGACTAAACTTTGATGCATACATACCTCATATTGATTCTACTACGATCATAGATTGGTTGGCCCTTCTTGATTCATATTAGCTTGCCTGCATATCATCCCTTTTCTTCAATTCCATAAATGGGATTCCCAATGAGAAATCTTCTTTGGTTCATGAACCTCCTTTTGCAGATTCCATTATAGGAATCTTAGAGACCCTTGCCTTGCAAATGTTTCTTTTATTTTGATGATGGAGGTCTTCTAAGATTCTTAATCATTATAAATCTCATTTTATCATGGATGAGGTCCTATACTAGGTATTCTTCTTCTATATGGATATATTGAGCTATATTTTCCATGCTCCTATATTCTAGAAGATATTTCTACTCATGCATTTTTGTTCTTATCATAAATGCTACATCTTCATGAGTAGCTAAAACTTTATGTACATCGTGCTTCTCGATTCTAGAGGATGTTTCTAGCCATGCAATACTAATATTATTTCTACATGCTCCTATACTACTCAAAACTTTGAAAGAAGACTAGAAGTAAAGAGTTTGACCTAGTCATAGCAGAGATCCACATGATCTTCCTTATTTTGCTTCTTTCCTTCTTCTTTCAGTTATTGAGTTATGTGAGAGTATTCCCTCTTTATTTTGTTGTTGTTGTCCTTATTAAGCTTAGGACAATTCATTTTGTAGTGTCCATATTCTTGGAATCCAAAACATTGGATTTTGGAAATGTCTTTGTTTTTTGTTCTTCGTGGACCAAACTTGCCAAATTTACCCTTTCTTTTGGCCATGGTAGAAAATTCTTGCTCCTTTGATCCCAAGTATTTTGATTTAAGTCTAGTTTCCTCTGTTCTACATAGAGAACACATTTCACTGAGAGTAGTTTCTTCCTTATTGGCATATATGCTTGATGTGAAGTTGCCTCAATCCTCAAGTAGAGCATTTAGTACTACAATCGTCATTTCTCTATCAGACATGAGGTCCCCAAGATCTTGAAGTTGATCCCTCATTTCAGATATTTTCATGAATTAGGGAGCTATTCCTTAATTTTTTATCTTCATCATGTAAAATTGATTCCTCAAAGATGTTAATTCTCTGGTTGTGGATATTGAGAATAACTCTACTAACTTATCATAAATTTCTTTCGATGTCTCAAATTTGGAGACATAGGGAATGAGAGAGTCTTTGATTGATTCTATCAGAATCCTTTGAGCTCGTCTCATCCTTATTGTACTTGGATAAGGCCTGAGTTTATTCCTTAGCAGGCATAGTGATATTCCCTTTGACACATTCTAGGAGTTCATTCTGCTTGAGAAGTAGGTCAGTCCTCTTCTTCCAAGCAAGAAATGTATTGGTACCTACCAATTTATTGTTTTCCTTGCAAAAAGACATTGATGTATATTTAGAAGGGGACATGGAATTACTTGACAGATTTTGAGATGTAATAGATTTGCTTCCTCCTTGAAGGGTTGATGGCTTGTCTTCCTTGGATATTGATGTTCTTCAAGTTGCCTTCTCCGAGTGTACTTGCTTGATGATGAAATTTTTTTGAAGACTCGTAGCTTGATGTATGTCCTACTTCAATCTTCTCTTCTTTGTAGGTTCCTTCATGTAAGGCTCTTCTTCTAGCTTTGTAGACCTACTTTATAAATGATGGATTGTATACCCTTCTTATCCTTGAAGTGATTGAGACTCCTATGATTGATGCTTCAAATTTATAGATTATTCTCTTTGATGAGGGTTCTTGAGCTTCCCTTTCCTTGATGTGTCACCTTAGCTCTAATACCATGTTGAATAATCTAGCGCAAAGTATTGTAGATTGATTCTTCTTTACTTGATAACAATTTGTGGAGTATTTTAACTTTTCCTTGTTAGATTATTCTTCTTATTATTATTATTAGTGCATATGTGTGTACTTCATCAAACTTCTACCAAAACATAAAAACAAGAACACAAGGTATTGGCTCTCTGTCAGGGCCAAAACCTCTCTTCTCTTGAGAGGAAAACCATATAGAGAATTTATATTATTGAAGCTGCTATTGATCAATGCCAAACCCTAGATCCCTGACAAGAGTATCCTCCAATAACAATTCAAGTCCCTCATTCTTTTTGCACCCTATTCCTTGACACTTCTTCCAACACTTTCTTCTCCGACACTTCATCCTTATTCTTACGAAACTTTGTTCTCTTCCTAGAATGGGTATTTTAGAATGGGTATTCTAGATGAAGTGTTACTCTTATGTCCCTTGCTCAAGTATATCTTTGACCAACTGAGATCCTTCTTGATTGTATGATTGTTCTGCTATTCTGCTACCCTAGTTTCTCCCACATGTGGAGAGTACCCTTAGTGTATTAGGGTCTTTATTCCTTCGCTACAGAGAGAGGTTCCTTCACTTGTCTTGGGAGGTCTTGTGAGCCTAGTGTCAAACCAAAACAACAAAAAAATATGGACTTTTTGTCCCTGCTATCATACCCACAAATTTCTCCTCCTCTTCCTCGCACGTGTGACTGTTTCTAGCCCTAGAAACATTCCTTTATCTTCGTTTTCCTTAATTCTTACTTCACTGCATCTTGTAGACTCTTTTACCTCTGATTCCTTCATTCCTCTTGTCATCTTTCTCTTGTGGATTTTAGAGCTCAAGTAGTGCATTGTATTTAGAGTGGACAACCTCTATAAATAGACTATCCCTCTATTTAGGCCGACTAGAAGGCCGACTAGTCATCTTGTTTGTAGGCCAACTTTAAGGGCTGCTTAGAGGTTTTTTTTTTTTAGTAAACATCGGATAGTTTCCATGGTGATGTAGCATGCTTGAAGGAAATTCTTGATGGTGCCATAACATAGGAGTGGACTTGAATTTTCTTGGAGGTTTTCCCTTTGACTTTAATATATATTTATACATGGTGTAACATGCCCTTAAGGCCTTCAAAATTTCCTTCTGACTATTTAACTCACCTATAGCACATTGACATGTGTTAGACCTACTTCAATGAGAAATAAACTCATTGAAATATATTATAAAATAATATTTCTTTTCTTGAATAAGTAAAAATATCAAAAGTACATTTATGAAGACCGAACCTAGTTACACTTTCCTTCAATAGTGTTCAATCTAGTCCTTGTCAATGTTTTTGTAGATGTATCATTGTTCTCCTATGAAATTTCATTTTTGAACATGTCATTGAGTTCTAAGAAGTGCCTAGGCTCTGGGCATGAAAAATTGGCGTGAATCCTGGACTTGCAGACATAACACAGGGGAAAATGGTCCCCAAATGCTTGTTTTCCCTTGTTGTGGGATAGTTTTGAGCCTCTTGGATGCATTTTGGTCCTTATCAAGGGATATTCCAAGGGTTTGTTTCATTAAAAATTTTAATTTGTCTCAAGGGATGGTTACTTGAGTGGTTTAGATGGCTCCTGGGAGTTTTGTTGCTCATGTGGAAGGTATGTGAGATGTCTTTTGTGTGTTCCACTTCCTTAACTGACACATAGGAAGTTGAATCATATCATAGTAACTTCTCGATGGTTTTCTGGTTACTTGGGTAGATGTGGGAGGAGGGTGTTACAACATCTGTCAAAGGAAAAGCTACAGTGCATGCATTTGTCTGAGAAGAAGTTGCATGGTCGACAAGAAACTACAAACACACAAATTTTCTCGGCCAACAACAGGTCCAAAAGGTCCTATAAAAATTCTAGAGAGGTATTGAATTCCCTATGGGGTGATGATGCTGAGAGAGGGCCCTGCAAACAAAACCTTTAGATTAAATAAAAGACAATAGTATGGTCTCCATTTTGTAGTAGTGTTTTTTTAGCAATGGTGTCCCAAAAGACACCTCCTTAACTGTTGGTTTTTCCCTTCAAAGAATACCGATAGAGTTGGTGTTGTGTTGTAGCAGCTACAACCACCCTCTAAAATTTTGGCTCGCATACAAATTTTGGAGCCTACCTTGGATATTTTGATCTATCATCCTTGGTCATTTGTTGGTAATTTGATAATTTCAAGCTCCCCTCCTTGATCCTAAAGAGTTGTCTGCATTCTCATCTTTTTGTAGCATATGTCATTTTTGGGCATAGAATTGTTGTTTGTCATGCAAAGGGAATGTTATCTTGATTTAAGGGAATTGTGTGTGTATGAGTGGTTTTCATCACATAGACATGTTTCATACTCACCTCACACATTCACATCATGAAGGTTGTCGTATCAAGAAAAGTATGTATTACGTATTCTAGATGGTCTATGTGTCCATGTGTGGTCAGAGTCAAATCCTATCAATGTTTGCATATGTTTCAATGATCTCAAACTTAGCCATTTTCTGAAGAAACCTAGCCTCATCTATCTTCCTGGAACTATGTGCCTTGTTTTTTCAACCATCGAGATGCCTCCCTTGCCTATTTAAACCTCACAGTGCACAAAGACACCAACCTCCCTTGCCTGCTGAAACCCCGTAGCCCACAGAGGCCCCATCCAAAACTGCCCTCCAGAAATGTGTAGAGTAATCCAACAACATTACACTAAGAAATTGCATGGAGGTGTCCTCTTGGGTCCCCTGTCCCACAACAACGATTTGAGCCTCATAAATGTGCAGTGTTGTCCAAGTTGTCTTTTCAGCCTTGCGTGCATAAATTGTGCAGATGGGCCTCCCACGACCTCATTCTGGCAGCAACCACTATCTGCTGAAATTGTGCACATCTACCTCTTAGTGGCTACAGGAAAAGGTGACATGCTAAAATTACTTCCATGGATTTGAGGAGAAGGACTAAGGAACATAGTAATGGAAAATATCAGGATCACATGCTAAATCCATCGGATGCATGATCATCTTGAGGGTAAGTATGGTAAGTACATAACATATTTCGAAGTACACCTCTTAGTTGTGTTTGTAGGACTGCTTGTCATTATCATATCATCATATCCTCAATATCGTGCATGTGTGCATACGTGAAACATCACTTTATGTGTTGCTTTTACATGTCATGATTCTTTTTCACTTGTTTGACCAACTGTCGTCTTTTGCATGTTGATTTCTATGTCAGGCTTGTGACCATGTTCTGGTCATGTAAAAGGTCTTCACTTCGTGTGTACATGTTATGTTCACTATGAAAACATCCATCGTGCTCACACACGAAGTTGTATGCACCATCGTGCAAGCGTCATCATGGTTGTTGAAAGATCTATCATAAGTTTCGAGCTTGTCGCTCACACCATCGGTCAATCATGTTGAACATGTGTGTCTTGATGGTTTGAGGCATATTGTCATCAAGTCATGTGAGTGTGTTTGCAAGGTCTCATATGCAAAAATTCACTTGCTCACACACTTAGTCATTTTTGTTGAATTTTTGATGACCAAATCACCCTCTAATATCCAAACCTCCACCCTACCATCAACTCGACTGACTATCACCCAGAACAACTGAGAAGCATCCAATAATCCATTTCAAGTTGCGTTGTTCACAAGCTGACAATTGACTATCGTGCTGGTCAATGAGAGAGTTTTACCGGGTAATCACCTCGAGACTCACTCCCCTTAAAGATTGTGTAGAGTTTGAAGACCTCTCCCGCTCCACTCACTGAGAAAATTGGATAGATAGGTCAGGCAGACTACTAGTATCTGTCCTTATCTCCCTCAAAAAATTCCTAGTTTTCCTAGCCAGCCCATCAGTTAGCCGAACGATTGCTCATTGGAAAACTGTGCATATTTCATGAGCAAACCCTTTGCAACCCAGTAGTCTTCTTAGCTCAAAAACTTTGCAGAGGGGGTCAGCAGGCTAGCCTTCTAGCATCAATGTATTTTTTCCCACCAGTAGCCCACTACAAGGTCCCTCCCAGAATTGTGGAGTTTTTGTTGCCAAGCTCCTGCAGCCCGCTGCCAGCTCCCTCTAGGAACTGCGTCGTTTTTTCTTCCAAGCTGTTGCTACCCTCTCCCTCCAGAAATTCCACAGATTTTGTCTTCACAACCTTCCTACATCTTGAACTGCTCCTCCCAAAATTTGCACAGATTTGTCATCCAGTTGAGCCAGATCCCATGGAAAGTCACTATTGATCCAGATTACCTGTCACTATCTCCGAGCGACTTCTGCACAGTTTTAACCAGTAGTGCCCAGAACCTCCATCCCAGCTCGAAACCTACCTGATGTGGTTTCATAACCTTATCTTCTCTCCTGATCACTTGCATCTGAAATGATCATGCATCATGGTATACTACGAGTTTTACGGATTTGATGCCATCTCTTCATGAGCGACTGCAAATACTGGTACACAAACAAACATGGTGCGACGATAGATGGGATGAACAAGGGGAGTACATGCAAGAGAACATTTTCGCAAATGGATGAACAAACAATGCATGCAAAGAGATGTGTTCGCAAATGAAAACTCATGCAAAGATGTTTTCGTGAGCAGACAGACGAACGAACATGTGAAGGTGTGTTCCCAGATAGATGGATAGACGAACATACAGTTTTCGCCAACAGATGAACCTGCCAAGCATGTGAACATACAAGAAAGGAGCAACATGTGAATGTAACATCAAGCAAACCCAATGACCATCGATGAACCTGCGCACCTTGCCATGCAGAGTTGAAGTTGTGACACACCATGAGGACATCCATCACCCAACAGCATTGTAGATCGACATGCACACCAACAATAGCGTGAATGTGCTAGCACTATCACGTTGAGTCTTGTCATGAGTCATGTCATCCACATAACTATTGTGGGCCATACTGTTTACCAATGTAATGTGACATGGATGTCCAAGAGACCCACTTGTCATATGAAGAGTCATGTAAAGTTGAAAGGTCATGTAAGTCAAACAACCATGAGGGAAGTTGAACATTCACAAAGGTCCATTTCACCCTTGGTTATAAATGCCCCCTCATTTGTACATGAAAATGACTTTTCACCTAGGCTCCTCCAACATAGGATTGAGAGTCTCTAATATTTTCTTTTAGGAGTAAGCAATGGCTCCAACACCCCTTGCACAGGGTTAGTTATGTATGGTGTATCAATGTGTCTTGGAACTTTCGCTTAATTCAAAAGCCTGCTAATAGGCCAACAATTTTTCACAAATGTGTTGTAACTCTTTGTAAGGTTCATCTTGAACACTTGTAATACATGTTGCTTTAACCTGTGTTTAACAGTTGGATTCATTCAACTGTTCTACTACATATATAGTAGTGAAAATGTGTTGTATAAGTTGTTAATGTTGTCCTTCCCATGTTGGTTACCTCCCGTACATCAGACAAAACCTTTCACGTAAACTCACCATAACAATAATCACACTCATGCGAATTTTCGATTGAGTGTTGTATGATCTATCTTCCCTTGTGTGTTGTGACTGCGACATCCATGTGGATTTCTCCTCTAGAATCTACGCATGTCCTGTTGTGTTGTGTGTTCCTAACAAAGTTGGGTTTCCTCACATCTAACTTGGGACTCACTCCCACCCTCTCTCTCTATAGTGAAAGAACCTAGACACAAGTAACATTATCAATCACCAAGCACATGAACCCTACTACTCGAAGACAAAGCAGACTCCTTTCCTATGCTGACATGCAAGAGCTAAGGAAAAATTTTAAGATAATGGAAACTGGTCCATCATACCAAATGGGGCTCCTACACCAAGTGGTGTGAGTTCTAGTTGAGACTTCATACCGGGGACCATTTGGGACTCCTACACTAAACCGTCAACATTTTGGTGCTAGAAGGAGGACCAAATGACAAGCTGAGCCTGTACATCTGGGTTGAATCTCTTACCCAATGAATCATACATAATTCATTCTCCTGGGGTGTGTCTCTCATTTCTCCTTTAATTATATATCAATCCCCGATGAGCTTCTCGATCACTTTTCCTTGTTAAAGTTGGACGGTGAGGACAGAATGTTTGTAACTCAGTACATTTCTCATTTTCTTCCTTTCTGCGAATCCCATGAAATCGATAGTGATGAGATTGTTTGCATACTATTATTCCTCACCCTTGAAGGTCATGCTAATCAGTGGCTTCATGCCCTTCTACATGCTTCCCTTCATTCCCTTCTCACTTTCCTGAAGGAGCTCCATCAAGCCTTCGATGAGTGTGACAACCAAGATGTCTATGAAAGAATCTCTCGTTTAAGAATGAACCCTGCCAAATCAGTTAAGGAATTTGATACCTACTTCCTTCAATTATTTCATGAAATTCCTGAATGGTTTATGGACCTTGAATTCATGAGCCAAGAGCTGAAATGTTTGGTTCATGTCCCCAAAATGGTGAACCTCCTAATTTCCCTTCTTCCTCGACTCTTCTAGATCACGAGACACCTCATGTCTCAAAGAGGGTGCCCCCTCGTAGTGACCACAAAGCTAATAAATCTGTGCAGCGGGTACACCCTAACAATAGTTGCAAAGCTGAGAAGCCTGCGTAGCATGTACCCCCTCGCAATGGTTGAAAAGATGAAAAATTTGCGCAACATGTTCCCAACCCATCTGCACTGTTGTCTCTCGCGCCAACGGAGGAAATTCCAAAATGGTTAAGAAATCATATGGAAAAAACTCATCCCTAAATTTCGAAAGAGGACATCATCATTTATAACCCAAGTCTTGAGTCTAATCTGCATCTTTTACATCCTCCATCATCTACAAGCCATGACTCCTTGTACCATGACTCGCTTGAGAGATCTACTCACAAGGTAGCTGTGTGAACTCTCTTGATTCTTGAGCTGCTAGCTCAAGTTGTAGTCATGTGAAAGGTAGTCTCATCATATAAGCAGAGGATTAGGATGGTGAAGACACAATTAATTCCTCTGAAGGTATTAAGCTTCCATTCTTTATTGATTCTTGATCTGAAAATCTTAGTGAAACATCATGCACAATCAATTCTTTCGATCAATCTCTAGTCTTAGGCTATCATCACCCACACTTCCTTATGTTGTGATGAATGCAAAAGAACATCATATGATTTACTATCATCTCATATACACTCTAACTAAAATCTAGATAGCACACTAGTCAAAGTAGACATCTATATCGAAGCTTCCTCTGCACCTCACTTGCCCCTATGTCCTATCATTAACAGTGCATCAACATGCATTGGAGATACTCTGTGTTCTATTTATTCTTCATCTTATGAGTTATCTCCTTGATTGACACAAGGAAATGAGGTTTTCCACGACGAAAATAGTCTCAACACACAGGACTCTTCCCACTTGTCATCATCTTGTGTGTTGCATGAAGGCATCTCGTTAAGTCAGCTTGCTGAAAATTTTGATGAAGCGTATGACAAAGATGGTTGTAATTCTAAGAGTAGTTTCGAAACCAGTAACAACAACCATCCTCAATCCATGCATGATCTGTTTCACATCTCAAAATGAAATTTTTTTCAATTCTAGATTGTTCTGGGACGTGCCAAGAAGTCGAGGCACTTCAACGTATGTTGATGGTTATGTTAGTACCTCGCGACTGTGGTAAGCCTGTCAAACCAAATTAGATCTTGTTTCTCATGCACAATCTATTTATCTCCATGGTTTCACTTGACATGGATCCCCATGTAAAGAATATTTACTATTACAGGTGTGATATTTCAAAATTTCAAAATTTCACTAATGATTGAATCCACGTGTCCATTACATCATGTCCATCTTCATGCACCTCATTTACATCCAATTTGGGTTGGGAAAATGAAGTTGATAATCTCAAAGACTATATTTATCCAAAATCATACTTATCGAATGTTCTCTCTTGTAATCAGCTCCTTGGTCTTTTTTCAATTTTTTCACATCAAATCTACCCACTGATCACACTAGCAATCTCCCTGTGTGATGAAGAGCACAAAACCTATCGCACGAATCAAGTTACTGTCATTTAACCACACCCCAACTAGTTTCACACATTCATAGTATGGGCATCCTTTCTATATTTCTGTGATGAACATGATGTCCGCGCACTTTTTCACCAGTTCTAGGTGGGTGTTCTATCATGTCTAGCACACAATGAACTTTGTCCCCTCATTCAGAGCGTTCACACGATTGTTCAAAAAATTTCTTTGTTCATGTCAAACTGGGAATCTAGCATCTTGACCCACTGGTCTGATTTTTCTTCTATCTTTGGTGGGTCTCATGCAGTTTATCATTTTCCCAACATTATATCCAATGACATTCACTTCGCACAATATGATTTTCACCATGTATATATTTATTCTTAGACTTCTATCAAGAAAGTGAGGCACTTCGGCCTATGCTGATGGCTATGGCATGCCCTTACTCTCTTAACGTGGCCGACGAGAATGACCAGATCCATCTATCCATATCAGATTCCCATTGTGATCCCCTCTCTCAAATCAGGTATCCATCTTCTCAAAGATCATGAATCTTGGAAAACAATCATCACAAATTTGATGATCTAATCGCTGAATGGATGGAACAATCTTACTTGGCGAGTTGTGTTGTAGGTAACAAGCTTCAGTCCTTACTAGCACTCGCTAAGAAACTTGTTGCATAACAACACACACTCACAAGAGGCCTCCAAGTTTTGTTCAAAAATGGTAGTCAAGGAAGAGGTAAGCATGTGCATTGTGTGGTTGTGACACATTCTTATGCCCAGAGGTGAGATCTTCTCTATCGTGTGCAAGTTTGTGAGTTTTTTGCATTTTTTATTGCACACTATTTTTTATCTATTTTAATCACTTGTATCTTTGTGATTGCAAGGTCGGGTACATCTATGGTGGCTTCACTAGAAATTTCATTTCATGTAACCTCATCCATTTAGCATAGGATTAGGGGTAGTGTTTTCTTTCTTGCTTGTCTTTGCTTCCTGGTTTTCACTTTTATTTACTTGATGACTTGCTGACTTGGTTTAGTTTGTTTGCTTGTTTGCTTTGCTTGCTTTATGTTTTGTTGGCTTTGCTTACATTTTTGTTTTGTTTTATTTTGTTTGATTGGTACCTTGCTATTTTTGTTCTCAAAAAATAAGTGCTTCCATCTACTGAGTTCTGGATTTTGAATTAGTATGTGTTGAAATCTAAGAGACTTGTGACACTGTAGCACTTGGCTAGTCTTCTGTCTATCTTCTCTATGCTTGGTTGTAACCTTCGACTGATGAAGTCTTGATGGAAAATATGAGCTATCTGCAAGGGGAACTTTGGTCTAACCATGAACATGTGTCCACACTGGGAAACCCCATGTTTATACTCAGCCTTCTGCTCTATGTATTCAAGCTCATCGAACTAGTAGAAATGAAGAAGGGGAAATATCTAAATGATAAAACCTATGTAAGAGGTCTTATATGCTTCTCTAAAGAAACAAACTCTTCTGCTCTCAATAAGTCGGGATCCCTCTTTCACCCAAAAATATATAAGTTCCAATGCACAATCCTCTTGACAAAATACAAAGGCGGAAGAAGAGAAAGGCTTCCTGAGCAGAGAGGTGAATCATGCCACTCCACCGGGGTACTGACCAGGCTCGTTGGAAGTGGAGAAATGTGTGTGCTCCTATGTGACTCTATCGGGGTACTGTTTAGACCTACTGGTAGTAAATAAAAACCAGGGATGAAAACTTATACTCTGAAAATCTTCAACTCACAAGCCAAACTACCCTTCCCGATTTCAAAACACTGTGATCAAACTAAACTTTTGTTGTGTTTGACTAAGTTGGAAAAAGGTGAACCATGTCTATACATGGAGCAAGTGGGGAAGCCAAAGTAACCCACATAATGGTTCAATACTCCCCGAAATACCAAGGCCCTATGTTATCAATGAGCTAAAATAGAGATGCTGGAGTTCTACCTGTGTGTCGTCAAGTGTTGTAGTGACTACAACCACCCTCCAAAATTTTGGTTCACATGCAAATTTTAGAGCCTACTTTGGATCATGCAATTGATCATCCTTGTTCATTTGTTGGTAATTTGATGATTTCAAGCTCCCCTCCTTGATCCTAAAGAGTTGTTTGCATTCTCATCTTTTTGTAGCATATATCATTTTTGGGCATAACAGTTGTTGTCTGTCAAGTAAAGGGAATGTTGTCTTGCTTCAAGGGAATTATGTGTGTATGAATGGTTGTCATCACATAGACATGTTTCAAATTCACTTCACACACTCATGTCACGAAGGTTGTTACATCAAGAAAAGTATGTATTAAGTATTCTGGATGGTCTACGTGTCTGTGTGCAATCACAGTCAAGTCCTATCAATGTTTGCATATTTTTCACTGATCTCACGCTTAGCCATTTTCCCAAGCAACCTAGCCTCGTCCATCTTCCCCGAACAACGCGCTTTGTTTATACAACCATCAAGCTTCCTCCCTTTTCTTCTAAAACCACGTAGTGCATAGAGACACCAACCTCCCTTTCCTGCCAAAACCCCACAATGCGCAGAAACACCAACCACTCTTGCCTGCTGAAACCCTAGAGCCCACAGAGGCCCCAACTAGCACTGCTCTCTAGAAATATACAGATTGGTCGAACATCACTACACTCATAAATTGTGCAGAGGGGTCCTCCTGGGACCCTTGTCCCATAGCTGTTCTTTGAGCCTAAAAAATGCACAACATTTTCCACATTGTCTTGTCAGCCTTGCATGCAGAAATTGCGCAAATGAGACTCCCAGGGCCTCATTCTAGTAGTAGTCATTGTCAACCTTTGCAAGGTCAGCCTCACTATTCCTGATGGCTTTCGATGGGGGAAGAAAATAAAGATGAGGTGACAGGATATCCTATCAAAATATTTCTCAAGGAGGCCCTCGAGAAAAAAAGGAAAGCAATGATGGATAACTTTGCCCAAATCCTTCAACGGTTACCCACCAGTGGCACATCCACATCTAGTAGCCACTCTGGAGGCTCCACCCCTTTTAAGGTACAAGTAAACTTTGATATTCCCATATTTGAGGGCCAAATAGATGCATATGGCATAGATAAGTGGTTAAATATGCTAGAAGGATATTTTTCTATTCATTATTTTTCCAGCCGAGAAAAGATTACTTTTTCTCTTCTCAAAGTTGCCCCCCACATCAAGGACTAGTGGGAAACCTACTATGAGCAGAAGGATGAAAGTACGACCTCACTTTTCTCAGAAGCACCCACTTGGAATTCATTCCAGGGTGCCACCAAGGAGTAGTACTATCCTATCAGGAGCTACGAGGATAAAAACATAAAGTGGACAATGCTATGGCAGGGAAGGGACCAAGATGTGCCAGAGTTTACCAATGTTTTTCATACCCTTCGCATGAAGTTGGTTATCAAGGATTTTGGGAAACATTTGGTACTCAAGTACCATGGCTACCTACATAGGTACATCTAGGATGAGATGCATTTATTGGACATCTCCTCACTCGACACGACATACTGATAGACCATGAAGAGCTAGCAGAAGTTTAAACAAAAGAAGCAAAACTTTGGATCTGTGAATCCGAAGCAAGGGAAGGGTGCCCCAAAATCACAGAATAAAGGACATAGCCAAGGCAGGGCAGCCAAAAAAACCTGCCAAATCTGCAAGAAAAGAACAACATCATAAATCTAAAGAAGGACATGGGAAAGTGGTGTGAGTTCCATAAGAGCTCCACTCACAACACAAGTGAGTGTCGGGCCAGGTAGTCATTGGTGGCCGAGTTGAAGGCTTCAAAATCAGATGCATGTTCTGACTTTGATTCAAAAAATGATAAGGGGAATGAAAAATGGAAGTATATTATCGATCCGGAGCCCAATTCCACCATTGCCACCATGAAGATCCAGAAGGAGGAACCCGAAGATCTAGAGGAGGAGGAGTGCCTCTTCCACTCCTAGATGTGGGTAAAGGGTTCCTCGCTACAATTCATTGTCGACAGTGGGAGCCAAAATAACCTCATTTTGGAAGATTTTTTGAAGCAGTTGGGCTTACTGGCCATAGAACACCCACAATCGTACACCATCAGGTGCCTTCACCAAGGACAAGATCTTCATGTGAGCCAAAAGTGTCGCCTTCCATACAACATCAAGCCCTTCACGAATGAGGTATTATGCGATGCTTCTCCCCTTGATGTTTGTGATGTATTATTAGGCCAACCATACTTATGAATGTGACATGGTGTGTATGAGTCAAGTCCTCACACTGTTATTATTACTTTGGGAAATAAGTTGTACAGGATACTGAAGGTAGCAACACCTACTGCCATCTCTTTTGTTACTACAAAACAATGTAGTAAGCTCATTTCCAAAACTGGGAAATTTGTTTTCCTCATGTTATGCCTTAAGGAAAGATTAAGATGGTGGCCACAACCTCTAGAAGGGGACCCTCTACATGAAAACAATAGATGGACAAGGTCGAGGAGGAGTGCGAGGACATCTTCACCTCCCATGCAAAGGTGCCTCTACACTGTCAGGTCAAGAACTCCATCGATTTGACCCCAGTTGTGTCATTTCCCAATGGACCAATCTATTGATGATCCATTCTATAGAACGATAAAATCAAGAGGAAAATCCAGGAGATATTATAGAAAAGTCACATCTAGTTGAGGTCATCCCCCTATGGGAGCTCGATCGTGTTGGTATAGAAGAAGGACATGTTATAGACAATTTTGTGCCTTACAGCAACAAGTATGAATTGTCAATAATCCAAGCGATCCAAAGTTCCCTAAACATGATGTTCCTACCCCTAGAGGAACAAGGTCAGCAAACCAACAGCTCTCAGATCAGTTCTCCACCTGAAAACACTCAAAAACAAGCAATCCTGAAATCAAAGCAGGTGCTCCACTAGGGTTCTGCGCTGAAACTCAGTTGCTCCATGGTGTACCTGTGTTGCAAAGCAAGTGGGACAAAGGCCACCTGCGCTGAGCGAGAAAGGACAAGTGGCACAGTGAGTCATTGCTTTGGAATCTTCCAAAAATGACACTTGGATCAGGTATTTCGCCTTGTGATGAGTCAGAGGCTTTGTTTCTCCAAGTGGAAGCAAGGTTCACCAAGTGGACTCAAGAACTGAAGATCAACTAAAGATTAACTGAAGAGAGAGAGGACACAAGGCAGCTACACATCAGTTGCAAGCTGACTCATCCTTTCTCAATTCATCTATATATTGAGCTCTCTCCTATGAGCTCAGGAGGCTGGAATTTTGTGCAAAGTAATGATATGCTGTTGGTTTCATTATTGAGTTATTGGGTGATTGTTTGAGAGAGGTGAAGAAGAGCAATTCTTTCTGCTGGGAGGTGTTGCTGGGTTGGAGCCTTCAATGGTTGTAATACTCTCAGAACCTTTTCTTCTACATTAATAAAAGCTATTGAGGTTCTTCTATGTGCTCTTGTTTCAATTATATATTGTGATGATTGCATGTTTGGTTTACACTAATCCATGAACCAGTTATGATTGCATGCCTCTTGTAGTTTCCTTCTTTGTTATTGTGCAGGATCTCATTGTAGCTGGGCGAGCAGAAGAACAAAGAGCTAGGAGCAAGCGGCCAAAGAGAAGAGTTTGGATTCGACATTAAGCGCAAGGCAACGGTTAGTGCTTTCACCATTCTCTTTTGCTTTCATAAAGAAGTAAACCTTAAGTAGTTTGTTTTACAGTTGTTGCTAAGGAACTGTCACCCTTAGAGTGGGATAGGGTCATCCGAGTCGGATACTTTTCCCTACAACAAACTGGCGACTCCGCTGGGGATCGTATCCGTTTGATTGTGTTTGTAGTATTTTTGCTATTCATTTCCTGAACAAAAGAGTACCAAATCGAAAAGCTTTTGACTATATCAAAAGCGAAGTAGAGGGCAGCTACTCTTGCTCATTTTCTGAGCAAATTCATGATTTGAAGAGCTGATCTACAAGGATCCTTGTAAGCTCTTAGTGATAGCTTTGCACCTTCTAAATCATCCCTTTGAGTGTGCTTGACTGATTGCTTCTGATTTGAGCAAAAACCGAGCATTTTTGAGAAAATTATGACCCGGAAACTGTGAAAACGCAATTCTCGTTTTCCAAAGCAGGTAGTACACAGGCTGCCTGCTTTGCAACGCAGGTCCCGAAGGGGCTACCTGCGCTGAGAGCCAGTTTGGCTGTGCAGAGCCTGCGTTGACCCAAATTTGCCTACTGCATTTGGGGTTTCCTCCTTTCTCTTGCCTGTTTTCACTTAGATTTGCTGCTAGGTGTCAGTCTTGTGCCTGTTTTGAAACCAATATTACTTGCCATTATTCCGCCTCTGTTATATAACGAAATTGTATTTGTTCTTTGTATTTCTTACTCATTTACAATTTCCCATAACGAAAAGTAAACTAGTCATGCTTTTGGCCTCTTAGATCTGAACCTGTGTTAGGCATTTTGCTGGTCTAAAGAGTTAGCTTGTTTGCTGTCCATAGCTGATTAGTCATTTTACTTTCGTTAGTATGGTTTGATTTCATGTATTTCCAGTGATTAAGCAAGTGAATCTTAAGGTGTCTTTTGATTTTGGACAAGCTTGTTTACTTTCGCTTTAAATCGAAATCAAAGTTATATAACCACTTTCTTTTTGTATCCATCCACATTAAGAAAGGGAAAAGAAAATACATGCATTGTGCATTTTGCATTTGACTGTGTGCTTGACGATTTAGGAAAAATTTTCATTTTAGTGTGTGCTCTATGATCTGTGTGAAAAGATTTGCCTTTCTTTTCCCTCAGTAGTTAAGGTTTTCAAAGTTGAAAGATTGGAAAGTTTGCTTCTCATCTTAGACTGCATTCAGGAATTTGTTATATACATCTCCTGGTGATCCTTAAAGGCAAACTGATAAGCAAGATCAAAATTAAAATAAATCCAATTTACATAACAACGCTTTGTAACATAACGCAAACACATAGAGGTCTAGGTAGAGACGTGTTCCGGCGTCGTTAAACATAGTGACTGTCGATCTCTACGAAGGTGGGTGATTCCTCCTGAGAGTCGGTGGCACTAATACGGACTTGTGCTCCCACGTACCGTCGCGTATATATTGGGAGACCCCTATAGGCAATTATCCTTTATCCATAGGAAGCCGTGTCGACCGCCCTACTGATCGCGATGCAGTGAACACAGCATTCACGAAGATCGACCACCCGTACCGTAAAACGTATTCTGTGGTTTCGCGAAAAGTTTGGCACACCCTCTGCCTAGAACTCCAGAGCAGTTTCTTTTGGCCTTTTTCAAACTCTATAACTGAAAAAGTCCATCCGAGCATTTGTCACTTCGGGCTCGTTAAAACATCGAAGGCGACTAGAGTCATCTTTAGCTTTTTCTCGACTCTTAAAACATGAAAAAGCAAGTTTGTGTCTAAAAGCGTCGTTAATAAAATTTATTTTAAGCGAAACATAATCACCTGTTATTCCCGCGTTGATCTTTCAGTTGAAAAGTATGGAGCCCACCAACCAAGGAAATAACCTTGGTGGAAGTCCAAATCCCTTCTCCTCTTGGGGAGATGTTGGTGCGCCTCACATGGCCACATTGTCACTTCCAGGATTGACAATTGGCCTACCTGTATGGCTCTTTTCAACTAATGTAGTCCAGATCGCCACTAATTCTGAGCAGTCAAATCAACAGTCAGAACAGTCTAGAGCTACCCACCAGCCTTCCACTTCTTACAATTCTTCCTCTGATCCTTCATCTTCACAAGGTAGAGCCGGCAAAAGTCAGCCTCCCATGGAGAAGAAGGAAAAGAAGAAGAGAGAAAAGAAGCAGAAGGGGCCTATGGCGAAGGCGACTGGGGGCAAGCAAAAGACAGCTGACAAAAACCCACACACTACACCGACCGGGCCTAAATCGCCATGTGTCATTTGCAAAGGGGCCCACTTCCATCGTGATTGTCCTTGTATTCCCCGGATACTAAGGGACTGGTCCCCAAGGTTGCACAATCCAGTAGCATCAACCTCTGGTAGTCATGTTGATTGCAGTCCGTCAACTAGCGAGAGTGAAGGACGAAGAGGGAGACCAAGATCACCCTGTATATTGTGTGAAGGCGATCACGCCATCCACAAATGTCCATTCTTAGATGAGGCAAAGAGAGTTTTAGAAGATCGTCCGGTTTCACCGTTACGACTTCCTCCTGGATACCAAAAACTCGCGCCTAATCCCTCGATAGTTGAAAATCCAGCTGACCCGCTCAAGTGGTCGGCTGAAGTGTCGGTCATTGAGAATGAACCTACTGAATCCAGACCAGACGAAAGTCTAAAGGTCGAAACGGCAGTTGACCCGGTTCTTCCTTCAGAGGTTTCACCATCCAATGACTCCGTCATTGAATACCCATCTTCAAATGACACCCTCACTGAAGAGGATAAGGATGACCCCGTCCATATTCTTTTCGTCAACACAGACTCTGATGAGCATCAGGGCAATGCGCCCATTCCTTTATCGCAGGAAGGAACATCGTCAGGGTCGTATCCGGCCGTATATTCGGTCCCACCACCAAGCAACCTAGTTGTATCCTTTGATTGGAATCAACTAGGCAGACCCCGGTTACCAGCCAGTATCCCATTCAGAATCATAGTCCAAATCTACAGAATGGTGATGGCTGGAACTATCATTGATGAAGGGGAATCTGTGAGTATCCTTTCCTCTGTTGCTTGGAAAGCACTGGGTTGCCCGGCGCTTTTACCTGAGATGAGAAATCTATCAGGTTTTGATAAAGGAACCAGTCACCCGTTAGGGATTCTCCCCAATGTTCCGGTTACATTGAAAGGGAAGACAGTTCGCATGAACATCATGGTCGTCCAGGGACCCTTGGCATATAACTTACTCCTTGGACGAGACTATATATATTGCATGGAGGCAATAGTGTCCTCGCTCTTTAGAGTCATGTGTTTTCCGCACGAAGGAAGAATGGTCAAGCTCGTAGACCAACTTTCATTTCCAGGATCACGCATTGCAAATAGTCAAATACCATCCCTTAACGGTTTATTCACTCAAGGAATGCCACCGCCCCCGGTTCTACTTCCCGATGAATGCGAGTAATTCGAGAAGAAAAGAATGGGGACCCAGGGGGCATGCACCCTGGCCTGCCTCGGGCAGAGAAAACCTTAGGTATAAAGTTAATTTCCGCAGAAGGATGGACTAGTCCGTACCCCGTCCGGCAGAGGAAGAGAGGGTTGTTCTAGGATAAAATTCTTTTGTCAAAGTTATGAGAGCGAAAGGATCGTCTCCCTTTGTCTAAAAAAGTAGGCTCTCCTAAGGAGGAGATCCATTTGTGGCAGCAAGTAGCCACCATCTTTGAATGTCAAGCCTCACCCATTAAAACAATATGTTTTGAAGGATAAGTAGGGGCACTCTCCAAAGAAAGAGATGAAATTGCTGCAACAAGTAGTCACCATCCTTAGCAACCTAATGATAGACATCGCCGAAAAAAGAGTTTAGTTTGCGGCAGCAAACAAAACCATTTTTCGGATAATAAGTAAGAGGGCAGACTCTAGAAATTATACTTTATACCTGGGGGCATGCAAACCTTTTGGAGTGCAAGCACGGGACGACTATTTATTTTTTAAATTTTTAGGTCCTCCCTTTAAACCTGTAGGTCTAACCCGTTAAACTCGTAGGATTAGCCGTTTCCAGCTTGCATAAAGAAAGGATGAAGGGCAAAGTTAAAACCTGCCAAATTGGAGTAATTAGTGAGGTATCGCTCCTTAAATAAGATTACCTCACCTAAAGCATTCCTTGTATTAAGACTGGTATAATTCGAGCAGTTTTAGCAATGTTCATGCTCGTTAAAAAATAAACGCAAGAATCGAGCAGTTTTAACAATGTTCATGCTCGTTAAAAAATAAACGCAAGAATCGAGCAGTTTTGTACAGAGTTCATGCTCGTTAAAAAATAAACACAAGTTGTGAGCAATCTTTCCCTATAGTTCAAGCTCATCCAGAAAAAATGAACCGGTAAACAACCTCGAGAAATGTAACCTTTGAAAGCCATATTAAAAGCCCTTGGTCGTGTTTATATGCCATCACCTCCATCCGTTCATTTGGCCAATCGTTCACCTCCATATGTTTGTTTACCCATTTTGAGGAACAGCTGCGAAGAGTGATTTCACTTAGCCATCCTTGTGACACTGCCGTGATTGGAGAATTCCAACCTGTACCTGGAATCTGCTGCTATCCCTGTT
Source organism: Pinus tabuliformis (assembly GCA_031772625.1). Taxonomy (NCBI): domain Eukaryota; kingdom Viridiplantae; phylum Streptophyta; class Pinopsida; order Pinales; family Pinaceae; genus Pinus; species Pinus tabuliformis. Next base: position 95,490,571 of record CM062813.1, read on the forward strand.
CATCACTCGTTCCTCAAAAGACGAGTCTTCTTTGAGCTCTTTTCACTGACTCGTAAAATATGAAAAGTTTGCCGAGTTTTGGCCTTCCAGCTCGTTAAAGCGACCGGAAGCGCTATCCCTCCTCTAGATTTTAATCTTTTTGGACCTGAGGGATTATTACACAAAAAAATCGAGCGCTTGTTTTGTTCGGCTCGTTAAAGCAATCGAAAACTCATCCCTTCTGTATTGTTTTATACTTTTTCGGACTTAAGGGATTATAAGACGAAAAAGGAATTTTAGAGTTAACTTTTCGTACCTTTTCAGACTCTCTAAAAGTGAAAAGAACCGAGTTTTCTTTGTCGTTAGACTCGTTAAAATGATTAAATAGCGACAAACTTGTCTTTAGACGAGAACGAGTTTCCCTATCGCTAGGCTCGTTAAAACATAGCGATGGGCTTGCCCGAAGGGCAGGTTATCGAACAAGCATATGTTATCCTCCTCAAGCTTGACAAAAATAAAGAGGTACTGGTCAGCAATGACTGGGGAAAAATTGGGAGAACCTCACAGCATTAATGGTAGCAAGTCGCTCTTGAACATGACACTTTGTCCTCCGTATCACATCGGGTTGGGTTGTTTCATTCACCGGTCGCATAACCATGGTCCTCGCCACACCATCCGCAATTGGGGTAATGCTACCAATCCATCACATCAGTGTCGTTATATGTTCAAGAGATGTGGTTCTATAAAGAGTCAACCGTGTTCCACCCACTGCCATACATTATCCTTCATCCACTTCATGACCGCCACCCTGAATCATACATCACAGTTTGTTTTCACCTCATCACAATCACTAGCTCCGTTCCGTGTCACTGATGTGGGATTCATTAAGGCCCTCCTTTGACGGATCACTCCTTGTCGACATCAGCTCATTATCCAAGGAGTTGATCTAGGAACAACCCCTTCAGTACTTTGAAGCTTGCATGCCTCAATGGCAAGTTTCTCACTTTCGGCGACAGGTATACATCAATGACCTTCGACCATAAGATTTTGCATGGTGGTCGACGCCAAGTCCTTTATTCCCACCATGTAGATTGTACTGCCGTACCTTGAGGGTCATCATCCTTATCGGTGATTCCTCTCGCGCTTGTTAACGGTTTACATCATTGACCAGTAATCAAGCGATGTCTTTCCATGTTCGACTTCAAGAAATTCTCACATGGATTGACTTGTACATCGAGTGAAGATCGGAAGAGATTGAAGACCCCGGATCTAGTTTCATCCATCCGGGCTGCGATATATATTCAGGACATAAAGACATTTGATATGTACATCATTACAGCAGATGATCATCCTTCTCAAAGGATGATAATGTCGGCAGCGAATTATCAGTCTACAATCAGACGATCGTCTGTTCTATGTACCAAAATGTATTTATAAAGCTGAGCATGGGAATGCCCGCCTCAGCTAGATCATGAAAAATGTATGAAAAATAATGTATTGTATTGTATCTTATTACAGGACACTTCTCAGCAGATTGAATGAACTTCGGATCCTCTCAATAAAGCATTTCACCCGATAAACGACCTCATACTTTAGGGGGCATCTGTTATAGACAATTTTGTGCCTTACAGCAACAAGTATGAATTGTCAATAATCCAAGGGATCCAAAGTTCCCTAAACATGATGTTCCTACCCCTAGAGGAACAAGGTCAGCAAACCAACAGCTCTCAGATCAGTTCTCCACCTGAAAACACTCAAAAACAAGCAATCCTGAAATCAAAGCAGGTGCTCCACTAGGGTTCTGCGCTGAAACTCAGTTGCTCCATGGTGTACCTGCGTTGCAAAGCAAGTGGGACAAAGGCCACCTGCGCTGAGCGAGAAAGGACAAGTGGCACAGTGAGTCATTGCTTTGGAATCTTCCAAAAATGACACTTGGATCAGGTATTTCGCCTTGTGATGAGTCAGAGGCTTTGTTTCTCCAAGTGAAAGCAAGGTTCACCAAGTGGACTCAAGAACTGAAGATCAACTAAAGATTAACTGAAGAGAGAGAGGACATAAGGCAGCTACACATCAGTTGCAAGCTGACTCATCCTTTCTCAATTCATCTATATATTGAGCTCTCTCCTATGAGCTCAGGAGGCTGGAATTTTGTGCAAAGTAATGATATGTTGTTGGTTTCATTATTGAGTTATTGGGTGATTGTTTGAGAGAGGTGAAGAAGAGCAATTCTTTCTGCTGGGAGGTGTTGCTGGGTTGGAGCCTTCAATGGTTGTAATACTCTCAGAACCTTTTCTTCTACATTAATAAAAGCTATTGAGGTTCTTCTATGTGCTCTTGTTTCAATTATATATTGTGATGATTGCATGTTTGGTTTACACTAATCCATGAACCAGTTATGATTGCATGCCTCTTGTAGTTTCCTTCTTTGTTATTGTGCAGGATCTCATTGTAGCTGGGCGAGCAGAAGAACAAAGAGCTAGGAGCAAGCGGCCAAAGAGAAGAGTTTGGATTCGACATTAAGCGCAAGGCAACGGTTAGTGCTTTCACCATTCTCTTTTGCTTTCATAAAGAAGTAAACCTTAAGTAGTTTGTTTTACAGTTGTTGCTAAGGAACTGTCACCCTTAGAGTGGGATAGGGTCATCCGAGTCGGATACTTTTCCCTACAACAGGACAGGACTTGGAGACTCTGTATTGACTATCAGACACTAAACAAGATCATTATCTAGAATAGGTACCTGATACCATTGATTGATGACCTTTTGGACCAACTCGAGGGGGGAAATATTTCAACAAGATCAACTTGAAGTTTGGATATCACCAAGTACTGGTCAAACCATATGATGTGTGGAAGACTACCTTCATAGCCAAGGAGGGCCTTTTCGAATGATTGGTTATGCTTTTTGGTTTGATGAATGCTCCTACAACCTTCATGAGGATGATGGATGACATCTTTCAGCCATCCAACTTGTTTGTAGTGGTATACTTGGATGACATCCTTATCTTTAGCCAGAGTTGGGAAGAGCACCTCCACCCAATTTGACAGGTTCTCCAAACATTGCAACAACACAAGCTGTGTGCCAATTTGGAGAAATGCACTTTTCACATGACCAAGTTTCAGTATATGGGATACGTTATTGATGAATGGGGGGTGCATGTGGATCCAACCAAGATCAGATTCGTTCAATATTTTCCAACCCCAACCACTCTGACAGAGCTTCGCATATTTCTAGGTCTTGCCAATTTCTACCACAGGTTCATTTTCGGATTCTCTCATATAACTTAGCCCTTGAGTCAAGTCACCAAGGGAGGAGAAAAAGAAAAAATATTTTGGTATGAATCTCAATAGAAGGCATTTGAAAAGTTGAAACATTACCTCTACTCTACACCAATGGTCACTTTACCAGACTTGCAACAAAAATTTGATATTGAGACATATGCCTCTGACTATGCTATTCGGGCATACCTTACTCAACAGGGAATCTAGTGGCATATCACAGTGAGACTTTCAGACATAGTACCGAAGTATCCCACTTATGAAAAATAGATGTATTACATTGTGGAGGCTTGCCGACAATTGAAGCATTACATTTTGGTGAAGGAAACAGTCATCCACACATACCACCAATCCCTATTGTTCAGACAGACGTAAGGGAAGTTGTAGAATGATCTCCATCAAAAGTGGTGCACATACCTACAACAACTCCATTTGAATATCAAGTATAAGAAGGGAAACACCAATAATGTTGTATACTGCCTCATCCAACCACCAATCATGGAATTATCCATTGTGCTCAACTCTTGTGGGCATGATACTTCTGATTGGCCACTTCTCTACAAGATTGACCCAAAATTTGGCCACACATACCAGAGACTCTTGGAGGGTCATCAAGTTCTAAATTTTCACCTCCAGGATGCCCCATTATGCCACCTAGGACACATTTTTGTTCCTTCAAACGAGTGACCCAAGATGATTTGGGAAGCACACTATAGTCAGGCCAGTGGGAATTTCAGGGTTGAGAACATGGTGGTTGTTTTTTAGAAGTATTTCTATTGGCCGAATCTTCTATAGGATGCCAGGAGCTACATTAGATCTTGCACTGACTATGCCATTTCCAACCAGCCATCATGAAGTAAGGCCTTTATACTATGCTTCCTACCCCTAGTCGACCTTAGGAATCCATCTCTATGGATTACATGTCGGGCCTTCCTTTTACTAACCATGGCAAAAACTATATTTTTGTGGTCGTCGACAGATTCTTGAAGATGGACATTATGATGGCCTGCAAGAAGAATATCACAATAGAAGCCACTACTAAAATATTCTTTTAACGAGTGTGGGTACACTTCGGGATCCCACAGTTTATCATCTCATATCAAGATAGCAGGTTCCTCAGTACATTTTGGTCTAGTCTCTAGTCGATGTTAGACACCAAGCTCACTAATTCCACAACTTTCCATCCCCAAACTGATGGCCAGACAGAGGTCTTCAAGAGGATGATCATATGTTATGCACATGTACAACTCAAAGAATCCATGCATGTGGGATGAGAGCCTCCCCTATGTCCAACACAACTATAATCAGGCTTTCCAAAGCTCAACTAGCCACAACCTTTTTTAGGTGGGCTTGGGATTCCAGCCGCTATGTCCCATTGATGTGGCCATACCATTTGTAGCTACTCAGGCAGATTATGGTGGAATGCAAGAATAATATCAAAACAGAATCCACTACTAAAATATTCTTTGAATGAGTGTGGGTACACTATGGGATCCCACAGTCTATCATCTCATATCAGGATAACAGGTTCCTTAGTACATTTTGGTCCAGTCTCTAGTTGATGCTGGACATCAAGCTCACTAAGTCCACAACTTTCCATCCCCAAACTGATGGCCAGACAGAGGTCGTCAAGAGGATGATCATACATATTATGTGCATGTACAACTCAAAGAATCCATGAACATGGGATGAGAGCCTCCCTAATTTCCAACACAACTATAATCAGGCTCTCCAAAGCTCGACTAGCCATAACCCTTTTTAGGTGGGCTTGGGATTCCAGCCACTATGTCCCATTGATTTGGCCATACCATTTGCAGCTACTCAAGTAGATTTGACTCATGTCCAGTCGGAAGCTGATAAAGAAAATAACTTCATTGAGCATATCCAACATATCTGCCAATAGGTCCATGATGTTCTAGAGAAATCAAATGCCAAGTACAAACAACAACATGATCAACATTGGGTGCCACACAAGTTTCAGGTGGGCGACAAAGTCTGGTTTCATTTGCAGAAGGAATGCCTTACTGGAGTCTATCAAAGACTTAGAACACTCAGATATGGTCCTTACACCATTACCAAGGTTGTGGGAGACAATGCATTTGAGCTCAACATTCCCCCATTCCTTGGCTTGCATCCAGTGTTCAATGTGGATTGCCTTCGACCATACTTCCCACCATTGTTGGACACATCAGACATTATAGAATAGCTCACACATACAGAGTTAAATCTAGATTGCATGGAATAAGCCAAAAGTGATCGGATCATGGACACGCAGATCAAGAACACCTAACAACAAAGTATCCAAGTATATCGAGTTGTCAGAGTAGGCTAACTGTTTCACTAGGAAAGGTGGCTCACTAGGGACCAAGTTCAGCAAAAGTTTCCTCATCTCATGGAGGAACTCAACACAATGGGGACCATTTCTTCTTAAGGGGGGAGGAGTGATCCAGGTGGATATTGGTGGCCACCCACCTATTCCACTTGGACCCCCACCATTGTTTCTTTCAATTTGTTAGTTTCCTTATTTGTAGCACAATTTACTATTTTTGGCATTTTTTCAGGTCCTAAACTTCTGAAGTAGTTTTGAGGCCCTAAATGATGTTTTCGGGGAAAAATGGGACCAACATGTGTCCTGAATAGATTTGGGTCATTCAAAATTTGTAGTCCTCGGATAAATATTTCTAACAAGGTATTGTGCGCGTCAAATGGAGATCATATGCCAAAGTTACAACCCCGGGAAGTTGATGTCCAATTTACCCAAACGGGGCCCATAGCTTGGCGCTTCATCTCCTAGGGTTAGGTTTTTGGATGTTTATGGTTTTATATTGTTTCAAAATAATAAATATGCCTTTTAGCCTCATTGTAACACACTTTATAGGCATGTCACTGCCACATCTCTTCTCAGAGATAAGCTACCATCGCCCGAGCTAGTCTTATTTCCATTCTGTTTGTAAGCATATTTCAATATTTGATATTAATGAAATGAAGTGTTATTTATACTGAATATTTTTATTTATGGTTATATATGTGTTTTGTAGTGATCCTATTTAAATCTGGAACATCTACCTCTTAGTGACTTCACGAAAAGGTGACATGCTAAAATTGCTTCCAAGGAGTTAAGGAGAAGGACCAAGGAACCGAGTAATGGAAAGGATCAGGACCACATGCAAACTCCGTCGAATGCATGATCACCTTGAGGGTAAGTATGGTAAGTATGAAACATATTTCGAAGTACACCTCTTAGTTGATTTTGTAGGATTGCTTGTCATTATCATATCATCCTGTCCTCAGTAACATGCATGTGCGGAAACACGAAAAGTCACCTTATGTGTTTCTTCTACATGTCATGCTTCTTTTTCACTTGTTTGACCAACTGTCATCTTCTGCATGTTGACTTGTATGTCATACTTACGACCATGTTCTGTTCATGCACAAGGTCTTCGCTTCATGTGTACATGTTGTATTTTCTATGAAAACATTCATCGTGCTCACACACGAAGTTGTTTGCATTGTCGTGCAAGCGTCATCATGGCCATTCAATGATATATTACAAGCGTCGTGCTTGTTTCTTGCACCTTTAGTAAGTCATATTGAACATGTATGTCTTGATGGCTTGAGGCTTCTTATCGTCAATTCATGTGTATGGGTTTGCAAGGTCGCACATGCACAAATTCACTCGCTCACACACTTAGTCATTTTTGTTGATGTTCTGATGACTAGATTACCTTCTAACAGCTGAACCTCCACCCCACCATCGACTCGCTTGACTGTCACCCAGAATAGGGTAGAAGCATCCAGTAAGCCATTTTAGGTTTTGCTACCTGCAAGAGGATCAATCAACTCTCCTAATAGTCAACACGAGAGTTTGATAGGGTAGTCACAATAGGACTCCCTCCCCTCAAAAATTGTGCGAAGGTTGCAGACCTCGCCCTCTTCTCTGAGGAAGAAAATTATGCAAATAGGCTAGACAAAAACCAAACACCCATCCTTGTCTCCCTCATAAAATTGCGTAGTTTTCCCAGCCAGCCCATCAGTGAGTTGGCCGACTGCTCACCTAGAAAACTGTGAAATTTTCATGAGAAATCCATTTGCATCCCAATAGTCCGCTCAACTTAGAAACTGCACAACAGGGATCAGTAGGTGAACCTCCCAGCATCAGTGTAGTTTTTCCCACCAGCAGCTCCCAGAAGCCCACTTCCATCTCTCTCTAGGAATTGCACAGTTTTTGCTGCCAAGCTCCCGCAACCCTCTACCAACTCCCTCTAGGAACTGCGTAGTGTTTGTTGCAAATCTCCTGCTCCCTACTCCCTCTAGAAATTACACAAATTTTTTCTATCCAGCCTTCCTACAGCCTAGAATGCTCCTCAAAAAATTTGTGCAGATTTTTCCTTGAGCTAAGCCACATCCCATGGACAATCCTTGTCGATCTAGATTTCCCATCACCATCTCTTGGCAACTTCTATGCAATTTTCACCAGCAGTACCCGGAGCCTCCATCCTAGCTTGAAACTTGCCTCGCATGGTTTCATAACCTTATCTTCTCTCCCAGTCACCTACATCTGGAATGGTCATGCATCATGGAAGACTAAGAGTTTTATGGATTTGATGTCGTCTTATCATGAATGACTATAGATACAGGTGAAAAAATAAACATGGTGCAACGACAGATGGGATGAACAAGGGGAGTACATGCAAGAGTACACATTTGCAAATAAACAAACAAATAATGCATGTAAATATATGTCTTCGCAAATGGAGAATCATGAAAATATGTGTTCGTCGGCAGATGGATGGATGAACATGCGAAGATTTGTTCATGGATGGACGGACAAATGAACATACACTTTTCATGAAAGGAATAACTTGTCAAGCATGCGAATGTACAAATAAGGAGAAACATGTGAATGAAACATCAAGTGAACCCAACAACCATCAAAGACTTTCCACACCTTTCCATGTGGAGCTGAAGCTATAACACACCACGAGGACATCCATCACCCAGCAGCACTGCAGCTCGACATGCACACCAACAAAAACGCGAATGTACCAACACTATCATGTCGAATCTTGTCATGAGTCATGTCATCAACATAACTACTATGGGCCATATTGTTGATCAATGTAATGTAACATGGAAGTCCAAGAGACCACATTGTCTTATGAAGAGCCATGTAAAGTTGAAAGGTCATGGAAGTCAAACAGTCATGAGGGAGGTCAAACAGTCACAAGGGTCAATTTCACCCTTGGCTATAAACACCCCTTCATTTGTACATGCAAAACAATTTCGCACCTTGGCTCCTCCCACATAGCCTTGAGAGTCTGTAATATTTTCTTTGAGGAGTAAGTGGTAGCTCCAATGCCCAATGCCCCTTCCACGGGGTTTGTGATGTATGGTGTATCGATGTGCCTTGGAACTTTCACTTAATTCCGAATCCTGCTAACAGGCTAGCACGTTCTCACACACGTCTTCTACATGTTGATTTCTATGTCATGCTTGCGAACATGTTCTGGTCATGCATTAAGTCTTTGCTTCGTGTGCACATGTTGTTTTTTCTATGAAAACATTCGTCGTGCTCACACAAAGCTGTATGTATTGTCACGCATGTTAGAAAATTATATATTACGGAGCAATGGAACACATAAAATATTGCAGAAATATAAACACAAAAAATGCACAAAACAAGAGAGACATAGATATACGTGGTTCACCCAGTTTGGGCTACATCCACCCCGAACAGCCAGTCCTTCCTTTCTATTATCCAGCAAAATGAAGAGACACAACCTATAGCAAATCCGCTGTAATATCCTCTGTTTTCTCTCACAGTCTCACCTCTCTATTTCTCGCTCACAAAATACACATCTATTTTACAGCCTCAAATACAATACCCTCATACAAAGAGAAGAGTTGCCTTCTAGGGCAAAAAACCCTAAACTAAACATAAGTTATACCGTTAGATCATCCGCCTAATGAACGACCCAGATTGACTAGAAATTACTATACTTTTACAAGGCAATTTTACATTTGTTTTTAGCTTCGGGGGCAGCGGACCACTGGCCCCTGGACCCCCCCCAGGGGGACAAGTCCCCCCCGCACCCCCCCGCGTGGAGGGGTGTACAAGACTTCCTAGGGTATACATCCAGCTGAAACAAAGACCTTTGAACAATCACGCTCCACACACAACAACGCAAACATCATCGTAGTCATTCAATGATCTATCAGAAGCATCGCACCTATCACTTGCACTGTCGGTAAGTCATCTTGAACATGTGTGTCTTGATGGTTTGAGGTGTCTTGTTGTCAAGTCAAGTGAGTGTGTTTCCAAGGTTTTGTATGCACAAATTCACCTCTCTCACACACATAGTCATTTTTGTTAAAGTTTTGACGACAATATCACCCTCCAATAGTCAGACCTCTACCCCACCATCGACTTGACTGATTGACATTGAGAATAGTGTGGAAGCATCCAACAAGCCATTTCAAGTTGCACTACCCAAAAGCTGATAAATAGACTCTCCTACTATTCAAAATGAGAGTTTGATTGGGTAGTCAGCCTGGGACTCCCTCCCCTCGAAAATTACGTAGAGGTTGCAGACCTCACCCTCTCCACTGACTTATAAAATTTTGTAGATAGGCCAGAAAGACATCTAGTGCTCGTCCCTGTCTCCCTCAGAAAATTGTGTAGTTTTCCCAGCCAGGCCATCAGTCAGCTGGTAAAATGCTCACCCAGAAAATTTTGCAGATTTCATGAGCAAGCCCTCTATAGCCCAACAATCTGTTCAGCTCAAAAACTACGCAGCGGAGGTTAGTAGGCCAACCTCCCAGCATCAATGTAGTGTTTCTTTCCAGTAGCTCCCAGCAGCCCACTTCCAGCTCCCTCCAGGAATCACATAGGTTTTCTTGCCAAGCTCCCACAGCCTGCTACCAGTTCCCTCTAGGAACTCTATAGTTTTTTTGCAAATATCCCAATGCCCGCTCCCTCTAGAAATTACACAGATTTTGTCTGTCCAACCTTCCTGCAACCCAAACTACTCCTCCCAAAATTTGTACAGATTTGTCCTTGAGCTGAGCCACATCCCACAGACAGTCACTGTCGATCCAGATTGCCCATCACCATCTAATAGTGACTTATACACAGTTTTCACCAGCAGTACTCGGAGCCTCCATCCTAGCTCGAAACTTGCCTCACGCAGTTTCATAACCTTGTCTTCTCTCCAGGTCATCGTGCATCTAAAACGATCATGCATCATGGAATACTAGGAGGTTTATGGATTTGATGTCATCTCATCATGAGTGACTGCAGATACAGGTACACAAATAAACATGCTGTGACAAGAGATGGGATGAAAAATGGGATTACATGCAAGAGGACATGTTTGCAAACAGGCGAACAAACGATGCATGCAAAGAGATGTGTTTGCAAATGGAGAATCATGTAAAGATGTGTTTGGGAGTGGATGGACAGACACACATTTGAAGATGTGCTCACCAATGAATAGATGGACGAACATACACATTCGTGAATGGACAAACCTATCAAGAATGTGAACATACAAGCAAGGAGAAACATGTGAATGCAATATCAAGTGAACCCAAAAACCATCGAAGAATTTGTGCACCTTTCCATGTGGAGGTGAAGCTGTGACACACCATGAGGACACCCATCACCCAACAACACTGCAACTCAACATGCACACAACCAAAAACATGAATCTACTAGCACTATCATGTTCAGTCTTGTCATGAGTCATGTCATGCACATCACTACAATGGGCCATATTTTTTATCAATGTAAGGTAACGTGGAAGTCCATGCGACCCCCTTGTCATATGAAGAGTCATGAAGTTGAAAGGTCATGAAAGTCAAACAATCATGAGGGAAATCGAAGAGTCACAAGGGTAAATTTCACCCTTGGCTATGAATATCCCCTCATTTGTACATGCAAAGTACTTTTTCACCTTGGCTCCTCCCACGTAGCCTTGAGAGTCCGTAACATTTTCTTTGAGGAGTAAGTAGTGGATCCAATGCCCCTTCCATGGGGTTAATGATGTATGGTGTATCAATGCATCTTGGGACTTTCACTTAATTCAGAAACTTGCTAACAGGCCAACACGTTTTCACACGTGTTGTAACTGTTTGTAAGATTTTCCTCAAACACTTGTAAGACATGTTCCTTTAACATGTGTTTAACACTTGGATTCATTCAACTATTCTAATACATATATATTAATGAAAATGTGTTGTATAAGTTGCTAACGCTATCCTTCCCATGTTGGTTACCTCCTAGACATCAAACAAAACCTTTCATGTAAACTCGCTATAATGATTGTCATGCTTGAGCAGATTTCCTATCGAGTGTTGTACGTGCTATCTTCCCTTGTGTTTTGTGACTATCGCATCTGTGTGGATTCCTTCTCTCGAAGTTGCGCACATCCTGTTATGTTGTGTATTCCTAAAAGAGTTAGGTTTCCTCCCATCTAACTTGGGACTCACTCCCACCCTCTCTCTCTCTACGATGAAAGAACCTTGACGCAAGTAGCACTATCAATCACCAGGCACGCAAATCTCGCTACTCAAAGGAAAAGTAGACCGCTCTCATGTGCTGACAAGTAAGAGCCAAGGCAAACATTTAAGATAATGGAAATTGAGCCATCGTACTGGATGGGATTCCTACACCAAATGGTGTGAGGTCTACTTTGTACTTCATACCGGGGAGATCCCCTGATGTTGGTGAGTCCAACACCATCAACATGTTGTTAATGGACATATTGAGATAAACAAAGCACAAAAAATGGTGAAAACAATGCATATGCAAACATAAACTAAAACAAAGATATAAATACACAAATAATTCCTAATGAAGCAATCAGGTCAAAAAAATAATGGAAAAATTCTCCCTTATTGACTATTGGTGGTAGAATATAAATAAAATAGGTGAATACTAAACACTTGAAAAGAATTCTTTGAGCTATGGTGCTAAAAAATCCTCAACAAGGAGGTACCTTTTCTCAATATCTTTTTAAGCTTCTCCTCTCTCTCAAATAAGTATGAAGACTCTCTTAATGGTGGACTCTTCCTTTAATAGGATGATAGATTGATTAGAAGAAATATGTGCAACATACTAACACTCTTACTTCTTTTGCTTCAATAATGAAATGCATGGTTGCTTTGATAGCAATTTGGCTAGCATAACATTGTCTCATGTTTTGGTTTTCCCATGGCCTATTTATATAGAAAATTTTAATCCATCTTTCCTCTCTTAGCTCATGAATGATAATGACTTATGAGTAGGACAAGGTTATTCCATTTAGGGATTCATATTTTTATGGAGGCTCGACTTTCTTTTACTGAGATACTATCATGGAATCATCTTCCAAGTGTGGGAAGTCGTCCTGAATTGCTGAGTCATCCATTTTCTTGATTACACAACTTTCTCAGGAAATACCACGTGTCACGTTACTATCGAAGAAAATTCCACACAAACTTTGATTTCTAATTCCATATAATTTGAGCCTTAGAAGAAATTATTATTTTTGAACTTTATAATGTCTTTAGCTGAAAACATTCACTTGTGCATTCTGCTAGATGACTTTAGGCATCTTATGGATGGCATCTTAACACCAATATTAACCTAACCTTAACATTTAACTTAACGAAACCTAACCTTAATATTAACCTTAACCTAACCCAACACATTAACCCTCACCTAACCTAACCTAACCTAACCTAACCTAAATTAACCTAAAGTAACCTAAATTAACCTAAACTAACCTAGTCCTAACCTTAACCTAAGTTAATGTAACATTATAGCTAACCTAACCCTTACCTTAACTAACCTAAACCTAAGATAATATAACCCTAACCTAACCTTAACCTAGCTTAATCTAACCTAACCTTAACCTTAACTATACCTAAAACCTAACCTAACCTAACATAACCTGACCTTAACCTTCACCCTAAGCTAACTCTTAACCTAACCTAGCCTAAGCTAACCTTAACCTTAACATAAACCTAATCTTAAACCTAACCTAAAATAACCTAACCTAACCCTAGCATTAACAGTAACCTAACCCTTACCTAAACCTAGGATAACGTAACCTTAACCTTAACCTAAACCTAACCTTAAACCTAACCTAACCTAACCCTAACCTTAACCCTAACCTAACCCTAACATAACTCTAACATTTTCTACATGGTAGCAATTGTCCAAGCCCAACTCCAACTTATATTTTTGTGAAAGGAGATTCATCTCACCTAGGTCCAAAGCTTGTATAGGAAGTCACTTACGATCAACTCTGAACACTTCAACATATCACTCATGAGTTTGCTAGATCTATTGGATTGCTTCCCATCTCATCCTTTCTTCCTCATAAGAAAATAAGGAAAGAGGAAAACCACCATGGTGTATTAGATTCTCAAGTGAATGAGTTTGTTAACGAAAACCTCATAGATTTAGCTAGTTCTTTTAAAGGTATACATCAACATGGGGATCTTCCACCACCTATTGGGGAAAATTTGGAGGAAGAATGGAAAGATTTTCACTTTTCATGAGAATTTGAATGGTGAAGGGGAAGAGTCTTCCAAATAAGAGAGTGAGGAGGAGGAGGAGAACAAATACATGGTTGATGACCAATTTCATTGGATGGCCCAATGACCTCTTTCTCTTTAAGGAAATATCCATTGCTTATCAAAGCTCCCAGAAACGTTTCTTATATAGTATGATCCTGATAAGAAAGTGAACATCAAAGAACATATTGATGACTTATACTTTCAAATTTCTCTATAGGGCATGAATAAATAATGGACCTAAACCTAACCTAACCTTAACCTAACCAAACCATAACCTTAACCTTAGCCTAGCCTAATCTAACCTAACAATAATATAACCTAACTTAACCTGGGCTAATTTAACCTTAACTTTAAACCTAACCCTAACCTCACCTCAACCGAATCATAACCTAAATGATCCTAACCTAACCTAACCTAAACATAACCTTAACTCTAACCTTAACCAAACCTTAACCTATCCTAACCTAATCTTAGCCCTAACATAAATGTAACGTAACCTTAACCTTAACCTAACCTTAAATTTAAAGTTAAGGTTAAGGTTAAGGTTAGGTTAGAGTTAAGGTTAGGTTAAGGTACGGTTATGTTAGGTTAGGGTTGAGGTTAGGTTTAGTTAAGGTTAGGTTAGGGTAGGATATGTTAGGTTAAGGTTAGGTTAGGTTAGGGTTAATGTTAGGTTAAGTTAAGGATAGGTTAGGTTAGATTAGGTTAGTGTTAGGTTAGTTACGTTAGGTTAGGATTTGGGTTAGGGTTAAGGTTAAGAATAAGGTTAAGGTTAGGTTAGGTTTAAGGTTAAGTTAATGTTAGGTTAATTTTTGGGTTAGGTTAAGGTTAAGGTTAGGTTATGGTTCAGTTAAGGTTAAGGTTAAGTTTAGGGTTAAGGTTAAGGTTAAGTTTAAGATAAGGTTAAGGTAAGGTTAGGTTAGGTTAGGTTAGGTTAAGGATAGGTTAAGGTTAATTTAGGTTAATGTTAGGTTAGGTTATGTTAAGACTAGGTGACAATTATGTTAGGTTTGGTAAAGTTTATGTTAAGGTTAGGTTTGGTTTGGTTAGTTAAGATTAAAGTTAGCTTAGGTTAGGGTTAAAGTTAGGCTAAGGTTAGGTTATCTTAGCTTAGGGTTAATGTTAGGGTTAAGGTGAGGTTAAGGTTAGGGTTAGGTTAGGTTAAGGTTAAATTTAAGGTTAAGGATAGGTTAAGGTTTAGGACAAGTTAGGTTAAGGTTAAGGTTAAATTTAAGGTTAAGGATAGGTTAAGGCTAGAATAGGTTACATAAGGTTAAGTTTAGGTCAGGCTAAGGATAAGTTTAGGTTAAGGTTAGGTTAGGTTAATGATAAGGTTAGGTTACGTTAAGGTTATGTTTAGGTTAGGGTTAGGTTATGTTAGTTTAGGTTAGGGTTAGGTTAGGCTTAAGCTAGGGTAAAGGTTAGGTTAAAGGTAGGGTTAGGTTCATTTAAGTTAGGGATAATGTTAGGTTATGTCAAGGTTAGGTAAAGGTGAAGGTTAGGTTAGGACAAGGTTATGTTTTAGGTAGAATTTGGGTAAGTTAAGGTAAGGTTAAGGTTATGTTAAGTTAGGTTAAAGTTGATGTTAAGATTAGTTTAGGTTATAATTTAGGTTTGGTTAGGTTAAGGTTAGGGTGACATTATGGTTAAGGTTTAGGTTAATGTTAGGTTAAGGTTATGCTAGTATTATGGTTAGGTTAGGTTAGGATAGATTAAGAATAATATTAAGCATATGTTAAGGTTAGGTTAAGGTTAGGTTGTGTTAGGTTAAGTTAAGGTTAAGTTAGGGTTAGGATAAGGTTAGGTTAGGTTAGGATAGGTTAGTTTAATGTTAAGGTAATGTTAGGTTAAGTTAGGTTAGGTTAGGTTAGGTTAGATTAAGTTAAGGTTAAGTTAAGTTAGTGTTGTAGTGGCTACAACCACCCTAAAAAAAAATTCTACGCTTCGTTTTGGAGCCTCCATACTAAAATCCCAGTAGCTTATATTGTATTGACCTAGGTACTTGTGATTTCATTGAGTTTTGTCTTTTTCTTTATAGCTTGTCTTTGCTTACTTTCTTTTTGTCTAACCATAAGCTGACCTCTTGACTTGGTTGCAATCAGGTTGTAGCCTTGCCTTAGTGACCTACACAATCCTTGAGGGCAACCAACCTTACTCTTAGGAAATTCGTAGTTCAAGCCAACACTGATATTTGGCTCCATAAATGAATATATCTAGCTAGAAACCTATCTTCAGCTTGGAAAATTCACAAAGCATGAGAGGAAGCTAGAGCCACTCAGCCTAGGAATTGTGTAGAATCATTCCCTCAGCAGTTGCCTATACATGTGCCAGTGAGTTGGCTAGTTCTCCCTAGAACTACGCAATCTCTCAATGCATGCATGACAACCTTTTCTAAAAGAGAAAATAATCCCTAAAATATAAGGATCTATTTTTAGTAGTTGGAGTTACAGTTGAGCTCTTTTTGGAAACTGCGCCATGTGTCGCTTTTTCCTATATTTTTGGCCTTCACATCATAAAACCTAAATCGATAAAATATATTTAATGGGTGACACCACAACTCATTTCACATTCAATCTTGGAGCTCTGGCATTCCTTAGGAGATATGGAATCTTTAGCACAGTCGTCATAACTTTTCCAGGTAAGTCTTGATTTTCTAGTCTTTTGATGCTTTTTTCTATCACTTTTGTTTCCTTGGATTGTGAGAGTGTTATTTTACCCATTTTATTAAATGACCCATGGTGTTTTGATTTATTTTAGATTTTAGAAGTGTTATTTTAAGTTTTTCATTTCCTTTCCTAATTGTCACATGCATAACCTAGTTTTTCACTAACGATTGTCGTTGCGGTGACTCTCTCCATAAGATTTGTTGTTCTTCTATTTGAATGATTAATGAAATTTTTTGGATTGCATGATTGTTCATTCACTTGGATATGCACCAACCATCAGTCACACATTCAATTCAACTCATTTTCATATTTCCCTTGGGAATATCTGGGCTTCCTTGGCTTGGATCTAGCTCTTCCTAGCATGCACTGTGCATTTTTGGATCTCAAGGCTCTACCTTCGATCTAGGAACTGTGAAGAGGCTACCAATGATAGGATCAAACTGTGCATTGTGTAGTTCTAGGAGCTATTTCTAGAGCCTTGGCCATTAGGATTGTGTTATGCGTAGTCCCAACGATCACAAGCCAGATAAAATTGCACATTGTGCATATCCATTCAGCATCACCTTTGCACTAATAGCTGAGATTGTGCAATGTGTAGATCTAGTTGATAATCCCTCACCTCTAAAACCTAGAATTCTACAATCTTGCCTAGCAGTTTCCTAGTTGGTTTCTTTGTCTGTCTTGAAGTGATTTCGATTTCAAGATAGCATTTGCATGCCATGTGTCTCCTCTCTGTCTCTAGGTACAACAATTGTTGGCCATCATTCAACAGTACATGTAACATGGCTTCCAAGAAATCTGGATCAAAGGATACTGTTGAGAGAAACACTGGGGATGTAGTTGAAAAGCGTCAATGAAATTGCCAGTCTATGTAGACACACAATTATTCATAGAGAAGGACATGAAGATAATATGGTAAGAAATTAAGGATATATTTCCATGCAGATTCAAAGAAGATCTAGAATATGAGTAGGTCTATGTTAAAATCGATAAGTAAGGCTTGTATAAGGTTTCATGCAGGTACCCCTCCTTCCCATGTGCAGAAATCATTTATTGGATTGTCTCACATACCGATATTGAGATGATAAAATTGAGAAGTGTTAGTGGAACACAACTTCCTACCTTACAGACAGAAAACTATCATCATATGTATCACTTACCGCAACTGGTGAATTGCATGGATGCAATTTTTTATACCCCCAACAAAAATGTGAACACTAGAGACATCAGGAAGTGTTGGGTGAAAGAGCTGTCAAAGTTCAGTTCGACAACCAATCAAGTCTTCAAGACTAATTCAGGTGGAAATTCCTGCCAACTCTTGATCATTTATTCATGCCACTTGTACGGTCAAGAGAGCAAGGAGACCTTTCCATGGAATTAGGTGGTTGTGTTAGATCATTTGGAAAATGAAGGAAGGCCATTATACTGGTTGGATATGTTGGCTCTTCAGCTAAAATTGCATTCGATTAATTCCAAAAATCCACCCAAGGATGAGAAACTGAGATTATACATTTCCATGTATCTACTTGATGTAATTTGTGCCCAACATTAGTTTCCTAGCATGGTGTTACACAAAATGTTGTCACCATGACTTTCTATAGTCAGTGTGAGGCTATCACCACTCATACGGTCGTCCTTTGCAAGTCTCAAACCTCAGCTCTTCATGTCAAAGCTTTAAAAATGAGAGAAAGCCTTTGAAAATCTTTAAAACTCTGGTTCTGGGCTTTCTCTTACCATTACCTGCGGTCCCGCACTCCTTGGTCATGTTACCTGCGGACCTGCCCGCTCTATCTCTAAAGGAGTGGGTGTGGACCCCTGTAAAGGTAAAAAAGGTGCAATTTTATTCTTAAAAAACCACTTTGGGTTAATTCTGGATGCTTCTAAAAGGAATCTTGACGTGGTTGGTGTTGAGTCTTGAAAATGTCATTCATTTCCATTACACTTTCACTATTATGTCTATTATATCACCTCCATTTCACTACTATGTCACCACATTCATCCCACTTTCATTATCATTGGGTCACATTTATGTTCTTCCAATCTTTAGTAATTCTAAGCCTTTTAAGTGAATTTGTGGTTAAAAATTAGAAAATAATGTGCATATGCTTATACCTAACAAGTGGGTTGAGATTATTGAGATGTGTAGGTTGAAAGGAGGCTTCTAGAAGACCCTTATATGGCACTCTAAGGCCAAATTCGAATTTGAGTGGAAAGAATCATGGGATCATGAGGATATGTGTCACATCTCCTAATTTTATTGTAACTCTAAGAAGACATGTGTCTTATCAGTTCTTATTTTGATTAGGAATCTAGAGGTAGAGGGAGAGATTCATGGACTCTCATTAATGAGATGGCTTCTCATCTTTTTGTATAAATAGGAGATCTCTCTCCTTCATTTGTTAGTCTTTTAGCTTGTGAGTTCTTTAGCTTGGAGTTTGTAGTTCTTCCTTGATGGATTTTGAAAGCTTTGAAGAACTTTGTTGTACTTTGTAATTTTGAAGAATTTGAATAAAGCTTTGATTTTCTCAACATGGAAGGAGATGTGAAGTAGATGTCATGGGGCATATTAAAATGTAAGGTAGAGTATATTTCGTTTTGTAAATTTTGCTTTGATTTCATTATGTCATTTCATTGCTTTCAAGTTTGGTAGATTAGATTTCATTCATGTAATTTTAATTCATGCAAGTGTGTTCAACCGGTTGATTGTAGATTAGTAATGCACATATATTTTTAATGAGTAATGACATGATGGAATTATCTTGTCCTTCTGCTGATTTATTTTCTTAGTTCTAATTCCAGCATTGTTTATTTCTTTCAGTTTTGTTTTGTTCATTTACTTTTCTGCAAGATAGATATTAGACTGCTCATGTCATTTTCAGTTACCTCCTATAGCCAGAGCGACTCAAATGGTGAGGGATTGAAGTATGAATGTGTAGTTTGATATTAGTTTATTTTTCTGCAAGTTAGTTATTGAATTGCTCATGTCATTTTCAGTTACCTCCTATAGCCAGAGCGAATCAAATGGTGAGGGACTGAAGTATGAATGCTTAGTTTGATATTAGTTTATTTTTCGGCAAGTTAGTTATCGAATTGCTCATGTCATTTTCAGTTACCTCCTATAGCCAGAGTGAGTCGAATGGTGAGGGATTGAAGTATGAATGTGTAGTTTAATATTAGTTTCATTTTATGCAAATTAGATATCAGATTGCTCAATTTGTTTATGATTACCTCCTATAGCCAGAGCGAGTCGAATAGTGAGGGGTCAAAATATGAGTTGATGTAATATGATTTAGTTTACTTTGCTTATATTTTTTGAATTGATTTAAGTTCATTTTTCTTTTTATACAGCAACAAGGATATTGGGTTTCATAGTCACTAGCTCATTGTTTGGTTGTTGTATTCTATTTTGATTGAAGTAGCTACATATTTACACTTTTGTTTAAGTATTAATTACATCAATAACATGTTTTAAGATTAAGGAATTTAGACTTCTGTGATCAATAACATTGTTAAGATAGTCTTCGGCAAAATCACATAACCAATCTTTTGTCGACGCGTTTCGAACCAACCAGTGTGGTTCATCGTCAATGAACCACACTAGTTGGTTCTTGTCCTGACGATGAACCACACTGGTTGGTTCGAAACGCATCGACAAAAGATTGGTTATGTGATTTTGCCGAAGACTATCTTAACAATGTTTTAAGATCTTTTGAAGTGCTAAGTTTTGGAAGTTAGCATTAGGGACATAGACTTTGTTTTGAAATCTACATCCATACTTGTCTTTTAAAAGTATTTTTAAGACCTTAGAATAGGATTTCCATTTGCATTAGACACTTTAGGAAACCAACAAAAACAAAACCCCAAAACAAAATAAAATCTATAAAACAACAAAGTAAGAAAAAGGTTAACTAAGCACATATGGTGCACCACACTTCATCAATTTACGATACCCGGATTGATAATTTATGTAGAGAAATTTAAGACGTTAAATTGACTAGACAGTTTTGCGTTGTTGCCGAGGAAGTGTAATTAGGAGACCTTATTTCTTACATCTAATTTTTTTTTAACAATTCTTGAGTATGCTCTCCTCCTGCACTTTGTGTGATCTAGAGGATCAGAAAAAGAATTGTTATGTAAAAGAAGAAGAAGAAGAAGAATAAGAAAGGAGACAAAATAAACTTCATCATTTCAATTGATTCAAAAAAAAAAAATGAAACCCAACTACTTTGATAGGTTCAAATTGTCCAAAATTGACTAGTTATGGTTTGTAGTGGTCCTCAAAACATTGTATGTTGTTTTAATAAGGTTTTGCAACTTGCTGCGGAAAGTGGCCTGATTCCGCAGCTAGTTGAGAATTCCACAACTGTTTCAAGGTTTAACAGGTTACAAGCATCCAATAAAAAAACCGACCACATGGGCATCTCCAAAATTGTCCCAACATGGATCCTATCCTAGTCACCCCGCTCAGATCGAAAAAAAAAAACCAACTTATATAGCTATCTCCATTCCTAGTTTTCGTTGTGGCCTCAATAGGAAATCTGCATTCCTGTTCAAATTTTGGCTTTAAAACGAACCTGCAAAAGCATTAGCTTCCTCTATTTTTTTTTGACTCTTGTAATCAGCAGCAGCAGACCAATGTTAGTAAAAATCTTCAAACACTCATCCATATTCCATCCATTCCTGAAGTATCATCAACATTGTTACTGCTACTATTTGTCGTCTCCATTATTTCTCCTCTTCGATTGAAAGAATTCAACCAAGGTTAGGGTTTCAATTTACCTTGAACTGAATCAGAAAATCAGTTGAAGAAGTAGGTTTCTGACAATATCCAAAGCTCCGAAACTTGTGAAATTCTTTTATCCCTCTGTCCAACCGAAACATTCCAAGTAAGACTATACCTATATGGAGATACTTGCCAAAATTTATGAGTAAATCAGTAACTTTCAAATGTGATGCAAGGATCATAATATAGGATTATATTGCGTTACGCTATTGATTCAAGAGAACATACCATATGTAATATCAATTGAGTGGAGGTTCATTACAACGTATTTATACAAAGAGCAGGGAGCATAGGTTAGGAAGCAAAAACATATAACCAAGAGAAAAATACTTGTTCAGGATGTCCTTAAAAATTCTAGCACCATTCATTTTCTATTTTCTGTGTTCCAAATTTCAAATCAAACCAAAAAAAAGCCGAATGCAGCAATACATAAAAATACAGAACAGTTAATCCAAAAATGCGTAATAGCTAAAACCATCAAATTTCAAATGTGCGATTTGCCCAAACGGAGGCGAATTTGAAGAAAATAAAACATGGTTTTTTTCACCAGCTGGGTCAATTAGATAACCCAGAAACCGTTTGAAGAAATTTTTGGCAATCTTGGAGAAATCCTCGATTCTTTGGAGCCCATTTTTTCCTGCTGCATGTAAAAAACGGATTTTCAAATTAGATGAATAGATTGTGATTTAATTCGATTCTGTGTTGGAACCTACTCTACCTCTACCACATCTTCCACCCTTTGCCACCACGTCTTCTGCCCTTAATGCCACCCGTTTGCAATTCATTAACGCCTGTTAACAACAGTTCCAATTTAAGACGGTTCTCCATTACGTGATCTGGTTAGATACGGCTCTTCACAGCCGATTGATAGACGTGGCATGGAGTAGCATTCAATCTTGATTTTAGTGCATAACGACCTCATGATTAATCCTCGGGTTTAACTCGTATTCGACTGCACTTTCATACTCCGCTACTAATCATGGGAAGTGACCGATTTCATTACGACTCCTCTCCACCGCATAATTTTCGCAGCCATTTCATAAATGTGTTTACATATCCTCCACAGCCATTTAGTTTAAATTTCTACTGGGTTCACTTCATATCTCCACTATTATTGAAGCACAGTTGCATTTCAACTTTGTTCATATCAGTCTCCGCTCCATTTCGTGAATGCACCTCAGCTGCCTGTCTTCTGTTTTCACTGACATTCCTGAATCTTGTTCACTCCCGCTACCTATTATCCAGTTTACATTTTTAGTCACTATTTTCTTCTCCATAAACCCCGTAACCCAGCCATCTTACCTCTGTTAAACCCTCACACGGAGACAAATTTTAAACCGAAGGAAGGATGGGTCGATTATTAAGGGCAGAACCGGAAGGCCCAAATGGTTATGGTCATGATTATAGGTTGTTTATCAAACTATAAGTCCATCACTAAAACTATTTTGCTCCATTCACAGAGTTCCTACATGCAGAAAATAAAAAATAAAATTTCGAAACTAATGGTTGACTGTTTCGGCCACTTTCTGCAGCTAGTTCAACTTTCCGCAACTGTTTTGTTAAACTCTAGGTTGCAGGCGTCATCAAGCAAAACAAGCCACATGGGTAGCTGGGGGAATGTTAGTACATGGATGGTGTCCTATTCATTTGATCCAATTCGATGAAAAATACCACGGTCAAAAGGAAGTCAAGTTCAGTGTTATCACTAAGTCGCCACACTAAGTCGTTGCATGTCAAGAAAAAAAATAATAATTTTGAATCAATGAAATGAATAAGTTATTTGCTCACTTTTCTGAAGGTATCGATTAATTTTGGACTGATGATGAAAGATGAATGGCTAACTTTTTATTCAATATTTTTAGCTACAAAAACTGTGCACATTTCGCAACTAAAGTCCAATTTCGCAGTTGTTCTCTAATTCCGCAGCCAGAAAAACCTCATTGTTCAAATCAACCTATCTTTCTCATACAAAATCAGACTTTGATGATTTAAGTACTGTTAGAAAGATCTAAACAAGATCTACGCAATGAGAAATCCATCATTAGAGCTTGAAATGGCAAATAATGAAATAAATTGCTAAAAAGAAGCAACATTCAACTTGGGGCACCAATTCCAAAGCAGGTATAAATTCTTTTGATTTTTCCTTTGAGAACTTGTTTCATTAATACAAATTCTTTGTTTTGTGTGTAAATATCATAACTAGAGAGATTGATCACCTCTCTCATTTGATAATCTTACATTCCATTGCAGAAGAAGTATTAGTTTTTTTTGCAGGTTCCAGTAGGAAGGACAAATGACTACAAGAGAATGGTGTCTCTCTAAGAGACCAATTTGTTTCATAAGAGGATGACCGGGAAAAAAGAGGAAATATGCTGATACAAAATCAGATCCAAACACTTGAAAAAATTTCAGATACTATTGTCTCCATCACATCCATACTTCATAATAAACCATTCACCTCATTTCACTCCATATTTTCCACTTACATTCACATACACTTTCCATCTCTTTTTGTCCATTCATAACCCACAAATAAAAGCAAGAGGCTCATTCACATACTTATTGCCATTTCCATTTCTGTTCTCCATTGCCATCTTCCATTTTCATCTTCCATTTCCTGTCATTTTCATTCCGCAAATAAGCCTTGCTTCAATGCAAATTATTGAGTCCATAGTCCTTTGAGTCTAAGTTCTTTGTAAAAACACCTTGAGGCTTGCATGCCTTAATGGAAAATCCTCATGCTGACAAACAATGGAAATACATTAATGTCCCTTGTTCGTCAGATCTTCTAGGTGACTCGACATCAGCAAAATCATTCGTACCTAGCAAGATGTGTTTGAGAATCTTGACTCTCATTGTCATCAATGGTGAGAGTTCTCGCGTTGACTAGTGGCATCCATTAATGGCCACTAAGACAAAAATTTCCTACTATGTTCGACATCAGAACATATTTTCACATAGTAGGAATTGTGCCAATGAGTTTTGAAGACATGAAGACTATTATTTTTAGCATTTTGGAGCAGATTTAGCAAGTTTTAGTAGAAGCAATAAAAATTCATCTTATCTCTTTATCCATGACTCCTCTTGTTCAGCCACTTGAAGAAGAATATGATCAAAATTTTGCAGCCACCACACATACAACTCATCCATTCCAAAGGGTAAGTGAAGGTACATCATTTTCAAACTTTTGACCATAGAATTCCATAAAAAGCTAGAATGATAATTGTTGGAAAAACATTTCTCTTCCTCATCTCATAAAATTGCCAATACCATCAGTTGGGGGGAATACATTCATATTCATATCTTGCCATGTCCATATTATATTCAGGATCCCACATACTTCCAACATATATTAATTATTACATTGCTATTATGAGCATACAATGGCTTTTGAAAAAGTGCTTAAAGGATAAATTGGATACAAACAAAATCATGGTTGTCACACAAGAACCAACCATGATGCAATCCAATAAAGATATACTTTGCAACAATAATCAAAATATCATTATGCAAAGTTCAAAGATCAAAATAGAAGGCAACAACAAAAAAAATGGTTGTAACACAAGAACCAACCTTGTTGCAATGCAAGTAAAACACTTTGCAGAAATATGAAGTTATCAAATGATATCATGCAAAGTTAAGCCAAAGCTCAAGGATAAAAAGAGTTAATGTAATATATATTGCATGAAGACATGCAATAGCTTCAGTTGGGGGGTATGTTGAATCTTGAAAATGTCATTCATTTCCATTACACTTTCATTATTATGTCCATTATATCACCTCCATTTCACTACTATGTCACCACATTCATCCCACTTTAATTATCACTGGGCCACATTTATGTTCTTCCAATCTTTATTAATTCTAAGCCTTTTAAGTGAATTTGTGGTTAAAAATTAGAAAATAATGTGCATATGTTTATACCTAACAAGTGGGTTGAGATTGTTGACATGTGTAGGTTGAAAGGAGGCTTCTAGAAGACCCTTATGTGGCACTCTAAGGCCAAATTCGAATTTGAGTGGAAAGAATCATGGGATCATGAGGATATGTGTCACATCTCCTAATTGTATTGTAACTCTAAGAAGACATGCGTCTTATCAGTTCCTATTTTTATTAAGACTCTAGAGGTAGAGGGAGAGATTCATGGACTCTCATTAATGAGATGGCTTATCATATTTTTGTATAAATAGGAGATCTCTCTCCTTCATTTGTTAGTCTTTTAGCTTGTGAGTTCTTTAGCTTGGAGTTTGTAGTTCTTCCTTGATGGCTTTTGAAAACTTTGGAGAACTTTGTTGTACTTTTTAATTTTGAAGAATTTGAATAAAACTTTGATGTTCTCAACATGGAAGGAGATGTGAAGTAGATGTCATGGAGCATATTAGAATGTAAGGTAGAGTAGATTTCATTTTGTAAATTTTGCTCTGATTTCATTATGTCATTTGATTTATTTCATGTTTGGTAGATTAGATTTTTTATTCATGCAGTTTTAATTCATGCAAGTGTGTTCAACCGGTTGATTGTAGATTAGTAATGCACATAGCTTTTTAATGAGTAATGACATGATGGAATTATCTTGTCCTTCTGCTGATTTATTTTCTTAGTTCTAATTATAACAGTGTTTATTTATTTCAATTTTGTTTTGTTCATTTACTTTTTTGAAAGATAGATATTAGATTGCTCATGTCATTTTTAGTTACCTCCTATAGCCAGAGCGACTCAAATGGTGAGGGATTGATGTGTGAATGTGTAGTTTGATATTAGTTTATTTTTCTGCAAGTTAGTTATTGTGCTCATGTCATTTTCAGTTACCTCCTATAGCAAGAGGGACTCAAATGGTGAGGGATTGAAGTATGAATGCGTAGTTTGATATTAGTTTATTTTTCTGCAAGTTAGTTATTGAATTTCTCATGTCATTTTCAGTTACCTCCTATAGCCAGAGCGAGTCAAATGGTGAGGGATTGAAGTATGAATGTGTAGTTTAATATTAGTTTCATTTTATGCAAACTAGATATCAGATTGCTCAATTTGTTTATGATTACCTCCTATAGCCAGAGCGAGTCGAATGGTGAGGGGTCAGAATATGAGTTGATGTAATATGATTTAGTTTACTTTGCTTATAGTTTTTGAATTGCTTTAAGTTCAGTTTTCAAGGATACTGGGTTTCATAGTCACTAGCTCATTGTTTGGTTGTTGCATTCTATTTTGATTGAAGTAGCTGCATATTTACACTTTTTTTTAAGTACTAATCCCATCAATAACATGTTTTAAGATCTTTTGAAGTGCTAAGTTTTGGAAGTTACCTTTAGGGACATAGACTTTGTATTGAAATCTACATGCATACTTGTCCTTCAAAATTATTCTTAAGACCTTAGAATAGGATTTCCATTTGCATTAGACACTTTAGGAAACCAACAAAAACAAAACCCCAAAACAAAATAAAATCTATAAAACAACGAAGTAAGAAAAAGTTTAACTAAGCACATATGGTGCACCACACTTCATCAGTTTAAGATACTTGGATTGTTAATTTATGTAGAGCAATTTAAGACGTTAAATTGAATAGACAGTTGGTTCGCTCCTAGGTGGTTCATGCATCCCATAACTAAAGGAGCTAACCCCTTGATGAGAGGAGCTTATCCCTTTGAAGGAGGACTCTATCCCTTTGAAGGTGGACCTAGTAACTTCCCTTCTCTGCACTATAAATTGAGGCATTGGGATGGTTGCTAGGGAGGTTGAAAGCTGAACATTTTTTAGGGTAAATGCTTGGAATTGAGATTTCCTAGTTAATCTTGAGATTAGAGATTACATACCTTTTGGCTTCATTGGGAAGAGAGTGAAACTTGTCAAAGTAGAGGAGATTCTTGTCGGACCCTGTGAGGAGCTTGTACAACATCAAGGAACCAAGGTTGTAAAGTTCTTCTTTGGTTAAAGTTAATACAATTAGATTCATTTTTCTCAATAAATTGTCTTCTATGGTTTATTTCATGAATTCCTTGATCATCATGATAAATATGGTTTATTATATTGGCTTTTTAGGTGTTATTTGATATGTGTGATTATTTGTGTTTCCAGATTCTTTAAAAGGGAGCTCATTTGGATCAATGGAGTGTGGCTTCCACAAACTAGCACTGGACCCAAGGTAGGCCTAAAACATCTATTAGCCTTTATTTTGAAATCACATATTTAATTTGTTTGGTTTGCTTGTCGCTAGATATCATTAGATACTAGGGAGATCAGTCTTATCCGCAAGAACGATTTATCCGCCTGAAAAAATGGTGACTCCACTGGGGAATTGAATTTTTGGTTTTTTCCTTTGCTTTTACTTTGACTTGAGAAACTGTTTCACTGTTTCTGGTTTTTGCTTGATGTGTGTGGGATTGGGTAGGTTCTTTAGATTTTGAATTATTTTGTTTTTCACATTTTTGGAAGAGGACTGCACCTTCTTTTTATAACACAATGCGGACATCCCCACACTTTTGTTTTACACACAGAGTGGTACTGCACCTGGTTATACTGGGAGCCTGCGGACCCTGTCAAAATTTTGAAAAACTTAAAATATTTTCATTCAATTAAGTCTAGGATTTGTTTATGTGTTTTAGCCTCTACCCAGATCTGCACGTGTCTTGTCAGAAACTTTTCGTAGGTTAATTCCATTGGCATTTAGATTTTAGGTGAATTTCTAGAAGTTTTGTGTGCCTGGCTTGATTTTCGTTTGGTCTTTGTAGTAACTCAGAGCTTAGAAGCCTTAGAAACCTCAGATCACCCTAGTTTTTGCTGGTCTTCTTATGAGTTTGACCGATTTGTAAAATCTGCCTTTGTTGAGGAATAAATCTCATTTTTCTCTTTGTGAAGCTTCAAAAGAACTTGTTTTGAAAGTTTTGGATTTCATTTTTAAAAAAGAAAACAAGAGCTGGTTGTTTTTTGATTAATTTGTGATTCTGGACAAATTAGTCCTTAGTTTGCTCATAACTAAGTAAAACATCCTTGAAAATAAATTTTGTAAGCTTTTACTTCAATTAGTTTTTTAGAATTTATAGATCTCAAGATTAGATTTTTTAATAGTTTTGAGTGTTTTATAGAAATTAAAAAAAATCTCTTTTGAAAAGCTTTGTTTTTGTAGTATTTGAGTGTTGAAAGAAAAAGGATTTTTCGTGAACATAATTAGTAGTCTCGTTTTTGAGTTTATTGAAAAAGACAAAAAAGTTCTTCTTTTTATTTGTTTGTTAAGGAAATATTTGTTTTTTCAAGCATTTGCATTCTCAACTCTTTCTTTAGCTAGAAATTCATTCAAGAAAAATGATTGTTTATCAACTTTAGGTTCATTTTTAGTGTTTTGGATTCAAGTATTCACACCATAAAGTTTCATCTCCGCACCTTTTGACTTAAGAAAAAACCAATAAAAATAACGCTTAAAGTAAAATCTATCTAGCAATCTCTTTATTTCTAGGGCTCTTTATCACCAACATAGCTTAGGCTAGTATCTTGGAGTAGGGAGTAATTAACTCTCCAAGATAGTAAAACAAACAAGTAGTTATATCTTGCGGTAGGAGATAAATTCCAATTGTTACATCTATGCTCTAGGAAGCACCTCTTAAAGGAGTCAAGCACAAGGTCATATCCAAACCAGTGGGGCAATCAATCCTTCCTCATTGGGAACGATAGCAAATATACACGTATTAAAAATGGTAAACCTCGGATTAACCATTGTCGAGGAGCCTGGGGTCACTTGTTGGTAAACCTTGGATTATGTCAAGGAGCCTTCAAGGGGATTGAGCTTGCTACTCTGCCCTTGCATGTGTATCGGATCACAGACTGTTCCTCCAGGTATATTAGTTTCCATTGGTAACCATAGTGACCATAATCTATAGGATTTTTTCCTAAGGTGATGGTTGAGAGAAGATCCCACTATACCTGGAGCAGACATCGGCTAGACTCACTTGGATTTTCTGGGGGGTTCTCTTCACTCGATACGGTTTAGTGGAGAAACTTGTGCCTGTCTATTCATTAAGCAGGTTGCCGGGGTCACTGTTCCAACCGCCATTTCTGTATTGAATTCTGCGAGGTTGGATTTCATCACCAACTAGTGTTTTCGGTATGGAAAGTTACTGTTTGTGTGTGGTTTGACCTCCTAGATTATTTAGGCATGTGATTCAAAATTGTTTGGTTCTTTAGAGACTTTAGGTGGTTTTCTTTGAGATTTTTCTTTGTTTGCGTGTGAAGTAATTAAAATTTTTAATCGTGGCTGAATTACCGAGGTAGTCCCGTAGAATTTGGGGCCAACCTCCTGAGTTTTCACCAAGCCAGCTTGAAGCGATACAAGCCCTTGCAACTCCTAGTGACAGTAGAGTTGGGTCACCTGAAGAAGGACAGTATTATTTAGTTGTGCATCCTGATTATCAAGTTCAAGCACCAGAGTATATTATTGAACCTGTTTCATTTTCCGAAGTTACTGGTAGTTTTTCTTCTACTAGTGAATTAGCTGAGGAACCTGAAATTTCTGAACCTGAAACTGAACCTGCTGCTACTCCATCATCAGGATTTGCCTCTCCAACTTCCAGTGGTCTTGGTTCACCTAGGATAGAAAGAGTCATTACCCAAAATCTTCCTTCTGGACTTATTGCTATTGAAGAACTTGTTACTCCGGAAGAAGGTATACCTATCCCTTAAATCAACTGGCTATAGAACTTAGGGAGCGTGAATCGATCTTTTACAGTCCACCTAGGAGGGACGCTTCATGTCATTCATTGTCCAATTTTTTGGAAAACCCAAGACTAATTTTTTCACCACCTCGCATTTCTTATCATCCAACACCTAGAGGTTATTATCCTCCTTTGAATATGTCGAGACAGTCATCCATGTTTTCTCAATCTCCAGAAACATTTTTATATGGTGGTCCTTCTGTTCCCTCAGGGTATCAGTCACTTATTGGTACTTTTTCGGGGGCATCTCCTCAACCTTTTTAACAAGGGTTATTAATTGGTAATAACGGAACTAAGCCATTGAATGTAGAATATATTCTTATGATGTTAAGTACTATTCCAAATCTGCAACCTCAAGGTGGCCAGTTACTGCCTGGGGGGCAGCCTCAGGGTCCTCAATTATCACCTAGGGGGAAAACTCAAGGTACCTAATTACCACCTGGGGGGAAACCTCAAGGACAGTACATACCTTCGGGACAATACTTTCCTCAGGGTCAATCCCAGACCCAGTACATACCTAAAGGTCAATCCCAGTATCAATATGTACCTCAAGGTCAACCCCAGTATCAGTACATGCCTCAAGGTTATCAACCTCAAGGTCAGTACCCAACCCAAGGTTTGCAACCACCTT
This sequence comes from Pinus tabuliformis, assembly GCA_031772625.1. Taxonomy (NCBI): domain Eukaryota; kingdom Viridiplantae; phylum Streptophyta; class Pinopsida; order Pinales; family Pinaceae; genus Pinus; species Pinus tabuliformis. The sequence goes on from CM062813.1 coordinate 95,521,170, forward strand.
CAGGTCAATCATTTGTCCAAGGAGCTGGAAATGTACCTTTGAATTATCAACCCTACCCTCAACCCGGTTATGGTCCTCAATATGCTCAACCTTCTATGGGTCCATACCCCGGAATGAACTTAGTGTGGGATCCATCTCAATCTCAACGGATCTTGCAACTGAACGTGCAGTTGTGATCTTAATCTAGACAACCTTTGGTTTCTGGTTCAACCCAGCAACCTGTCCAGTCTATTATTCAAACTTCTGCACCTGGTGTAGTTTCTTAGCTTTGTCCTAGTACACCTCGTACTCTGCCTCAAACGACTGCTACAACATCTGTTCAATCTACCCCACCTACTTTTGGAGTATCAACAACTCTGGTTTCTACTGTCCTTGCATCAACTCCTCAAGCATATTTACCTCAGTCTAGACCTACAATTCAAACTTTGGTTCATATGCCTATAGGACAACCTGGTTCAAGTACGGTTGTCACAAGTCAACCTCAATTTACTTATCAACCGTACCAGAGACAGTACCAATTCGGTCCTACTGTGTAGAACCCATTCTATCAGTATCAACCGTACCCTGGATATACTTATCAACAACCTCAACAACCCAGTACGGTGCCGTTAATCCTGGTTTTCCAGGAGTATATAATATCCCAAATGCAATTCCAATTCCTAGTTATCCTGGATATCCTCCTCCCAAGGCTAGTCTTATGACCTAGAGTTTTCGTGACACTAATCGTCAGTTACCTTTCATTGAAACTTTGGACTTGCTTGACTTGTTGTGCCTTACGAATGATCCGATTAATTATCTTCCGTTTTAGCCGCCAATGAAAAATAAGTTTCCTAGTGATATTCCTAAGTTTGAAGGTAAACCGGGAGAGGATTTGTCGAACCATGTGATGACTTTTCACCTCTGGTGTGCATCTAACTCCATTTCAGATGATTCAATTCGTTTACATCTTTTTCAATGCACTCTAATTGGTCTTGCGGCCAAGTGGTACATTGAGTTATCGCGAGCCACTTTTTATAATTTTAGTCAGCTAGCTACTTCATTCTTAACTCATTTTCAGTTGCCAGTCAGATATGACAATGGCACGGAATTATTAACTTCATTAAAACAGTCAACGTTAACTTATATTTCAGATCACATTCATGAATGGAGACGTCGACGACATTTAGTGAAGGTTTTTGTTCCGGGTCAAATCTTAGCAGAGTGGTTTGTTAAATCATTATTACCAAAAATCACTGAGGATGTAGCTAAGGTAGGAGTTGTTACTGAAGAGCAAGTAATTTCTCAAGCTCAGTACCTTGACCTCGTTTATACGCAATCGGGTACGTTACACGAGAAAATCCCCGATCTTCCTAAACAAAATCAAATAACTACAGCTCCTTCATGGTCTCATGCCGCTAATGGTATGATTCGTACAGTTAATACCAAAAGTAAGAATAAATCTTCCAATAATTCTTCTCCTATCATAACTTTACCAGATTCCCTGACAGGAGATTCTTCCATGGAAATTTCTGCCGATATTCATGTTGTAGAGTCATCTACAGCCAAATCAAAATCTGGCGGTAAGAAGAAGGGGAAGAAGAAAAATAAAACAGATATAAATTCGAAAGAGAAACCAGAAAAAACAGAATCTACTGATGAGAAACGTAAACCTCATTATCCTTGTCTCATTTGTGACGAAGAGCATTTTACAAGAGACTGCTCTCATCGCGCTGAGGTTGCGAAAATCGTCAAAGGTTCTCAAACGCCTGTTGTTTTGAAGGATCCTTTTCCTAGTCAAGACAGTAAAATGATAGGTTCTTCCTCAAATGCCTCAGAATAACCCATAATGATGATGTACCATGTTAGGATTGTGACACGATCGCAAGATTGTGGAAGTAAAAGTCCTGTTGGTGGTAAGGAAGTAGAATATTTTAATTCGAACCCATCAACTTCAACTCTCGGTTCCGATCCACTACAGATTGAGAAACCTCACCCAAACTTAGTAATCAAATCGAATGCCAAGGGTATACTTCGAAAGTCAACTTTCAATCCGCATGCGAGAGCTACTCAAAACTATAACATTGTTTAAGATTTAGCTATTTCACCTTCAGCAATGTCGGCTTTGGAGGTGCTGCAATCATGTCCAACACAACGTAAATTGCTATTGTCGGCTATAGGAGCTGTTGATATTCAGGACTCGAACCTTATAATCTTCGATTTAGAAAATAGTACAACTTGCTTACCTCATCAAATGGCTTTCCAGATCCAAGTGTTAGTAAAAAAAAGAGCTTGTTATAGGACTGTGATTGATGAAGGAGCTTCAACGTGTATTATGTCGATCCAGTGTTGGAGATCGCTTGGTTCTCCTACACTTAACCAATCCCCGACGATTCTAAAGGCTTTTGATGGCCGTGGGTTCTATCCTTTTGGCATTCTACATGATTTACCTATAGGCGTTGAAGGCAAAACTATTAATCTAGATGTGGAAGTGGTTGATGCCCCTCTAGATTACAACCTTCTCTTGGGTCGTAGTTGGTCTTACACTATGAATGTTGTTGTTTCATCGGTCTTTCGGCTTATAAAGTTTCCTCATAATGGAAAGATCGTAACTATAGACCAGCTAAATTACTTTTCATTCGACCCAGCCTCTTCTGAAAGTATCTAGCATGTCGGCAAAACAACTATCTCTTATAAGGATGTTGGAGTAGGATTAGTTAAAGATTCTAGTTTACTAGGAAATTTTTCCTTTCCTCCTCCTAACGTATCGCCTTCTACTGCAACCATTCATATGATTTCATCAGACACTATTGTTTATGATGATCCTTGGATCGTACCTTCCGAATCTGAGATGGATTCATTTGGTGATGCTATGCCTTTGAGTCCATATGAAATTGCGTATCAGGCCGTACAGTCATTTTCCGACCCTTGTTCCACCGAAATTGACTTAATGAATGTGGTCCATGAAGAATCACTTTCAACATCAAACTCAGATTCAACAACTTTTTCTGAACTTGTTCACACTAATTAGCAAATTCGCGAAATCGTGTCTGTTGATGATTTTCCATGGGAAGATCTTCATCATAGATCTTTGTTTTTACCTGAGATTGATCACTTTGAAAATTATTTTTCATCTATTTTTACAACTTATTATGTCAAGGAACCTTAGAATCCATTGAAAAATCCTAATTCTGAGTTAAATTTGGGAAATATTTCTCGAACTATTCCTATTGACATTTTGGTTAAGCCTGGAATTGTTGAAAACATCCATATAGGTGCCTCTTGTACGGAAGATGAAATTCAAACATATAAGGCCCTATTTCAAGAATTACACAACGTGTTTGCCTGGTCATATGAGGAAATGCCAGGAATTGACCCAACAATTTTTGTTCATGAAATCAAAACTTATCCGGATGCTAAACCTGTCCGGTAATGTTTGCGTTAGATCCACCCGTGAAAAGCTGCTGCTATTAAAGAAGAAGTTGAAAAATTACTTAAAGCAGGTTTCATTTATCAAATTCGCTTAACGGATTGGGTATCGAATATCGTTCATGTTAACAAAAAGCAAGGAACAATAAGAATATGTATCGATTATAGGGATATTAATCGAGCCTATCCAAAAGACAATTACCCAACTCCCTATATCGATCAAATCATTGATGATTGTGCCGGCAGCGAAATATTTTCCTTTATGGATGGTTTTTTGGGTTACAATCAAATCAAAATTCTACTTGCTGATCAACCAAAAATATATTTCATTTGTCCATGGGGGACATTTTCTTATTGCAAATTACCTTTTGGGCTAAAGAACGCCAGAGCAACTTTTCAAAGGGCCATGTCTTATTTGTTTCATGACATCAAGCACATTGTGCAACCCTATCTCGATGATTTACCTTCTCATTCATTACGTAGAGCCGATCATCTCATTCATTTACGAGCAATCTTTATGAGGTGTAGGCATTATTGTATTAAGTTGAATCCACACAAGTGTGTTTTCTATATAGAAACTAGTCGGTTACTGGGGTTTGTTGTTTCGAAAGCCAGCATTCATGTCGATCCCTCGAAGGTTGAAGCTATTGTCAAATTGCCTCCTCCTTCAAGTCTTCGCCAACTCCAAAGTTTGCAAGGGAAAGCAAACTTTTTACGTCGATTCATTCCTAACTATGCCGATATCACAAAGGGTTTTACGAGGTTGTTGAAACAGAATACTCCATTATTTAGGATGAGATAGCTGACAAATATTTTGATGCACTAAAACACGCGTTGACCCATGCACCGTTATTTCATCCTCCCAACTACAACTAGGACTACTTATTATATCTCGCCAAAAGACAATTACCCAAAGCCTATCCAAAAGACAATTACCCAACTCCCTATATCGATCAAATCATTGATGATTGTGCCGACAGCGAAATATTCGGTAGTGAACATGTGATTTATCACATTAGCCGCACTTTGAATCCAACTGAGCTAAAATATTCACATGTGGAGAAATTGGCCTTGGCAGTTGTTCAAGCTGTCCAACGTTTTCGTCATTACATTTTACAATGCAAAACTATTGTAATTTATGATTGCAACCCTATGATCTATATTTTGACCAAGCAATTGCTAGGGGACAAGTATTCCAAATGGATTGTTATCCTGCAGGAATTTGACTTGGAGATTGAAAAATCTAAGTCAAAGAAATCTTTAGTTTTTGCAGAGTTGAGGTGTGACTTCCCGCGTGTTGATACTGAAACTGTGGTGGAAGAGCCCATTGCGAACGAATCCTTGTTTCTAATCGACACTCTTGATCCATGGTATGGAGATATCATTGTTTATCTCCAAACCCAATCCTTTCGGCCTGAAACTTCAAGATCTCAGCATCGAAAATACGATTCCAATCCCAAAAATTCAAAATTATTGGAGATACACTTTATCGTCGTGGGGCAAACTCTGTTTTTTGAAGTTGTTTAATTCATGAGGAAGCTGAAAGGGTTCTAAATGACTGTCACTCTGGAGCATGTGGCGGTCATATATCTGGGTTTGCCACAGCCCAAAAGATATTGTGCGCTGGCTATTTCTGGCTGTCATTGTTTAAAGATTGTATTAACGCAGTCCGAAAATGCCAAAACTGCCAAATTTTTGATAGAAAGATGCGTGCTCCACCTGCTCCTCTCCACCGTATAATTGTCGTTGGTCCTTTTGCAAAATGGGGTATCGATTTTATTACATGTAACCCTCACTTGGCTGAGGGGCATGCGTATATCATCCTTGCGGTAGATTATTTGACGAAGTGGGCCGAGGCGATGCCTACATTTTTCGGCAAATGGAAAAACTGTTGCGATTTTCATTTTCAATCATATAATTGCTAGGTTCGGTGTTCCACAAGAAATTATCACTAATCATGGGCGTCATTTTCGAAATATTATGATGACTGAACTAACAGACCAACTTGGCCTGTGTTACGATAGTTCAACTCCATATTATCCACAGGCTAATGGTCTGGTTGAAGCCATCAACAAAGTTCTAGTCATTATGATCCAACAAATCATTGGGATTCATAGGTCGAATTGGCATACCATGTTATTTTCAGTACTTTGGGCATATCGAACCTTAGTAAAAACATCAACTGGTTTCACTCATTTCCATCTAGTTTATGGTTTGGAAGTTGTGTTACCCATTGAATGCGAAATCTCATCATTGCAAATGGACATATAATTACTTCCAGCCACTTCCGAAGAGGAGAAACGTTTGTTGTACTTGGCTCAGGTAGATGAGAATCGTCGTGATGCTGCACTAGCAATCGAAACTCATGCCAAATGTATTAAAGCTCAGTATGATCGAAATGTTACACGTAATTTTTAGGAAGGAGACCTAGTCTTACTGTACGATAAAGAAAATGATAAATTAGGCGCTGGAAAATTCGTACCCATGTGGCATGGTCCTTATGTTGTTAAGCGAAAGCTGGAAAAAGGGGCCTATGAATTGGTAGACTTTGATGAAGTCTCTTTAGGTAAACCCAGAAATGGTCTTTACCTGAAGAGATATTATGCTTAAATCTAGGTGTGGAGATTTTTAGTTAGGTTAGTTTTTCTTTCTAGCTAGTGTGTTTTAGATTAGAAAAGTGTGCTTAGTTTAGAGAGTGTTTTTGTCATTATTCCTGCTTATCTTGATTTTACTCTTGATATTGCAGATGTCGACGTCTCTCCAAACATACATTGGTTTTGCTGATGGTGCTTGTCATAATACACAGAACATTTCTTCCGTAGCTTGGGTTATCTATTCACCCTCTGATGAGTTGGTATCTATGCATGGGGTAAGCCTCGGTCAAATAATGAACGACATTGTAGAGTATAGTGTAGTGATTGAGTTATTATCTGAATCCATCTCATTTAGGATTCGGAGTTTGATTGTGAGGTTAGATTATGAACTCGTTGTATTGCAGATTAATAGAGTTTATGCCATTAGAAATCTAGTGATATTGAGATTATTTTTGAGAGTTCATCTCCTGGAAGTTGAATTTGACCATATTGAATATCATCATATTCCAAGATATTTAAATACATTAGCAGATGCAATTTCTTCTCGAATGTTAAGTAGACATTTACAATAATCAAACAAGTAAATTTAAAAACATTCCATAACATGTTTTACAAGATAGCCGGTAATAGTGATATAGCATAGCATATAAGTGTATCAAATATACATCGTCTTCGATCATAGGTTGAAAAACACCTTATTATATGAAAAATTGATAGTACAAAAAAGCAAAAATGTCATATGAGTCTACAAAAGGCGATCATCCTATCATTGGTGATGATCTCGATAAGAAACCACTTGTTATAGACATTTTTGTGCCTTACAGTATTGATCATGAAATGTCCATAATCTAAGGGATCCAAAGTCCCTAAACATGTTGTTCCTACCCCTAGAGGAACAAGGCTAACAAACCACAGCAATTCACAAAAGTTCTCCACCTGAAACTGCTCAAAAACAAGTCAATTCAGGATCATTTCAGTGGCTACACTAGCTGTTTGCGCTGAATGTCAAAGCCAACACTGGCTACCTGCATTGAATGTCAACTGGAACACTAGCTACCTACGCTGAACGAGAATGGACAAGTGGCAGGCTCATTTCTCAAGGTGTCAAAACCCAGGAAGCTTCCAAAATGACACTTGCCTCAGGGAATTCGACTGGTGATGAGTAAGAGGTTCCAAATCTCCAAGTGGAAGCAAGAACCTCCAAGTGGACTCAAGAACTGACAGAGGGAGAGGACACTAGTCAGATCTCAAGCTGACTCATCCTCTCTCCAAACATCTATATATGGATCTCTCCTCCATGAGATCTGGAGGCTGGAATTTTGTTATTGCAAAGAATTGCTGTTGGTTTGAGACTGGAATCATTGGGAGCTTAATGCTTTGAAGGGGCTGAAGATAGGAATTCCATTTACTGGGAAAGAGATGCTGGATTGGAGCCCTCTAGGTTGTATCTCTTCCTGAAATTTATTATTCATCAAT